>VMOF01000388.1:50196555-50796555 GCA_011764245.1 Trialeurodes vaporariorum | reverse complement strand
TTTTTTCGCCAATACATCTAAAAAAAACACAACATTCTGCTTCAGAAAATTTTTGAATCGTTGCACGTCAAGGGGGGAAAATTGGGCAACTTTTTAAAATTTGGCTCTTAAGTATAACATAAACTTAATTTTTGAGCTTTCATACTGGTTTTGAGAAAGTCCTTTTTTTCATTTTGATAAAATTGGCAAAGAGTACCTTTAAACTATTAACAATTCGGACGAGGTAACAATTCTGTTTTGAGGCATATCTTCTTAAACAGGTACATCGGTAATATTTGTTGTTTTTGTTTTTGTTTTTTTTTTTTTTTTTGTTTTTTTTTTGTTTTGTTTGTTTTTTTTTGCTTTTGTTTTGTTTTGTTTTCTTTCCGAAGAATCTTTCATTAGAAAGAAATTAAGTTGAACTACCATGAATCAATTTGTTGGAATAGAAATTTTAGATTTTTATAAAAAAAGTTTATCAAAAAGTTTATAAGGGTATATCTTTAGTAATACCTAATAGAAATTATTTAGAATTTTTCCGCAAAACATTGAAACTATTTAATTTAAAAATTGATCTTGAGATAGAATCGTTGGTCTATTCGGTCAAAGGACTAAATACAGGGATGGGCAAAAGTGACGCACACACCCCCTCTAACTTTTTCCCTAATTGATATTTTGATAATAGATTTTCCTCATTTCTTCCTCAAGTCAAAGGGTTTCTCTTTTGGGGCTAGTTTGCACCCCCTAATTTGAAGTAGTGGGGAGGGGAGAAGGAATAGCTAGATCAAATATTTCAAATGGGGGCCTCATTTTTTTATTGCATAGGAGCCTACCTACTTAAAAAAAAGAGTGTAACGTTTTAAACCGTAAACCACAATTCGACATTTTTTTCGTGTTCTAGTGTTGTACTTACATGTTTATTTTACCGTGTTTGGCATCAGTTTCAATAAAGAATTCCTCGTTTCATGTCTTTGTAAGTTTATCTAAAACCACGTCCAATTTAATTTCGTAAAAACGACATTTACCTACCAATACAGCATATTATTTCTCCAGTCATGAGAACTTCTAGCCAACTTCTAGATAGTAGCTTCGAAATATTCGATGAACTCAAATTTTCGCAGGCGTGTGATCTTTAATAAATATAAAAAAGTACCAAAACGTGAAGTAAAAAGATTTCGTCAATTTATTGATAAACGACATAAATCACAACTCGAATCAGTAATATTGACAGTTTTAGTATTTGTACTTGCATGACGATACTTTCCCACTTTCAGCTCTAAAAACAAAACAAACCGCCAATATTCACGCAGTAACGACTCCTTTTCTGTCTACTATGAATCAATATTTTGTATTCAATACCACTACCTATATGTCGGAAATTGTGTGTCCATCGAATAAATCGAGAAACTAAATGCTTTAGATCCAACTTAATCTGCTAAAGAAAAATTTAAAAGAGGCTCTAAAAAAATAACCACCATTAGTTTTTGTTTATTTTTGTTTAGATTCAAGAAAGAAAATAAAAACGTATTTGAGACGACAACCATCGAGAGGAACTAGAGAAGGGTTGCAATGCAGATTCCTGTACTGGAGATAGTGGAATAAAAAGACTGAAAAACTCATTAAAATTTTAAGGGATCAATATGAAATTAGAAAATTCAGTCAGAGATATCAAGGCTGATGGCTGTAATGACGTCATTCTTTTCGATATGATGCTTCATCTGATGGAGAAGAATTACAATCTACTCATCAAAGACGACGAGCTGATCGATCTCGAATTCGTCAAGAGCGTCCACCCGGAAACCGAGGAGGAGTCGAAAGAATATATCAGCGCCTTCAATCGCTCGCGCTGCAATCAGCCGGACGTGGAAAAATTGGTGCGAGAGTTGGCGAACGCAAATCAAGAATCAGTCGTACGAAACAATGATTTTGACGCAGCTATTTGCGACTCTCTCACCGCGAGTCTTGGTGTAAAAGGGTGCACCGCTGATGTGGTCGATAAGGATTTCGTTCTGAGAGAATTTTTCAAATCCAGCGATTTCTCTTCCGTCGAAGATCAAGCTACGAGAAACCCGAAAGATTGGGTAATTTGGCCGGAATCCGTAGTTGAATCAGTCGAGGCAGCCGATGGAATCGAAACGGATAAAATTCCCGTCGAAAATTGTCAACCTCAAAAGGCACAAATCAGTGTCGTAGAAGAAATTGGTCAGTATTTGAATGAAACACAGGATACGGAACCTACCGCCGCATCGTCACAAGTCGAGACCCTAGCTCAAGGCTCACACGTCATGTTAACGGTTGATCAAGTCCAACGGGCACCAAACGCCACTTCAAATTCAAACTCCTCCCATAATGCATCTCTAACTGAATGTATGGCGTCACAAAACATAGCTCAAATCACAAATATATCAACGTTGACCAACGTTGGAAGCAATTCGCAAGTGCGATACCCATCGTCTAGTGACCAATCCCGAGTCACACAGGACATCTCGATCCTTGAGCGAGTTCCGTGTTTCATAGAAACGGAAAATAATGGATCCGACTTTCAAATCGCCGATGTTAAAATGGAGGAGGTGGAGCACCAAGAATGCCCGACTCCAAATTTCAGCGAAATAATCGACATAAAAACTGACCCTGATTTTAGCACTTACAATTACGAATGGAGTCAAAATTCAAATCCAAGCTGTTGGAACCAATCAGTCAACGGTGCTATAAATTGTCCAGTAAAAATTGAACAAGTCGGAAGTGAGGGTCCTGTCAATCAGCCTTCGGAGAATGGATTGGGAGTCGTCAACGAAGAAATTGTGGAAGCTGACGACTCAAAGTCGTTACTGACCAATTTCTACCAGGCGCTGAGTCACAGCGATTACTGTTCGGATGAAAACGTTGAAACCGACACCGATGGGAACAATGGAGGAGAAGCAACAACCACCAGAAGCACCAGAAGCACTAGAAGCAGCGTTGGAAGCATGGATAGCGACCTCTACTCGCCTTCGCTCTCGGACTTGGACGACTTTCAAGACTCGCTGAACGATCACCAAGTTTTCGGTTCTCCTCTGGCGCCCTCCGAGTGGCTACTCGACGATTCCGAGTCCTCAAATCTGGACTCGCCGATTTTCCCTCTGCCACCGATGATACCTGGAACGAGACAATTTGATGACGGTCCAGCCAAAACTGCCGTTCAGCTAAAATTTACGTTCGATCAGATTATTGATCCATCAATTGGAATGTGCTCTAGTTCCGAGTCGCAAGAGGTAAGGTTCATACAATTTCTTTCATGGCAAGAGCCACAGTTGCAAAGAAAAAAAATGTTAATTTTAAAATTGCGGAAAAAATGCTAAAAACTGGGAATACATTTTACATTGCAAAAATCGCAGTTTATGGAAGGCTAATTTACCAAATAACATATAGTTGCTTTAACAATAATTTTGCTTCGCTAGCAATTTTTTTTTGCTACATTAGCAAAATGTTTCGCTATCTCAAATATTTTAAGCTAAATCGGCATTTTTCCATGTGCCATTTTTGTATTGTAAAGATTATTCCTAATTTTTAGATTTTTTTGTTGTTGCAATTTTAACATCATATTTATCTCTCTGATGATTTTATCACAAAAATAGAATTTGACGTGAGCGCGAGACGCTTGATCACACCTGTGTTTTGATTCATCGATCGATTCTCAGTCACAAAGTTTCTGTTAATAATTATTTAGAGAATCAATGCGCCGGAACGCCGAAAACTTTTCTACTGAGCAAAGGCGAATTTTAGCGATTTTTTGAGAATATAATTAAGAAAAATATATGATCTGATTGTAAGGAGTAATCTCTGATTTATGTTTCTGTAAGAAGCTGCTCATCGCTTTTATATAGGTACTTTATTTCTTCAATTTCTCAACATTCCAGCTTTTCGAGAGGGATGAAATCTCCAGCCAACTACTCAGTACTGATTCGCCTTCACAATTTGAACATACTGATGGAGCCGTTTTAAAAATTGAAGATCCACAGCAAGGTAAGAAATTCCTTTTTTTGCTCCTCAAAGATCTCTTAAAATTTAGAAGGGGGAAATCTAAAGCGGGGGGGGGGGCGTCCAGAACAATTCAGCCCTCTCCAGAATCTCAAACAATTGCAAACCACTTTGACAGCAAAAGTGTGCCGCGCTGGTTCTTAGCGCACTTTCTATGTATTTCAAAGATTATACCTGCCGGTAAATATAACCCTAGATTCTGTATAAGGCACGACAGGGGCAGAGCCAAAACATTGTCAAGCTGGAAGTCTGAGTCTGATGTGAGGTCAATGGACTTCCGGCGGAAGGGGGAAAATGTAATCCTTTTTTGAATATTATTAAACAATTAAATGTGAAACAAACAGATAAATAGCAATAAAAAAAATCCGAAATTCCTTAGAAAACTTGACGAAATTATTTTGTTGTTGTTGGAAACCGAGATGTAAATGAGACCGGGAAGGGGGGGGGGGGATTTCCTGAAACCCCTGGATTTATTTGGGGGGGGGGGATCGACCAGTAAAAATGTATTTCGTTAATTATTCATCCCAATCAGTGGCGTATCCCCAGTAAAAGCCTCAAATGTTGCCTTTTTTCAGCAGAAAATAACCCAAAATGGGGCTCTTGCAAACTTTAACTGAGGGAATTGTAGAGATGATTCTTGCACAAAAAACTGTAAAAATGACGATGAGTATACTAAAAAATCACAAAATTCACTCTCAGAGTTGGGCTTAAAGGCGAAGAGACGCGAGACGCAGGTATCATGGGAGATTCCTATCTAAATTGAGAAATATTTCTGTGTTTCCGTAAAGAAAGTGACATAAGTAATAGACAGGAATCTCCCATGATACCTGCGTTGAACCTCCATTACGATCTTGTCTTACTTAAGGGGGTTAATTTTTTTTTTTCTTTAAAGAAGGCACTGAAATTCAGTTTTAAACTGTTTTTCCAGCAAAGTTGATATTATTATTTTATCTTTTCGTTTTTATTATATTTTTTTCTCTCTTTTCCTCTCTCTCTCTCCTATCTCTCTTCTCTTCTTCTCTCTCTCTCCTTTCCTCTCTCTCTCTCTCTTCCTCTCTTTATCTCTCTCTTTTTCTCTATTTTCCTCTGTTTTCGCTTTTATTTTCTGTTTTCTCTCCTTTACTCTGTTTTTCTCCCTTTTACTCTGTTTTTCTCTCTTTTCCGCTCTTTTTCCATATTTTTCTCTCTATTTCTCTCGTTTTCCCACTTTTTCTCTCCTTTTCTCACTTTTTCTTTCTTTTTCTATAGTTTTCTCTCTGTTTCTGTATTTTTCTTCTCTTCTTCCTCCCTTCGTGAAGTGAGGCTCCTTTAGGGCTGAGGCCCTACGCAGTTGCGTATTTTGCGTAATGGTAAATCCGACCCTGGATATATTTTGTCAAAATATTGAAATAGGAGTATAAGTTTTTGATTTTATGATTACAGAGACATTGGAGTGTAAGTGGGCTTGGTGCGGGGTGGAGTGCACGGGCCAGGAGGGTTTAGTCAGGCACATTGAGACCTGTCATGTTGAGCCGAAGAAAGCCGACCAATTTACGTGTCTATGGGACTCCTGTATGCGGCAAGCCAGACCATTCAACGCCCGCTACAAACTCCTCATCCATATGCGGGTCCACTCAGGGGAGAAACCAAACAAATGTCCGGTAAGCAGAAACATATCGCTACATACCAGTCGATTTTCACAAAACTCTCATTTTCGCGAGACTTGCGCGACCCTATGTAATCTCAAATTTTTTTTTCACGGAGATTACTTAAAATAAAAATCAAACGGTTCAAAGACAAAACAGGACGATGTGTTCATCAATTCTTCGGAGATAGGTGAATGAACTCAGAAACGTTAAAGATGAGACTCGGCGTATTCGTTAAAAAAAATAAAAATAAAAAAAAAAAATAATAAAAAAAAAAAAAAAAAAAAGGCATAAAATAGGGGGATTATTCGCTCGAGGCAAACTGCGCACTTAATGAGTGCAATTTTTTCCCCCTGCAGAAACAAAGTGTACAGATGCACATGTCCACGTTTCTGCATCGATGATATAGCTACGGCTACGGCTGCAGCCTCTAAACCGCATGTTGCAGCAACACACTCAGTGGGCTGATTTCCGTTAAATTTAAAACTCAGCACAAATCGATGCGCGGTGTCCTCCAAATAAACATACTCGCACATCAATGGCTTGTAGATAAACGTATATATCGACGGCCTACGACAATTAATAAACATACATATGTATATCGATTGCCTAACAAATACATATCGATAGCCTAACAAATAATTCAGATCGATGACCTAGAAAATACATATATCCATTAAGAACTGTTATTTTAATGACCTCGACTGTTTTAGAAAAGTGTGTATTTATTCATCCCATCGTTTGGCATCATTAAATGTCTTTCCAACTAAAGCTGCGGTTCAATGTATTTTTTCCCATGAATATGAATGGAAGTTTCAGTCTTTAAAAAAAAAAGACCAATGGTTATACCACAGAATAATACAATCAGAACGGAAACTCTGTCGGATTTTGAAGCAAATTCATTTAGCGTCCGCCATGTTGGGATATACATAGGATGTTTACATCTGGATTCGCGCGCGAAAAAAAAATATAGGACATGATCCACGAAATTTTCATTCGGAAATGCCATTAGAATAAAAGTGAGGCTGGGAACTTATGATTTCTTTCCAGAATTTACAGAAATAAATGAGTTTCAACACAAATCACACACGTCCGCCATGTTGGGATATAGGACCACAGCGTAGCCCTGTTGGTGCCGTTAAATTCCAAACTTGCTTCCATTGGCTCTTATGGGAGTTAGTTTCCGTTCTGATTGTATTATTCTGTGGTTATACCGTTTTATACAACAGTGTGGTACGACATTTGGTTCCATTGTTGAAAATTGGTCGAATGTGGCTGTTGCAATCGGTTTCTACTGGCGCTTTAAAGGTTGATTCAGGTGTAGAAATCTCAAAAAATATAACGATTGTAGCACTATAACAACTTACGAAATATACTCCTATATGCTCACAAAATGCTTTTAAACGCGCAATCATAAAGGCTGTGTCGGGCACTAACAATGGAAGTCCCATCTACTAATACTGTCACTCCATCAAGGAGTGGCCAATACGAATTGACAACGCCGAGCCTCTACGTTTATAGATTTTCAAAATGGCGGTAGTGTTTTTCGTGGTTATCATCAGCGTCTTCTTTTATACACCGGTGGTTCCACCGGTTTCTGGCCGTATGGCCGAAGTTTATAGATTTTCAAAATGATGGTCCGAAGACGCCCGAAGCAAAAAATGTTTTAAAACGAGTCTAAATGTTGTGTTACTTTCCATTCTAATGGGGCAGTTGCAAAGGTCTGAAATGTTGTGTTTTTTGTAAAGAAAATTAAAATACTTAATGAACTGAGAACAAAGATGCCTTTGGTTTCTAATTAAGTCCCATTATTCCGGAGATGAGATTTTGGCCCAAAATACATTGTTTCAAATGGGAATTCCACGTAGTGACGTCACTACACACACGATTTTTTGCAACTTTACATGTGTGTATCTCCAAAACCGGGACACTTATGAAAAAACCAAAGGCACCTTTGTTCTCAGCTCATCAAACACTATCAATTTCTTGATACAAAACGCACCATTTCAGACCCTTGCAATTGCCCCATTGCGTTATTCAGTGGTACTAACCTACCTGACCGGAAAATTCAAACCTCGCATCCTCCTTAATTCAGCATGTGGTTGGTTATTCGTTTGAATTACGCACTCTTCGCCAAATCGATCGCATCGATTGGCGTCCGACTGGCTCCAAACAACTGCTGGTTTGGTATATTTTCCCATCTCTTAAAGATCAAGTTGGACGCAGATTGGTTTTGTAAAACGGACAATATTCCGTCAAGAATCGCTTTACAATGTGCTTGGTGTTGGCAACAGCAAGATAATTTTAACCTGTGCTGAAAAATCGGAACTCTCTTTGCAACAGCCCGATCGTTAACATTCGCAAAATAATTTTTCATGGTGCGCCTTCAATTACTAGGCTATGCAAAATGAACACCAAGGAGTACGAATATTTAAATATACCCACTGAATTTGAGCAAGTGACAACTTTGATTTTTTCCTCCTTGTAACCTGTACTATCGACGAATTAAAGATTGTCGCGAGATTTTCACGAAATAGTAAGTTTCACCTTCAAATGGTTCCGGTTCGGCCACTTTTCATACTCCTCACACTTTGCAGGCGAGCCAGTGCGGGTGAGACGGCAAAGCCGTTGCGCAGATCAGTCCCACACTCACACCCATAACTGAAAATGTGTGAAAAAATCTCGCGACAAATCTTTAATTCGTCGATAGTACTGTAAAGAGTGTTAAGTTTGCAAAGAGCAATTTTTCGATTTTTCGATGATTTCGATGTGAATTTTACGCGATTTTACGCAAGTATCTACCCTCCATAACGCTGTGTAGCAAAAGTTTGCAACGAGCCCATTAAGTTACGCACCTCTTCGAAAAAACACCGAGCTGTGTGTATAAGCTCACATTCGTTGTCTCGTTGGTGCCCACTCAACTGTTTGTTCAAGTAATGTTTACTTACGAATCAATGGCGTAGCGTGCAATTTGGCAACGTTGTACTATGTCCATTTAAATCCATGTAAAAGGTCGAATGCGAAGGTGTTCACCGAACATCCAATATTTCGATATTTTTCATGAGTTTAAATGGACAGACTGCAACGTTGCCAAATTGCACGCTACGCCACTGTAAACGATTACATATCTAAAAATACGCGGGAGTACGTCAAAGAGCACAGAAGACAAGGAACAAGATGAACAAGTAATATAAACACAATTAAAGAAATAAAAAAAGGAAAAAAGGAGAATGCAAATAAATTAGAAGAAAAAGAAGAAGAAAAAAACGATTAAATGAAAGAAGAAGTTTAAGGATAATAATTAGGAGATTAAGGGGAGGGGGAAACTATTCATCACTATACTCTTAATTCTCTAAACACATGTTGATGCCCAATGAAAAGGAAATTTATTACCGACCGACCGACGTGTCAACATCTCCACCCCCTTCCCCCATGCTTCATCCTCCCCCCCCCTCTTCCCTGATACCGGTTGACAAGTAGGTACAGAAGTAAACTGGTAACGGTAGTTGTAGTAAGATTGTGTTTGTACGATGGAGTGTAGCTGTAGAGCGGTAGTGATCGAGTGGGTGATTTTAGTCAGCCAGCACCCTCATTCCCTCACTCCCTCGCCCCTCAGTTCTCAATCCAACCTCCCTCCCCCACAATAATTCTGTCGCCGCTGCCTGCGGGCCCTTTTGGCTCCAACTCGACACTCGCGGTGACTTCTTTCAAAACTTACATTTTTCACTTCACGGTGACGTTCTATCGCCTCTATGCAGGTTTCGATGTTTCAAACCAACTAACCTGTTACTTTTCATGTCGCTAAAAATTGTCTACAAAAACAAGAGATATATGTTTTATTTTTTTACCTGATTTCCTGTTTTGATTGGTCGTTTCGGATTTACTATCCATCCTCAGGTCTTGTGGAACAAACTAAAAAACAATATACCGGAACAATAAAAATAAAAAATAAATTGTAAAACGCAAAGATTATGTGCATTTCGGGCACCGTCATGTAAATAGGAAATCAAGTAAGAAATATAATATATGTCTTGTAAGTACAGCTTAATCATGAAATTCACCAAAGTGTCTATAAATACATTTTTTTTTTTCTTTCTTTCTTTCTTTTTTTTCGAAATGTAATTCTCGAGTTACTTACTGAAATTAAATTTTGAGATGAAAATATCCCGAAAAAATCTCCGTACACGACAATTGACTGTGCAGAAAGAAATAGTAATATGCGGAGGGTCTTACAATACAGTGAGCAGTGCGCGTGCACTTTCGCAACGTCGTACATTGAGTCTATTTAAACCCATGTAAAAGGTCGACTGCGAAGGTGTTCACCGAACCCCCAATAGTTCGATCTTTTTCATGGATTGAAATGGACCAACTGCAAACGTTTCCAAATTACGTTACACGCCACGTCACTGACAGTAATAGAAAAAGTTTTGAACGCTGCGACTAACTTTCGGCGATGTACACTTGTACTTTCACTTTTATCTAAAACCAATGAGGTATACCTGGTGCCCTGATTCCTAAATGCCTTGTAGTGCATAGATGTTTTGATATCTGCTCGAAAACGCACACTAAGTGCGAGTATATCACATAGAGGACAACAAGATCGACCACTTATCTCGAGGCTCTTGCAACTTTTGCTACAGGTGATTGAAGATTTGGCACTTGCTTAAAAACCTGTAAAAATAACAATGAGCACCCTAAACAAATCACAAAATTCACTCTCAGCAACTGGGTTTAGTGCCGAAGCTCCACAGGTATCAACGCCAGGGAGACTCCTGTCTAATTTATGACGAATCTCAGTTTTTCTGTAGAGAATGTGACAAATTAGACAGGAATCTCCCATGATACCTGCGTAGCACAGCCATGTCATCACGATCTTGCCGTTACATGTAGCTGTTTTTAGAGTTTATTAATGAACGTTAGTCTTTACTGTGATTTTCGCAGATTTTTATATCAGATTTAACTATTCATTCGCTTGTAGCAAAAGTTTGCAAGAGCCCCAGTGACTATAATGAAATGCAGCGGCAATTTCTTTTCAAAATCTGGCAACAGCGCGCACCCATGAAGCGCCCTGACTAGCGCTCATCTGTAAGAGAATTAATTACTCATCGAGAGCGCGGTGAAGATTATCGTGGTTTCCAGAGGGGTGCATATAACCTTAGTTAGGAATTTCTCTCTCTTCTCTCTCTCTCTCTCTCTCTCTTCTTCCTCTCTCCTCTCTCTTCTCTCTCTCTCTCTCTCTCTCTCTCTCTCTCTCTCTCTCTCTCTCTCTCTCTCTCTCTCTCTCTCTCTCTCTCTCTCTCTCTCTCTCTCTCTCTCTCTCTCTGCACATTTAATTGCCATGCGTCAGAAAAGGTTAGAAACAGGGGCTGAAGTCACATGACAGCCCCTCTCTCCATCCTTTTCTAACACATGCAGTCAAATGAGCAGAGAGAGAGAGAGGGAGAGAGAGAGAGAATAGAGAGAGAGAGAGAAAGAGAGAGAGTGATACACCCCTAGGGGTGTATCATGTATGTTACAGATGAGAGACAATAATTAGGTGAGAATAAATGTGAGTTCAAGGGCGTTCGCCGTTCGGGATCGCGTAGCTTGGGAAGATTACTGCATGATTGCATGCATGGGTTGAACGCAGAGAAACAGCAGCTTAGGGATGAGAATAAGTGGAGGGATTAGAGAGGGGGGGGAGGTTTGGCACCCACGAATAAGATAAAAAAGTAAGTCATTGTCTTGGCTCAGCCTTGGCTCGTTATAACAGTTAACATTAACCTTGAGCTAAACGCTTTTTTGCGATGATCAGAAAAATCATAACCCCCCCCCCCCCATCGCAATAATGCCACCCGATGGCAGTGATAGCGTTTGAATTTCTATTGTACTTATGGATTAATATCCCACTTAAACATGAAAGTGCGCTTTTCAGTCAACAAAACCGCAATTAAACCAGTTTTTGAGAGGCTTTGGTCAAGTTTACCTAGGTTTGAATTTTGGAAGTATTAGGTTGTCAATCCTGCAGTTTGATCAACTCCGTTTGAGCGTGTACGGAGCGCTGTAGACCTGTTTGTTTAGTGTGACGTCACGAAAAAATATTGGATCCAAACAAATGCTCCATCTCACTCACTCTCGTGGGTTTTTCCCATAAGACACAAGCTCCAAATTTATAAATGCAAATTTTGTGCTAGTAAACAACAAGTTCTCTCAGATGTTATTACACCATTGGGTTCCACGTACCTTAAAATAGAATCATTCTACAACAACATTTTTGAAACATAGCGCATTAATGTACAATCACAGTTATTTTGATGAAAGTCCTATGTTTTGTCCTTGTCTCACTAACAGTTTCTTATACATGGCTTATTGGCACCACCGCACCGCGTGTTATACCTCGAACAAGCTTCGATACGAAGAGAGGTTAGGATGATTGAGTGCCATGGCGGTGATAAGATACCGTGAGTAAGACAAGGACAAAATACAGCACATCTTTCGATATGTGATTTTTTTTTTTTTTTTTTTTTTTTTACTGTGTGATTTTAAATTCACTTGTGATCTGCCTTGATTTATGATGGTGTGAAAAGATACTTTGAAGTACCTGGAATCTATTGGTGCAATAAAATTTGAGAAAACTGGTTGTTTACTAGCGCATGAATTTGCATTCGAAAATGTGGATCTGATTTATGGGCATTGTCGCTCATAGATCTTTTGTTTGGCGGATCCAATTTTGATCGTGACGTCATCACTAAAACCGTCTATTACGGCCGATGAGTGCATTGTTGTGATTGTTAGCCGCTTACTTCGCACTAATAACGCGTCTATTGCCTTGAGCCTTCAAAAATGTTTTAATTTTTGCCTCCTGTTTTGCCACCTTCGAAGCCTAAAATCAAAAACCAATTAGCATTCGATGAGCACTGAGCAGCAGCTTTGTCCCTACGTACTGTACGTTTCCCCTCCAAATAATGGGGCTTTGAAAGTTCACGCGTGCACGGTCAAAATCTTATCCTTGAAATTTAAAGAGTAGTATGCCAATAAACCTATACGCAGCAGTGGCGTGCCGTGACAAAACCATGAGTGTTACCGTAAACGTAAAAACGTTGTGTGCAAAATTGTCCACAAAACAAGCGTTTTAAGGGATAAAATACGTTCTCAAAAATGTATCACCAAAATAATTTAGACGATCAATAATTGTCAAAAGTTTTTGAAGCAGCTAATTTTCTCGAAAAACGGTCAAAATTGTGTAAAGCTGGATTGGAAGACTATAGTCGGGGGAAATTAAGCCAATAAACGGGGTAACCCGGAACAAATGGCAAATAGACGTATCTACCGTCCCTCAGCTTAGTCACGCTTCGTCACGCTTCGTCACGCTTCGACACGCTTCGACACGCTTGCCAAGCGCTACTCAAGCGTGCGAGTGAGCGAGTCTATGCCAGTCTCTCTTCTTTTCTGCGTGTCGCATTACTGGCAATTCTCTTGACCCTCTTCAATATTTTTCAAAGCTTTTTGAAAATGAAAGTAAATCTTTGCACTCACAATTTTTCAACCGACACCCTAGTGTCAAAGGTGACATGGACGGAACGCCACTGATGCGCAGTGTATGCCTATCATTTATTTCATTACTTAACACATCAATTTTTCCGCGTTGATAGTATATACCTACTGATTATTTATTTAGAATAATGGGGAGCTGAGTTTAAAAAAAAAAAAGAGAGAAAAAGAAGAAGAAGAAACTTTACACGTATAGAATACTCTAAACGTGCTTACACACGTGATCTGCACACTAGCAACAGCACGTAAGTACGGGAGCCTCCCCCTCCCCCCTCCCCTCTGCCCGCCGACACTCCTTTATTATACGTTAATATATCAAGTTCAGAATCTCAATCGTGCTAGTGTTTTAGATTGGCCACCAGATGTTAATGCTTCACTTAGGTCTTTCGATGTACTTACACAGTTTTTTTTTTGTTTGTTTATTTTTTTCATGTCCACGTATATATACTTGTATGTAAGTACGCATACATCTTGCTTCGATTTTTTCCTCCCCCCCCTCTCTCTCCTCTCTCTCTCTCTCTCTCTCTCCTCTCCTCTCTCTCTCTCTCTCTCTCTCTCTCTCTCTCTCTCTCTCTCTCTCTCTCTCTCTCTCTCTCTCTCTCTCTCTCTCTCTCTTTCGTCTCGAACATGGAAACCCTCGGCTCGTAAAAATTTAATTTAATATTTCTCTGTCTCCTCACTTGAAAAACACATATGTTGAAGGGAGAAAAAAATGTGACTTTAGAAAAAGAAGATGACGCCGTGCTCCTTAGACATCTCATCAATTTTCGTTAATAACCTCGGTTCACCTCAATGACCCCACTCAAAAACAAGGACGTCGAAAAGAGCTTTTATTCGAGATCTGTTCGGTGCGGTGGCGTAGCATTCAATTTGGCATCATTTCTCTATTTAAACCCATTAAAATTATCGATGTATTGGGTGAACACCCTCAAGTTCGAACTTTCACGCAGCTTTGCGAATAGACAAAATACGACGTTGCCAAATTGCACTCCACGCTACTATATCCGGTATTACTCTGTATACCTACATAAGAATCGAATATTTTGCGTCTTGAAGGATTTTTGTTTTTGTTTGTTTATGTTTTTGTTTTTGTTTTGCTTTGTTTTTTTTAATTTAAAAGGAATCCGTATCAAAAAATTCCAGTAGGACCTACTTACGGCTAGGGTTGTTATTTTTATATTTCTATTGATAATTTTTCAAAGAACTCTATATAGATGCGCATCTTCATGGCACGAAAAACGATATCGAGCAGTGATTCTCGCCAAAATGCTTAGAATTTAATCCTCTTTAGATGTATCGACAATCCTCCAAAAAGATGCCACCCTCAAAATAATGGAGCTTGTGTTTCGGCGCATTTCAAAATTCAAAGCCAAACTCGAGTTATTCAGAGCTGCTCCGCTCCTAGTTTTCTTAACACCATGTGTATAATAAGTGTAAACGACTTCAGTTGTAGGTATTACCTACATTAGGTAACCTCGTACTTATAGATCCTTCGTTTAGTTTCTTCAGTTCTGTTTTTTTTTTATGTTTTTCCAGTTTATCGGCTGTCCCAAAGCATTTTCTAGACTGGAAAATTTGAAGATTCACCAAAGATCTCACACTGGGGAGAGACCGTACAAATGCCAATACGACGGTTGCCTTAAAGCTTTTAGTAATAGTTCCGATCGAGCCAAGCATCAAAGGACTCATTTAGATACGGTAAGTTCGTCTCAATACACACAACGAGCTCTCATGCACTCACACTCATCGCTATAGATTTGTCTCTTACAGGCAGCTTAAAAAGAAAACAAAGTCGCTTTTAAGGTTAATCAAACCTTTCTTTCTTTCTATTTTTTCTATTTAATATTTTCGTAAAAACCGGAAAACAAATACAACCAATTTTTCCAAATTTTTATACTCGTCAACTCGAAAAAACCACATGCAGACAGCATTCTATGCATATACGCTTACCTACTCTGTATACTCTAAAACACTAGATATAAAATCTTGGCTTTAAAATCACATCGCTAGGGTGCCGCCGCCGGTGTGCGAGACAAAATTTGCCGCCCTCCCCGCTGGGGGGTCGGGGGCTTGGAGGGCCTCCCCCAAAAATGTTTTGAGAATTAGACCATCTTCAACGCACTTTTCACCAAGGTACTTTTTAAGCAGAATACGTAACTACTCAGCGTTTATCAAAAAAAGGAAAATTTTTGCTCACAGGTTGAAGAAAAATTCACGTTTCTTAACCCTTTATGGACCAAGCCCGAGTCTCCTCGTTTTTCACCTCTGGTCTATTTCATATTGATCCAGTCTTCATTCCGGATAAATCGATTAAAATGAAAACATTTCAGATACGGGCCTTAAGCCCGAATTTTTTTTAAGTTTTAACTCCCCCGGCCGTGAACTACCGCCATTTTAAAGGGGATCAATAAAGATTAAGGAAAAGAATTACTTTTCCATTGTTTTTTTTACAAAACTGCCGTATTCCACGTTCCCCGTTCACGTTCCGTGTTTGTTCGAGTTCCGCAAACAAACACAGGAAAAGTGGGAAACGTAATCTTTTCGAACCAGAATTCTGTAATCTTTATGATCCCCTCTGTATGCCCGGTTGTATCACGGCCGGCGTTTTATCCATTTTTCACTTAACACGGGCGAGATGGCTAATGCCATATCTGTATGTATAAGTAATCTTTGGGATAAATGCGATTAACGATGAAAACACTTACGAGATGCGGCGCCTTCAATGCGTCGAATATGCAATTTCAACTCCCCCGAGTACGAACAGTTAACTACCTTCCTATTTAAACGGGAGATAGTCGTCTTTTTAACTAACCTGCCTTAGAGGGTTAAGGGATATCTAGTAACTTTCTTTTATAATTAGTTTCTTTTTACCCTAAGTATCTCGATGATTCCTTGCAAGCAAATGCCGCGACAAAATCTCAAGGAAATTGAATCCTTCAAAAATTAAACGTTCGAAGTTAACAAAAAAATGAATGTGTTTCATACATTTAAGAAATTTATTTCAGTATGTTTGCAACTTATCTTACTCTCTATTTCCTCTATTTTTTCCCCCGCGCGTGTTATCCTTCTCGTTCCCTCCATTTTCGCCGCCCGCGACCGTAATGGGTCTGTTGCAAACGTTTGATACAACGATTAAGAGAGATTAATCTGATGTAAAATCGCCTGAAATGTCCATTGGTGGCGTCAGAAAGTCATAAATGCAATAGTAAACTCACAAGAGGCGTTTAATGAAATCCAAGATAGCTGAGAAATATCAAGCAATTGTATGCATGCACCACGAACATCCAAGGATGGCCAAATTTGACAACCTCACTGGAGGTAGAGGTTATGTATGTTTGTTCACGTTATGATTAGTTGTGATCGATATTGTGAGGTTGGCCATCCTTGGATGTTCGTGGTGCATGAATACAAATTGCTCGATATTTATCCGTCAACTTGGATTTCATTAAACGCCTCATGTGAGTTTATTATTGCATTTTATGACTTTCTGATGCCACCAATGGACTTTTCAGGCGATTTTACATTAGATTTAAACACTCTTGATTATTGTAGCAAAAGTTTGCAACAGACCCATTGGCCATTATCTCTATATTTATACGTTGCTGCTCAGTGCTCCTCACAGTTTCTTCACCCTTCTCAGTTCTCTTCTCTCCTTTTTCTTCTTTTTTCCCCTTTTTTCCTTTTTTCTCTCTCTTTCTTTTTTCTTCTTTCCTTCTTTTCTTCTCTCCTTTTTCTTCTTTCTTCCTTTTTTCTCCCCTTTTTTCCTTCTTTTCAAATTTTGCCGCCCCCTTTTGCCGTCGGTGTGCGGTGCACACAATGCACACGTGCTACAGCGACGCGACGGCCCTGTCTGTATACTCTGAAACACTTGATATAAAATCGCGGCTATAAAATCACCATCTTTCACGAGAAGCACTTGTTGCATATCCTTCATTTTAAGTATACCTACATGATTTCTGAATTGATTTTACTTCGCTTATTTGATATGCTTACCAGTCACAGAGCTTTCTGTCGACTGTACTTAAACATCGACCTTTTGTCACGAATTGGTGGGAATTTTCATATCGGGTTTTTATTCAATGTTTTAGAAACCCTACGCCTGTCAAATTGATGGCTGCAGCAAGAAATACACGGATCCAAGTTCTCTTCGAAAACACATTAAAAACCACACGACGCCACACTCATCTGTCAAAACGAAAAAGGTGTGTAAAATAATTCGCAATACCATTAAAAGTTGTCAGTTATTTACAAATAGTTGGGTGGGGGGGGGGTGAATTTTGAGAGTGCAAGCCAGAAAAATTTGATCATAAACTAATAAATAGACCCTTTTACTTTCTTGCAAGAGAAAAACTACGGATCGTCGTTTTTAGGCAATTTTCATTTAACTATTAATGTGTATCCATATATGTTAGTATATCGGCTTAATAATTATGCATAATTGACACTAAATCAAGTTTACGCACGCATTAATTACTAAAAGA
The DNA here is from genome assembly GCA_011764245.1 of Trialeurodes vaporariorum. Classification (NCBI taxonomy): domain Eukaryota; kingdom Metazoa; phylum Arthropoda; class Insecta; order Hemiptera; family Aleyrodidae; genus Trialeurodes; species Trialeurodes vaporariorum. The sequence continues at coordinate 50,778,923 of VMOF01000388.1, read as the reverse complement.
GCTGAAAGTGAGTAACAAGCACTTATGTATAAGAGAAAACCAGTCACGATTAAATAACGCAAAAAGTTCTCTCATTTTCATGTACCTATATAGTCTAGACCCAAGTTGAATCAATGCTGCTTTTCGGTTCCTCCAGTGACGTCGCGTGGCATCTGGCAACAATGCTACTCATCCATTTAAACTCATTACATATATCGAATTTTCTTTGTGCACTGTTCACCTCCCGAATTCGACCTTTTATATGAGTTTAAATTGATTGCATGCTGTGTTGCCAAACTGCACAATGCACGCGACGCAACTGCGTTCCTCTAAAAAGTTAAAGTTGCGGTATTTCTCAAATAGGTGGTTTTGCACTTAAACCATTGATATTCATCTATAATTAAACTTTTCCATAATTTTTACAGGCAGCTACGGCTAATGGCTCTCACTCGAACTCAAGGAAATCGCACAGTCGAAAAATGACTAACGAGATACATGAACAAACGGGTAGGTATACGATTTTTATTGGTTATTTATCTAAATGTAGGTACCCAGATGATATGAAGTCAATTTGATTCATTAACCAGGTCACGTTTCCTGTGACCACAAAAATCAGTATGTGACCGAAATTTTATTACTATTTCGGTCACTTAAAAGTGGGCAGAGCCAAGCAACGCACGGTCATGTACGGTAACCGTAACAAAGAGTGACCGGAATGAACCGCTTGGTTGGGATTCTCGAGACCCACCTTCTGAGGTGGCTTACCTGATAAGTGATAAGTGACCAGATGAGTGACCAGATAAGTGCCCCGGAAGAGCAGAGTGGACACTTTGAGAGTCCTGCTTCTCGTCGGTTGTTAAGAGCCCACCAAAAAGACAGGTCTGCTCGTGAAATAACATTGACGGTGCCCCGGAAGAGCAGAGGGGACGTTTTGAGAGTCCTATGCGGCCTGGGCCGTATTAGCGATAAAGGCAAATACAGGTGTGCTCATAAGTCTGTTTTCCATTTAAAACATTATTGGCGGGGTGACTTCAATTTTCAAATGTTCGCTCCGGTTACTGGCACATCCGGTCACTTTTTGTTACGGTACCGAACATGACCGTACATTGCATGACTCCTCCCACTTTTGAGTGACCGCAAGGAATACAATTTCGGTCACCTACTGATTATAGAAACCTGGTTACTGAAAACGTGACCTGGTTACTAAATAAAATTTACTTTTAGAAGTGACCTGGTTACGAAATAAAATATGCTTACGGGTGTTGCGTTTATCAGAATGAAGGTGCTCAACATATTTTAACATTGCGGGAATCACTATTATGTACATTTTTCATACAATAATTGAGGCATTTTTCGGTAAATGGGCGTATGGCGAAAAAACGACTCTCGAGAAAAACGCGTTTGAAAGTTTAAAACGTTTTAAACAAAACGTTGTAGGTGCGTCCATTCGAACAATTTTTTGTGGTTATTTTCTGTTCAACATATAATAACATTATATCACCTGTTAGGTCACATCGTCAGAATTTCAAAAACGAGTTCTCCAAAAAAAGGGCGTAAATCGCCATACGCCCATTTACCGAAAAATGCCTCAATTAATATTTCACACATTTGCGTAACTTTTGAGATCCCTCCCCCCTTTAATTTTCAAAAAGAGGAGGAGGCATAGTATAAAATTATGGATTGAGAAAATAAGCTCGAAGAGCCAGAAAATCATAACTCCAAAAAACAAACCAAAAAAAAATTCCATGGAGTGAAATTTGCAATCTTTACTTTTCTATCCGCTTATCCAAGTCTCCCGCGAACACACCAGCGACCTGGGCCTTTACCCTGAGTAAAAGTTACGATGATTTACATTAAGTTTAAACAAAATGATTAGGACGTATAAGGGTGGAAATTAAAAGAATTGATTGAATAAAGTATTTTCTTCTGTGTTGCAGGTACAATATCGGAGGGAAAATACAAGACAGGAGGGAAAGAAATGGATTTTGACGAGGTTGATTCTACTGCTGAATTTGTGCCATATGACTATTCACCAGTGTACTTCAATGATTTCGGTGAGTAATCCAATTTATTTAATGTTGAGCACCAATATCAGTGCGAATAGTGATATTATTGATACCTAGTTGATATATTTCCTCCTCACTAACCTACAAATGGAAAATAATCTATCTTCTAGAGGGCTCAATAGAGATACGTTGCAAACTTTTGCTACAGCGTTACGGACGGTCGATTCATACGTAAAATTGCGTGAAAATTACATTGCAATCATTTAAAAATCTTAAAATCCAATCACAATATGGGGGGGGGGGGGGTCGTACGGGTTAATCACTTGTGTGATGTAAAAAAAAAAAAAAAAAAAAAAAAACGTAGTTTGATAGAGGGGCTGCAGAGGGAGAGGAGGGTGGAAGTCGATTTTCAAACCCTCATAACTTATTTGATAATTATTTTTTTGAAAATCTGATGAAATAAACTATAGGTATTCTGTTCACGATCAGAAGGCGGTTGAGAACTCAGGTAGTGATGCACTATTTAGCAACAGTGCGGCTATGCCGGCTACGCTACCCCAACCCTTCGCAGGGGCCGTTGTTCTCCCGGCCTTTTTCTTGGTAAGGAGGGTTTCCAAGAACCGACAGACTCTAAAATTTACATACGTCCAGTAAAAATTGCGAACGGTCTAAGATACGAAAAAATGGACGGAATTTGCGCTCTACAGGGGCCGAAAAATGTTGGTCCGAAATGGTCAAACTACATTGGTGAATGGTGAGGGTTCGAGCATGCTAGTAGATAGTTTACGGCCTCACCAAGCATGTAGGAGGAGTAGTAAGTAGTATTTTGGACCAACATTTTTCGCCCGCAGGGCCAAAACTCAGCGGAAATAGTCAAGTTTGAATATTGATGACTCGGAAATTCGATATTCGACGAAATACCCCCAATTTAATTCGTAGGTACTGAAAAAGACGAATTTCTGAGAGTAGTCGTCATCAAACTTGACTATTTTCGCCGAGTTTTGATCCTTCAAACCGAAAATTCTTTTCTTTGACCGTTCTCAATTTTTACTGGGTGTGTGTAAATTTTAGAGTCTGTTGTCAGTTCTTGGAAATGCTCCTTGCCAAGAGAAAGGCCGGGAGTACAACGGCCACTGCGAGGGTTGGGGTAGCCGGCATAGCCGCACTGTTGCTAAATAGTGCATTGCTACCTAAATTCTCACCCGCCTTCTTATTGTGAACAGAGTAAAGGAGTAAGTAAAGGATACAAGGAAAAAGTCCTCTTATAGTTTTCAACAAAATGCATTGTTTTCGAATCGTGCAAAACTAGATCACAGAAGAGCAAGCTCCCAGGAAACACCTTCATAATGTAAAATCGCCCGATTTGATGTCGAGAAAATTGCCATTTGGAAATCAAAGAGGCGTTAAATGTGTGTGAGTGTGTAAGAGGGTGGGGGAGGGGGGTGGTGTCAAGAAATGTACGACTTGAGAATCACTGTCACTGAACTGTTGAGCTTGCTCCTTTTATGATCCAATTTTGCGCGAAAACAATGCATTTTGGTGAAAATCATATAAGCGGATCTACATATATTTACATTACTTTTTTGTTTACTCAGATTTTAAAAAAAAAAATAATAATAATGATAATTAACCAAAAAGTTACGGAGGTTTGAAAATTGGCTCCCCCCCCCCCCCCGCAGCCCTCTTACCAAAGATTAAGACTTTTCTGCGACCACACCAGTGATAATACCGTATAAACCCCCCCCCCCTCCCACCGCCAATTTTTGTGAACTTTTGACAAATACCTTGGAAGTTATTATGAACATTTTCCCAACTTTATTGGACAACTCTGGGCCGGGGGGGGGGGGGGGAGGTCTGGCGCAAAAAAAGGCATTTTTGGACACATGTATATTGAAAAGATTTAAATTGTCTTATTTTGACCTCTAGAATATAGTTACAAGGACGACTTATATTTCTAATAAGCCCTGTGTACAGTTGAGAGCATGAAGAATGTCAGACTAATCCCTAGATTTTGTCTTGGTAGGCCACATGCAATACTTCAATTCCTTGAGATAAGTATTGTGGGTAGCCTACCCCTCAGGAGTCGTCTGACATTCTTTTTATCCTTGATTGTACCTTTTCTTAATTTCCATGAAATAACGTTTAGGAACAAAGATGAGTAAATAGGAGTATTACTTTTCTGTTACAGATCGAAAATTCAATCATTACGAGGAAAATGAGGAAACATTGACAAAAAGCTTCATTCCATTTCTAACACATGGAGACAGTTTGTTTTTAAGTTAGTGCGTATGATTTTGGATTACTCTCCTAGGCATTTACTTGGAAACAGTTGGATGACAAAAACCAGAAGAATATATCAAACCATTTCTATTCTTCATAGGTTCCTTCCAAAGGAGCAGAGTTTAACCTTTCAAATAAAATAAAAACGTTGGTAACAAAAACCAAGTGACCGCCTCTTCAATATGAAAACGTACAGCCGCTAAAACACCTGGTCACGACAAGTTAGACAAAAACAGTGCATTTCTCTCATTACGTTGCGGCTTTATTTATTAAGGAATCAAAAAAATTAAATAGTGAAAGTGAAAGTTTCACTGTGAAACCTTTCGCTCTTGAGTGAATTTCTAGGCTTAAATTATTTGTTGGAGATACTTTCGAATTTCTTCTAGTGAACGAAATTAAAATTGACTGATTTCTGACTCTTAGTGTATAACTGACGTTACATTCATTTTATTTATAATTATTGGATCTCATTTAAATCATTCTTTTGCAATCATTGTTGAGTGTCTGGATATAGTAGATTGAATTTTGTTTTTATTGTAATATTTGTTTCTTTTTAATTTTTAATTGATGTTTCATAAGTGTTGTTTTAAAGAGATTTTTCGTTACATAATTTATTGTTTTGCTTTTATCAGTTTTACTATGATTTTCCATTCCTGGCAAATTTTCCGAATGAAAAAAAAAAAACTGAAAACCAACTTAAACTTGATCTCAAATTTGCTTTTTTAGTGAATTAATAGGTACCTACTCATTGTGTGTGAATTTATTAATTGAGTATTTACTTAAATAAAATTTAAGTTAATTAGACAGTTAAAATTTTACAAATGTTGCTCAAGATTTAAAATCTCAATTTTTTCGCACTGTTGTTGAATTATATTAAGTAGAGTTAATGAAGAAATTATTGAATAAATGTACAATAATTTGTCATCAACCAATCATTTGCCAAAATGTCAACTGTTAAAAAAAAAAGATGACTCACAGTATATTTTAACGGACTGATTTTCTGACTCTGATAAGTAAATTTTTTTTTATCATTTTAAGCGAGATGATCGATGTTTTTTATCATGCTTCTCGAACAAAACTAGCAACTAAAACTGATTTTTACTGTACCTTTTACCATATTTCCAATTTAGAGTTTGTTGAATTTCTCCTTTTTTGTTTTTATATTGTTTATATAATTTTTATATTAAATCATCAGTTGATATACTGTACATAAAATGTATGATAAGAGTTTTTGATGTTTGGTTTTTTCTTTGCTAACAGTTAGTTTGGTAATAAGTGTAGACAAATGTAAATAGTGTAATGTTTGGTGCTTAGAGCTTTAACTACTCATTATTGCGAATTCGGGGGCAGAATTGAAGAAATTTTGTTTTTGTATAACTCTCCATATTTAAATTCAACATTCAGTCAAAATATACGCATTGCATACATTTTTCAATTACCTATTCAAATTCGACCTCTTTCAAGGGTATTGAAAAGCCGTAATCAATCACCGAAAATAAATCTCGGTACCTTTGGATAGATCTTGGAAAACAATTTTCAAGAGTTAGGATGATTTTTACTTTTCAGAGTACAAAGTAAAAATACCTATACATAATACATATAAATAAACAAGTTAAACAGGCAAACAAAAGAACAGATTTGTTTCATAAAATAATTTGAAAAGTAAATGTACATAGACAGCTCTTCAATTTTGGCCCCAACAAACTGACTTAAGCCGAAGGGCAAAAGTTTAAAGGAGGCTGGGATGATCTCATTATTTTGTAACTTTTTTCCTTCTCTGATGGAAAAAGTCAAGTGAAGTTTACATATTTAAGGTTTTGTGTTTTAATGGAATTTTAAATAAGTATAATTTTGCCATCATATTGCTATAAGAAAAAAAAAAATATATTTTATTTTGGTAAACTTTGTAAAAGTCTTTTCCTCACCTTTTTATCCCTTCTTTATGATCAATCCAGAAAGATCCTACCAAGTGATTATAACTGATAGATTACTTACCATAGTAAGTTAACCAGTATAATGGTTCTAGAAGTCAATATGCCAATATGATGTCTGCAAATAAAAATTACTGTGACATTTTAAGGTGATTCCATGGCACCTGACCAACTGACCTAGGGGATCGATTAGTCGATCGATTAAGGGTCATTTTCCGGATTTTATGGAGTTTTTTGTAAAACGAGGATCATCAGCACCTGTAGGTAGATGTAACAAAGATCTCTGCAAGTTTGGACATCAAATCTGCAAAGTAACGACGTAATTATGGGAATTCCCGTTAATGCTATTCGAGATCAGGCAGTGATTCCTATAAATACGTCCTTATTTTGCAGATTCGAGCATCCAAACTTTGCAGATATCTTTGTAAGAGATACCTACAGGTGCTGATAATCCTTTTTTTACCCCCAAAAAACTCCATAAAATCTGGTAAATGACCATTAATCGATCAACTAATCGATCACCTTTGTCACAGGACAAGGAATCACCTTAATGACGTATTACCTTTCAGAACTATCATACTGGCCAACTTAAACAGGGAAAAAAAATTTCACCATAGTATAATGGTTCCAGAAGCCAATGTCAATACGATGTCTGTAAAAATTAAACTGACATTTAATGTCCCACTAGTTTTTGAAACTATCACACTGGCCCACTTAAACTGGGATAACAAATAAAATTCGCAAATATACCGCTATTTTCAAAAGCCTAAGATTGGATTGAAAGAAAAAGTTAATCACTCGTCAAGAGATGTACAGTAAAAGGTTATTGTGTCAAACAGTAAGGGGATCGGATAAAAGTTCGACACAACAGGCAATTCGACAAAGGCCAATTACGATGTAAGTCGAATTTCGCAAAATCACGCAAAGTTCGACACATTAAGCTTTTTCCGAAACAAACTTAATGCTTCAAGAAAAGCTCCGTCTATCTCTGTACTTTTGATGAGTAATCTACTAATCTAAATGATTATACCGCATAATTTGAGCTGCGCTCTGTTCTCTTTTGATCGTAACAAGTCCTTGCGCAAGTGAAAATGTGGTCCCGTATTTTTGAATCTGGCGCCTGTATGATTGTGCGCAGGCGCAATCGCAAACTCCGCCCAGTCAAGCGAGATCATAAAAAACGTAAACACAAAAAAGACTTCAAAGGAGCCTGAAGTGACGTCATAGTTGCGTGCACGTAAACAAATTCGGCGCCGTATCAAATCCGCTATGATACTAAAATAGTTATCAGTCAGTAGTGAGTAAATTAACATTTGTACCTATTTTCTCCGTGAAAAATGATAAACTTCAAGTTATTCTTCCAACGTTAACTTCTTCCCGGTCTATAAAGAGGTAACTATACGACGATCAATTACAGTGTCCAACTACAACTAACCTAAATCTGTCAAATTTCTGAGTTAGCCGATCCTAACCCTCTTCAATGTTACTCTAAACCGGTGATAATCCAATATTCATTTCCCCTCTAAATTTTTCCCATTTGTTATTTTCGTACGAAAAAGTATTTTGATCAATAAAACCCTTGCCTTCTAAACTTTCCTCCTCTATGTATTCAATATTATTTATCGCCAAGATCAAATCTTGTCGATGTACCATTTTGTCCTCACTGAAGTCACGACTGATAACATTTTTTAAAACTCCTATCTAACAATTCAGCTGTCCCCGTGCTGCTTGACCTTATAATTAGCTCTTATCCTCAGTAGTTTTCCTTACTATCTTCAACCTTGTGTTGAGGAACTGGAGGAAGCTCACAAAATCTAATCTAGTCTACGCCAAGAACCATATTGTAAGTAAACATGTTGATAGCTATCTTTTTAGTCTGCTGGTTCTGACCGCTAAATCTTGCGGGTTAGTTATAGTGCCCCCCAAGTCTCTGTCCAGCTTTCAATTGATATGTAAGAAAAATGTTTCTTGTTACCATACTGCGCCAAAAATTTTTGGGTGGGTGCTTCCTACTTCTAGAGTCGGCTACATATCAACCTGTCTGATCAATTGTTACCTTGAGAATGTTTAAATCTTTTGTGCCACCTGTCAGTCTGTTTCGCTGTCTTTGATCAAGCTGCCAGAGGTTTCAGTATGTCCTGATGAATTATTTTTATGCATCTCTTTTTTCTTAGGAATTCTATCATTGAAGATGAGCTGATCCCATCAACTACTGCTTCAGTAAAGGAAAACAGTACTTCTATACGGTAAGCACATTTTTCTTGGAGTGACTGCTATTGAACTGAATTTGTAAAGCTGTTGATTCCCCCCCCCCCCCCCCCCCCCCCCCCCCGATTGATGAACAGTCAAAACTATTCCGAGTTTTCCTATGTCCTCTGGTACTTCCAAATTGGAGGTATGAAAGAGCTGGTTAACGGCAGGCTGTTTAGAAACAGTAGGTATACACTGGAGAACGCATACTAGCGGATTTCTCGGTGGAAAGTTTTTTTGGGCGAACAAAAATGTCCTAACCAATGCCATCCTATGATGTAAAACGTGAGCCAAAGTAGGTATTGGATTAAATCTATTGACTGTTTTCCATTTCAAATCATTACTGACCTGTGGCAAAGCATACCTAATTGGAAGCGTTAGTAGCCATTACTCTCCTACTTACCACGTAAGAGGCAAAAAACAAAAATAAACAAAGATATCATCAGAAGAATTGACCAGGTTAATTAAATCCTGTTTTGAGGAAAATTATCGCGAGAACAAATTACTCTTGTGGATTGAAATAGAATGAGGAGTAAGTATGCTGACTAGTATCGAAATTAGCTTGCAATGTAAAAGAGAATGGAGTGGGCCCTGCCCGCCTCGCTGCGGAAGTATCGCATCATACAAGGATGCTTCTCATAAGCCGTCCAGTTGCGTAGGTTAGGAAGTTGGACATGCGAGAGGAGGGATTACAGGTCAGCCAAATACGCACCACAGAGCTAATCGTCCTGTACTTATTGCTAGAATTGAAATAGACTCTATTTGTATTCTGAGAGCAACCATGCTAACCATATAGTTCATGATGTTCATTACTTAAAATTAAAAATTGGTAGCATTAAAGTCTGTCCTATATCCCATGAAAAAAATTCCCCCGATTCACCCAATCACTTGATTGAAAATCATTTCTCTAAGATACCATGAAGGCTTTCTTATTTGAGTACTTGTTTGTTTCAGGTTACTGTTTTGATACAACATTAACTATGTTGCCATTATCTCATAAAGATGCCGGGCGGTCGCTCAGTAATCAAGTGAAGGAAAAAATACAAGGCTACATTCGTCTAATTTTTTCCGATAAAAATTCGAGGAACTTGTTTTTATTCTTTATGTTGAATGCTTCATTCGCGTTTGTTGAGTTACTGTATGGAATATGGTCCAACAGTTTAGGACTGATTTCCGACTCATTTCATATGTTCTTCGACTGCATAGGATTAATATTAGGTCTGGTTGCGTCTGTTATCATGAAATGGCGAGCTAACGAAAAGTTCTCTTATGGTTACGTGCGCATTGAAGTACTAACTGGCTTTACTCAGAGTTTATTTTTAATGTTCATCGCATTATTCATTATGTCGGAAGCTGTTGAAAGACTGATTGAGCCTCCTGAAGTGAAGCATGAACGTTTGTTTATCGTGTCTGTACTTGGGCTTCTCGTGAACTTGGTTGGAATTTACGCATTTCAACATGGCCATGGACATTCTCATGGAGGAGGCGGTCACAGTCACGGTGGCCACTCGCACGGTTATGCACCTATGAACAACCATAATGATCATAGTCATGTCGGATTGAATTCTGTCGCTCACAATCATAATCAAGATCATAGTCATTTTGCTCCTCACGGACATTCTCATGACAGTAGTAACGACTCTCAAATCATGAAAGGCGTCTTCCTTCATGTTCTGGCGGATACTCTCGGTAGTGTGGGCGTCATCATTTCCACGGTTCTAATGCAAGCCTTTGGATGGATGATTGCCGACCCAATTTGTTCTATGTGTATCGCCTTGTTAATTTTTCTTAGTATTTATGCGTTAATTAAAGACTCTTACTTCATTCTAATGCAAAGGACGCCTGTTGCATTAGATCACGTCTTACCGCAGTGCTACCAAAAAGTAATGCAGCTGGCGGGCGTGTACAGTATCCAGGAACCTCATTTCTGGACGTTATGCAGTGATGTTTACGTAGGTGCTTTAAAATTAGAGGTATCGAAAGCTGCTGATGCCAAATATGTTATTAGTCACACTCATAAAATTTTTGCCTCGATTGGAATTAAACAACTATACGTTCAACTGGATTACACAGCCATGTAATTTTCATCTGAGTGTCCTCCGCCGCTGAAAACTATTTCTTTCCGTTTTTCGTGATATCTTTATTGTAAACGTTTTCTTTCCATGCCAGGCCCTCTTTTAGGTATTTCATTCAAATTGATTTACGTAGTAGTAATACTGTGATTTGCAGTTAATTTATGAAGGAAAAATGTGTCCAAGGAACAAACAGGGTTGCCGTGTGTTTGAGGACTAAAATTTAAATTTGTCCGTGATGGTTCAGAAGAGAATGTCTAACATAAAAAATGTTCTCTTTAGAAAATGTCCAACTGCTTTAAAAGTGCATGAAGTTAAGTATCCAGGAGAAAAGTAAAAAGGAAAAGTCCTTTTTAGGAAGTAGTCCATTGGAAATGAAAGATAAATTTTTTACATCAGGCTAGTATCTACGTCCATTGATTTATGCTTTAAAGACAGAATTATGAATCCACTGCTTACAAAACACATTGTCACAAATCAACTTTAAAATCAATACATTATGACCCTCATTTATTCATTCCTTAGCTATCCACTAACCCACTACTTAATCACTTTACAAATGAACATTCTTTTTGTTTTGAGTGCTTCGAACGTAAATAAGAAATTTTTATTTATGGACTTCTAAAGTTGTTGGATACTCTCTTAAGTGAAGATTTCTTTCTCACATTTGACATTCACAAGGGGACTTTCTGTTATCTTTCCATTTCAAAAGTTTTTAAGGATACCTACCAATTTTTTTTTTTTTTTTTTTTTCAATGACTTTACTTTCTCTCCATAGTTTTTTTGTTAGCGTAAAGTAACATATTAATGTGCTTTATTTTTATATGGGATGCATGATCTTCTCTAAGTGCAAAAATGTTGCGTTGTTTTTACCTTTAACAAACTCTGTGTTCTCTTTTTTTTTTGCATTTAAACAGGCTGAGGGTATCACAAAGCATGACAAATTATTATGTATTTGACTTAAATGTCACTTTTGGCTTTTGGTGTTCTGTGAGTTTCAAAAACTCCTTGCAATTTGTATGATCAAATGTTAAAGAAAGAAAAAGAAATGCCTTTTGATATAACTAAAGAAATTGGTTCCCCAATAAATTTGAATGGGAGCTCCTGTCTTCCTAATTTCCCTTACACTAGAACTTAAATCATTGTGTTACTAAGATTTAGGAAAAACTGCTGCGTCTAAAATAAATTAGAGAATTGATTCTTTTTAATTTAATCTGATAGTTATTCATAATTGAGATAATAGTTTCCTTGTGCATCCTTGCACTCTTCATGATCGCCAAATTGGTTTTTTAAGAAAGTTATCATTAAGTAGCTTGTCTTCCTTAAGATGAAATTATCCAGTCATTTATCATAAGCCAGGCTCTTTTAAACTGGAAAGATAAACTTAGATAGGGGAATTAGGTACCTTTGCTCCTGGTTACGGTTCCTACTAAATCTTATAGGAAAAAAAAAAAAAGTTTTGATAATCAATCGCTTTAATGTTTGTCAATTGGTTTAGCTGGAGTCCCTGTATGTAGAGAGTTAAGACGAGAGAAACCAAGGGCGCCGCTATTGGATGTGTTTTAGCACGTATGTTTTCACTCTAAGGGCCGTTGTTGTGTTTTGGTCCAATGCAGAGATCACAGTGCTAGTTTCTAACGGTGTGAACTTTCATTCCTTCGCTGATTGACACCTATTTACGTTTTAAAGATTCTTTTGGGCAATACAGATATTCTTGAGGTGCACCGTGATTCAAATTTACAGGTTCATCTGAAATCATTTCTCTTATCTATGAAACACTGAGAGACCTCTTCTTTTGTAAAGAAATGTGCTAAAGCGCATCCAATGGTAGCGCTCGTCGAGCCTAAAACTCATGACCAATCAGAGGTTGAAGAACCTCTTGTCTAAACTCTCTACGTACAGGGACTTTAGTTTAGCTTAAGAACAATAAATGAGAATGTATCCTCATTGAAATGTAATAAAATTGAGGTGCCCATTAAATTTTGTGGAAAAGTGTTTTAAAGTGTTCAAATATGTCCGGAAAACATTTGATTAAAAAAAAACTATTGATGCAGCGAAAGGTTTTAAGTGTGCGCAAAAACCATAGCTTTTCCATTTAATTTTAAGTATTACTTTTAATTTAAGATGCAGCACTGTCCTAGAGGTCCTGTCAAAAGCACTCCATCAATAATCAATAAGTAGTATAAGCAAAGAATACTCTCCTCTTCCCTTATGAAGATGAAAAAAAGTGACCAAAATTGCAGCCGGACTTTTCAAGTGGGTTCATCTATTTCTGGACCAAGAAAACGATCCAGCTGGGTGATAGTAAATGATTGAGTTGATGGTCAGATAGTAATACTTCTTGAGTTGATATGTAATGTTTTCAACAAGAAACCATTGATTCAATCTGATACTACTCCTTTGAATTTCATAAACTTGATCTCTCAACCCCCCCACAAGTTTTTTTTTTTTTTTTTTTTTTTTGTGTGCAAATGAATTAAGATAGTTTAAATAACTGATCACAAAAACAGGAAGTTTTGACTAAAATGATTTTGTTTCATCTTGCTAGATCAAAAGATTGTTTCTGTTTTTGTAGGTGTTAGAATCTTGTTTAAATTTTGGTTGAAGGATTGAATCCTGATGAAGTGCGGATTTTATTTTAATTCAATTTAAGGTGCTTGAGTGAAATGCTTGAACTTGCTTTCAATCCTCGTTCAACCCAGGTGTGAACTTTTTTTTTTTTTTTTTAGTAATTAAATTTGTAGTTTATTCATCATCAAAACAGACCATATTGTGTTGCAATCTGAGATGATAGACTTTACAAGTTTCTGAAGAAAATTAGCACCTTGCGCGTTTGTAGAAATGAATTATGAAAACTTTTTTGTTTTTTTTGCCAATTCTCTGAAACCTCATGAGGGATCTTAACCCGTATTGAACCAAAATAGAAAATCCCAACAGAGCCATGTTTTTATCAGAATTATATTGTGTAACATTATATTAATACCCGTTTCTATTATCCGTTTTAGTATCAATGCTTAAAACCCCTACAAAAACCTTCTCACTTTATCTATTTGAGATTCCAATCAGTAAAATTTATTCTATGTTCCTTTTTCCGGTCTTTCAGCCAGGTAGTTATTTTAATTTTGTCACCCGTGTTACAGGAAAGCTGAATTCAAATCACTCTTTAATTTTAGGAAAATTTATCTCTTTTTCACAGTTTAAAATATTTTTGTTTTATTTGCTAGTTGGAGACTTTTTACATTTCACCATCTGTAGTGTTTTTAAACTATCTTCCTGTCAATATAATCATTCTCATCCTTGTTTGTAAGAGTTATTAATTTTTTGACACCTAAAAGTCATTGTAATTTTTTTGCCTCTGTAAAATGTGTGAAAGGTTACATAATTTTTTACCGGCCATGCCCTATGATCAGGGCTGCAAACCGGAATCTAGAACCGGGAGAACTGTTATGCTTGACTGGAACCAGAACGGGAATCGAAACCGCAAGGCCGATGTAATGTGGAACCAGAATCATAACTGAAAAGGAGCAATACGGAACCAAAACTATCATACGGTTCTATTTCGGTTCCACATTAGCTGACAAATGATGAAACAATCTAGTTAATATGAATAGTTTTGTAATAATTTTCTTGATCAGAGCCCACCAAAAATTCAGATCATTTCATTGTAATTTAATTGATACATCCCTTTTAGAGTTCTATATTTTTTCCCTTCCGCCGTCGGTAATAGTCATCTAATGACATTATTGAACAAATCATTGATTTTAATTTGTTCAGTTCTCTATTTGAACATACTTTATCATCAGATTGAGAACCCAAATAGAACCAGCTCTGAACCGGAACCAGTTCCTAAAACTGATTACGGTTCGCAGCCCTGCCAATAATAAAATGCTCTTCTGGTTTGTTTGAGTCATAAAATTCACAAAAGCTCTTTGATACTTTTCTGGTTTTCCAGTTGCAAACCAGCGATAGTCTCAGACCATTGTCAGCCATCTACACTTTTTATCTCTCCTGGTGTGACCCTTTTTTGCTTTTTATTGTTGTATTTTGTTGTTTTTTGTATGTTCAAAGTTGTCACTGATTTATAAAGGTGCTGTGCGCTAATCATTTGTGAGAATTTGTTTATTTTAAGGAAATCAAGATTTTCTTTGTAAATGATCCCTATTAATTTAATGTCAAACCGTAAAAACTGAACTGCATAATTTTAAAATATTTTACAGTTGATAATTTTGCACCTTGTTAAAATATGCATTTAAATGGAGCGTATAGGGCCTTATTTTAACCTTCTCCAGTTTTGCAATTTCCAAGACTCTAGTTGTCAGTGTTTTTAATAATAGTCCACAGTTGTCAAGATGAAGGAAATATTTCAAATGCAATAAAAGCTTCAGACAAAACAACATTCGGCAAGAATCTGTCCGGAGAAGACCTGTATAGCAGCAGTATTGGCTCTTTTCTTGTTTCTCATCAATCAGTTGATCAATAGATTAATAGATTAATAGATAAATAGATAAATAAATAGATGAATGAATAAAAAATCATTTATAAAAACTGATTGTGAGTAGATAGGCATTGGTTCTACGGTTTATAGTTGCATATCAAATTGTTTACCTCAATGAAAGTTTGTTGGGGCTCACTTCAAGTTTAACTGTTTTTGAAACAGTGGTGTTTCATCCCACCGCATTTTATTCGAGCAGTAATTCTTAAAGTATTTATATTTTTATGAAGCCAGGTCTACCTTCAAAAAAATTTATTTTTCTATTTTTTGTAAAAATGCTCTTGATTTTTGTGATAACTTATTTACTTAATATTTTACTGTGATTCTTGCACAGTCAAATTATTTGATAGGTATCACTCAAATTAAAGTTGGGAGCCAAGAACTAGGTAATCCAAGAAGACAAAGCCTACTGCAAATAACTGCAACTAACTGCAACTAACGCCTAAATAGCTAGGAATGGTCTATTTTGTTGTGATTTTATTACATTTGTATCTCTTCATGCCTAAGTTTTGTTGAAACTTTCTTTTAGTCTTAAATCTTGGTTAACTTTAAGTCAACTCATATTGTGTCTCCCTCTTAAAATCTTTGCATTTACCTGAACATTCCATTGAAAATTGACTTATCGCAAAACAGTTACTTTGAATGTAAAGTTACAATTAGAATTGTCAAGTGTAAATCACTGTGCACAAACTGTAATAATGTGAGAGTTTGTTGCAACACATTTCTTCCTCTTCTGCGCTGTTACGCTGTTACGAATCATCTGTTTAGTTATTTCATTCAACCCCCCCTCCTCCTCTCCCATTCATCTATGATTTTAATGGCTGAAGTAATGCATACGTTTGTAAGTCGTCTCAGTCATTAAGTTTAAAGTTGCTAATTTATAATGTTGTTTTTAAAGTTTATTAAATGATTTTGTCCGTGTAATTTTATTGCTGTAATGAAGGAGCTGAGAAATAGTAAATTTTTATTATTTATACTTAAATCTGTTATTTTTTCCCCTCAATATTATCTTTGATACTTCCAAAGAAACAAGATAAAAATTGAACTCGCGACAACCTGCTGAAATAGAAACAGATTAACGGGGAAATGCTGAAAAACACAAAATTTGGTGAGGACGTTTCTGCGCAAATCGCAGCCATTTTCAACTGAAAAAAATTTAAAAAATAATAAAATTATATATTATTAATAAAAAAATTATTCTTTTCTTATGATTTTTTTTATTATTATTTATTTATTTTTTAAATTAATTTATTTTAAATTTTAAACATTTTTTTTTTTTTTAATTTGATTTCTTTTTTTTAATTGAAAATATATCTGCAATTTAAGCCGAAACATCCTCACCCTTCGTGTATTTTCTAGCATTTTCCGGTTCACCTGTTTCTTTTATTGCTGAATTAGGTTTGAAGCCCACAACCTGTCCAACAAGAGTGTTTAAATATTCTTGGAAACAATGTTGGAAAATGTTGCAATGGTTCGAGTTGTAAAATGGCTTTAGTATGATCGCGTTTCAGTAAAAACTCGAGGTCTATCAACAACTTGTCCGTTCGGTAGTGCTGCAATTTTTCAGAGCTACCTGATTTGGGCAGAAAACGACCTGCAAAGATGACGATTAGTACACTAAAAAATCACCAAATTTACTCTCAGAATCGGGCTTAATGCGGCGGAGAGACGCAGGTATCATGAGAGATTCCTATCTAATTTGAGACATATCTTTGTGTTTACGCAGAGAAAGTGACAAATTAGACAGGAATCTCCTATGATCTATGATACCTGCGTGGAGCTGCCATTACCATCTTGCCGTTATAGCAGTTTTGTGAGTTTACTGCCGAATTACTTTTAAGACTTTTTTAGTGTGATTTTTGTTGGTTTTTACATCAGATTAGACCATTCATGTGCTCACATGGAAAGTTTGCAAGAGCCCCATTCAGCAAAGTACTTAAAATGGACCAATTGAATCAACTTTAATCTATTATACAGGTAATCTTACTATAGTATATAATATTTAATAAAATTAAAATAATGATGGAGCATCTAGAATCATGTTGCATCAAGCTGAAATCAAGTAGCCCCCCTCCCTATACCTCCGACACAGCACTGCACAACTGTAGTGTGCAGTGCGGCAATTTACTGTCACTTGTCAGCAATATACTTTCTTCAGCTTTCGAATTTTTCATCCCGATGGCAGTGGCGGATCCACAGGGGCACGTGCCCCCCCCCCCCTCAGAAGCCTCAAATTTTGCTTTTATTCAATGTAGGTAAAATAGCCCGGAATTGTTTCCACCGAAGCTCAAATTTCTAAATGTCACAGGCGTGCCCCCCCCCTCCTGAAAAATTTTCTGGATCCGCCACTGCCCGGTTGTGTTTCATTCCAACAAAGCAGTAAGCAAGTAAGAAAGGAACTTTGCGGCTTGCAGTTGAGAACTTCTTATCACTATTTCTAGATATACCATTGTTGGCCGCGTGTGCATTGAATGATTAATGAATGGGTCTTCAGTCAAAGTCTGTTCTAAAAACC
Organism: Trialeurodes vaporariorum; assembly: GCA_011764245.1. Taxonomy (NCBI): domain Eukaryota; kingdom Metazoa; phylum Arthropoda; class Insecta; order Hemiptera; family Aleyrodidae; genus Trialeurodes; species Trialeurodes vaporariorum. The sequence continues at coordinate 50,761,398 of VMOF01000388.1, read as the reverse complement.
TTCTATTGAGGAAATATTAGGGGAAACGGAGCGAAAGTTGAGAACCCTTTCCGGTCATAACGAGCTTCATTCCTATTGGCTGATAATTGATACGTGTTGGCAACTTGTAAAGTCGTGAATCGTGTAACTCATTGCGGCTGATAAGGCCAAGTGACACGTAAAAACTGGACCACAAACTGGCGCCAAAGTCTTCTGCATCGGAGCCTCGGAAAATTCTCTCAATACGTGATTTTATGACCGTAATCGTTTTTTAATTATTCGATGAAATCGGTAAGGGCTAATATCCCCAGAAAAAGCTTTTCAAATGTCAGTGGCCCACTCATAAACTTGTCAGTAAATGATAAGCATCTGTGAGGAGACTGAGAATTCGTCCCAACTTTCAGCTTTAGTTTGTACGTGTCACTTGGTCTCTGTAGAAATGGACGTGTGGATGTGATTGTTGTCAACGCCGGCTAAACAAATTTTTTTTTCAGGAATCTCTCTTGCATTAAGAAATAAGTGCATGGTGTTTTAAAATGCAGTGAAATAAAGTTTACGAGAACAGTTCTTTTCCAGTATCAAGTTCGGTGTACCCAGTTGACTCAGAAATCCGTCATAAATGATTCTTTGATAGAAACCTTTCATTTCCAACAATGCAAGCTCCACTCTCAAATTCGGCTGCTTGGAAAAGTTTAATTACTTTCACAATCCTCTTCCTGGCATGGGTCTCAGGATTTTCAAGTCGATTGTTCGCCGTAATTCGATTTGAAAGTATTATTCATGAATTCGACCCATGGTAAGCAAAGCTTGATTGCATTTCTGTTTACATTTTCTGTTGACGAGAGTTCTAGCATTTGGTTATGTGGAAATTCTGATCTCAGTGATAAGAGTCAAATTGGAACCAGATTATTTTGAGCTTTTTTCAGAAATTTATACCTTAAGGTAATTAAAGTAAGCAAGTACTATCAACTCTCTTCTCTCGGATAGTGAGTGGAGGTTAGGATTGTGTATGGGAAGGCGTGATCAATATAATCTACCAGTTTCCGCCAAAGGAAGTAAGATATTTAACTGCCTTTTAGAACTGTAGGATTATTATTTGACTCAACTGGGCTGACTACCACTTAACTTCAGTCCCTGGTTGTTACACCTCGAACGCAGTTATTTGGGATTGTAGACGGTGATCGGACAGAGTGATAAGGGTAGTTAAAAAATTTGTGTAGGGGGCCATTCCGGTTTATGTAATCAGCTATCCTTTGTAATTATTGGATTTTCTTCCTTATCTACTTCTGTTTACCAAATTTGATTTTTTTCTCATTTTCTGGGGGGGGGGGGGTAGTTGCACCCATGGATAATTGCGTACAATTTCTGTAAGGAAGCCAAGGTAAAAGTTGAACATCAATTTAAATTCACATTAGTAGGTTTTACCCCTTCCCTATTTTGCTGTACCATAGAGACGGAGAAAATTACATTTCTCTATTAGTTTGATCCGTAGCATTGAGACTTCTAGGCGCTAAAATGTGTGTTGTAGAACATGCAAAGTGAATAACGGACAATCATCTTGTCATCAATTTGAAATAACTTCAGTCATATTGCTAAAAACCAACGCGTTTTGACTAATATTATGGAACTCTCGTCTCTCATTTCTGTAAAACTTGACTCCTTATATTAATTGATAAGTGGAAAAACCGAGGGAACGTTACATTCAAGCCTTGCACCGTTTTGTACAACAGATTTTATTTTTTTACTCTAAAAGTTAGTGCTGCATGAAATATCTGATGAATTCTAGGTTGTATCAGTCATAGAAGAGAACAAAGTAATCTCAAAGTTTTTATCATTAGTTGCTCAACATACCTTCGAAATACTTTAGCTTTGAATGGCACAGTGAACATCAAAATTTGAATTGCCATTTTTTCAATAGTAATTTTAGAGTTTAATCTCCCTCTTTACTTGTTTCCAGGTTCAATTATCGAGCTACAGCTTACATGGTAGAGCATGGCTTCTACAATTTCCTCAATTGGTTCGACGAGCGTGCGTGGTACCCGTTGGGTCGAATTGTCGGGGGTACTGTTTATCCTGGTTTGATGTTAACTTCTGGTAGTATTCACTACATACTACATTCTTTAAACATTCCTATTCATATTAGAGATATTTGTGTGTTCCTTGCACCTATTTTTAGGTAAGTTTTTTTCCCAAATTCATTTTTTATCATAATCCATGCCTAATGCTTATTATTAGTAACTCTCGAAATACACTGGAAGCCAAAACCTATGTTACTTAATTTAAAGTTTCTCTTAGTTAAATCTTTTGCAATCTACATACTCATCCGTCAGAGAGGCACCAATGTAGTGCGCTTCCTGAAACCATATATGGTTTCAGAAAGCGCAGAAAAGATATGGATAGCTTTTCTGCCGTTGACTCAATTGCGATAGCTAGTCAGCTTTTCGAAAACGTTTGAACATTGCATTACGAATATTTTGCTCTTTCTTGGATATCTTCTGTGGACACACTTAGTATGGTGCCTGTAATAACCAAGGAAATTTTTAATGGTTTTATGCAGGCTAACTTTTACAAACCGGAACAGAACGGAATACATCATTTTTTTATTGCAGTTAGCCAGCATGGTTTGAGTGCTCCATCAAAATAGAATGGAACTTTCTAAACATACCAACCAGTCAGCTCAGCAATTGTGGTTACTTGTGTTCCTCTAAGATATAACCTCTAATCCGTCAATTCTTCTCAAATCTTGAGTTTCTTGACATTTTGACCTTTTGACTGTACAAGTTCATTTCTGTAAACAAATTAAAAGAGCCTCTCCATAAAAAGACTGATATTAAAGCACAGTTCATGAGAGTATACAAAGACGGAACGAGAAAATTTAGATAAATTCCCCCCGCCCGTTTTTTTTTCAAAATTGGAATGCTAGACAGACCACTCTCAACCAAGAGTTTCCAAGAGTAACCCGTTCTCTTGTGTTTGTGGTTCATGGTGTTCCCTGCATAACAAAATTAGCCTCATGAAACAACTTGATTAACCCTGCTGATCAAATTTATTTATAAAATTATTCCTGAGTGTTAATTAATTATTATGTGATAAAATCACCCTTGAGCAGTTTGGACCTAACTCACAACAAAAAACGAATCTTGAAAATCATTTGTGAAATCACGATTTTGCACCTGTCTCAAGACCCTTTGTACTCTTCCTAAACTATCTGTTTTTCTAGATTACTAAGATTTCAAGCTTGTACACCATCTTAATTACTTTATTTATGACTCATTTCTCTTGCACCTTTTTTTTTCAGTGGTCTGACTGCAATTTCTACTTATTTGTTAACTAAAGAGCTTTGGTCAGCAGGCGCTGGTTTGTTTGCTTGTTGTTTCATTGCTATTGTTCCCGGGTATATCAGTCGGTCTGTGGCAGGAAGTTATGATAATGAGGGTATCGCCATCTTTGCTCTTCAGTTTACTTATTACTTATGGGTAAGTCAGTTTTACTTCCTCATTAAGATTTCATTGAATTCAATGTGTTTTTTTGCAAGCTTAGCTACCATTTCAAGCAGATCTCCCTTAAAATACTTTTTTGTTACTAATTTTGAATGAACTCATTTCACAATTTTCATGTTTTCACAGAAGGTTTCATGCAAGAGTGTCAAACTTTCTGAGTTGCATGGGCGGATCTAGAGGGGGGCCACGGCGGCATGCCCCCCCCCCCCCCCTTGGACCCAAAAAAAAACAAAATAACAAACAGTGAGAGGAAGAGGAAGAGAAAGAGGGGGGGGGGAGAAGCAAAAGAAAAAGATAATCCAAGTGTGATTCATGTAACTTTCTAATTATTATCTTGTTTGAGAATGGGGGAACAATATCAGGGGCGGGATCTTCCACTTTTACGAATAAAAATTGAAATGAGGTAGTATAAAAAAGAGGAGTAAACGGATAAAAGATGCCTCAAATTGGCTGTAGAGAAGCTAAAATTTTCAAAATTTTCCGAATCGAAATACATACCCCGACCCATATGAATATAAATAAATATGAAAAAAAAAGAAGCCCCATTAATATACATATAACGAATTAATCAGACCCCATTTACATCTCGTATAATATGAATATGACCCCCAGCCCCCATTGACTGGGGGTGTCCCCCCATACCCCCCACTGACATTACAAAAATGGCCCCCCCTTTGAGACTTTCCTGGATCCGCCCCTACTGAGTTGTAGGCCAAACCAGGCAGTCAGGCAAATTAGATATATATTTCTATTGGATCTCTTGAAAGGTCTTAATCCTCATGTTGGGTCTGTTGCAAACCTTTGCTATATTGATACAGAGGGTCGAAATCCATATAAAATCACTCGAAAATAAAGTTTAGAGCATCAGAAAGTTCCATTATCCACTCTCAAATCCAATAAATATGTTTGACAAAATTACAAGATGGCAGTTGAATGAGCGGGTGACAATGGGGGAGTGCCATCTAATTGCAGCTTTCTCTATGACGAATCACTTTTCTCAGCATAAAAAGCTGCTTTCAGATGGAACTTCCCCCATTGTCACCCGCTCATTTGACTGCCATCTTGTAATTTTAACAAAAACACTTGTTGAGTTCAGTGAGTGGATTATGGAAGTTTCTGACGCTCTCAACGTTATTTTCAAGTGATTTTACGTGGGAACTCTCCCTTCATAAAGCTGCCGCAAAAGTTTGCAACAGGCCCATTCTTTGGCAAATTTTGAAATTAAGTTTTCATTCCCCCAACCAACTCCTTACTGTGACCATGTAATTTTCCTTTTTTTCTCATATTTTTCTTGAGATTTCACAAGAAATTTCAATTTTTTTTTAAATGTCAACGTTTATGCACTCTACAGGAAATGTCTTACCTCTCTCTAACTCTTTAATTTGTCTAAATTCACAGGTCAAATCCATCAAATTGGGCTCGGTCTATTGGTCAGCACTTACTGCTCTCTCATATTTTTACATGGTACGCTAATTCATTTAACTACCTTTAAAAGAACCTTTAAATAAACCTTCATTTATTTTATTATTTATTTAATTACCTTTTTTTCTCTGGAAGCGTTTCTGTATTTTTGTTTTTAATTTCCTTCATATTTCCACGAGTTGTGCTCAAAATCATTTACCCTACCAAATTGATGCTTTGTAATTTGTTCAAACACCTCAGAAACTGGTACACTGGTGCATCAAAAACTGAAGTAAATAGGTTCTGCTGCTTGGTATCTTTGCCCTAGCAAAGCTTTGGTAGCTTTGCGTAAGCTAGCCCTCTTGACTTCAGTTGAATCAAGATCTATCAATACCAGGCCAGTCCGTTAGGCGGTCCATGCCAACGTCTCTCTGCCACAGTGGTCCTTTGTCATCGTTTCTGCTTAACAGCTGTTGATTCCGTCATCTGAACCAGTGAGCATCGAAGGTCCTTTGAAATCGCAGTTTGCTACCACAATGTGGGTGAGATGACCATTATGGGGCAGCGCTTGAAACAGAACGCGTTTGCCCTCCTACTAGTCCTACTTGCTACCTTACTAAACTGGTATTAATAGATTTTGAGTTGAATACATTTTCACAAGATCGGGATTCTAACTTGTCAAGAGAAGCAAAAGCAAAAATTTTACTTACATAGTATTTTTAGACGTTCGCATGATAAAAACGGATGAGTCTTGTGTTGCAGGTTACCTGGTCTTACAGATCTTCCTCTGTAGGGTCTGAAAACAAGCGTTAAAAGCACTCCTCCTCTTATCTAGGTCGAAAGTTCTTCAGGGTTTTGAACTCTGCGGTCTCCGCAACCAAACTTTTTAATGGTTCCTTTTAAATTAGCTGTCTTTTTTTATGTCCCCAATTGCTCTTTGTGGACTGCTGTGATCCACAGTCGCCTTTCCTTTTTTTTTATTTTGTGGACAACCGTGAATGGGCTGAGCCTTTCAAGCGGGAATCCTATGGGATCTTCCATTTCCCAGGCCGGTAACACTGCTGTGAAGGTTGTGGATCACAACTGTACCCATAATCTGGAGCTTGTGAACTGTCATGATTATAGGGGATGAGTGATGCAAAGTACAAAATCGGCACTCAGCTTTCTCGGATTGTTTCTACTGGTTGCCTGCAACCATGTCACTTTGTAGGCGGAACCCACAATACATTCGCGAATCGCATCTGCAACATCGTTGTGAACTGAAAACAAAGAGCGGTGATTGTTGCCTTTGGCTTTTATTGACTCAGTCTTGTGTTATCTCTGCTCTTTTTTTTCTTCAAATTTTCATAATTTTATCCTTTTTCATAACTAATTATCAAATTGTTTACAGGTTTCAGCATGGGGCGGTTATGTGTTCATCACAAATTTAATTCCTTTGCACGTCTTTTTCCTCCTCATAATGGGTCGATACTCCAATCGCCTGCTCGTGAGCTACTCGGTCTTCTACATTCTTGGACTTATATTTAGTATGCAAATACCATTTGTTGGTTTCCAGCCGATAAGAACCAGTGAACATATGGCAGCTCTAGGTATGGCTCATTCATTCATTATTGTTTTTTTTCCAATCAGATCGAGTTTGGAACAAATATGTTACTTTCTATGTTTTCACTTTGGGAAGCAGATTTTGTTTTTTTTTTTTTTTTTAATATACTATTTTCCCATGAGTTATTAAAGTCGAGTTCTGAAAGTGTTGTCACTGTGTGATGAAGTTGCAGTAACTGAAGTTATGATGGCTTGTATGGAGAAAGAGGTGGGAAATGTAAGAGAATCAATAACAGAGTAAGTTAGCCTTAGTAACAAAATCACTGTGCAGCTTTATACGGTATCACTGAAAAACTCTCCCTTGAATTCTAGAACCCCACCTTTTGTAAGTAGAACAAATCTGTGGTTTTATCTTTATCAGAAATTTATTAAAACTATTTACTGATCAAATTTGACAAAATAACCCTGGAAATACTTTTTCCTTGCTTTGTTACTCTTAGTTCTTATTCGCTTCAATTTTTATGAAATTCTTCTCAATTTTTACAATAACTAATTTGTTTATTAATTCCTTTATTCCTTTGTCTTTTTGTCCATCAGGTGTTTTTGTATTATTGATGGCGGTAGCAGGTCTTAAGTACATTCAAAGTGTACTTTCTAAAACTGAGTTCAAATATTTCTTTATTGCCTCATCTTTAGTTGCTGCTGGGACAGTATTTACGGCTGTGGTAGTTCTTACATACGCTGGATTTATTGCACCTTGGAGCGGAAGGTTTGTCAATCCATTTAAAAGTCACTGTCTCATTCCAGAATAATTTATATCTGGAGGAAACGTAAAAAAAAAAATAATCCCCGGTGAAAGAAAAAGCACTTATAATGTATTATTAAGACTTGTAAAAAATACTCAATCTGATGAAATTTGCAGCAACTCTCCTCGTAAAATAGATTTTTTTTTTTTTTTTTTTTTTTTTTTTTTAATGATTATCATTGGTCTTTTAACTTACGGGCTGAAAGGCTCCCACAATAAATAAATTACAATGAATCAAAAGAAATCAAGGAAAAAGAAAAAAAAATAGGGAAAAAAAAGCCCTAAAACTAAAGCAAAAGAACAAACAAAAGCAAAATAAGGAAAAAGTCAAGAGCAAGGTGGAATGAGAATAATGAATTGAAAACAAAGAGAAGTTTGCAAATAAGTAAGTACTAAAACTACAAAAAATCGTTAACAGGTAGCTGCAGTCACAGGTGGCATTAGTTGTCAAGTCCAATCATTCTTGGTACAGCCTATAATAGTACTAACCTATAAATATACTAACGGTCAATAAAAAATTCGGGTATAAAAAGAGTAGGTAAAAAAAAAAAAAAAAAAAAATGCAAAATAATTCAATTTATCAATCATGAAATGTAAAGAGAAATTAAGTATATGATCTTGCACCAGGCATGCTCTTTAAGCATCTGACATTAAGGTCCATTTTTTCCCTAGGTTTCCAATGTCAGAATAATAGTTAATACTATCGTTGACAACTTTTTTCAGATTCTATTCTTTGTGGGATACAACATATGCAAAAATTCATATTCCTATCATAGCATCTGTCTCGGAGCATCAACCCACAACTTGGTTCTCATTCTTCTTTGACCTTCATATCCTAATAACAACATTCCCTGTTGGTCTCTGGTACTGCATCAAGAAAGTCAACGATGAACGTGTCTTTAGTGAGTGATTTTTCTCTTCAAGTTTCTATACAAGTTTGTATCTCGGCTTCCTCTAAAAGTGTCTTTCTGCGCAAAAATCGGTAAATGAGTCAGAGTTCGTTTTAGAAGTTTAGGCGCACCAAGACCGATAATCTTTAGCATTTGCCTACATTATTTCTCATAATGTTTAGTGTAAATTAATGAGAATGATTTTTTAGCGTTGGTTTTTCATTTCGGAACGCTTCAAAATCAAAAGGTTAAGTTGCAGACAAGTTTTTTGATTTTTTTTGATTTGAAGGAATAGAAATTTAAAATTGTTTGAACCAGAGGCCCTGTATATGAGAGAGTCTTGCCACGTGAAGCATTAAGAAGAAGAATTTCTAAGGAGGCGTTCACTCTTGATTGGTTGGGTTCGCTGAGAGGGCGTGTACACCTCGGTGCGTGCGTGCCAGCGGTCTTCTTATGAAGAATAGCACAGAACGCCTCCTCGAGTTCCGTGACAACCTAAAAATCCAGCAGTCAACCAGAATCGGAACCTCGTATGGCGAGACTCTTTGATATACAGGACTCTAGTTTGAACTTGTTTGAAATGAGCGACTCATTTTATGCATATTTTTGTTGAATACAGCATATTTGTTTTTGGTAATGAGTTATAATTAATAGAGCCAGGATAAGAGTGATTAGAGAACAATAATGTTGGCCTTTAGGAATGCTCACAATCTATCAATTTTTAATTTTATTTGTGTCTTATCTGTTTGCTGATGTTTGTCACTACATTTCTTTTTAGTTATCCTGTATGCTCTCAGTGCTGTGTACTTTGCTGGAGTTATGGTACGGTTAATGCTTACCCTCACACCGGCTGTCTGTATGCTGAGTGGGATCGCTTTCTCTCGAATCTTTGAATTGTACCTTCGAGATGAAGAAGTTCCCTCAAATAACAAATCGGAAAACAATGCCCATCTATATGATAAGGTAACTTCCGTTTTGAAAGATCACAGTTCGGGCATTTCTGTTAATTCATATTTATTCTTTTTAAAGATTAACACATGGGAGTTGAGTGCCCATCAACTAGATAGCATTCCTTTGGATGATGATCACTGATCAGTCCATCTAAAGTCCTCTGACATCCTTGTTTGACTAAAAGGTTTGAATGGGTACAAAGGGGCCTAGCTAATCAATTTTAAGGCTTATTTTCATGGGTGGGAATTGTGGGAAACAAAAGTTTGGTAAGTAACAAACTTTGTAACTGGATCGAAAAGTAAAATTTCCATTTTAACCTTATTTGGTCGTAAAAGGGCTGCTAATTTCAAGAAATGGCTTAACCATGACCTGATATTGTTGCTGGTTTTATTATTACCATGCTCCATTCCATTCAGTACTCATCCCATTTTTTCTTTTCATCATGTTCACAGGCGGGTAAACTTCGTAAAATGAAGCATGAGCAGGAGAAGGAATCAGATGAAATTGGTACAAACGTAAGAGGCATAGTTGTCATCGTGACACTCATCATGTTGTTGATGTTTGCCATGCATTGCACTTGGGTTACAAGTAACGCATATTCTAGTCCTAGTATTGTTCTGGCCTCCTACAGCGGTGACGGGTAAGAATTTTTATAATTTTAGCCAAACAGCCTGCTTTTACAATGTTGCCAGATTGGGGTGAAAAAGCTGTATGTTTTACAGTGATTTAAATGGGGACGATACAGCTTTTTACCCTCGATCTGGCAACACTGTGCTTTTATGATAAAACCAACGAGCTATAGCGATAGAGGGGTCCATACTTGTCATAAGTCCTATCTTAAAATGTGACAGCATGGGCGATCCGAATTGGGTTTGTTTGCCTCATTTTTTTAACCTTAAATCAAAAATTGTAATTAATCCAGTGGAAAATGGTTAATCCAGTGGAAAGTGCAAGTGTTTAAAAGAGTGGCTATCTGGACACAGACTTCTAATATGACTATCCAGGTGAGAAAATTTTGCTTTTCTCTATCATGTGCCGTTTCTTTATTGTGTAAATTCTTCCAGAAGAAACAGTCATATCGATTTCTGTGTCCAGGTAGCCACTTTAAAACACTTGCACTTTCGTTTATAAATTATAACCATTTCCAAATGTATTTGTCACAATTTTTTTTAAAAAATTGAAGAAGTTTAAAAAACGTGAGGCAAACAAACGGAGCCTGTGTGAAACTGTCCATAAGAGATCTCCATCATGGCTACCTCCTTGAAGTTTCAAAATCATGTCCCACAAATCCTCTCTATCGCTATAGTTTGTTGGATAAAACCTCAAAAACCACGTCTGAATCTTGTTTTAACCCTTTCCACTCAGATGTTGGATACATCCAATAAAATGATAATTTTGTTCCATTCTAATGTTAGATATATCCAACGAAAGTCAGCACATTCAAAAAAAAAAAAAATTAAGTGAAAATAAAAAAAAAAACAAAAAAACAAAAAATTAAAATTCTCAAGAGTTCAAAAAGTTACGCGAATTCGAGCCCTAGACATGAAACCAGGCTAGGCAAATGGGACTTGAGCGTGGAGGTTGAACTGCCGATAAAATTTTTGTGTTCGATCCGACTCTACGAGGACATTTTGTATTTGGGGAGAGGACAGTTTTCAAACTTTAACTTAAGTGTAATCTCCGCTCACTTTCAAGAATCAAATACGATTTACGGTTACTTTTTAGTAGGTATACAAGGTTACCCTTGATTTTTGAAAAAACAGTTCCGTATAACTCTTTAATAATGGTTTGAAAACTTTCCAAATCCAACAAGGTGTACTCTGTGAGTCAGATTGAATACTAAAAGTACTTGAGTCCCATTTCCCAACTTTGCATGAAACCAGCAACCTTAAAAACTGGCAACTAAGTTTCCTAAAAACTTAAGCATTCCGTATGTTCCGGCTGGATGATTGAAATCATTCAAAATAGCATTATGTTGAATGAGTGTCGCTGCTTAGGTCTCGATTTCTCCAAAAATTACTGAACTCTGAAACCGTGTTTTTGAGGACTTGAGAGTCATCAGAGGGTTAAAACACCAAGGACCTTTTTAGTTGGAAACTAAAAAGATTTTAACTTCCAACTTTACTTCTGTTCTGTGTTCTAAGATTAAACTTTTTTTTTTTTTTTACAGTTCTAGGTTGATTCTGGATGATTTTCGAGAGGCATATCATTGGTTATCGCAAAACACGGCAAACGATGCAAGAGTAATGAGTTGGTGGGACTACGGGTATCAGATAGCTGGAATGGCAAATCGGACGACGCTAGTTGACAACAATACGTGGAACAATTCTCACATTGCATTGGTATATCCTTTGTTCAGAATAATTTTTGATTAATGAACAAGAAAGCTTTTTAATGGATTACATCCATCAAAGAGATAGCGGAAATCGGTTCTCAACTTTGCTATCTTTATTCCTCATCCAAATTTAATCATTCCTGGCCGAAAAAGGTTGTTAAAAATAGAATAACTTTTTGATGTTCTGCTAGTGAACGTAATAATCAGTTATACCAATCAAATTACCCAAAAGAAACCAAATTTTGAAAAAAGCCAAGTGGTAGCTTGAAAGATTTCCAACATTTGGGTAGAATCATCTTAAAGAGGCATTTATTTAGTTCTTGGTGTCCCAGACTGGATAAAACTAATTTACTGTAATCAATTTAGAGTGTTTTCTTAGAGCTTCTCACACACAGTCTTCTGACACACAGTCTGAAATTGTTGACCCAATAAAGCTTTCATTACGTATTTGACAAAACAGAAAATTGCAATTGAACAATTTTTTTATGTTCTGTTACGTAGGTGGGCAAAGCGATGTCATCGACTGAAATCGAAGCCTACAAAGTCATGCTGTCGCTTGATGTTGATTATGTCCTTGTCATTTTTGGAGGTGTCATTGGTTACTCTGGAGACGATATCAACAAATTCCTTTGGATGGTTCGAATTGCAGAAGGTGAACATCCAAAAGAAATCAAAGTAAGTTCAAATTTTGAAAGTTAACTTTTATCCGTTCCATTTTTGTTCTTATTGTTTACCAAGAGAGATTGGTCCCTTAAAGTCATAACAATGTATCCGGATTTTTGTGTCAGCGCAGTAGACTCTTAGTTGGAGGTATTTACAAGGTTCATGCTACATCTTTTAACACTTTAAAGCTGAAAGAAATAACAGTTTCAATGGATCAAAATTACTCTATCAAAGAATCGCATTTCTTCCCCAATCCTCAAAAATTCAAACTTTTCTGTTGAATATCACTTTGAAAGTGTTGCGCAAAAAAATTACTATTTTTTTCACTGAAAAATAGAAGGTCCATTTTATTCAAACTAGGGGGCTTTGCCCCCTGGCTGCTCTGCGGCCCACCCCCCATCGGAGGGGCGCTCTGCGCCATCTTCTTCGTTACAGGTTGACCCGCGAGTTTAAATACTGATAGGTTCAATGTTAAATCACAATTTAATGTAATTTTCTCAGAAATGTTTTGAATTATGATTTTAGAAAAAAAAATTATGTTAAATTGTGATTTAATATTGAGCCTATCTGCAATCTGCATCTAAACTCGCTGGTTAACCTGTAATGACGAAGGTGGCGCGGAGCAGCCAGGAAGCGAAGCCTGCTAGTACAGAGTAAAGATTTTTCAACTTCAAAAAACCATAAAAAATCAATTGCAATATCTGTCACGTATTTTTAATTCAAAAACTGAACGTTTTTGTGGAGAGGATTCAAAGGCGGATCCAGAAGTGTGTCTGCCTGCTTCTATGCTCATATGAACATGCAAGGTAATAAAATATAGAGATAACGGGCAAATGTCTTGTGACGGCTCCTCTTTCTATTTCCTTATCGGACACACGTATTTAAATAGGCGAAAAGAGAGGCAGAAAAATCACTGGATACGCTACAGGGGGTAACAGAAATAGGGCGGTAAGAGAGAGTCGCAGACTGTGCTTATAAACAGCCAAAGAGAGGAACAAAAAAGCGTAGGTTCGCAAATGAAGGAAAACAAAAGAAAGCAAAAAATGGATGAACATACGGATGTATTCTTTTCCTCAAAAATGTACAATTGCCAGATTGAGAGTGAAATCTCTAAAATGTAGATACATGTGAAACTATTCTCCACTTTGCGCTACCTGGCAACACAGAGAAATCGAGGAAGGGTTGGGGAATGGCCAGCATTGTGACAGATTTATGGACAAGTGAAATGCTCCGATCCGCCTCAAATGTCCACACGCCGAGCTAGCACCCCATCTCCCGCTGTAATTGCCGCGGAACGTATTCTCGCATTACAACTCGATGTATCAAAATTCTGAAAAAGTCGGATTTCTCATCACATTAAAATCTGTTCTGCAAAGTTTCAGCTTTGTCTGTAGGGTCTGGAAAGTGGAAACACAGATTTGAAATTTGTTTGAAAAAGTCTCGAAAATCTCCAGTTTTGAGCTGAAAGGGTATAGATTGTTGTAATATTGTAAGATGAAGAGCTGATTGCCAGAAAAGCAACCCATAGGCCTTCTGTGTTATTTTCCCAGCAAGCTCATGTGTTGTTTTTCCAGCAGGGTCCTCAATTTTCAAAGAATCTGCAAATTTTGCAACAACAGAAACTGTTCCTTCAGCTGTTCATTGGAATATACTTGTGTATCCATCTAATTATGTTCAATTTTTGTATTCTAGGAAAGTGATTATTTCACAGATCGAGGTGAATTCAGAGTGGATGAGGAAGGTTCTCCTATTCTTCTAAATTGTCTTATGTACAAATTAAGTTACTATAGATTTGGAGAACTCAAGGTAAGTCTCTTTCACTCATTCAAAAGCTTAAGGAATTTTGACAAACAATCTTGCATCAGTTACCTTCATGTTCTGGGGAGCCCTTTCTTCAATTATTATAATAAGAGGCAGTGCTCTGACTGCTTAGCAGCACGTGTCATTAGAAGTTGTGGTGCCAATGCAATGCATGCCACAGAAGGTTTTAGGTTTTGTTTTTGGTTATGTTGGTCCCTAACTGGTGCCAGCATATCTGGACCCAATAAATGTTCGGGATGGATTTTGGACAGTCCCCGAAAGATGTTGGATGGTGAGCGTTTACGTGTGGTTTTAAATAGCCTTACGTGCTCACCAATCATCTGCAAGCACGACCGTCTGTCCTGAACATTTTTTGGGCCCTGGAACTTTGCAACTTGCAAAAAGAGATAATGGCTGTAACGATAGGCGAAATACGCTAGCTTATGTGCATTTTAGAGGTGATGATGAGCAGCCAACCTTTGAAAATCAGTTTTTATGTATATTTGTTGCCTTTTCTTGCAGATGATCCACACATCTTTTGAGAGTCCAAAAGTAAAAATTAGGAACTTTTTTTCTAACTGGAATTGGTAGCAAATCAACTAATAAATGTTTTCGTTTGATCCACAGCTTGACTACAGAAGTCCTGCAGGGTTTGATCGTACAAGAAATGTAGTGATCGGGAATAAAAATTTTGATCTCACATATCTAGATGAAGCGTATACAACAGAACATTGGTTGGTCAGAATATACAGGTAAATTTACTCCCTTCTCTTATGATCTGCTTCGTTTCCTATCATAAATTTGACAGCTTCTCACAAAAATGAACCAATCACAACTGGTTAAGTGGTTACCCATGTAGTTGGCTCCTTTTTGCAAAAATGTCTAATCTCATTTAGTTAATTTGCGCACTTTGATCAATAAAAATTGACAAAAGATGCAAACTTTAGTTTGTAGATCATTCAGTGAACTTTCACTTCAATTATACATTCTGGCATTGTAGCCCAAAAATGAATGAAGAAAATATGCCAATTTTGAGATTCCTCAATTTGATGACAATGTTAATGGATAAAAGCGGTACGACTCTTCAAAATATTTATTAATAGATTGTGGAGCTTTAATGTTTAGATTTTCTCAACGAATTCTTTGATTGTCTTTTTTTCCCTTTTTTATTTTATTCTTTTTTTTATTTTAATTTTTTTTTTTAACCAGTCCAATCGTTCCACTGTGAAATACCAGCATAACTAACTTCCGTTTTTGGACGGCTGGACTTTACTTTTACTACTGCTACTACTACTACTTCTACTTATTTCCTCTGGGCAGTTAGACTTTTCTACTCCTTATTTTCTTTTACTTTAATTTATTTCTTGTTTTATTTTGTTGTCGCAGAGTGAAGAAACCTTCCGATTTCAACAGACCGAGACTACCTCTTTCTAATAGAAAAATTAGGACAAAGAGCTATATTACTAAAAAAGTAAGTACAATTTCCTCCATGAGTGGTCTTTTTCTATATTTACAGTCTGAATCACCTGTTATCTGCAAATTTTCTTTGATTCCGTTTTCATACTCAAGCTATCTGCTGTTGTCAATTTTTCCAGAGTGCTCATTGGGTTGAAGTTGTCTGAGACAAATAGAATGTCCGCGACAGGAATATTAAAGTAAATTTTATTATGAGGTGCGGAATTTGAAAACTTGTTGAAAGATCAATTGAAAATAATAAATGTGAAAAAAAAACCTTGAATAAACCAAGTTAAATTCCCGGATCAGGAATATACTCGAAAATCTGCTGGGAACATTCACCACCCAACACTATTTGCTATTGACACTATCTAACTTTTTTCCTAATTCTCATAACTGAGATACTATTCGACCATTTTTCTTCCAGCAATGAGCTGCACAAGAAATTTTATGCTGATTCCAAGCAAAGCTGTGCGAAAAACTATCTTTAGTTCATAAATTACCAGAGGAGAGTGAGATAGCTCTTACAGAGATTACAAGAGAGTGAGAAAAGTAGAAGGTGTAATCGATAAACCAAACAACGCCTGAAATACCGCAGCAATGTCATTATCAAGGAAATGTATATCTTTAAATCATTCAACTCAAACAATTTTTAACAGAATTCATTTTGTTTTTTTTTTTTTCTTTTTCTTTTCTTTTTTAGACAAGTCGGAGAAAGAAGGGGTCTATAACTGGAAAGCTTCCTGTAATCAAAGGTAAAAAACCCACGAGAACGTACTAAGGTCACGGATTGGAGGTATCTGTTTTTCGAGCAAAGCTATGGCAATTGTCAGCAATTACTGTACAGCAACAGATTTTTTTATTTTGTTTTTTTCTTCTAACTGATGGAATTTTTTTATTCTTTTTTTTTTCTTTGTTTATTTACATTTTATTTAAATTTTCATGAGTCCATCATCTTCTCCTCGCATCGTCACTTTTAATTGAATATGTTGGTTATCAATGCTGATTATCAGAAAAAGAAGCAAAACTTAATGTGAGGAAATCCTAAAAACTGTAAGTAGCACGTATCAATACCTACAAGGTGTTCCAGACTTTCTGCAGGAGGAGATCGACCCTTGTCATCCGCGGCTGTTAAATTGACTAAATAAGAACGGGAAATGGTGATCGGTAGAGACGAATCCCGTGATTGCTAAATAAAATCAAAATAGGGAATTTATCTAATTGGCTGTCAGATGCTCTAAACTGTCCGTTAACCAATTAGATAACTTCTGTATTTTGATTAGATGCTGCAGTCACCTGATACCTTTCAACCAATCACAGTTTTCCATTTTTATTGTCTATTGTAAAGTCAAAAATTTCAAAGATTGGCCTTCAAGCCTTTATTTCGTACACAAGCTCCTTCCCTTTTCTCCCCAAGAATAGTTGGGAGTCTTTTAAAGAAAGAAATAGTTCCAATAATATCCTCAGCCTAGTGTCAAAATGTCATCTTTCAGGACCATCAGTTTCCGATAAAAAAAGGCTGTTACACTTTGGTCCGTTTCATTTAAATAGAAGTTAAGCTCGACTCTTTCCCCTACAAGATTTACCCTCTCTTTTGTACCTGCGATGACTCGAGACGTGTTGCTTCAGTCGGGGATTCCCTCCTTTCACAATAGACTGTTCTTTGGATACTTAACTGTCCATTGTAATGAACAGAATTCCCGACCGACCTGATGGGTCTCGAGTCATCACAGGCACGAGAGAGAGGGTAAAACTCGTAGGGGAAAGAGTCGAGCTCATGCTTCTATTTAAATGAAACGGACTATAGTTCTTGGACACCCAGTACAATGTGATATTTTGATATCATCAGAATTATCTTCTCATCTATCAGGTTTTTTTTTTTTTTTTTTTTTCCCCCCCTTGGCGGATATCTTTCAGATCTGTATTTTGATAACTATCATGTTTTATGTTTTTGAAGCACTATTCCATGATTAAGAAACAAAACTCACCTCCAAGGTAGAACGATATCCTAAGTTCTGTGCGCATATTCTTAAGGAAGTTTGAATGAAAGTGGGGTTGTTGCAAGAGTTTAAGTTTTGATGATTTGCATTGAAAAAGTGAAATTGCAAAATAAACTGAAAAGGAAGATGTTTTTTCGATAATATTCTTGGCCTCACATGGGCAGAGAATCAGTTTTCTGTCAAGAGACACAGCTTTTAATGAGTGATGTGTCTCATGACATTACAGCAAACTCTCTATTTTTCCCTGGGTCCTCTTAACAAAGAATTGAAAAGTAAATATGCATGTTCGTTTTCAGTTTGATCAGTGCTCTCACGTTTTTAATGAAATAATGCAAAATTGAGACCCCTGAAACATCCCCATTTTAGGTAACTGTAATTTTAGTAAAATTATAAGAAAAATCAAATGAAGGCCTTGCTTATGTTTTCTGAGATCTTACTTTTAATTTTTTTCTACCGCTCAGTCATAATTACTGCTTCAACTTCCCAGTCAATCTTTCGAGATGGATTGAGATTGTGGATTTATGCCACGCATCAAATTGATGAGCTAGTAAAGGATCAAAAATTGATAAGTTTTAATCGCCAAGAAACAAACTCCAAGTAACTACGGAGAAAAAGATAACGTAAAACGCATCCTTGATTTCAACCGGATGTCTGGCGTTTTAAAGTTTAAAATCCGATTTGAAACTGGATTTTCCAGTTCAATCAGACAACCCTTTTACGTAGCTAAATTTTTTTCACTCTTCGGTCATGTTTCTGCTGCCGAACGGTCTCTTTAATTATGTATCTTTTTCTTTAGCCTTCAAGAATAATTTTCTTATTCTAAAATTTGTAAATTGTGATTCAACTCTAAATCACTGTGATTTATTTCTCATTTTTGTAGTGATATTTTCGAGTATTTTCACCCTTTGTATTCGAATTAAGTTGTGTGAACAAACCACAGATGAATTATTCATTCTAGCTTATTTCAATGAATATCTGTTTGTTGATTTTGAAATAAAAAATTAATAATAATTTGTTAACGACTTGTATTATTTGTCTACTTTTTCCTGGCACGTTTTCTTACTTGGGTACTAATTTTATGCCCACCTAACTAGAAGGGGACAAAAAAAAAAAAAAAAAAAAAAAAAAAAGCTGCCATAATGAGATGAAAGCATTTGGGCCCAAAAAATGTTTGCTTTTACTGGGCATAGGGACCAAAAGGGTTAAATAATGACTAATTAATAAACTTGTAATATTTTTTTCAAAAATTATTGAGGAAAAAAACCAAGAGCATTTTAGAAAAGAATCTGAAGCCGCTAGCCCTCTTGGAGATGATCAAGTTTATCATGGGAGAATAAGGTATACAAAAATTAGTCAAAAATGGATATATTTAGGATTAGAGACCCTCTTGAGCTTCAGTGAGTCTCAAAAAAGATTAAAAAGACACCAGCATTACAGGTATGTACTTTTGCTTATTGAGTGAAGGAAAAATGGTTCCTGGCTCCTGCCAATGAGATAAGATCAGCACTTAAAATTCTCATGAATATTTGATGCCCCAAAGAAAGATAGACAATGTTATTGATTCCTCTGACAATAGCACTGTTTTTATCAAGATCATTTACAACTCAATTGAGGGGTGAGATGAAGAATGAAAGACAACTTCAATCAAACACAGTGACAGTAATGAAGCACCATGAGCTTTTTGAGAAGGGGACAGCTGGAAAAGTTTCAGAATTGATCTTGGATCTTGAGGTTCCTAAATCACTTTTTGTAAGGCTTCGACAGAAAAAAGAATAAGTGGTACACATTTTTTGTGAGAAACAGTATCTAGTTTTGTAATAAATTGTAAATAGTTTGCCCTCTCAGTTTTTTGAGGCATTACATCATTCCCCTACGTTTGAAATAAAATGCCGGAAAGTGATCAGTAGAGTTCCTGGTCTTATCCATGGTGAACCTCTCTTTCTTCGTGTGCATCACCCGAGAGCAAAATTGTGGCGGGAGAATAGTGATGAACTTGCTTGCGGCTTCATTTGGAGTGCATATAATATACTACAACCTCCTTCTCCCTTTTTTTCTCCCCTGTTTCTACTTGAAAACGCCAACAATTTTGATCATCTGGATTATCCTTGATCCTTCTTTTCTCCAACTTTGTCGAAAAGTAATACGACAAGAAGACAAAATCTAAATAAAGTGTTTGCCATTTTTTTTTTTTTTTTACCTAAATTAAACTGTAACCATGTTGGCAGATAGGACAAAAACATTGGCTGCAGGTAGTGTTTTGGGAAAATTTTATCAACACGTAAAAAGAGGTGAGTGATGAAGTGCAAAATTTTCGACAAATTTTTATTTTAAATTAGAAATAAATAATAATTAAATTAATTAAACAATTTAAATTTCATTTAATTTGCCTTAACTTCTAATTTATTTAATTTTATTCTAATTTCAAAAGTTTAATTTTTTTTTTTAAATTAACTTTAAATATTTTTTTTGTTACCTAATCTTTCTAGTAAACGTTCCAAGACCAAAATGATCTATAATCTTGTCGGTGTTTTTACAAAGAGGTGTAAGTCCTGTTCAACGTTTTAAAATCGGAGTCTCCTTTCAATATTTTATTATAAGAAGAAAAGTTTGGGCACAATTAATTTTCTTGATTTTTTCTGGAAAAAAAAGAAAAGAAATTCCAAAATTTTGAGGAGATTGGTTCGACGGTTCACCATCAGGGGAAAAGACTACAATTGGAGATTTTGAAATTTTTGATTGACTTAAGCCTCTTATTAAGAACACCAATGATATGAGATGCACTTATTCCTTTAAAAATCATGAGTTGACACATTGGCTGCAAGATATTTGAAGAAAAAAACACCATTGAATCAAAATCCTTTTGAAAAACTAACAACAAATGATCAAAATCGAATCAAATTTTTACATAAAATTACGCCACTGAATTCTAATATAAAAAAGTATTTTCAACTGTAGGTATAGTGCATGATTTTACTTTATCCTTGAGATTGGCAGTACAAAAATAACTCTTTGAATCAATGCCTTTTCTTTTTAGTTCACTTCTCAAACACTCTTACACTTTTTCTGGTTCCTTATTTCCTTCTTCGTAGATAAGGCCAAAATTAAACCAAAGGGAACTGATGTCGAATTAGATGAACCAAGAGTTGAGCGCTGGGATGATGTGGAATATTCTCCAAATGATTCTTTTCGTCAATCATCAAGCTTGTTCCTTGTTTTGGGCCGATTCTTATGCTGCATCCCACTAAATCATGACGAATTCAGATGGTCCAACTTCTGGGTTATTTTGTCAATCACTGCAATCATTTGCAACATTCTTATGGCAATACTCAGCATCATATGGCTTCAAAAGAGTGGGGTCACTATTTTTAAAGGAGGTAAAGTAACTCATCACCTTCGATACTCAAGAAAATTGTTTTTCCTTCAAACATTTTTTTTGCACCTTCATTTTATACATATCTTTAGAGTCCCTTTTCAGGAGTCTTGGAAAAAAAGTCCACAGGAAAATGTTCAAAGCCTTGAAGCCCAAGAAAATTTAGTCCAGGTACAAAAATATCTAAGTATAAAAAAAGTCCAGTACACTTTCCATCCAACGTAAAAAAATATCCCTTACACTTTTCATCTATTATTATAAAAAGTCCGACACAATTTTCGCTAACACATAAGGAAGTGAAATTTTTTGATTCCCAATTTTGTTGGGATAATTTTTGATCATTTTATTTTTATTTTTAATAGGCCCTGAAACTTCTTAATACAAATTGGTGCTATTCTCAACTTAAAGCAACCGTAATAGCTCCCATGTAAATATCAAGGGACTATCACAATTATCAATTCTCAAAAACGCAAAACAGGCATAAAAATAATTTGCGGATATCAAGGGATTACTGTAATAATTTTCCAGTTGAATGGATGAAACAGTTATTTCGGGCTATGCGGTTTTAATTTGATTCAGTTGCTTCGACTTCCAATTTAATTCCTGCTGATAATTTGCAAAATACAGAGTGTACTTACAGCCCTCAAAAACAAGATAAAATTTCATAGTTAGACGGGTGATCTAAATTGCAAGCATTATATTCATTGACACAGGGACAGTTATATTTTTTGGAGCATCCTCTGTGGCTATGATTTTATTTGTCAGACTGTCTATGAAGTGGCCAACTTTGATGAAGCGCTGGGAGATCATAGAAAGATACCAGGGACATCGGAAATACCTGCACTACAAGTTCAACATTGTGACATTATTTATCGTTGTCATTACTTTTCGTGAGTATTCTCTGATTGGTGAGGTCACGGTAGAGAAATATCAAGGTAGAACCACTACGAGTAATAGACTGTTTTAGTGAGAGATGGAGCATTCAAAGTCGACCAATCTAAAGTAGGTTTCAGGTTTAAAATAGCATCTAATCCAATTAGTTCTTTGAATTTGAATTTCCTGCTTGTCACTAAAACAGACTTTAAGTATTCTTAAAGATGACATATCCTTTCGGACAAGAATAATTTTATCGTGAAAAGTATCTGGTGACTAAAAGATAAAAAATTAATCAAAATTGATTCACTTTTAAAATTTACAATCGATTGTAACGATTAATCAAAACCAATTAATCAATTCAATTGATTATTAATAGGAAAAAAAAATACGCTTAAAGATCCAATAAAACCATTAAATTTTCATGAAAATACCTCAATATAATTCAAAAACTATCAAGTTTTACTGGATTAATCAATTGGTTGATTCATTTTTCAATGATTGATACTTTCGAACTAATCAATTTTTTGAATAATCGGTTCAGAGGCAATCGACTGACTAATTAATTAATTTGGGAACCAATTGATTGATTAATCAATTATTATTAATCGGTAATCAGAACAACCCAACAATGCAAGTATAGGAGTTGAAGCAAAATAGTTATCAAATTTTGTTGCATAATTTGAATTTTTTATTTTTTTTACGAAACTCTGCATAGGATAAATCTTTAACATGATCTGATGAGTAAGAAGGATAGTACAGAGGCAAAATTATAAATAAAAAATAAAAGAAATGGGAGAAAGTAATAAATGGAAAGGAGGGATAAAAATACAGCAATGGCTTCAAGTCCGCAAACTATCCACATTTAAAGCAGTTTTGAGATAGAGTTCGTTTCAGATGAGAAAACGCAGCTTAACCATAATCTTTGGCGAATTTTCAATTTTCATTCGTTTAAATGAAAGAAAAAGCTTTGAATTTTTAATTTTATAGCATTCCTTAATGAAGAGCCTGCTTAGGTTCATTTCCATTTGTAATAAGAGGAACAATCGAAAATTTCAAAGCTAATCGGTCTTTTCGCTTTTAAGAACTCATTTCTTAAAATATTTTCAGTTTTACGTGTAATTTCATTGTTGAATTAAATAATACTTTTGCTTTCAGTGGAGCATATAAGCTTCTTAATAACTGGTCTACTAACGGTAAACCAGGATTCAGAGGAAATTTTGAAGCACTACTGTCTCCTCAAATTCCCTCAAGTATTTACATTGATCCAATTTAGACTGTGGTATGCTTTTCCTATCCTCATACTGAACATGTTTGCAACCTTGACTTTTTCATTTGTGGACCAGCTCGTTATAATGTTCAGCATTGGACTTAATGATTTCTTTGAAGAGTTAAACCAACGAATCGGACAAGAAAGAAAGCAGGTAAATAATTAAAGTTGATTGATTTAAGATTTCTACTGTTGACATCAAATTATTTTTGAATTTAGAAAATCATTCCAAAAAAATATTTACTAAGCACAAATGCATACATATCTCTTGCACAGACATAAATAAAGGTCGAGTCTGCAGAATGAGAGTCGCACCGTGGGCGGGCTAACACAGACATTTTTCTGCTTCTCTCTCCCGCCGTTAGAACACATATGTTAGAAAAGGATAGCAGAGGGAATCATCACATGACTTTAGCCCCTATCTCTGTCCTTTTCTAACGCACGCGTTCAAATGAGAGGAGAGAGAGAGAGAAAGACTAAATTCCCACATCCACCCATGGGCCATGAGTCACACTGACCCTCAGAAAGACCAACTGGTATGAAATGTGAAAAAAAAACTTTCCGTTGAAAGACGTCTTATACACTCACAAACACGATACTAACACAATTTTCACTTCACCCGAATGCGCTCGATGTGAAACGGGCCTCTGAATGTCGAAAAATGTGCAAAAATCGCTGATTTCGCCGTACGGACTCCTCTTTAGGGGGTCAGAAGGGGGGCTCAGGGGGCCCAAATCACAAAACTATGTTTGTTCCCATAAATTACATACTTTCAACTGCAAAATATCAAAAAACCAGCCAAATCTAGGTGGGGGCCGATTTGGCCCCTTATCAATATCCCTCCTTTGACGACTATTTTGCAATAAATTGCAATCCATACTACATGGGATTAATCCTCATCAAAGAAGCGACCAAAACGTAAAATAAAAGACGGTGAGTATTAAAACGGGAGCGCTGCTCTCATCCTTGACCAACTGCATCAGTCAAGCAACCTTGATCAATGTT
The DNA here is from genome assembly GCA_011764245.1 of Trialeurodes vaporariorum. Classification (NCBI taxonomy): domain Eukaryota; kingdom Metazoa; phylum Arthropoda; class Insecta; order Hemiptera; family Aleyrodidae; genus Trialeurodes; species Trialeurodes vaporariorum. The sequence goes on along the minus strand of VMOF01000388.1, from coordinate 50,737,559 downwards.
TCGTATTTATCGATTTGAGGAAATTTTCTTAATTTTCATTTTTTTTTACAGAAATTACTGCCACAGCAATGGAAAACATTTCGTTCAGATTACACGCGCCTCTGTAACTTGGTTTTGGCTGTTGATGATTGCATCTGTCACCTCCTATTCAGCACATTCGCTCTTCACTTATTTACTATTTGTATTGAATTACACCTGAGCATGATGTAAGCCCCTTTATTTTTAAACTTTGTCTTAGTGATAAGTTAGTTTTTCCAGGAGATGACACTGTCTGCCTTAGCATTGGTCCTTTGAATTCGTGTGTCGGATGTCGTACAACAAAAAAGTTGCCGTTCTACTCGTTAGATAGAAGTGGTCCAACAAAAAGTCGCAACGCTCATGACTCGAGTACTCCCAACACTATTTTTTTTTCTTTTACAATTATATAGGTTTAAACCCTTATAAGCCTCCACTGTATAAATAAATACAAATATCATTGAAAATCACTGAAAATCACCGAAATAATTATGAGTTGGGAGGGCAGTCAAGTAAATTTTAATTCAACCGCAAAGGGTTAGAAAAGTGGCCCTACGTGAAAAAATGCGGTTTAAACTCTGAAGATATTTTTTACATTGCGTAGTTTTTAACTGATAGGTCTATTGCAAACTTTTGCTTTAAACGAACGGAAAGGGGATGTTTTTGTGATATCATGCTGGAAAAATGATGAGAGTATTAAATTGCTCCAAAACTGGATCTCAATTGATTGCCAGGTCCAAAAAATAAAACCATATTTAATTTGTCATTTGAAATTCGAATTCTTTATTTCCTTGAATGTTTATTCAACCAAAGGTGGAGTTTTCAATTTCATAGGTTGTCAAATAATTGGGAAATATGAATGGTAAAAGAAAATATTCCAACAATTTTATGGTTACAATAGCCATTTTTCCATTTGATCCTCGGTTTTTTACTTGTGCTGAAACACAATTAGCAAGGGGGAGGTCCTTATGTACACAATTTTTTTCCCTTTAACTTTAGTTGAAGTTTTCAAAAAACAAATGCCAAAAAATTGCTAGATTTTGTAAAATTGAGACTGATTAGGATACAGGTCAACCCCCCCCCCCCCCTCTCACCAACATGGGTTTGATGGATAAAATATATTGGGATGAGAGCTGGTGATCATTTGAAAAATATTTGAACCCATTTCATGTTTTCTTTGGATGTGACACTGGAGGGACAATATGTAAGAAGTTAATAAATTTATTCAAGTGTCTAATATTGAACTCTTTAAATACTGTAACACAGCAGTGTTACACTATGAAATGAAGGACTAGGTTTATAATTAACATCAATTTAAAGAGCCTGCCAAGATCTTAGATGAAATTTGCTGGGAAGAAATCTAAAATGTTTTTCCAAAGACCACAAAGGATACCGATAAATGTAAAATTGTCTTCGCTCTTCAGGATGAGTGCTGATCGAGAAGAAAAAGTACAGGTCATCTTCACTTTCATCATTGCTGGTGCACAAGCTTGTGCTCTATGTTACTTCACTGTCAAAGTTCATGACCAGAGTAGATCCCCCCTGAATGCGCTGTACGCTGTTCCATCCATATCATACTGTCAAGAGGTAAGTGAAATAAAAAACCTAGAATAAAAATTCTCAATCTCCTTAATTATTTTTTAGTGAATAAGTTGATAAAATAATCCATCATTGTTAGCAGCAACAAAACTAGGTATTGACTTTATATATCTAGAAAAATCAGACCACATGTGACCGAACTAACAAATAAAGAGTCCACATGAAAAATAATAAAATAGTTGCAGCAGTAATCAAGTACAGCCGCCCAAACCATGAGTTCGTTACGCTGGTATTTTACAGCGAATGACTGGACTGAGAATACAAAAAGGGAAAAAGAAGGAATACAGGTACCTACCAAGGTACCTCATATTAAGGTGAGAGGACAAGAGGGAAACCGCACCAAGCGTTAACACCCTGAAGAACGGAAGTACTTATCTCAAGAGCACGCAATGTCCCAAAAATCAAAATTAAAGTTTTAATGGTAAAAAAAAATTGAAAAGAGATCTACAGAAGCGCAAGACAATCAATTTTGGTGGATGTAAATACATTGATTCTTTTGAGACAAAATAACTTTGAACGTCATTTCCCCTTTTCCTTCAGCTTAAAAACTAAAATGGGTTTTTGTGACATTCATTGTTCTCCCCTGGATTCTTCAAATAACAATGACTGGTTCATTGAATCATTTTTAAAAAAGAAAGACATCATAATGGATAATGATGATAAATTTTGTAGTCAATGTAAGCCAATTATTGAAGCATTCAGAGGAAAACTTTCATTCAGATAAAGTGATTGTTTAATCCTAGCCCACACTGCTACTTCTTGAAGTTTAACCGAGGGGAACAGGAAAAAATGTCTCCAGGCTAAAGTTAAAAAAACAGACAAATCAATATAAATATTAATGATTAAGAGTCTGTTTTACATTTCTACAGGTAGAAATTTTTACGCTCCAAGTCCTGAGAAGCCACGTATCATTGACCGGAAGTCATATTTTCTCCATGACCAGACGCCTCTTGTTAACGGTTTGTACTCATTTAGATTTCTCCGCTGTCAGAAGTAGCACAGTGAGGGAGGCGGGGAAGGCTATCCAACCCAAATGACTTCTAGAGGTGACGCTTGCCCAGATCAACTCAAGAAAGTCATTGTTTCTGTAGATCTGAAGAAAAGAATCAATGCGATAGATTTAGGGAGGTAACCCAATTTCGCCCTCTTGCAGTGACAATGTCAACTGTAACTTTGAATGTCAACTTGCAGTGACATTCAAACTCGCTAGATCGAGCCACTGTCGCGTAATCTCTGAAATCATAGCTTTGCCGCCTTTAACTGTCATTTGCGGGAGTTAGAGTCAATTTTTCAAAAATGTTTGAACGTTGCGTTCAAGATCAAATTCTATGGAACATATTGATACCATTCTGAGCTTCCTACAACCAATTTTTCAGGTTGAAAGTATTGTTAATTTTTTTTTATTTTTTTTTTATTTGTTTATAGACACTTAGTCTAAACAAACACATTGAAACTAAATCTATCGATTCATCATACAACTTATTTTCTCACATAATATCATCTCTTACTAGCTAAAAAAATAACTTAGCTTTTAATTGGTTACATTAACCGTTTAACCCATAAGGAAGCGACCTGATACCAGCTCAAACACTTTTCGGCTCTTGAGGCTTTTAGTCACAGCTTCATGATCAAGCAAAACGTTAGTTTGGGGATTGGTGTGCGTTCCCAGTGTCTGCTCGTGCTTTTCAGCAACTCTCATGATCTTTTGCTTGATTGTATCTATTTCATGATCTCTATGCAAATCTGCGTTCCTGGTGTAGCGAGGAGCATCAGATATGATCCTCAAGACCTTGTTTTGAAATATTTGGATTGGTCGCAGGTTGCTCTCCATAGCACAACCCCTTAGTTGACACCTATAAGACCAAACTAGTTTTAAGATAGTTGTATACAATGAGAGTTTGTTGCTGATTGAAATTTTAGATTTCATACCTAGTAGCCAGTACATTTTTCTTAGTTTTAAATCGAGCTCTTTTCTTTTCTTTTTGACATGAACTTTCCATTTTAATTTAGCATCAAGGTTTAGACCTCGCATCGTTAGTGAATGGGATTGCCTGACCGTCCAAAAAACCGGCTCATAACCAACTTTTTGTACGTAAATATAACATGCGCTGATTTTAAGGTGTTGAAACCAGCCCTCCATTTCTTCCTCCAAACCGATAAGTATTGGCACGAAATTGTGAGTTTGAAGGTGTTGATTGAATTTGTATGGAACCTTCAAACTCACAAATTCTTGCCAATACTTTGGACCCAATAAATTGATCGTAGAAGGCTCAGAATGGTCTCAATATGTTCCATAGGATTTGATCTTGAACTTAACAGTCAAACATTTTAAAAAAATTGACTCTTGCTCCCGCAAATGATAGTCAAAGGCAGCAAAGCTATGGTTTCAGAAAGCGCACAACAGAGGCACGATCTAGCAGATTTGAATGTCACTATAGGCTGCTGAGGAATCAACTTAAAAAAGCCCTAGTAACTACAACAAATAGACAAAAACCTATCTTTAAAATAATTTGTAATGACAATTTTTTCAAAAGGATAATAATTATGATCAGTTATCTTTTTCTTCCAGGTTGTTGGTACTGTTTTATCCTACGAAATACTACTACTTCAATTGAAATTGATGACAGCCGGGAAAGTAACACTAGCGGCGAATTATAAGTAAAAAAAAGTTTGCAAGTTTGGCATTTACTGCCAACATTTGTAAGAGTCCACCGACTGAAAATACAACCAAGAAAAAAGGAAAAATTTCTGATGAACAGGCAAAAAATGCATGCTAGAGCTAATTATTTAAGAGTGAACCAGATCTCTCATGGGACCAATTTAAGAAAAAGAATAAGAAATATCCCCATGATATTTAATGAACCAGATCCATTGTGGGACCAACTTAAAAAAAAAAAAAAAGGAATGTCCGCGCATGATATATTATGACTTGTCTTTCATTCAATGAATTGAAATTGGGGGAAAACTTTGCCAGTGTCTCTTCAGCTATAAAATGACTTTAGTCTCCGCAATCAACAAGGTGAGAAGACTTTTTCACTGGCTCTTTGTTCAAGTTACAAACGGCAACAAGGTGAGTGGATGATTTTCAAGGTCAAGCGGCAAAGGAGTAGGGATTGGAAGGGAAAAACCTGCAGAGAGAATAACGTTTCCTTATGTTTTCAAGAGTAAGAGGAATCAAAGATAACAACTGCATCAGACTGTAATTAAGTTTTTCACAGCTATGAGGCAATAAAATCAATTTTATTGATTTTACACTCAGTATACACACATGCATGGAGGGAAACAAACCTTACAATGAAACTAGCCCATGAAAAAAAGAGTCAGGCTCAATTTTGATGCTATCAGTGCCTTGATGAGAAACGAATATTAATTTTTCGATCAGGGATCCTGTTCATACGAGCTACCATTCCAACAGGGGTTGGATTTCCATCATCTTCCAGTCTATACTTCAACAGAATCTAAAAGGAACAAAAACAATTTAAGCATTGTAAATTTTGAATATTGAATTTTCAAATATTCTTCTGATTTTGGGCAGAAAAAAGATACTTTGTTCTCGTCCTTTGGTTTTCTTGGCTTTATCTTTGTACTTTTTTGTCCTTTGCAATCATAGGCGAATCCAGGAGATTGTCTTTCTCTCTCTCCTATCATTTAAATGTATGTGTCAGAGAAGGATGGAGATAGAGGCTAAAGTCATGTGATGACCCCCTCTGCTATCCTTTTCTAACACAAGTGTTCAAATGAAAGGAGAGAGAGACAGACAATATTTGTATCTGCATATGTTCGCAATTAAACTTTTTTTTATTTTTATTTTCTTTCCTTTTAACTAAAGCAGATCATAAAAAGCAGTTACATCTTCAGTCTCACTGACTTAAACATTTTTTATTACAATTGCAAACCAAAATTATTTTAAAAAAGTACCAGCAAGACAGATGCATTTTTTTAATTCAGTAAGTGAAAGGCTAAATTAGGAGACCTTTTTGTAGAAGCTTTCCAACAATGTTCTAGACATTGGAATAAAAAAGAGTACCTATGGGCTAATTTTTGAAATTATCAGATGAGGCTGATAGACTGGATAAATGAAGGGCTGCGATTGGTCCCTTTAAAGTGTTTATGGGAAAGTAGAGCTCTGTAACCAAGTGTCCCTCCCAGCGGCGGCTCGTGCAATGTGGCAACAATGGATTTCCTCCATTTAAAACTGTGTAAAATAATCGATTACTTGATGAGGCGCAGCGCCTCACCTAGTATCGATCTTTTTGCATACATTCAAATGGCAAAAGTGCACGGTTGCCAGATTGCACGAGCCGCCACTGGTCCCTCCACCACATTCGATAAGCTAAAGGCAGCTCAAAACAAGGGGATAGCTTATCCATTATAGCGGAAGGATACTTTGTAACAAAGCTTCACTTTTTGATAAATGCTTTAAAGGGACCAATAGCAGCCCTTTATTTGTCCAGTCTACCAGCCTTATCTAATGATTTCAAAAATCAGCCTGCAGGAAGTTAATCTTATTTTTTCTGATGATTTTTACTTTCATAACGGCAAAAATTTTACATAAATGGATAGCTGGACATAATAAATAAATAAAAATGTTAACAATACTGCAACGGACATCAAATCATTAACAAATTGCCATTCAACATTCTAATAACCGACATTCAACTTGGGGTCGTTTCAGGAGTGAAGGCGTACCCAGACCAATAATCTTTGGAATTTTTCTACATTATTTCTCATCTTACAAAATAAATACAAATGAAAATGAATATGAGCATTGAATTCTCTTACAGTAACTCTTTCAAATCAAAAGTTCAAAGCTGAAGGCAAGTTTTGCTTGGATTTGAAGGTGTGGAAATTGAAAATTCACCAAAGATTATGGTGTAAGTGCACCTACACTTCTGAAACGAGCTCTAGTGGACTTTCCAAGGATGTTATTGGTATCACATGAAAACAAACAGATCCAAAAGTCTAAAATTTTAGTTTACCGCTTTGATTAGGATAATTATCTCTTGCTCAGCTAGGCGTTTCCCGGGACACATTCGAGGTCCAAAACCAAACGGCAGTGAGGCATACGGGTGACTGATCTCAATTTTATTCTCTTTCAGCCATCTATCTGGCTCAAACTTTTGTGGATTATAGAAATATTTTTCAGAGACACCGGAAATTGGATGGAAAGTGGTAACACATTTCTAGAAACAGAGAAGAAATAAACAGAGAATTACTTCCCAAGTCCGTAGCGATATTTACCCAAAACATTCTGTAGAAAAGCATGCGAATAAACCCATGCAGAAGGTCAAGTTCAGGGATATTCACCATACATCTATTCTATCTTTTTGATAAGTTTAAATGGACACAATGCAGCTTTACCAGAATGGAAGCAATGACTCTCAGAAAATGACTCCTACACACCAATTTTCATGACATGTAACCCATTGAACAGGCTCATGCGAAAACATCCGTTGTCCATTTTTTTTATATTCGACTTTATGAGCGCACATCAAATCTTAAGAACACACTGCATCTGTATAAGTCCTTATCAGACTTGTTCCTCAGCTTCTTGCTCCTATTTCCCTTGTCTTGGCAGTTTTCTTAATTTTTTAATTTTTAATTTACTGATTTCTTCATTTTTTTTTACATTTGTTTTCTCAATCATCACCGTCTTAATATTTTGGACATCGGACGTTTTTGCATGAGCCGGTTCAACAACTGAACATAGCTCACTAAACTCTGCTGTCCAAAGAGCTTGATTCAAAATGGGGGTTTTTCTCCCCCCCCCCACCGATTTTCTTGAAACTTTGTATTTTGATAGTACTTGATAAAAGTAGTCTTTTTTTTCAAATAAAATTTTTCCAAAAATAATTAGGGGGGGAGTTACAGTGCTGCAAAGTCGCCCCTTTCAAAAATTCATAACTTTCGCGTAAATCATCCAATTGAAACGCGGTTTTCACCAAAAGATGCGGATTGTAAAGCACTTTCATGCCATCCAAACGGAATTCAATTTCAATAATTTTTGACTTAGTTATTGTCATTTTTGTGATTTTTAGGCCACTCAAAATCTACTTAAAGTGAAATAAAAAAAAATGGTATTTTTTGATTTTGACCGGGTTGCAATATGTTATTCCTCTTTAAATTCTGCGTAAAATGAGCCCAAGCAGAATGCAGGGCGATTTTTTGTTCCGGAGTTATGCATTTTTTAGTAAGCGAAAAACGAGTTTTTTAGGGTGCCCATGAGCGTTCGAGAGAGAGGCTCATGTCAAATAAATGGAAACGGTATTTTTTGATTTTGATCAAATTAAAATATGTTATTCCTACTTAAATTCTGCGTAAAATGAGCCCAAGCAGAATGTGGGGCGATTTTTTGCTGCGGAGCTATGCGCGTTTTAGTAAACGAAAGTCGAGCGTTCTATGGAGAGGCTCAAAGACGTGGGTAGCCCGGGTAGCCTCAACCACTCCACTTTCATTTACTGAAACGCGCATAGCTCCGCAGCAAAAAATCGCCCCACATTCTGCTTGGGCTCATTTTACGCAGAATTTAAGTAGGAATAACACATTTTAATTTGATCAAAATCAAAAATACCGTTTCCATTTATTTGACTTGAGCCTCTCTCTCGAACGCTCATGGGCACCCTAAAAAACTCGTTTTTCGCTTACTAAAAAATGCATAACTCCGGAACAAAAATCGCCCTGCATTCTGCTTGGGCTCATTTTACGCAGAATTTAAAGAGGAATAACATATTGCAACCCGGTCAAAATCAAAAAATACCATTTTTTTTTTATTTCACTTTAAGTAGATTTTGAGTGGCCTAAAAATCACAAAAATGACAATAACTAAGTCAAAAATTATTGAAATTGAATTCCGTTTGGATGGCATGAAAGTGCTTTACAATCCGCATCTTTTGGTGAAAACCGCGTTTCAATTGGATGATTTACGCGAAAGTTATGAATTTTTGAAAGGGGCTACTTTGCAACACAGTAACTCCCCCCCTAATTATTTTTGGAAAAATTTTATTTGAAAAAAAAGACTACTTTTATCAAGTACTATCAAAATACAAAGTTTCAAGAAAATCGGTGGGGGGGAGAAAAACCCCCATTTTGAATCGAGCTCTTTTTAATGTCCTCCCCTGGGAACTAAAACTAAAATCCATTTTCCAAAAAAGAGAGCTACCTTTACTCTACAATAAACGTTCAGATCATCTGTGTTCAAAAGTTATTACAATTTGAGTAAACTGCTATGGGCAGTTTGCTTGAGCTGTAGGGAGCATATAAATAAATAAATAAGTGGGTCATAATTTCAAATCGGGCCAATTGAGCATGCATGATCCGTGAAAATTTCAAGTCAAAATTTAAACCCAATGAGTAATTTTTTACCTTCAGTACTACTAGAAAAGACTTTTTACCGAAGGGTTCCGCTGAATTTTTGATATTTCTCATGTACTGCGGAAACAGCCGGAAACGCATGATGAACAGATGGAAAATAACTTGTCGATTGTCGGTTACGCTGTCGATTATGTAACCGACTATTTCAAAAGTACTTAATAAAAACAATATTACTTGTTACAATAATCTCTGATGTTGATGTTTAAAGCAAATTACGGCAGTTGAATTGAATTAAAAATTACAGGGCGGAACTTTACTGTATTACCTACCTTTTTCGTATATTTAAGTGCCGCTGACTAGGACCATAGGCAAATCACGAGATCGGATTTGCTGGTGAAAATCGTTTCCAAATAAAATCCATTTGCACAGATGTTGATAATTCCTGTTTAGAACGTTGGAGTGTGGTTGAGAAAATCATAAGTTACCCAGTTTTACTCTTAAATAAACTTTTAAGATGTTGTGAAACAGTAAAATCCATGCGTAACCGACGGACATTTTCGAACCGGTGGACAACCGTTTTTCACAATTTATGGCATGAAGAAAAATAATGTCGTAAAAAACGATGGTTTACACGTGTTCTACGGAGTTTTTTGAGCATTTTCACTATCTTCAAAATTCATTCAGTCTCAAAATATGGTAAAAAACAGGTTGAATACTAAAAACTCGTGTGGGAGACGCGTAACCGACGAACATTTTGAACCATAAAACAATTAAAATTAGAATTTAAATAACTATAAAAGCAATTATTACTATTGCTCCTCATAAAACTAAGTTCCTTCGACTTAAAAATCAAAACGTCGAACTTATTTAATCTTTTTTAAAAATGTAATCTTGTTGGGAGACCATTTGGCCCGTTTTGAAATTATGACCCAAGTAAATAAATAAATCTAAAAAAAAAAAAAAAAAAAAATAAAGAGAACATACTCCAGCGGGCACTTTATACCCTCCAATCACAGCATCGGAGGCGAGGAATCTACTGTTGGCTATGGATGTCGGAGAGAGGCGAAGCGTCTCTTTAATGCAAGCCAAAAGATAGCGAGAATCATCATCAGACTTGGCATTTTCATAAGCACGTAACTGACAGTCATGATTTCTTGCAAGGTAATAAAGTAACATAGATAAAGTTGTTGCAGTCTGAAAGAAAGAACAAGGAAAGTAGAGACAAAAATAAAATGGTTACAAGAGAACGCTTTCAAATTTAAACCAAATGAGAAATGAGAATAAGTTGAGGACATTGATGCAAAAAGGGCCCTTTCTCTAAATCCATGGGGGATTTCACATCAATTTACAAGGTGATTTTTAGTCCCCTCCTCTGATTTTGATGAAACTTGGTACAGCTGTTTAGAATGATAAGAAACTGGTTAGGTTCTTCAAAACAGCAAATTTAAAATGATACTTTTTCCCTTTTTAACCAACTTAAAACCTCACTTATGAAAAATAGAGCAGATTATTCACTGTATTCCCTTTTCCTTCTTGAATCTTAGAAAGTATAAGAAGAGTAAGTAATTCTTAGAAACTTACTGCATCAATAGCTCCAAGAAATATTTCCATTGCTAGCATAATTTGATCCTCTGAAGACAAAGATTTATTTGAAAATAACAACTCCATAAATGGTGAATCTTTGAGTTTGCCAGCATTGCATTTTTCCCTCATAACTTGAAGTTCATTTTTTATGGAGCTACAAGAATCAAGGAAAGATACAGATTAAGGTAATTTCAGTCAACAACCAGGAATTTTTCTTAATTTTTAAAACAATAAAATTGATAGTTGCATAAGATGAGGTAAAGTTGGGATGGTTTTTGAAAGGTGTAAAAGATATACCTAGTTTATCTTTGCATTGCATCAGAAGGTCACCTTTAATAACCAGTCCCATCTCTCTTTGTGTCTTCTGAAAAAATATGTTGGCACCTATTTTGGTAATAAATACTAGATCTGATCAAAAAATGACTGAAATATAACTACCCTCATCACCGCACAATGCAAAAAAACGGTGAAAAAATTGTTGGGCTACAAGGCAGAGCTGCCGTTCCGTGTATATTTAATGGCATTTTTTCAATTCACTGATGATTCCACTGATTGAGAAAAGATTACACAATTCAGTTCGGGATATGACTGTAATGCGTACAAATACGCACATATGTAATCTTTTCTCAACCGGTGGAGATGTTGATGACTTTAAAAAACTTGCAAATATTTTAATAATTTGACAGCGATTCCACTCACTGATTGAGAAAAGATTACAGATATGAGTATTTTTGAACATTACAGTCATGAGCTGAACTGGGCTGCGTAGTATTTTCTCAATTGTTGGTATGATCGGTGAATTAAAAAATGCTATCATAAGTGGCGGTAGCCACCAGGCCAGGTTCAAAACTCCCCAGGAAGAAGGTGGCGTCCGTGGACACTTTTCATTTACCAAACAATTTGTTTTCGTTAAATATGCACAAGCAGCAGTACTGCTTGAAGGAGAATGATGAGGACAAGTTTCCACAGATTTACCCTCCTTAATAACGGCCCAATAGTGGACAGTGGTCAACCTCAACTAAATCCACAAAAATGTATGTCCAAAAAAAATGTAAAACCATACCTATAAATTACGGAATGGGAGTTCTCCAATTGCTTGTAGGGTTTTGTCTTCCATAATTTCCACCAGGGTAAACCCATTAAAGTCAAGTAAACACCTTCCATGAAATCCTTGTTTGCCTCTACAATGGCTGCTGCATTTAGGGTGGGCGGGTCACGTAAAATTGAATATTTAATCCCCGGAGAAACAGTGGAAATAGCTGGAAAAATTGGAAGGCTCTGTTGTAAAAGGGTGTTATCAAGTCTATTACCACTCCTAAATTCATAATTATACAACACTCTTTTTGTCTGATGGTATGGTCCCTTTAAGAGGGTATCTCACCTTGAAACAATTTGTTTTCCTTAATTGCTTTGATCCTAAAATTTTCTGTTTTTTGAGGTCTACCTAAATAGGCTTTTCTGAAAATGTTGTTGTGCTGGTTGCATACCTGCTCCTTAATATGCTAATAAACAAGAAAAAAGCGTTGTTACTATGCTCACTACAACTAGAGTCCCTAGATGGAAATATTGCATAGGGAGTACCAACACAACACTTTATGCGTTTGAGAGGAGTCGACCGTGTGAACGCATTCGAAGGTTAAGCTCGACAATGGACCAGAGGTGGACAGGCGGATTTGCCGGCACGCCAGTCCGTTCCTCTACTTATTGACTCTTATGCGTAGAGCCTTTGATGTTGTCGACTTCTGCTCGCTTCTGTGAAAGCCTAAAACCAACGACCAATCAGAACTCGTTGAGCTCGTGTCGGTATTCCCTAAACAATATTTCCATCAAGGGACTCTGACTACAACTTGGGTTTATTTTGCTTGATCATTGGCTGTAATTGAAGATGAGGATTTATTCTACAGACATAAGAATTTGTTTTTTACTTCCACAAAAGTAATTAATTTTTTAAAAAAAACAAAAAAACAAAAAAAAAAAACAAACTCAATTTTTGGGTTTTCTTCTATACTTTGATGTCTCATAATTTATAGACTACTTAATGATTTTATTAGAGGAAGCCTACTTCAAATAATAGAGTATCAAATTCTAATTATTTTGCCACAAACCTGAAGTTTTTAGCTACAATAGAACTCAAGTTACAGAGTACAGTGGTTGTAAAAGTCTGATGAAAACTGAACTATTCAGGATGGAGAAAAGAAAAGAAGTTAGAGGAGAAAGAGTATCTAACTTTTCTGTTTCCTTGCTGCTTACAATGTTTCTTTTGTATTTTTACAATAGAAAAAAAAGAAAATTTAAAAAAATAATACAAAAAAAAATTAAAAAACAAGGTTTGCCAAAACACATGTTTTTTTGGGGTTTTACAGGCTTTTTCAGGTTTTATTGGGCTTTTGCGAACCTTTTTAATTGATTATTTTTTCCTATTTGTTTCCCCTCCTGTTTTATTTCAATTTTCTACCATGTTTCATAAGTATTATGATGATCCCTTCTCATATCCTAAGGGAGTTTGGCCTGTGGCCCCTGTGGGCCTTGATCAAACACTTATTTTTTTAAAGTTTACAGAAAAAATTGCTTTTTTTTTTAAAAAATTTTAACAGTTTCTTTCAGAATCTATTCCAAAATATTTTATTAATCTGAAAAAAACAGTATCATTGTAGAAAAATCCGAAGTACCTTCTATAGAAAATTTGAGAAAATGGCTGCAAATGTCAGATAAAATATTGTCCTCAGACATATTTTTTTCTACATACTTCATAAAATCGGCAGCGACCATGTTTAATCCAGGTAAATATGAATTAACTGTTGCTGGTTTTAAAATCGGGTTCAAAGCAGTTCGGAAATGGTGCCATTCTTCCCCATTTCTAATTGAAAAACAAAAGAAGCAAGATACTTATCAAAGAACTTGGTTAAAAATGGATCAAAGAAGAGGGATCAACTTTAGATTTTGAAATGAAGTAGGAAATCACTTACAGTAAAATTATGAAAATAGAGCTTGCAACATTTTGCTTATCAGGGTACAGAACAGCAACTGGTTGGTCTTGCTCTAATTATATTTTCAGAGCTGATTCAATTAATCATAATCACCAATGATCTGAGGTCATTTCACAAAAGATGACAGATGATAACTCTTCCAGGTACTTGGGACTAAATAGAGTACCGGTCAGACGGTCCTCGAGCTTGATGGATGTTGAGGGCATAAGTGTCTTATGTCTAGTCAGAACATGCCAAAACTCACTTACGCCCAGCGCCGGATTTAGGCACGGGCCACATGGGCCATGGCCCAGAGCGGCAGATTTCTGGAGGCGGCAAATTTTTCATGGCATACTTATTTTTTTTTTTTATTTTTTTTTTATTTTTATTTTTTTAATAAGTGCTGTCGCAGGTGCAGCTTTGAAATTAGAGGAACAGCTGACACAATGGTAGACAAGTAAAAAATATGCAAACACTCAGAATTTTAAATTGCAGAAGCGACTCGAGGGCGCAGGGCGGGCAGCTCAGTGACGGAGCGCATCATTTCTAAGCCTTGCGTCTCATCTGAATTCAGGCTTGTTGCTGATTTTCTTGCCAAACACAATGCGGTGCATTAACTGCGTTGTTATCACCACTAAAATCCAAGTCATTTCAGGTATAAAATATCGGGAAATCTCTCTAAAAATCACAAAATTTTGCACTTTAAGAAAGTAAAAATTACAAATATTTCCGGTGGTGGACCTGCAGATCCCCTCCTAGTTGGGCAGGGTTGCAAAATTGCCTGATCGAGCAATCTGTGGATCGCGTGAAAGTGAGGAAAGGGCATAGCAAGATAAGCATAGGATTTTGGGCCCTGACGTCTTTTTCAACGAAACTTAGGGGACTTGTTAAGGACTATGAGAAACTAATTTCTGCAAATTTTCAGCCCTTAATTCTGATTGGTTCTAGCATTAGACAGTTTTTTGAAATTTCGACAAAAATTAATCTCTCTAGAGCGGCTGCACCGACTGAGTCCAAATTTTAGGACGTTATGTAAGTAACCAAAATGCACCAAACAAAATTTATTAGATTTTTTTAAAGGTCAGTTTTAGGGGTAAAAATGTCCAATTTTTTGTGTTTTTATTTTTTTTAAATAAGTTGCGATTCTCATACAACAACCAAAATTGGACTGTAGACGATAACACATATTTTTCTAAAAATGCACACCACTTATATGTCATAGTCAAATCTACAAAAAACTGGTTCGAAGAGAGTAGAAAATTGCATAATTCCAAAAACCCTCAAACCCTCGAACCAGCTTTTCGTAGATTTGACTATAGCGTAAGTGGTGTAAATTTGTGGGAAAAATATATGTTATAGATGCACATTAAAGGTGTCTACAGCCCAATTTTGGTTGTTGTATGAGAATCGCAACTTGGTTAAAAAAATAAAAACACCAAAACTTGGACATTATTACCCCTATAAATGGCCTATAAAAATCTAACAAATTTTGTTGGATGCATTTTGGTTACTTACATAACGTCCTAGGACTCAATCGGTGCAGCAGCTCTCGAGAGATTAATTTTTTTTGAAATTCCGAAAAAACTGTCTAGTGCGAGAACCGATCAGAATTAAGGGCTGAAAATTTGCAGAAATTAGTTTCTCATGGTTTCTAACAAGTCCCCTAAGTTTCATTAAAAAAGGCGCCGGGGCACAAAATCCTAAGCTTATCCTCCTATGTTTTTTGTCCATTTTTTTTTATGGCTATAAGTTTTTCCCGGAAAATGTCTCAAATTTTCAAAAATATTGTTAAATTTGCGTACCCACAAAGTGCTGGAATGTTAAAAAAAGAAAAAAAAAGTTATCACTTTTCAAAGAGCTTGATTCAAAATGGGGGTTTTTCTCCCCTCCACCGATTTTCCTGAAACTTTGTATTTTGATAGTACTTGATAAAAGTAGTCTTTTTTCTCAAACAAACTTTTTCCAAAAATAATTAGGGGGGGAGTTACAGTGTTGCAAAGTCGCACCTTTCAAAAATTCATAACTTTCGCGTAAATCATCCAATTGAAACGCGGTTTTCACTAAAAGATGCGGATTGTAAAGCACTTTCATGCCATCTAAACCGAATTCCATTTCAATAATTTTTGACTTACTTATCGTCATTTTTGTGATTTTTAGGCCACTCAAAATCTACTTAAAGTGAAATAAAAAAAAAACGGTATTTTTTGATTTTGACCGGGTTAAAATATGTTATTCCTCTTTAAATTCTGCGTAAAATGAGCCCAAGCAGAATGCAGGGCGATTTTTTGTTCCGGAGTTATGCATTTTTTAGTAAGCGAAAAACGAGTTTTTTAGGGTGCCCGTGAGCGTTCGAGAGAGAGGCTCAAGTCAAATAAATGGAAACGGTATTTTTTGATTTTGATCAAATTAAAATATGTTATTCCTACTTAAATTCTGCGTAAAATGAGCCCAAGCAGAATGTGGGGCGATTTTTTGCTGCGGAGCTATGCGCGTTTTAGTAAACGAAAGTCGAGCGCTCTATGGAGAGGCTGATAGACGTGGGTAGCCCGGGTAGCCTCAACCACTCGACTTTCTTTTACTAAAACGCGCATAGCTCCGCAGCAAAAAATCGCCCCACATTCTGCTTGGGCTCATTTTACGCAGAATTTAAGTAGGAATAACATATTTTAATTTGATCAAAATCAAAAAATACCGTTTCCATTTATTTGACTTGAGCCTCTCTCTCGAACGCTCACGGGCACCCTAAAAAACTCGTTTTTCGCTTACTAAAAAATGCATAACTCCGGAACAAAAAATCGCCCTGCATTCTGCTTGGGCTCATTTTACGCAGAATTTAAAGAGGAATAACATATTTTAACCCGGTCAAAATCAAAAAATACCATTTTTTTTTATTTCACTTTAAGTAGATTTTGAGTGGCCTAAAAATCACAAAAATGACGATAAGTAAGTCAAAAATTATTGAAATGGAATTCGGTTTAGATGGCATGAAAGTGCTTTACAATCCGCATCTTTTAGTGAAAACCGCGTTTCAATTGGATGATTTACGCGAAAGTTATGAATTTTTGAAAGGTGCGACTTTGCAACACTGTAACTCCCCCCCTAATTATTTTTGGAAAAAGTTTGTTTGAGAAAAAAGACTACTTTTATCAAGTACTATCAAAATACAAAGTTTCAGGAAAATCGGTGGGGGGGAGAAAAACCCCCATTTTGAATCAAGCTCTTTTGTTGAGGAAATTTTTCGAATATCCTGTGAGGAAAAAGTCCCAAATCGTGCGAAACTTCTGGTATTTTGGAACATTTTGCACCCCTTCAGCTGGGGGCGCCCCCCCCCAGACCCTCTTTTAGGCGTGGGCTTGGATGGAGCGACAAATAGTCAAATGGCCCATGGGCGGCAAATGTGTAAATCTGGCGCTGCTTACGCCCTCGACATCCATCAGGCTGGAGGACCGTCCAACCCGAGCTCTATTTAGACCCTGCATTGTACGTTCATTCGCGTTTCCGTGCATTGAAGTCAGTGTACAGAAACACAAACTCATCCACTGCACAGTAAACAAGCCAATCTGTCATCTGCCAACTCTCATGGAACGGCCTTTAATTTGAAGGTTTTTTATTTTTATTTTTCCCATTTGCATCCTCTTCAACAAATAGATGGGACAAATCAGTAGCAAATAAAAACTGAGATGAATGATTGAGAAACGAATTGCTTGTGAATAGCAGGAAAGTAGAAAAGATTGCAAACCCAGGTGTCACACCCACAGATCCATAATTCTTCTTGCGAACATGGTACAAAGCCGGAAAGATTGGCCTCTTCGGAAGGCGACCCTCATTTTGATACATGATGCGAACATCGTCCGGGTCAGAGGAGACAATCAATTCTTGAGGTCCTAATTTTAAGAGAAAAACTGGACCGAACTTTGAGGTAAGATCAGCGACAGCTTCTGGAAGGCGATCAAGTCGGTAAGGTCCTGGAAAAATTATGATGAATAAAATACTTTGTTAGCTGTGTATTAAGAGGAGGGGGGTCCTCCCCCAAAAAATGTTGAAAATTAAATTCTTCTGAGATGCAAAATTAGGTTATTTCCATGCAAAAGTGTCAAAAAATTAACACACAATGATTTGACCTTTTTCATGGTGTTAAATGGATAAGGAGCAGCGTTACCAAATTGCACTTTATGCCACTATAATCATTGATCCTTTAATGTACATACACTTTACTCTACACTCTTTATTGAGTTTCAAACAATTTGCAAAACAGCATAAAAAAAAGTGCATGCTTTTAATGAACGAATCGTATGCAATCATACTTTTCTACCTAATTTTGCGCCTAAGAATAGCTTAAATACTCAGACTTCAGTTTTCAACGTAAACGTGTCAATACTTAATTATACAAATGTACAGTCGGGGTATTCACATTGATCATTTTTATCTTTTAAATACGTATGCTTTGTTGAAGCTCTGAAGATTGTGCAAAATGAATAATTAAGGACATTTCTGCCTTATGCCGGAAGGAGGGCTCATGAAACGACAGATGTGTTCTTTCAAGGAAAGCGATAATTCATGACAATGATACTTTCAGTGGTCAAACACACCCGATGTTTTAAGATCCCTTCCTCAGAGATAACCTCAATTTTAAGAAATAAATTCTTGCATAATAATTTTTTTTCACGGACATGGAATTTAATCGGTCTTCACAGTGGAAAGTCGGTGAGCACAGTAGGAATAGTCGTTTTATTGGCAAAAAAAAATTGGTTAAAAACAATCACAACACAAAATTGAGTCTACGTGCCTTTCCTTTCCTTCCCTTCCTCTTTTCCTCCTCCTCCTTTTTTTTTGCTACGGGAGGCATGGCCTCCTTGCCCCCCTCCCCCCCTCCCCTACAGGTGCGCCCATAATCAACTCAAAATCGCTAAGCCTCAGGAATTACTTTAAGTAGCCAGAGCCTCATTTCATGGATTTTGTGATTGAGTTTTGGACATCCGTAGATTGAATTCCGTACAAACTAAATTTTTCAATTTTTAATTTACTTACCAAAGTAAATTTTGCGTTGAAATATAGAGGGTATAATGAAGCTGCACACCGCACACCTCAAATTAAGGCATGAGGTGGGGTGGAAATCTTTGGGCTTGAAGAATTTCGAGTTCATTCTCCCTTTCGAACAGCGCTTGGGAAATAATTTTAAGAGTCTCATACGTACCATTTTCAGAAAACAGAAGAGCATGACCAACAAGAGGTAACGATGGAGGTGAGGGTATCTCTGAAAAAGGCAAAGATATTTTGGAGAAAAACCTAACATAGTTGTGCGAAAAAATACTCGACATTTTCACGTAAACCTTGCTCGTTACACATCAGACCCTCCAGTCAATTCAGAAAAGGCAAGATAGTAAAAAATGCACATAATTTTGTATTGCTTATTTGTCACGTGTATTTATTTACATTTATTCAATTCAATTTTTTTTTGTTTTTTTTTTTTATTTGTTTACTTCAGACAGCGCGCTCTGGTGGCCCAGTCTTTTTGTTTACATCTACCTTGAACATAACCTAGAAATCATTGCTTCTTCGCTGTTTTTGGCAGAATTTGGCTCTGCCACTTCTCCTCAGACTCTAATTTTTTTCACTCTGGATCTCTTCTTCAAACTCCAAATTTAATTATTTAAGTAACAATTCTGTGATTTGTTTTCGTTTGCCTTGCTGTCAGTTGATTGGTTATGAATTTCTGTATTTTATACTGTAATTAGTGGTTGTTCTAGATGAGTAACATTTACATCCAAGAACCACCCACTCAGGGAAAGGTAAATCCCCTACGTCTTTTCATTTCCCTTTTTGCTTCTTCCATCTACTCTTAAAATATTTTGTTTGAATTGTTACCCTCTAAATTTGTCCTCAATGACTCAGGCCGAATGTCTATTCTAGGGCTTATTACTGTTTGGGACGTACTCACTCTGATTTGAAGCGTTTTCAATCCAAGATCTATTAATACCAGGTCATTCATGTAGCAAGTAGGTGGTTGGAACATGTTCCTCGCTACTTATAATCCTTTTGCCCCCAAGTTTAAATGCGCCTGGTCCATTGTTTACAAGATGGAGTCAACATTTTTTGGGCAGAATGTGATGGTGAAGGACTATCGTAATGAGGAGGCGATGACATATTGGTCGCCTATCGGATTGACCTGGTATTAATAAATCTAAATTCAACTGTTCTTGTTACCGAGGTCTTCAAGTAGCAATAACTGGTCATTCTTTAAAAAATTTAGTACAGAATCATAGGCTGAATCATCGGTTAGCCCAGAATGTACTCATCTATCAGATTAGCCACCAACAGCCCTTTAAACTACCTCTCTTCCTCTCATCCTCATGCAATCCCAATTTACTGCCGCCTTTGCAACTTCCGAGATTAAGGCAGCGCAGTCCGTCTGTGCATTTTCCGCGTCAGTTCGATGGTGAAAATTAGGGTCACTACCGGGATTTAAACCCGGGACCTATTGATCTAGAATCAGGAGCCCTGACCACTAGACCAACCTGGCTGACGGAAGATAAGTTAAATACTGTGAAAATATGGAAAGCATGGCACATTTTGCACCCTCATTACTAAATACTAAGACATAATTTAAATGGGAAACTCTAACAAATTCTAATTTGAAGGCCAAATCAAGGAGGAGTTTTGTTCTGATCTCTAAAATTCAACCTTAGTATCGCTAAATAGCATATAAAATACTAGTATTTTATGAAATTAGGAATCAGCTCTTGGAAGTTAGTTTTACTATGGAAAAAGAAATTATTCCTGAACATAACCACAACGCAAGGTACAACTTTATTAATATTGTTCCATCACAGAAAAAAAAAAAAAAAAAAAATATTAAGTAAGCTAGTAAGGCACGAAGGACTGATAAATCATCAGTTGAGCTCTTTTGAAGAAATCTTCTCACACCAATACAGCCGGTCAGTGGCAGATCCACAGGGGGGCGTGGGAGCACATGCCCATCCTCCCAGAAGCCTCAAAGTCTACCTTTTTTCTACAGAAAATAGCCCAAAATATCTTACTGCAACTCTTAAAATTTAAAAATCCATCAGCGTGCCCTGCCCCCCTCCCCCCCCTGAAAATTTTTCTGAATCTACCTTTGCAAGCCGTTCCCCAAGAAAGAACACACTCATTGTCATGTTCAAGCCACTCTTCTGGTGATCACATCCAACACTCTCCTTTCAATGGAGTATCTTTTTTTCGTTCACTCAACATAGGTTCTTCTGAAAACAACCGTTGGAGACATCGACATTGAACTCTGGTCAAAAGAAACTCCTAAAGCTTGCAGAAACTTTGTTCAACTTTGTTTGGAGGGCTATTACGATGGCGTCATCTTCCACCGAATTGTCAAAGGGTTTATCGCACAAGGCGGGGATCCAACTGGAACAGGCACTGGCGGAGATTCAATCTATGGTGCACCTTTCAAGGTAAACGACTATTACCTTTTATCTTGTGCTTCATTTTTATTGTTTATTTTAGCAATTTCTTTTGTTTTAAATCTATTACTTATAATTAAAAATAGAGAACAATATGGGATAGTACGCAGTACAGTAAATATTACAAAGTAAACTTGGGTTACTGAGATGAAGATACCTGTCTCAAAGACCAAGTATAAAAGTTACAGCTTGTTTCAAAAGTGTAGCGGATCTCATTGATAATTTTTGGCAAGATTTCAATTTTTATTCTTTCAAATCAAAACAAAACTTGCCTGCAACTTTGAATTTTTAATTTTAAAGCATCAGTCAATGGAAAGCCAAAAAATTAATTTCCACTAATGTCCATCATGTAATGTAAAAAAGAACGTTGGAAAAGTTCCAAAGATAATCAGTTGAGCTCTGCCTCCACCTCTGAAATGAGCTCCAAGAACATAGAAAGAATTTCAGTCTATTTCAGAATTTCTATCATCTCAGTTTTGTAACTTTTATTTTCGAACGAATGTTTTTCCTATTGAAGGGAGAAGGAGGTCCCAATTTTTTTTTTTTTTTTTTTTTAAATTTTATTTGAAAGAATACGTTCTCAGCTTTAAAATGATAAATACATTGTATAGTTAAGACAAAAAATCAATTTTTCATGAATCTTAGTAGTTGAAGAGTCCTTACCAGGTTAGCTGATTTTTATTAGTTTTTCTTTTTGCAATACTGAAAAACCTGGTTTTTTTACCTTTTGGTGCACTTTTCTCAAGAATTGGTCATGCTATTTTCATGAACTTTTTTCAAAATTTTCCTCAGAGAAAGCTCTATAATTGGAACTAGGATATTCTGTGTAGCTCCTTTCTTTTTTATTCTATAGACATTCAAAGCTCAAAAAAAAAATGAAAAAATCAACCAAACTTTCAACTTTAAAAAAAGAAGATTTCAATGAATTTTTAAATTCCTAGTTCCTCTTATAGTCAACACTCATACACAACTTCATGCAAAGTTGCAGCCTTGTAGGTCAAATAGTTCCTGAGATAATTAAACCAGAAGTGAAGCATAGTTTACATTCTTTAACATAGAACCTCCTTCTCCCCTTAAAATGTCAAAAATTCTACCTAAACATGCTCATTTGACAATATTATGATGAGCCTACTATTGTTTGAAATCCAAATCGGCCATCGATTGATAAGTGTCAATTACTGAAGCTGTTTCATGGCATTTTTCTCAGGATGAAGTCCATTCTCGTTTGCGGTTTAATCGGAGAGGACTGGTTGCCATGGCAAATGCTGGAAAGGATGACAACGGATCTCAGTTTTTCTTCACTCTGGCATCTACTCCGGAGTTACAGAACAAGCACACCATTTACGGCAAAGTCGCTGGAGAAACTATTTATAACTTGTTAAAACTTGATGAAACACTCGTTGATCACGTAAGTGTAATCAAAAAGAAAAAACGCCAAGCCTAGCATTGAAACTTTAATAATTTTAAGTTAAGAAGACAAGCCTAGAATCAAAGTAAAATAAAAGTTACTTGATAGAAGGTGTAAGAGAAATGGCATGATTATTCAAATGTCAACTCAAAATTCCAAGCTGAAACTCTCTGTTTGAAACAGGAAACCAAAAAAATCTGCTTGCAATAATTTTCCAGCTGAATGACTTATGGATTTCTCCCTCAGATAATTGTGAGAAACAACAGTATAGTCACCTTTATTATCTATCAACTATCACCTTGAAAATTACCTGGAATTTAAGCATTAAGAGAATAAGAAATGAGTTAAGTCATACAGTTTTTAAAATCATTCATGCAAATACACAAAATCAAAATGAACTCTGAAAAAGCTGAAATAAGTGAATAAAACCCAATTTTTTCCCCGTTTTTTTCCAGGATGATAGGCCAATTTATCCTCCAAAAATTCTCAAAACAGAAGTAATAAGTAATCCTTTTCCTGACATCGTTCCTAGAGTAAGTTCAAAGCAAAAAGCAGGAGAGAAAGAAGAAAAGAAAAGCAAAAGTGATAAGACCAAAGCTGTCAAGTGAGTGGGTTTTTTTTGTCCATTTTCTCTTCTCCTTTTCCAGTGCAGCATCGGCCTCAAATTGATTAAAAAAATTTGCCATGTGTGCTTTTAAAAGTTCACTGAATGTATTGACAAAATATAATGCTATTTAGGTTGTGAGACGTCCAGTTTTTGTCTGTAATTCTAAAATTAGCACACTTTGAAAATGTACTGTCGGCGGCATTAAAGAATATCAGGCGACGCCTAAAGTTTTGTTTAAGGTACTTAGGCCACCTGCAATACTTAATTTCATTGTGATATGTATTGCAGGTTGTCTACCTGAACATGAATCTAAGGCGTCATGTGACATTCTTCAATCTATCAACTGTACAGTGACAATGTTACAGATTGAACTATAAGAGGCAAACAAATTGCCCAAGCGCTCTATATCAAGTTGAATTAGTGCTTCAAATGCTACGGTCCACATTGAATCATAAGTGGTGGCAGCCACCAGGCCAAGTCCAAAACCCAGAGAGGTGGCATCCGCAGACGCCCATTATTCACCCAACTGCTCGTTTCTGTCAATATCAGTCCTTAGTTGTATCCTGTTCTTTCTTCTAGAAATTATAAGCTGCTGTCTTTCGGTGAAGAGGCGGAAGAGGATGAAGAGGAAGCTGAAGAAGTTAGTAAAATATTTTCCGCCAAAGGGAAGTCTAGTCATGATATTTGTGAAGATCCGACTTTAAGTAAAGAATTAGCCGTCGATGTCAATGATGTCACTAAAAGTGACTCAGAAGAAGATGAAGCACCCTCAAAGAAAAATTCGTAAGTCTAACGAAAATGCATTTTCTCAAATGATCCCTCCCCTGCTTTACTTGTAGGGAACGGTTTGTAAACTGAACTTTGAAGGAACAAAATAACAAAGAGACTAACTGAAACAAAGTATTCACAAGCAATGTACACTGTACAGTCAACGAAGTAAATAATGTAAGTCGACTCAACCATTTACTTTTGGTGGCCTAGGAAAAAATAAGTGCCGCAGTCAAATTTTGAGATAATTCAATCTTTGGCCGACTACCATTCGAATAAATTAGCAGACAACGATTTCCAATCTACATCAATGCTCGTCTTTTTTGGTGGGCTTTTAAACGAGTTTGTGGTCGGGGGGTGTTGGATCAACTGTTTTACTTTGGTGGCTTAGGCAAAAATAAGTCCTGCTGTCCAATGTCGAGTTAATTCAAACTTAGGCCGGCTACCGTTTGAATGCAGTACAACCAACCCAAAGTAAACGATTACCTCGCACTTCCAGCTCTCCCAAAAATCCTGAAGAGTGCAGAGGAAGTACAGTCTGGGCATCTCCAGCTGCTGGCGCGCTGCGCGCAGTGAATGAGCAGCAGGGCACTGCCGCTGCACGGACACCCGCACTACGCGGGCAGTGAAGTTATGCGATTATTCTGAAATACGATTCGCGAAGAACAGCTAGCACCTTGGGACCACTGAACGGAGCCTAGAAAAGCGATTTTAAAAATTAAAACTACTGCGCATGAAAAATATTTCCCAGTTTTCCGTCCAAATTCCCTGACATTTCCCGGTTTTCCCTGACCCCTGACTTCACCACAAAAATAGAATGGCCAATTGTTTTTGCCTCAGCAAAATTTTTTGGTATGGCTTACCGAAACTTTTGTACGCCTCGCCATTAATTTGGATTACCGCACGGACAAATCGGTATGGTCAAGGCGCACTAAAATTTTGATACTGCCTCTGCAAAAAAACCGCTCAGTGTTTTTTGTTTTTTGTTTGTTTTTTTTTTTTTTTTTTTTTTAGAAAAGTATAGGACTAAATTTTTTGGGTACTCTTATTTAGCTGCCCTTTTTTTTTGTTTCAGTGAGAAATTGGACAAAATCAAAGCAAAACTAGCCTCTGCTAAGTCAAAACCAAGTAAGAGTGAAACTGAGGATAAGCATTCCAGCTCAGAAGAAGAATATGAATTTGGTAAAGAATTGAGGGAAGAAAAAGAAAGAAAAATGTAAGTTCTATCTTTTTCTTTGTTCTCACAAAGGGGAAATCCCTCAAATTAAGTTCTTCCAACTTCAAGTTTGTACTTAAGTACGCATAGTAAACTTGGAATAAGGCGGAAGGCTGGTTTGGATGATAAAAATTGCAGCTGCCATAAATATTAACAATGAATGAAATCTGCTGATGGAAAGTTCCCCTTTTTGCATGTATTAGAAGAGGAGTGTCAAAATAAACTTTCCATGGACGGAAAAAAAGATTGACAGCTGTGAGACTTTTTTTCTTTTCACTCTGTCTCTGCCATGTAATTTTCAATTATTTATTTTGTTTCACTTAGGGCTGAAATTTCCAAGAAAATCCGCGATTTGAAAAGGGACTATCAAAAGGGTAAGAGAACTGATTCACCGTCTGAGAAACCTCCGGATAAAAAGAATACACCTCGTGAAGAGGACGAGACTGCTGTTGCCTATCGGGAGGAACAAAAGAAATACAAAACACTGACAGAAAAAATTCCAAAAAAAGGTATGTACTTTAGGAAATTTTTCAGAACAACAGATCAACTGAAAAATTGTTCCCCTTAAGTTTGACTCGTAAAGAGATTCAAAAAGGCTGTTTTCATGTACATAATAGGCGGGTATTTCAATTTCTGTTGATTTTACAGAAAATCACTCAATTTAGCTAGGTTATTAATTTTAAAGAAGTAATAAAACAGAAACGGGTAAAATGCTGGAATTCAACCTAAAATGATGAGGACGTTTCGGCTCGAATCGCAGTCATTGTCAACTCAAAAAATAAAAAGAAAATTGAAAAACCGTAAACACAGGATGCAGCCGTGGTGGCTCTCTCCGCCTTTTGAAATTTGCTTTTTAATTTCATTTTTATTTTTTGAGTTGAAAATGGCTGCGATTTGAGCCGAAATGTCCTCGCCAATTTAGACTGAATCCGAGCATTTTACCTGTTCCTGTTTCATTTATTGTTCAAGTCCTTGCTGGTTTGTTTTTTTCTGTCACATTTCTTTAATTTTAAAGCCTCTTTATTTTACAATGGTTCTGAAAATCATAGCTTATGCTACTGAGGATCTTCAAGGTGATTCCACGCAAAAATTTCCCAGATTGCTGATGGATATTTTGAAGTGGAACCAAAGAAAAATCACAAAATTTAAGTAAGTTGGCATCTGTGAGATTTTTTTTTCGAATTTTGGAGCCCTAATTGATTAAGATTGGTTCAGAATCAAAGTCGCAATATTGGAAATTCATTTTGTCATAAGCTTAGTGAGTGGACGATTCCAAGGATTGTAGTCAAAATGGGTCCCCCGGCAGTAACTCAGTAAAAAATGGATGCTTGAAATGAAAACTTAATGTTTTTCTTAAAGAGGAGCACTTCATTTACCTTGTTAAGTCATTTTTAGGGAGCCGCGCAGGGTTTTCATTTTCTTTTTCATCCGTGAATACCCGAAAACTTGCGACCGTAATGTGTCCCCGCCCATATAATGCAAAAAAGTTCGGAACAATGTATCAACCCATAAACTAGATACTCTACTGATTGAATAGAATGAATAGATGATAACCCCTTAAAAATATATAGTTTTAAGGGGTTATCATCTATTCTTTTTTCAAGTTGAGGGTAGGCCGTTTTGACGACAATCCGTGGAATCGCCAGAGTGCGAGTGGTACTATGTCTATCTGCCTCACTCCTCGCTTGCCTTAGAAAAAAAGTACACCTTAAAACCAGACAGTGACAGTCTTGGTCAAGTTATGCTTTGATTCGAAGGAATGAAAAGTTCGCCCAAGATTATTGGTAGGGGTCTCCGGCTACACTTCTGAAACAATCTCTTTCGTTCTATCCTGAAAGTCAAGATTGTTTTATTTTTTTGCTTGACCCTTATGGGAGTGCATACTTTTTATTTATTTTTTTGTTTTTGTTTTTTTTTTTTTTTTTTGTTTTTTGCAGTCCAGTCGTTCGCTGTGAAATATCAGCATAACGAGCCAAGTGTTTGGGCGGCTGGACTTTACTACTTACTACTACTACTACTTTTTTGTTTTTTTGTTTTTGGTTTTTGTTTGTTGCATCTGGTTTGAAGTGAAACAGTTGTAAACACTGTATATTTTTCTCAAGACTGGTTCTATACTAATTTTGATTACCTTTAGGAACTGCCAGAGAGGAATACACCCTATCGCTGCTGAAAAATTTCAAAAAGAATTTATCAAGTGTGAAAGATCACTCTGATGATGAGGGTGAGGAGGAAGCCGTCAAACCCATTGCAGACCCTGATTCTGAAAGTGATGATAAATCATGGTATGTTTTCAAACTTTAGACTTTCTAATAGATCTACCTCTATCGATCGCGAAGATATGCCACAGTGATGTACTAGACTGTTTTTAATTGATCTTAGCATTACCAAAGAGTTTCTGGTGTCACACACTTTTAAAATTCTTGTTAATACTTTTGAATCTATTTAATCAAAACCTTTGGCGCAGTTTTATGACAATAATGTCTGAACATTATTGCTTCTTGAGAGGAATTTACAGCTTGTAGCTTTGGTATGTTTGATGAATAAACAGATTGATTTTCAATAAAAGCAACGATCCTTAATCAGGACGAAGAGATTTTTTTGCAGCTCTACATTCCTTAATACTAAAGCAGCAGATATGGTCTTGGATTTGCACACGGAAAAAAAAGATTAGTGAAAATAACCATACGGATACCTGATTTTGGCACCTGCTAGATGTTATGGTAATGTTAACCAGAAGTATACTATGTTTTGACTAGGTACTAGGTGATGTTACCTGATTGCATGTCGAATTTACTCAAAGTATTGGTAAATGTACCATACTTCTGGTCAAGTTTACCATAACATCTAGCAGGTGCCAAAATCAGGTATCCGTATGGTTATTTTCACCGTAGTTTTTTTTCCGTGCAAGATTGCAGTTTCAGTAATTTTGTCAAGTTTGCTCACCCCAAGTTGATTTTGATTCGGTGGTTTAGCGGACTTAAGTAATCTCTTTAAAGACAGAATGCTGGTTTGATTTTCAGAGGTGCTGTGGCGGCTCGTGCAATTTCGCAACCATGCTTTTTTGCCATTTAAACCTATGCAAAAGTATCGTTATATGCACCTCCATAATTCGATTATTTTACTTAAGGTCGATCCTCAGCGTTTAGTTCAATATTCTGCCACCAGACAAAAATTCGTTCTTTAAATGGAAAAAAATAATGGTAAACGCAAAAAAATGAAAAAAAGGGCTGCGATGGAGCCTCGGAAGCAATCTAAGGAATATTTTAGTACAAACCATGTGCTAAAATGTTACGAAATAAGTAAGAAACTATTGAATTTCGTAACATTTTAGCAAACGGTTTGTACTAAAACGTTCCTTAAATTGCTTCCGAGGCTCCATCGAAGCCCCTTTTTTCATTTTTTTGCGTTTACCATTATTTTTTTCCATTTAAAGATTGTATCTTTCTCTGGTGGCAGAATATGGAACTAAATGCTGAGGATCCACCTTAAGTTCAATCGGAGAGAATACATTGTTGCCACATTGCACAAGCCGCCACTGCAGAGGTGGTTAGACAGTTCCAGACTTTATTACTGAGTAAGTGCTAAAGCGAAGCATTTTTCATATTGTAAAAGCTAATTTTTGTTTTCAAAACCATCTTGTAATCACTGACTTTTCCGCTTATCAAACTGAGATCTGGAACAGAGACTATTCCTAGCATGAAGAATCGTTTCAAACACTTTACGAAATAAGGTGTTTCTTGAGAATCCAATTTTTACAAAAACTGCCTCATTTATTTTTTTTTTTGATTCTAATTCTATATTCTTACTTTCAGGCTGAGGCACAAATTAGTTTTTGAATCAAATCTGCCCGTTGTTGCTAAAGATGCTAACACAAAATCTGATGACTGGTTTGAAATATACGATCCTAGAAATCCCCTCAACAAGCGTCGCAGAGATATGAGTAAGGAGCAGCTTAGTAAAAAAGAAAAACGCACTCACGACTAACATTTTATTATGCTGAAAGAAAATTATTGTGAAATATGTCTCGTAGGTTGTATATTTGTATGAAATTATTTTTTTCTAGTATAAAAACTCGGAATTATTTTTACCTTGCACATAAAATATTGTAAATAATAAGAGTATGGACTTTTTTATTTAGATTTATTTTTTCATCCAAATTTGAATTCAACCCATCTTTTTCTGTGGCATAGTTACGTAAAATCTAGCAATGTTTTGTCCATTGAAACCCATGCTAAAGGTCAAATTCTAGGATGTTCACAGCACACCCCATTGCACAATCTTTTTCATTGGTTTAAATCAACTTTCTAGTAATAGTACAAGGGGTGTCCCAAAAAGTGTCTGGGAGGCGAACGAAAGCAGATATCAAAAAACTGTTTGTGAAGGGCAATTGTCCCAGTAATTACCTACAAATCAAGACCAAATTCAGCTCTGTAAGTTAATTATTCACCGAGTTACATTGTTTTGAAAATTACATGTCGAGCTGACCCCTCCAGGATTTTTAGCATGTTTTTCCAGAAAAAATAAGAGAGTTAAGAAATCAAGTGGTTTTATTTGTTCAGTAAAATTTTGCAGAATCTTACCAAGACTGACAAAAATGTGATGTTTGTAGTTTGCCGCCTTTTGACACTGTATTAGGCTGCAAATTTGTTCTCTTCTCTTCTTCCCTTCACTCTCTTGAGAAATTTTGATTTTTTAACACTTTCTTTTTCTTGAAAAACATGCTAAAAATCCTGGAGGGGTCAGCTCGACATGTCATTTTCAAGACGCAGTAACTCAGTGAATATCATAAGTGGCGGTAGCCACCAGGCCAAGTCCAAAACCCCCAAGCAAGAAGGTGGCGTCCGCGGACACTTATTATACACCGAACAGTTCGTTTTTGTCGATTTAACTTACAGAGCTAAATTTGGTCTCGATTTGTAGGTAATTACTAGGACAATTGCCCCTCACAAACAGTTTTTTCATTTGCCCCCCAGACAAAAGTGTGCAGTACTTTTGGTACAACCCTTGTAGAAGTTGTAGTACATAATAAAGTTCAGCTGTCCAAACCATTTCTTCGTTATGCTGGTAATCAACAAGTTATAGCAATACAGAAGATTCATGGGACGTGATATTGAAACTACAAGGAGGTGGCCATGATCAAAATCTCTTATGGAAAGTTTCACACAGGCTCGGTTTGTCAGCCTTACTTTTTTTTTAAAAAAGCACACAGAAATGGATACAACTGTTTCTTCTGGAAGGATTTGCATGATAAAGAAACTGACACATAACAGAAAAAAGCCTTTTCTCACCTAGATAGTTGTCTTAAAATTCTGTGTCTAGATAGCCACTCTACAACACTTACACTTACGCTTAGAACCAATTTTCACTGGATTCATTACAATTTCTGATTTAAGGTTTAAAAAAAATTAAGCAAAGAAACCAGAATTATTGCTATCCCCTCAGCAAAAAAGGTAGTTGGGGTAATAGTCCGGTCGGCTATTTTCTAGTGATAAAGTGTTAGGTTGGCACAGCTACTTTTGGAGGATATTGGTAACCATAACCTCACCTCTTAGTGAAATTCGGTGCTGCACACATACATCCTACCAAAAACATGAGGGAAACATGGTTTCGAGACCATTTGATCTAGTGTTCAGAAAATGTCATCAAACTCATGACCCCCAAACATTTTGCTGCGTAGTTATTTGAGCAATCCCATTTCGTTACACATACTTTGAAGCTTTAATGGCTGGCATAGCTTTCCCAAATGTTGGTTTTGTTTGTCAACCTAACCTGGACAAAAAATTTGGTCATAATGAGAGTGAAAGTCTGCAGGGTAAATGGGGTCAAAGTTCTTTGGTTTTCTTATGAGAAAATTATGGAAGTCGTTTTCTCCAATTAAAATTAGATGGACAAGGTCTGTGTTCAATTTATAATTATTGCAAACACTGATCCAGCAGTTATAGTTGTTGTTTTAAACTTTTAAGATTTTACATTTAGTTCTCATGGACAGACTTTTACTCCTTTTTATGAGGTAAAAGTCCACTTTTTAATTTTTTTTTTTTTTTTTTTTTAAAATTATTTTTGACCGAAATTAGTTTGTAGTATGAAACTGTTCATACAACTGTAGGGGAGGGTTGGAACTACTTGCTATGTTTTTTTTTCCAGATTATTCGGGCTATTTTTTGTGGTTATAATAGTCAAAATCTGAAAACACAAACTTTTACCCCCACCCCACCTACCCCAAAGCTCACTGTTCTCTCTAGTCAAACGAGGCATTTTTTCAGGAAGAAATGAGAAATCGGATGCAAAACAAATTACAAAAGAACAACATCATATATTTATCATAGAAATACAAATGCTATTTGTGTAATAAAATATTTTTATTTTCATTACTTCACAGTAATTAAGAGTTATTAATTCACGAGAAATTAACATCGGATGAAAATGTACAGGTTTGAAAAAAAAATTTACAGGAAATATACTGTACAAAGTGGCTACATTAATGTCTAATTATACCACCTAAACTTGAGAGATGATACACAGAGAATGGAGCTGTTGCAAACTTTTGCTACAGGCTTATTAATAGTTGATAATGGGGTAAAACCCTGTAAAAATAACGATTAGCGCACTAAAAAATCACGAAATCCTCTCCTAAACTCACAAAATGCTTTTAGACGCTAGACCGTAATGGCGGCCGGGGCCGCGGTTTACATTGGGTTTCCCTATCTTCAATCAGCGCCATCTACACGAGGTGTTCTCGCAACACCACACAAGAAGAAGAAGAATTGCCATTAGATTTGAGCTGCCTCGGCCGCCATTACGGTCTCGCGTTTAAAAGCATTTTGTGAGTTTAAGAGTGGATTTCGTGATTCTTTAGTGCGCTAATTGTTATTTTTACAGGGTCATACCCCATGATCAACTATTAATAAGCCTGTAGCAAAAGTTTGCAACAGCTCCAGTTGAAAATGCGCACGTTCACGGAGGATGAGTATTACTAAAATTAAAGAATAAACTTTAAGCTGCAAGAAAATCATACACGGAAAGAGATTATACTTTTCCCTCGATGGAGAAAGATTTTTGCAGTTTTGGCTTTGATTGCTCGGAATAACTAATCCTTTGATTTATACATTAAAATTCATAGAGGTCGCGAAACCTTGGCTTAATACCTCCTTGACAAGCAGCATAGAATAAAAGGGTAGAATAAAGAAATTGTCTTCAAAATTGAAGCAGTCTCTGGAAAAAGGGCTCATATAACAATGGGTGTGCTCTTCCCGAGAAAATTGTGCATTGTGAGCCAATGGCGATTTCAGTTGAAGAGCACGCTTCTTGTTTTATGGGCCCTTCTCCCAGAGACAGCCTCAATTGGCTCCCAATCCCTTGGATTATTTCTTTAACCAGAGCAGAAACTACTAACTTATCAGTAATTTGATATGAAATGTAGGATAAATATTATGCTCAGCAGTTTTAACGATTGAAGATGAAAAAATTTTTATAGAAAGGTCATTTATCTTTAAAGAGAAATAACAAAAGAATACAGTCTGATGAAAAATTCACAACAGAACTAGGAGCACCGGAGAGGCTGAGAAAATTGGTTGTGAAACCCAAAAATAAAATTGCTGTCTTGAGTGAGAAGGAAACTTGGAGCCCAATAAAGGACACAGCACAGACCTTATGGAAACGGGCTGCTCAAGAATTTTGTTAGGATTAAAAAAGTTGCTCTTGAGTTCATTCTAAGCAAAAGTCCTCAAAGGCACCAAAAACTTTCACAGTAGTTCTCCAGATATCAAACTATCAAGTACTGGCCAGAACATTGGCTAATTTGATATTTTTTACGTACATGCGACCAGGGTTACAGTACAAATTAAGCCAGAAGGTAGCCGCTCATTGTTTTCCTCTGTTCTATCCATTTTTGGCATCAAAAAGCACCTCTGATAAACTGTAGTGCTTAGTGTTAAAGGGACTTTAGCACCAAACAGGGCAATAGTTTTCAGTGAGCTAAAATTGACCTTTCTCAGTACTTTTACAAGCTGCATTAATATGTTGCATTAAGAAAAGCCTTGGACAAACTTCGGGATTTTCTTTTTTTTCTTCAAATTACGAAAAACGATCTCTGGAATAAAAAGAACTTCTAAACACAAAATCAGCTCAATCCGAAACATTGCTCTGATTTGCGCCACAAAAACCTTAGAAGCTCCCCCAACAGCCTCTAAAACCACACTTCAGTTCACTCGACATACTTTTAGATGCCAAAAATTATTTAAACGAAGAACGTGGGAGAGGCCAACTTACAGCCCAAAATAAACCTTTACGCTGATCAATACCTTGATGACCTGAAAACTTCCCCTAAAATTCATCTGGAGGTCCTTTTCAATAATGCTACAAGTGGATTTAGCAGGTAAAAATGTAAAAACATCAACAAAAATCATTTTTCTCCTCAAACTACCAACTTCAAAATCTCAAAAACCACCCCATAAAATTGCTTGAACCCAAGTAAACTTCAACTTAAAAAGACTTCTAGAATATCTTAGTGCAATACCAACAAAATTCACGAGGAGCCTGTTTCCTTAGGATCCACCGGGTGTCCTTCAACCAAAGACATTATATCAAGGAGAGCGTGCACTCCGCATCTTCGCCTTGAGCACTAGGCGTGGCAAGTTTTGCGGAGCTCCATGATGGGCGGGCGGGGTGGAGGCTCGCTGAGTTGCCCCTTGGTAGCGAAACATTTGCTGGGAATGAATGGGGAAATGCACTCAAGCGCTTGGTTTTTCCTCGATAACTCGTTTCAGGTCCATTTTTCGGCAAAATGTGTAAGGAACAAAGTTGTAGAACATAAAATTTACGATTGAACTGCATAATTTTATATCCCCCAAAAGTTATTGCTAACCGGAAAAAACGCCTATGCTTCACAGATATTTCCGGTAGCATACGGGCCGCGCATGCGCAATGTTGCCCAGGATGGGGCAACTCAAGTTATCGATGGCAGGTCAGCACCGCATCGCTCCACACTCATCACCACACGAATAACTAAAAATTGCCACCGCTCGCAAGAACTACACATGGTCTACTTGATATAATGTCTTTGCCTTCAACAAAGATGAGAAAGAAGCAAAAAAGGACAAAACAGCAAAAAATCAGTTCATATGGGATACAGAAAATGAACGTGCTGGATGGTTAAAAAGTTATTTACAAAAATAAAAAAAACACATATTTACAAAAAAGGATGGCTTTCATCTAGACATTTTTTACACTGATTACACTTTCTAATTGAGAATTATTTAAAAAAAAAAAAAAAAAACATTGCATTAACTAGCTAATTGCACAATAAAAATGTTTCACACTGACAATAATCTAGGACTCACCGGAAAACAAAATTTAAATTCTCTTTTCCCAATAACGTTCACAAATTTGAAGCATTAATTCGAAAACAGTAATTTTTGATAGAGGCGTAGCGTGCAATTTGGCAACGTTGTAATGTGTCCATTTAAACCCTTGCAAAAAGTTTAATGCGAAGGTGTTACGTGTTCACCGTTCACACTCAATAGTTTGATCTTTTTCATGGGTCTAAATGGAAAAACTGCAACATTGCTAAACTGCATGCAACGCTACTGTTATTTGTTCCCTCAACTCTAATTTTAATTAAGTAAATTGAATTTTTTAGTCACCATACTTTAGACTTCCTCAACACTATCTTTAAATAAATGCTATATTGAAGGGGTTAAATAGGCTTATAGTTGTTTTTGCTGTCAAACCTAGTTCTTGCTGATAACTGCTGCTCATCAAAATTTTCAGCCTTTAAGGCGAGCTAGATGCATCCAATGTTACATTTTTGGACAAAATTTCTCATACCTAAACTAGAGTTTCTCGACTTTTCGGAGGTGGGGGTAAGAGTTTAAAGAGTATACCATAACTGGAGGCAAGTTTAAAACCCATATATGCCCAGGGGGTAGTTAACGACCCACTAGTTGTGTTATTCTTGGACCAGATTACAGTTAATTTGGGCTGATTTTACTCGCAAACCAACTCGAAAGTTTTACGCACATACCATTTTTCTGGACCGACAAATTTCTGGTTTTTCATTTTTCATATTTTTAGTTCTCAGATGGCGTTTTTTGAAAAAACACCTAAAAATTTCAAATATTTTTGGGCATATACGTGGGTTGAAGTCTAAAGTTTAGAAAAAGAAATAAAAAAAAAAGATGATCCATTAAGGATTGGCCTCGCAAATATCATGCATTCAAAAACAACACAGCTAAGGAAACAAGAACAAGCAAGTTACAAATTTTCATTGAAACGATGATCAAAAGTGAACCTTAATTTTTGCAACATACATTAAGTTGGATGAAAAAAAAAAAAAATTGTCAGTAAAAGATTCATTATGAGAACCAAAAGATAGCAGAAACAAAGGACTTCATCACAGAGCTTAAGGAAATGCGAGAGAGAAAACTTTTCAAACAAATGAATATTCATGAAACAGGTTTCAATTCCTAGAGAAACTGAAGAAGAACTAAAAATATTAAAGATTGCGTAAACATTAGAAACAAGGCTAGAGGTTTATTTGAGTGTCAAAAAGAATCCTTACCTCCTCCTCCTGAGCAAAACAAAACAATGCAGCTGAGGTGTTTTTTTTTTTTTTTTTTTTTTTTTTTTTAACAAATTTCTGAAGCAGCAAAATAGAAAAATCAGATGAAGCCCTTCTTACGAAAGAAAGTGAAGAGAGTAATTTAACAAAATTTTGAACATTCACCAAACTTACAACACCCCTTTGAAAAGAGGATATAAGTTGCACCAGCATGAGTAAAAAGAACAGGAAACAGTTTTAAATAATTCTCAACTCCAAGGAGAAAGTTTGATTGATAAAAAACATCAAGTTTCATCTATTTAGTTAAAAAAATTTAAAACTATAGTGCAGGCAAAAACTGCCTGTATTTCACCCATTTCCTAAAGTGCTCATAAGAGCTGGTGCGTTCTTGAGTTTTGAACTTTGACACTGCCCTCGGATAAGGTCCAAAATGTAGCAGTGAGCAAAAAGTTGCTGAATAGGAGCGTTCCAGAATTTTCCAGAGTACTGCAGCGGTGCCAAAAAAAGCTTATATTATCCTGTATTGTGGCTTAATTAAATATGTTGGAAATGATCGCTATTCATGATCTTTTCTGCACTGGTGCTATACTCTGGAGAATTTTAGAACGCTCCCAATCAGTTTACTTCGAATATGTTTGCATTGTAAGGACACACGCCACTCACTGTAGCGTTTTTGACTTCATCAAAATTCAGCGCCTACACGTCTTTAAACTTTGAAAGCATCAGCTCTACTCAGAGACGACGTCATACAATCAACAGCCACAGTGGGTATGGTTCCACTTTCAAAAATGAAGTGAACATACAAAAGAAAATATATTAGACTATTCCTGATAGTCTAACACACTGCACCGTGTCAACAAGTGCATAAATCTATTCAACAAGCAAAAAAAAAGAATTATCAACGCAACAGTCAAAGGCAGGCACATTTTTCTTTTCCCCTAAAACAAGTATATTTCCTAATTAGAGCAGTAACTTGGAAGAATCTAAAAGCCCTTTTGGATGAAAAGTTTTGTCAGAGAGTACAGTCAACCGCATGCTTTACGCTTATCCGGTGTTACTTTTTACTTGTGTAAGAGTAAAAGATATAGATGAAAAACCAAAAAAGGTACTTTGCTGACTTTAGCCCGTGTGCTGTGTACTTCCATAAAAAAAAAGCATGCAAAACAGTTTGCAAAAAAGCCCAATGGCAAGGGTTAATGTTGCAGGGCAAAAAATGTTTAGCAGTGTAAGCCTACTTCTAGCGAGTAGGCACTTTGTCGCACTGTGTTTCGTATCAGGATCTCATACCTACTACAGCCTTGGGCAGTTTTTTGCAGAGAAAACTTAAACTCTCTTTATATTATGTTATTATTCTTACGAACATCATTATTCAAAGTCAATTTACATCCAGAAATTATTGTTGATTCAATGTATTAAAGCTACTTATCGTAGATTCATATTAAGAGGTGGCTCCAGTCACACTAAAATTTTCTGCAATATCGAAAGTTTTCTTAAGAGAACGGCGTAAACATTAACCATTGTCCACACTACTTATCGTAGATTCACATTAAGAGGTGGCTTCAGTCACACTAAAATTATCTGCGATAGCAAAAGTTCTCTTAAGGGAACGGCGTAAACATTAACCATTGCCCGTACTCCAAAACAAATATCCAAATTCCTTCAAAAATCTTAAAGTTTTCCTGAAGTTTTAGAAAAAAAAAACTTTTCAATAAAACAAGACAAACACATTAGATAAATCATGCTCTCTCTTCCAAATTACCTCTAACGTCATTTCATGAGTCAATATAAAATAAATAATATTAATAATAATAATAATAATGATAATGATTTATCCACAATAACAGAACAAAAATTGACTAAATCTTGGAGAGGCAAATCTTTGAAAATACTGAACAAAATACGAGTGTTTTGTACATTCATTGAAAAAAGGTCTTACTCTAACAAGAAAATGAAATTTGCATACAATAGACCCTCTTTTGAAGGGTCTTGCATGCTTTAACCAACAAATATATGAGAATTACATCCAATGTGGCGGCCTATTCAGCGGGTCGTGCATTATATAACCTGGTGGATAACTTGAGGGTGGACCCAATAATCCTTGATGGATGACCATGGGTCGTAAGAGGTCTTGTTGGTGCCGTTGCAAATACTGTTGGTAAAGAGCCGGAGAAGGGTGCGTTAAGTGAGGATACGGGGGGCGCGGCGTTCCACTAAGGAACGGATAGGAAGGTGCAGTATGAGGAGTAGAACTTGACTTTTCTTCACTTGATCCGGCGTCGGGTAATCCAGAGCCAGAGTGAGGGAGGTAATAACTAGACCGAGACATGTCTTCCAGATAGGAGGAATAGCTATCTTTCAGAGGAGCCGGACCGAAATTGAAGGCACTTCCTGGTACAACACTTGTAGTTTTCAATGAAATAGGCTCCGAGGAAGACTGACTAGCATACTGCTGATAACTACTTGAGCTGATGGGATCAGCGTGCGAAGCTTCCGCCTCTGCTATGGCTTTCTTCTTTCTCGATTTTTTCGGCACGACCACTTTTGGAGCCGCTTTAGCCGCAGGTTGAGGGGATTCGGCAGGGGCTTTGTTCGCTGCCACTACCATGGGATGTTTGTACGCATCTACATTGTAGTTGACAGACGGATGGGGATGACCAGGATAATTGACTGACGATTTGCCAGGAATCATTTCGGGCATCATCCCGGGATAGTTGTAATGCAAATCGCCCATCGGATGGGGATAGCTTAGGGGGGCAGACTGATTGTAACCAAGTCCCGAGGGAATGTTCATTTTAGACGACAAGTCAGAAATTGGATTAGTGTAATGAACTCGCGGAGGCTGAGGTGGAATTTCGACTTTACTGTAGGCTACCGCTCGATTAGTCGGGTAACTCATATGAGGATTACTTCTGCTAGGATTTTCAACTAGACGACTACTGAGATCTGGTGAAGGGCTTGAATTACTCACAGGAGGATGGGATGAACCAGCTGCATGAGACGGATGAGAAGGATGTAATTTTGAGAAATTTAATAATTCTGGATTACCTCGATCTAAATAATTCAACGGTGCACCTGGTTTACTAGAAACGTTAGATGAACTTGTCGGAACACTGGAATAATTAATTGGAGGCATGCTTTTACTACTTAAAGCATCCGATGATGTGTTCGATGAACTTGAGTAATTTAAGGCAACTTGCTTCTCAGCACGAGAACTTAAGCTACGATCCATTGGATTCGCGTAGTTGTAAGGAGGCGCAGAGAGACGGTTGTAGGATGGGTAAGAGCTGCTTGAATCCGTAATGCCAGCGGTGCGAGAGTAACCAGAGCTTGTTGCAACACCGTCACTAGGAGGATAAGATGATACTGAAGGTACGGAGGAGGTGGGTACTGTACTTTTACTGAACATATTGTCGTTTGAGTAATACGGCGAAGTTTGTAAAAGCTCATTCGGGTACCTGTGGTGAAGTCCAATGGCCCTTTCGGTAGACTGAGGCATTCGACCTGGAGCTGGAGTGAAGACGCGTTCAGGATCGCGAGATGATGATATGGGCGTGAAACCACTAGATTTTTCGACAACAGGTTTAATTACTGACTGCAGTTGCGGTTGAGGCTCTGTTTCAACTTCGCAATAAGCTCGTTTCTTGACTGGATAGGATGAGGCAGGTTTTTCTGTTGTCATAACTACAGTTGTAGTTGGAGGGATGGGTGATGGTTTTGAAATGGTTGCTGGTATGGAAGCACTGTATTGATCAACGACTGATTTAGTTGAGATGTATTGTTCTGGGACTGATTTATTTGAAATATATTGTTCAGGAACTGGTTTATTTGATGTATATTGATCAGCGACTGATTTATTTGATACATATTGATCAGCAACTGATTTATTTGATATATATTGATCAGCAACTGACTTATTTGATATAAATTGTTCAGCAACTGATTTATTTGATATATATGGTTCAGAAACTGATTTATTTGAAGTATATTGTTCAGTAATTGATTTATTTGAAGTATATTGTTCAGTAATTGATTTATTTGATATATATTGTTCAGTGATTGATTTATTTGAAGTATATTGTTCAGTAATTGATTTATTTGCACTAAATTGTTCAGCAGCTGATAAATTTGCACTATATTGTTCGGCAACTGATTTATTGACATCATAGTAAGGGACATTCTGTATTAACGATGATGAGTGGCTGGGATAGAAAGGTACTGAAGAATTGTAGGTTGGCGTCGGACTTGGCGGTGCTTGATAAGCAGGCGTAGAAGGCGCAGAGTTCTTGTGATAGTCTGGACTATCCAACTGAGAGTGTTTTGGACTTAAACTTAAGTTTCTCGGGCTGTTACTCGGTGGTTCTCTTGGACTACAACTATTACTCTTGTCTGACCCTCCACGCGGGAATGTATCTTGATAGAATCCAACTTTGATTGTTCCATTTACCGGTGAATGATGGAAAGATTTTGCAACATCTTGCTGCGGAGATAAATACGGCTCGTCTAAACTGGGATGCGGGGACAGAGTAGGATCAGTCGGATCTTGACTGAATGACGATCTTTCTGATACGCTGCTTCCAGTGCTAGCTTTTCGTTTTCTGGTTCCAGGCCGGACATCTGGAGAGTTGTATGTAATTTTCCTATCCCTATCATCCGGACTCAAAGACCTACCTGGAGTCATTGGTGGTAAGTCGTTTGGACTATCTAATGGTTTGTCATCTAGATAACGGTACTTATATGATTGAATATCGTTACTACTATCTCTGAAATCGACCAGAGGAGAGGGAGTCGGAGGATTGCCAAAGTCAGTCTTCCGTTTTGGGGCAGGGGTAGCTTTCGGTGCGCCAAAAGCTTTAAACCAAGCACTTAAATTAGGTTTTTCTTTGGTACTAGAGGTTTCCGCTTTGGTGACTGATTTTTCAGGTACACTAGTTGCCGCCTTCACAACCGATTTTTCATCTGCATCTTCTTCCTCTTTCTTTACTTCGCTTTTGGTAGATTCCGTAGGTTTGGAA
The DNA here is from genome assembly GCA_011764245.1 of Trialeurodes vaporariorum. Taxonomy (NCBI): domain Eukaryota; kingdom Metazoa; phylum Arthropoda; class Insecta; order Hemiptera; family Aleyrodidae; genus Trialeurodes; species Trialeurodes vaporariorum. The sequence goes on along the minus strand of VMOF01000388.1, from coordinate 50,697,064 downwards.
TCAAACCTCTCACTCAACTTACTTTCAGAGTCTGATAAATCTAGTTTCACTTCTTTGACTTGATCTGAAATTTCAAACTTTTCGTCATCAGAATACTTACTATCACTCAAGGGACTTTCCGGAAAAGGCTTCTTTGAGCCAAGTGAACCCAAAGCAATATCGTCAGAGAGAAGGACCGTACCTAGACTTAGTTTTGGAGCATTCAAATCACTTTCATCGGCTTTGGCGCTTTCTTTGCTATTACTCCCACTCACCGTGGTTTCGTCAGATGGCTGTTTGTTGGTGGTAAGTAAATTACCTTTACTCTTCCCTGGTTGCAATCGATCGATTTTGCGCTGTATTTCTCTTTTCTTCTTGAGTGCATTTTGAGGGTCTTTTGGAGGTCGTCTTTTTAATGATTCCTGGACAAAAAATAGACAAAGCTTAGCAAAGACACAAAGGGAAAATAGAATTCTGAAACCTTGCACAGATCTCATTGAGATTTGGAAAAATATAAGAAAATTCCCTTACTTATCAAGCTTCTCTCTCATCAAACTAACTAAAGTTTCCCGACTTATTAAGGGAGTAACTTTAAAAAATTTTTGGCACAGTAAAAAAAAAAAATAAACGACTAGATCTGCTGCAAAAAAAAGATAAACTTAAAGATACAAAATTGCACTTATAAAATTCTGGACTTTCCCCAAATAGAGATACAGTGAAACCTCGATATAACGTTTTTCTCAATACAACGTTGATTTCCGTTGGTCCCGTCCAACTCCCCATAAGACTAATGTAAAAAAAAAATTTGACATAATGTTTTTGTATCGGCGAAAACCTCGATATAACGTTGAATTCTTCATCGACCAAGATAAATTTTAACGTTTTTTTGCCGTTTAGAGATCAATTTCCATTTGAGAATTTTTCATTTCCAATCGAAAGTTTTTCAGAAGGAAATGACGCAATGCTACTTTTTGCGCAATTGTTGCACTTGCAGTGCGCAGCATCAGCCGTCCAACTCGGCACCCTTGGTCGTCATTTCGTCACTGTGCAGCTGTGCATGTCGCGCGCGGAGACCAATTATCTGGCGGCATTAGCGCTGAACGACGGCCGGTAATTACAACGTGACGAGAGCTTCTTCGGCAGATGACTCTACAACCGGCGGCAACGCTCGACAAGATCAAACAACTGCGTTATCAGCAGATGGGCGCCAATGAGACTCTTTTTATCGCATACGCTCCAAGTTAAAGTCGCATTTAGTCTTCCGGTTACCCATATCTGCTGATACCTTCTTATTCCTTGTTGAAGTCTCTATTGAAATAAGCTTGCGTCAGCGTATTCCGACCGATTGCCGCTACATACTGCGGTAAGAAGCCTCCAAAGAGCTGCGTAAGTATACGAGGGAGGGGGGTATGTTGCAAAACGCGGTTTAAAACAATCAGAACCAAATTCTCGCGCCGCTAAGCGCATTTTTTCACGTTTTTCGATATATCGATAACCTTGATATAACGTTGAACTGTAGTTCCATAACTTTCAAGGTAACAGGAAAAGAATTATCCCAATTTACCCGTTTTCCAGTCACTTGTTTGTCTTCAGGACATACTGTCTCCAGTGTAAAGAGTGTAAAATTTACAAAATGAGTAGTAGTTGTAGCAGAAAATTTGTTGGTTCTTTATGCTGGTTTTGCAAAAAAATCCACTTTGCTTATCTTTCACTCTCTTCTTTTCTGCAGGCTTTAATCAAATGTCTGAACAAAAACTTTCATGTGGATATCACAGAAAGCTTCAGCTACCCAGAGAGCTTTAAATTATACTTTCAATAAATAAATAATAAAAAAAAACAACCACGACAACAGTAATCACAAGCAATCATAGAACTTGAAAAACTTTTGTCCTGGAGATTTCAAAACGTTACTGGCAAAGAAAATAAAATACCATATTGTATGAGACACACTTGCAGATAAGACGCATCCCAGATTTTGAAAGAGCAAGGGGAAAAAAAAAAAAAAAAATCTTCCGCGTATAAGCCGAGCATTGCGAGGGCTGAGGAGGAAAAAGGGAGAGAAAAAATTTAGATAAAGTCTGAAAAAGGAGGAGAGCCAAATCTTCTAGACTACTGCAGCACCAATGCTGATGAGGTCACTATCTATCCATCCTTTATCACCATCAAGAGTCAGCAGACTTGCCATAGCTCGGACTTGAACTCATCTTCAAGATCGCTGAGCGCTTCCGGGTTGTTGGCTTTGTTGGTTTCAGTTTGCAAGAGAAGGGGTCGCTGCACAGCGCTGCAGTGCTCTTCACGGGCGGACAATGCGCGGGCCAAATTACAGGTGGCGCCACACTCTTAACTTCTAGGCGCGTGTCGAGACAGAGGTTATGGGTTTGTTTGGGTGATGCTCCCACAAACTCAAAATTTTGTGATGAGATTTTTCAGATTACTTTCCTGCAACTTTCGCAATAATGAACAAAATCGGTTGTTTCTCTCAACTCGTGTTTAAAATACTTTGCAGGATGTAATTACCAAAAAAAAAATTGATAATAAATCATACTTTTTTCAGATAAGGCGCACCCCGATTTTGAGAAGTTAAGAAATGGTGAATAGGTGCATCTTAGACGCTCGAAACCACAGTAGGTAAGATTTTTTGAACAAGGTCTCTTTACATTCAAATTTAAAATAAGTTAGAAAAAATTGATGAAACTATAAAACTATTAAAAGATAAAAAAAAAATAGTCCTGGAATTTACCTTTTGAGCGCGTGGAGGCTTCTCAAGTGGAAAAGATCTTCTATACTCGGATTCAATACGGTTTTGAACTTCTAAGTCATCAACAACACCTAGGTGATCCCTAGCTGGGGAAATGTTATCACAGGAGTATTCGGAAAACTTTGGTGTGTCATCCAACCACTTGTTTATATCCTGCGTGAACATGAAGCATCAAGAATTATTCATCGGAAGTAAGAAAAGGAAAATGAATGCATTTTGTCACAAAATCATTCAGAGATTCAATGAACGCCTGCCTGTCTACAGTAAACGTAAAAAAAAATTCTTGACTTTTCCTTAATTTTTTTTAACAATTTTGAAAAGAACCAAATTCCCGACAATCAGAGGCAGAGTCTTCAAATGAAATGAAACGCAGAACTCGGACGTGAGATTAGTCGTTGGCAGCTCTGAGTTTGGACTTTTGTGCAAAAACCAGGGTGACACACAAGGATGGAACCACTAAACATACCAGGTTTCAATTCATGCCTTGTGACATGAATCTATATCAGCTTTTTCAACGTAAGACACACAAGCCCCTATTTTTCAAACTCATTCATACAAAAAAGGGTGCCTGACCACTCAGTTTTACAAAGCATTGTATTAAAAAAAGAAATCTAGTAACGGACTCTCCGTTTTCTCGTAGGATGTAAAGGTTCTGCCGCCTTAGCTGTTGGACTAGCTCTTGTGCTCATTTTTCAGTGCGAACAATAGACCTGAGTTTCGCTTCTCTCACTCATAGAGGAGGGAGGATTGTAAAGATTGGAATGAGCCAGAATACCGCACTGAGGCAAGACCCAGCGGGAGAGGTTCAATGCAGAGGAGCTAGGAGTACAGGGGAGGCACACTGCACAATCTACTTAGCTCGGAAACATATATTACTTTGGGTAATTTGACAAGGATCAAACTACAGCGCTCTGGTGGCAGAAATTCACACTAAAAGCTCAAGTTTCACGCTTAGCAAGCCCATTAGGTGGAACTTAACTATGGATTAGGATTAGGCATACCTTAAGCGTCTGCTCCGTTGCTAATTCAAGCGCTTCTATTGCAGCTGCACTTTTAATACTACTTTTAACTATAGGTGGTGGTGGCTTCTTCTGGCTACTGCTGGAAGATTTTTTGCTTTGTCCTTTTCTCCTTGTCCTTGAATCAGAACTTCTTGTTTCCTCTAACTCATCGTCCTGAGAATCCTCTATTTTCTCGTCTAGGCTGCTACACACACTTCTGAGAAAGATTCAGGAAGAAAAGAAAATTATTTTCATGAAAGGGTTTCATTATTTTAAAGAAGAGTCAATGAGACTGGAATTTTTTAAAAATAGTAAAAACTTTTAGCAAGTATGCAGTCGTCTCTTTAGAATCAGAGCTAGTTTAAAAATACTCAAAAGCTTAAAAACTTCAACAAACCCAAATTGAATTGTTTACTTAGGTTCCGTACATCTTTGACAGTTTTGCATACCGTATTTACTTAGGTACAATGCTTCCCTGAGTATGGCGCCCTCCCCTTTTAAAAAAAATAGATCAACATTTTTTTAACAAAAATCTTGTTTTAGGGAGGATAATGTAATTTTTTTAGGAGATTAACTAACTCTTGGGACAGCGCTTTTTTACAACTGCACAAGGCATCTAAGTTTCGTCGCCTACCTCCGAGTCGGACATCTCCGCATCACCGTCGAAGACAACATCAGATTAATTGGAATTTTGTCTTCATCTTCATTGACTCAGAGTACTTCCGTCCAAACCAGTGAGTTACAAAAACAAAACGTGTAAGCAGAGCGGAATGAAGTTGAGCGCGTGTCAGCCGTCTCAGGAGCAGCTTGTCAAATTATGTTTTGCGGGTTACTTCAAGGGCAGTATCTGTGTATAAGGTGCACCTTGCTTTGAGAAGCTAGTTTCCAGGTAAATACGGTATGTACGTCCATGAAGAGTACTTTCGAAAACTTCTGTCAATATTGTCACTATAATCAAGAGAAAGCTCAACAGTTCCAGAGCTTTTTTTTTACAATTGAAACTTACTTGGTAACAAATGATGACTCTGCTGGGGTGGATGACCTCTCTTCATTTTCTTTGTCATCTAAATATTCATCATGATGATATTTTTTCTTAATTGAACTTGAAGATTTGTGGTGTTTCTCTTTCTTATGTTTATGTTTACGGTTTTCTTCTGGAACCTCCGGAGCAACATCTTCATCAGAGGACAATTCAGCTAAATATTTGCTCACCAGCAAATTGAACTCTTTCTCTAGACTTACAACCATCCCTGAATACTCTAAAAACACAGAAAATAAATTATTGCGTCAGTTAAGGTGAATCCGTTAAGGTTAAATACTGGTTTAACAGTGATAAAACAGCATGCTGCCTTCCTTTCAAAGTGCAACAGAAAGATCTCAACACATTTCAACCTCTACACAGCTGATGTTGAGATGACCTACCACAGGGTCCAAGTTTAATTTTGAAATTCCCCGACGTTTCTAATTTTCTCTGACTTCTAATTTTCATATTCCCTGACATTTCTTTAATTTTTTCTAACAATGCAAGATGAGAAACAGAAGAACGAAAACTGATCAAAAATTACAAACAAAATTATAAAACAGTTTCATGGCATGACAATTTTTTAGACATGAAAATATGCAACATTTGAGAGAAAATTGTAATTTCCAGGCTTTTGAACGGAATTCCCTGACTGATTTGAATCCCATCCTAATTTTCCAGATTATCCTTGACAGTAGACGCCTTATGTCATATTGCTCATGCTCTTCATGGTCTCAAAAATTAGTAGGTAGAGATGAAATGACTGAAAAAATATCCTCATTCTTCCACAATGGCTCAATATACTTCAGTAGACACACAATCCCCGTGAATAAATGCAAAAATAATTCTTCATCAGCTCACTGAAATATACTGCAGTAACACTTCATTCACTGAAATATACTTCACTATACTTCAGTAAAAAGATTTGGTCCCTGAAATTCAACTTCAGCAGTAAAAAGGTGAATTATGAGCAAAAGCAATAAAAAGAGCATTTCTGCTTCCTTTGCAAACAAGAATACCCTAACAAGGAGCAAAAATAAATTGTGACTTGGGTAGTTTTTATTTTTTCATTTTTGACTCATCAGTTGGTTGGTTGTTGGCAGTTTTTGTTGACTGCAGTCAGCCATACCGGAGCAAAGCGGTCAACAAAGATCAGCTTCTACTCCTTCCTGCATGAAGCGCAACACTGAAGGCAAAATTGAAGCAAAATTTAACCTTCAGCAGACTTCAGCTATATTTTGCTTCGCCATTTCCATGGCGATTTTGATTACCTATTTTTTTTTCAAAAATATTCGTAAAAAGAAAAGCTCGGCAGAAAACTGAGGGAATAATAAAATGAGTTACAATTTATCATTCAAATACTGAATCCAAAAGCTCTTGCACTACCAGAAGTTGATTTCAAAGATTCCGTTTCAAGTTATTGCGTTAGGAGCTCTTTAGGGATAAACTGTAACTCATTTTAGTATTCCCTCAGTTTTCTGCCAAGCAGAACATAAATTTCAGTTCTAACCACGACTCCGGCTCCTAAGCCGACTGTGAGGCTCATAGTGGTCCAAAAACAGAATCAAAGTGAGCACATTTTGAGCATGCAAACGGAATTAAAATACGACAAAACAAAATTTAAAAAAAAAGAATCAAAATCGCCTTTGCGATGGCAAAGCAAAATATGGCTCCTATTACAGACACAGGGTGGATCAATACGAAGGTTCATAAAGACTATAAATTTTGGTATTTTGCTTTCAAAATGTCTCAGAACTGAAACGAGAGAGTTCAAGCATTCGGACACTTATTTCTTCGCTGAATTGATAACTGTACTTATTTTTAGTTTATTTAGTAATTTTATAATAATTTCATGATGTGACTTTGAATTTGTTCCTCACATTAAACCAACGAGCTATACATTTTTCTAGAGTGGCGGTTTAATGGGTAACCTGCGTAACCACCATGGGGGATTTTTAGGTTAGGTTTAAGTGAGTAATTTGTCCATTTGTTTCTGTGTATTTTGAAGCGGCACGACGCACAGTGGATCAAAGCATGTTCCGATCCACCGTGTGTCTCTTCGCACCAAAATACATGAAAATAAATGGACAAATTACTCGCTTAAACCTAACCTCAAAATTCCCCATGGTGGTTACGCAGGTTACCCATTAAACCGCCACTCTAGATAAATGTATAGCTCGTTGCATTAAACATCCTGTTTTGCGTTTTATGTTTTGATCCACAGTGTCACCAGATCACGACATTCACCTGCGAACCAAAGTATTTTCTGACAAATTCAACTTACCGCTGCTTGGACCATTGAATTTTTTGCAATTGTCTACAATTAACTTAAAATCTCGTTTGAACTGCGTTGCTGATAAATACTCCCGACCATCAAGTTTGTCTTCCATCGTTTGCAGATCCATTGGCTCTTTGATCACTTTGTAATATCGCGGGGCATCCTCAGATTCCACAGGGAATAGAAAAGGCCAAGCGTCTTCAAGATTTTTCAATTTTTCCAAAATTTTGTACATTCCAATCTTTACATCTTCGAAGGATGTTGGAAACCTGTTGGGGGGATAAAGAAGAAAAACTTTAGCAACTCCTCTTAATTTTGGTCTTACCGATATTTTTAGCACTTACCCATGGTGTAGTGTTATACCCTGTTTCTGTTACAAATCAGTGGTGCAGCATAGATATGCTATCTCAGAGTGGGATGGATACAACATGCCGATGAGTGCGTGAGGATACACGATTCTACCCGCGCACCCTGTCAGCATCTAAACCAGCTTGACAACACAGCAGCTGATTTAACAGATTCCATCAGCAATACATGTGTTGGGCACCAAGCGATGCACTTAGCTGAGAAAATAAGGTTAGAGCATAATTTAGGTACGTTTGGATCCGAGGATGTTGAGTAAAAGTAGGCAGAGCTATTGAATTCCCAAATTAAAGCTGGTTTCTGATTGGCTGCGGACAAGGCCAGGACCTTGAGCTTGTCCAGGCTTGTAGGTATGATGGTAGTTGATACAGTTAAAAACAATTTAAATTAATCCATATTTTTGAATTTATAGGTAAAATAAGTTGACGGTAATATTTCATTTTTGACTTCTTCACTCTTTGTTTTTATTGCATACATTACAGCCTTAAAAGTATAAATAAATTATATAATTATATATAAATATAATTATATCAAAAATCTCAGTCGTTTTAATTAAAACGAATTTAAAAAATTAACTCACCGAGCTATACGACCATTTAAATTTTTCCTTAGTTGGATTTTTTCATTTAATTAAAATTCACCAGACGTTTCGCTCACGCATAGGGAGCATCTTTAGTGGTTGAAATACACGCACAACAACATGAAACACACGAGAAAAAACTTGAAAACAAAACTCAAAACCGAACACTTAAAACGCACAACATTAATAAATGACATATTAAAACAGAAATAATAAAAATACACTGTCCGCAACTAAACGAGTAAAACTAGATAAAGCAAACCTTATGCACAATTGGCAACTTGAAACGCAAGGAAACAAAAAAAAAGAGACGAAGAAAATTGTTGATGCAAAATCCGCATGCACGACTCCGCGATAGATTGAAACTGAACAAAAACATTGGCTTGGCAATCATCCGAAACACCGAGGAGTCGTTTAATCTATAGGTTAACACACTGACCAAAATAATTATCCTCCTAAGACAGCACTATAGGCAACATGAAACTTTTCCGTGCCAATTCGGAAGTTGATTGCATTGCACCTATAGATTAAACGACTCCTCAGTGTTTCGGATGATTGCCGAGCCAATGTTTTTATTTTGTTTCAATCTATCGCGGAGTCCTGCACCCACGATTTCACGTTAACGGTTTTCTTTGTCTCCTTTTCTTTTTTTTTTTTGTTTTCTTGCGTTTCAAGTTACCAATTGTGCATAAGGTTTGTTTTATGTAGTTTTACTCGTTTATTTGCGGACAGTGTATTTTTTTTATTTCTGTTTTAATACATCATATTTTAATGTGCGTTTTAAGTGTTCGGTTTAAAGTTTTGTTCGAAAGTTTCTTCTTGTGTGTTTCATTTTGTTGTGTGTGTATTTCAACCACTAAAGATGCTTCCTATGCGCGAGCGAAACGTCTGGTGAATTTTAATTGAATGAAAAAATCCAATTAAGGAAAAAATTAAATGGTCGTAGCTCGGTGAGTTTAATATATAAAGTTTGTTTATGTATATAAAAATATATAATAGTATAACAAGGGTTTGATACGACAAAACAAATTTGCCATACCACTAGTTAGTCGGATGTAGTCCGACAAAAAGTTGCAGCGCTTATGACGTAAAATTTTTATTTAGGTAGGTTTACTTAGGTGAAGACAAAAGCCTTTATTCCATGACACACAACATTTCTGCAATGCTACTCTTGGACACACAGGTTCCAAAGATGGTTAATCTTGATTTTAAAATTTAGACCAATAAAAATATACAGGTAGACAAAAACATTTTTTTAGTCAACAAAGCGATCTTTCAAATAGAGGCCAAGGAACAAAAAATATTGGTCCTCAGACTCACCATAAATTACCCACAAGTTGTGTCTTGACCAATCAGAGGTGCGAATTCACAACTTGCAGTTCAGTATTCTATTTACAACTCATCTTAAACCTTAAAGGAATAAAACTCAGCTTCTGACCTATCAAAAAAAAAAAATTTAAAAAATTTTCTCTCTGGAATACTTAGTTGGGATTCCCCCCTCTCTTAATGAACTGGGAATTAGCCATCACAGGTTTGAAGTGATATTTTCATGGCAATGATCACTGATCTTACAAATTACTTGGTTTGATATTAAAAGTGAACAGTTTAAAAAAAAAAAAAAATTATTGGAAACAATTTCAGAAAAGTTGAACCATGACTTAATCTGCCAAGTAGATTTATAAAACCCTCAGAGACTATTTTGATGTTTTTAAGAACTAAATTTGGTTTGTCCATCAACCCAGATGAGAAAACAAATTTGGCTCCTGCAAATTAAAAAGAAAATGAAAAAAAATAATCATACAAAAAAAAAAAAAAAAAAAATGATTAGATCTCACATATTTTGAGTATCAGGTTCTAACAAGTACATGACGGTGCCTGCTACCAAAATGCATCAAAGTGCACCCATGAGCAGTTCATAAATAATGAGTTGAAACTCCTGACTAACCATCCATTTACCGATTACCTTTGACCCTAACCAGAAGCAGGCACCACCCCTTGTCAGAACCTGATACCCTAAATAAGTGAACTCTTGTTGATACACATTTGAAGAAGCTTCTCTTTAACAGTTGTAAATAGTGAGAGTTCAGAGTTCACTTTCAAGGAGTGAAAGGTGTTGAAAAGCTTAGTGATACAATGGGACAAAAATACGTTCACCCAGGGATTTCAAGATTTCAATAGCATAACTAAAGTGCACTTCAGCAACCTTACTTTGCAAAAAAACAGGGAACGGGAATTTCACTTTTTCCCCCTCGAGAGTCACAATCATGCAAGGAACCAAGGAGCCGGAAAAATATTAGAAAAAAAAAAACAGAAAGCAGTGCACCATTCAAAGAAATTTTATTTAAAAAAAAAAAAAAATAAAGAAAAATAATAGAAACAATTATTTACTGGGTTGGCAAACGAGAATTAAAGATAAGAAAAAAAAAGAAAAAAAAAAACGCTCAAAAATATTCTGAACAAAATTCTATCACCCTGCACTAGAATTTAGTCTCCTACATTCTTTCTTATTATTAAATGTTAAACTCACTGATCATAAATTGCTAAAATTTGAGACATCTTGGAATCCAAGCACATTAACAAAAAAAAAAGTTGTAACTGAAGAAGGAAAAGAAAATGCAAGAAAGTGTAATCATTCAATTTTACAAAAAAATTACTCTTCACTTTATCTCTCTGCAAGGAATGCAATTTTTCACAGAAATCAAAACTAAAGAAATTGAGAGAAAGTTTTAATAAAGGCGCTAGCTCCAGAAATTGAGAAAAAAAAGTTGTGAAGCTACATACTACATGAGAAATACCTTCACTTTATCAAATCGTAATACTTCTATCTGTTTCTTACCTAAAATGAGACCAATATTGATTTAAAATGCCTGAGAATTTAAAGATCTAAAACTTTAGAAGATGGGCGGATACAACTATACATTACAAGTAAATAGATAAATAGATAGCTAGAAGGTCTCGGAGAATATAACAATACATTATAGCTAAAACTCGCAACTCGCAGCTCGCAGACAGAGATGAAAAATATTATGGGAAATTGTAGAAAGAAAAAATAGCAGACGATAATGAGTGAATATATTGAAACCAAGCATAATTGCAACACAATAAATACTTTGCAATCTGCTAGGGCAAGAGAATGGGTGTGTTGCTAACTTTCGCTGCAGCATTATGGAAGGTCAAGTTCCTTTGTAAAATGGAGTGAAAATCAAATTGAAAGCATCAAAAAGTCTCAAAATCCAATCATGAACCCACATAAAGCATTTTAAGAGATATACAAGACGGTGGTGGAAAGAGCGAGTCACAATGGGAGAGTTTCCCATCTAATTGCAGCTTTGTTTTTGACACATCACTATTCTCAGCACAGAAACGTTGTGATAAGATGGGACTCTCCCACTGTGTGTTTGAGTTTAGGTGAACACATTGATTGAGTGTTAGAGGGAATTTTGAGACTTTTCGATGATCTCAATGAGATTCTCACTCCATTTTACTCTGGGATTGACCCTCACTAACGCTGTAGTAAAAATTTGCAACAAACCCATTGCAACAACTCCAACAGGGCTTTAGTTATTTCTCTATACAACATAAAAAATAAAATGTTACAATTATTATGCACGGATACTATGGTATTAAAAAAGAAAATTACCAAATCTTTCCTCCAGTATTAATGAAAAGGATTAAGGTTGTTGCGGCGCAAGTGAGATCATTTTAAGATTATGACTACCATATGATTTATTATGCTGAAGTATTAGCCTCTACTAGGCAATTCTACAAATGAGGCCATTGTCATTATGAAGCATTAATTGTTAATACTAAAGCATTTCTTATTTCCCTTCTTTTTGATTAAAAAAAAGCCAATTTAAAACTAACCGGGACATTTTCAAAGTTCCTACACAAGTCAAAGAATAATAAAAGCAATGAGGAACAGTATCTGGTTCAAATTTTAAAACTTTATGCAACAAATGTACACTACATACTAAGATCATATAAAACATAAAATCAGCAAATTCAGATATATTTGATATAATCCAAATTTCAAATCACAAAGTAAAACTTGAGACTTTAACTGTGTCGTATAAAAACTTGAAGAGATTCTAGAAACTCAGCAATTTTGATACAATTAGCGAAACGATCAGATGTTTCAGAGAGACATGTTTTGAATATATCGGAAAATTGGAACATCACTTCAAAGAAGGAAGATTAGTCCAAAAATTCATCAAACTAGACCCGATGTAATCGGCAAAACTAACATAGAAGGGTGTATCGCAGATCAATTTGATGAATTGTTCTGCGATACGCCTTTGACTGTACTTCAGCCGTTAATAATAGGTTTAGACGGCTGATGTTTGCATCAATCTTCCTCACTAGTAGACGCAGGAAATTGTCCTTCTCTCTCTTCTCCCATTAGAATGCATGTGTTAGCAAAGGATAGAGGAGGGGGCAAAAATCATGTGACTGCCCCTAAGCAGTCCTTTTCTAACACACGCATTCAAATTAGGAAAGAGAGAGAAGAACGAATGCTTGGATCCACAAATGATCTTCCTTGAGTGTGTTTCTTTTAAGTGATGTTCCAATTTTTCTGATACATTCAAAACATAGTCAATTTTGGGCATTTTATCGAACAATAGTTGAATCAAAATCACTGAGCCTATGAAATCAAGAGGGCTTGCATTAAAAATTTGGGCAAGTTAAGTAAGTTCAACGGTCCTCTTTATCTCTGTGGGGCTCTTGAAATCAATTAAATCAGTTACCATATTATTTAAGTTCACATTCTGTTTCATCCAAATAAACAAAATTGGAATTGGTACACAAGAGGTCGGTTTTAGAACCGCAGACTTTAAAAGCAAGATTTCTCGTAATTATTACATGGACCTAAAACCCTTTAATAATTTCATTGAAAAGATATCAATCTAGGAACCAACCGAGTATAACTTCTGAATACAAAATTGAAATCAATAAAAACAAGTCTGTTCAAGAACCACAGCCATCAAAGAGACAGGCAAGTCTTCACAAAACTATCACAGGGACTTACAACACTTACAACTCACTAAACAGTAACTTAGTAAAAAACGTAAAACTAAAATGAGAAAATTTTGAACGGTACGGAAGCCAATGAGAAAGCACATGGGCTTGATATTTAAAAACTAATAAGATTAGAATTAAAAAAAGGCAATAAAAAATTGATGAGAATCAAATCACAATTTTGATTCCAAATGGACGAACAACTGCTTCATTCCAGCAAGAATTTGATCCTTTCCAGAGTCCAATCTAGTAATGAAGGAAGCTTACGGTCATTACAGCCATAATTAAAAATAAATACACAAGTGTGTACAGGATGTCTAAAAGATCTGGAAAAGAAAATGTCCTGACTTTCCCAGGTTTCTCCTTACTTTCCGAACTAACAATAACTATCACTTTTCAGAACCAAAATAATGCATGGTCCGGACAGTGTTGCATGTAACATTGAAATTACAAGCCTTCACTTTTAATAGGTTGGGAGTCCTGGCCCAAGCCTGTTCTTTTTAAGTTGCACATCAAGCTCATGGTAACAAAACCTTTTCTCTACCCAGATTTATGATATGTAATCTTTACAACAAAAGAAAAGAAAATTAAGAAACTCCCTGTTCCATCAAAAATTGAATAAAATTGAGAAATAAAAGTGCAGCCTCATGAACAGTCTTTAGTTTTTCCTCAAAAGAAAAGAAAATTTTCAATTGTTGCCCAACTTTCCAGAGTGAAAAAAAATTACCGGGAAATCACTGTTTTCAGTCTTATAGACATCCTGGCAGACACATACCACGAAACAAGTAAAGATTAGGGTTGCCAGTGGGAAAGACAGGCCTGTTGCAAACTTTTGCTTCAAAGTACCCGCTTTTCCCATTTCCTTAGGACCAATCCCACAGCGGTACAAAGCAATAACTTCAACTCGATTATATTATGCACCCCAATCCATTTTTTTATTCGGAACACACCCGTAAAAATTATGAAATTAACCCATTTCATAAACTTCAAATCAGCACTGAAATGATTATGCAATGAACGAAACACATTACTAGAGTGTCACCTAGTCCCTTAGATAATCATCTTCATCTCCCGAATTTCCCTCACGTACAAAGAACTATCTTGGTAAAATCAGTTGTGTAAGTTTCACGCCTGATATGAAAGATTTAGTGACGGAATATTTGAATTCAGCTTATACCATTTTGCAGATTTTTTGACCAATTTTAGGATATCTGGGTTTTATGTGCTTATTTGGAATGGAATTCCATAAAAAAGTAGTAGGAGTAGTGATAAAGTCCAGCCGCCCAAACCTAGCGTTTGTTACGTAGAAAAAGTGACTGTACCTCCACTGACGGAACTTATGGTTAGACTGTGTATAAAGCTATGTACTTAATAAAAAAATGGTTCACATCAATACCCTCCTTCTTAGTTGATGCTTCAACTTCTGCTAATAATTTATCATGCTCTCACACACATTTTCAAACACTGGCAACCCTGATTGAAGTCTGTTAAATGAGGGTTTTATGAGCTATATGCTGTTTTGAGGGGAAATTTTACTGTTTCCAGCTGCCTTATAATGCACAAAAAATACCAACAAGTATAAATAAACTAATAGATGATCAAACCAAACAAAACAAAACAATGGAAACAAATACAAAATCAAAAAACAGAAAACACTGAGAATGATCAATAGCAACTACAAAAAGCAATAACGGACAATTGCATCGTAGTTACCTAGATCCGAAAGATGATAAGGTTGATACCAGGTTATGCTTACTATGGCTAAGGGTGATCCCATTCCCATAAGCAAGGATTCTGATAGAAACCCTTGAGCCTCTGACAGGAATATCCGATAGGTTAAAGTCTACATCCTTAGAATGATTAAAATTGGATCTCCTTAATCTGATTGGAACGATGTGCTCATAACGATGTGCTCATAAGATGAGAATTGACTTGATACGAAACCACAAGTTATAATTTTCAAAAGCAAATTGTCAATGGAAGCTGTTAGTTATGAACTATTAAAATATTTACAATCACAGAAAAAACACTGCACTTACTCATGCACTATACACTAGCTTTTTCCGAAACAAAACTTTACAAAAAAAACAATGTGTGACCAGTGCAAACTATACCCCCCAGTCTAGGGGTCCGCGGATCGCATGTTCAAGGAGGACATTTTTGGGACTTTCAGTATTTTTTTTTTTTTTTTTTTTTTTTTTTTTTTTTTTTATGGCAATGAGATTTTCCTGAAAAATGGCCTTAAAATTTCAAAATTATTGGTCATCTGGAGTAGGTGGTAAAATAAGCAAAACAAAAAAAACAATAAACATATCTTTTCAAATTTTGGTGGGGAAATTTTCCAAGAATTCTGTGAGAAAAAGGTTCCGGATAGCGAGAACCTTACCGACGTTTTGGAACATTTTGCACTCCTGTGCGTGACCTCTCACTTTTACCTCCTTATTGACTGTAAATATTACATTTCATACTCCTACCTTTTTTTCATCTCTACGATAGGTTTGATTGATATTTGAGCACAGCTAATATCTTCTTGAAACCTTCAAGATACGTGAATAAAAATGTAACTTGAATGAGAGCACAAGCAGCAAGAGTAAGAGCAGGTTAAGGTGATCTCAGAAATCTGGGCCCAAAAACATTCGGGACGGAAAGGCTTTAGGTTGTATCTAAAAGGGGTGGATCTAACCTCACATTTCTTTAACGACGCATCCAGAGAAAATTAAAGAAGGAGCACCAACTGGCTGAAGCGGAGGCACGCTAAATTCTTGCGGATTTAACAAAACAATGGTCAACACCCTTCTGATGTCGCAAGGTGTTGAATGGTGAGCATCCTCCCCTTCACTTTCTAGCCTATCCCCCCTGTGTCTAATGAGTATCACCGTTCAACACAATGCAACATAAGAAGAATGTTGACTGTTCTTTTGTTGAACCTGCGAGAATATAGCATGCCTCAAATCTGCCGTATGTATTTTAGCGTGATGCGCCGTCTCAATTTTTGTCTCTGGGTGCATCGATACTTATTCTGGGGTTAATTTGTCGAGTTGTAGTTTTTAGACAGTCCGATGCAGTCTGTTGAGATTCTTGGGGCTGACAAGGGGTTGGGGACCATCCTTCCCCAACATTTTTTGGGCCCTGTTAAGCAAATAATTAAGATCAGTAATGAAGAGAATTCATGATCTGATTACCACTTTATCAACCCATTGACTTAACTCGACTTGAAATCTTGTCAGCAATGAATCTACATATTACCATACTCACTTTTTAGAATTTCAAGTCAATAGCTTCATAAATAGTGGTCAAAATAAAAATTAAAGAGAACTTACACATGCTTGTGAGGTTTTTGCTTGACAGGCTCAGACTGTATGATGATTTGCCCTGTAGCTGAGGATAAAGAATTATTTGTTTGTCTCCCTTTTGGCTTTGCCTTGTCATCAGCAATCTTGACTCTTTCATAATCTTTCTCGCTTTCTTGGTCGGACGAGGACCTCCAATCAAAGGATGATTCAGAACTACGGCGCTGTCTATGTTTCCTAAAATAAAGACCAATTTAAGTTAAGTTTAGACTATTCTTTTTTTCCAAGTTTGTTAAGGTTGTTTGCAGGGGGGCTAGGAGTTGAAGTCTTCATTAAAATATGACTTTGGGTCTCTCTTTGGGTAGTAAACCACTACAATGCAATTAGATACTTACGGAAACGCTTTGATGCATTTCAGAGGCAGGCACCGCTACTTGTCAGAACCCAATACTCAAATTACGTGAGCTCTGCCACTCACAAGTTTCCATGGGGGAAGGGGGGGAGTTGGGATTTCTATCACTGTTGTGCTCAAAAACAAAAATACAACCTTCATACACCAGACTCAATTCTAATTCAAAGCAACCCGTTGACAAGAAATTTTTTCGGTGATGATTTAAATTTTTTTTGCAGTTTCTCTTCCATTTTAAATTCAATCAGTTTAACAATACCAGTCATAAATATGAAAATAATATTGATACAGTTCAAAAATTTATAAAAGGTAATTATATAATTAAATTGCCGTATTTACTCGAATATAACACGCACTTTTTGTGACGATTTACAGCTGTCAAAATTGGGGGTGCGTATTATATACGAGGAATTACGCAACCCGCAACATTTTACCGAGGCAACAACACTCAGCCAACTCGGCCACTGACAGAGGCCGAGTGCGCCAAAGCAGATCGGCCGGCCCGCCCGCACAGCACAGCGCAGTATGGCTCCCCCCTCCACACGTCTTCTACCCCCACTCTCCTTGTCGGCACGCACTCTATTTCCGAAACCTGTTTCTTAACGCTCGAGGCTCAGCAACCTTTTGTTTTGTTCTGTGATTTATCGCACGCATCTTATCAATTATTCGTTTATAACCTGTCAGTTCATGCTAAAAACCTGTTTCTTACGCTCGAGGCTAGATAACCTTTTGTTCTTTGATTTAGCATACACATTATCTCAATTGTTTTGATTAAAACCTGTCGGTTCATGCTATAATTGCGGGTGCGTGTTATATACGTGACTTTTTTTTCACTTTTTCTCGCCCAAAATTTGGGGTGCGTGTTATATACAGGGGCGTGCTACATTCGAGTAAATACGGTATAAAGTAATTAAATAGTTTTTTTTTATAAAATTTAAATGACTTAAAATTATGTATTAATTATAAGACACATAGCAATATTTTAATACCAAGTAAGCTACAGAGCAAAAACCTGAACAGGCCACTAACCTTAGTTGTAATGTCTTATTCCTGAGAATCAGCACTGAGCAAGTTTAAACCAAAACGCTTTAATGTAGAAAACTATTTGTTCAAGAATCAGATTTTAGCATTTTGTTTATGTTTGACAGTTGACACCCTCATTTCATAGAGGTAAGCATAATAAACTTTTTCTTTTTCATAATTTAATACTTCCAACAAGTTTGACTTTAGGGCGGGGGGCAGAGCGAGGTCTAAAAAAAATTAGTCTTCAGACGGTGGGTTTGCTATTGACACGCTGAGTTCATAAAGGTACCACAAATTTTGGTTTCAAAACTTGGATGATTTCTAAAATTTTGGATTTTAGGTGTGAGGGGGCACGAGGGTCTAGCCACTCTGAGTTTATAAAGGAATCATCAATGTTGATTTCAAAACTGTAATATTTTCAACAATTTTCTTAGTTATAAGCAAGTTATCTTGTAGATTAATATTTGTCACTTTCTTAAAGATAAATTAGTTTTGGCCGCTAATTTGACTTAAATTCAACAAACACCCTGTGGTAGCAGGAATCGGCACAAACCGCTGAAAATTTCACCTTAAGCTGGTTAAAAATTAAATTTTGGTCCTTACCTCATCTCCCGCTCTTGTTTCCTTCTTTCCCTGTCTTTCTTGATTTGTTCCCTCCTCTGGACTTCACCTACATCTTCTGATCTTTCTGAGTATTCGCGAATCGCCATCTCTTTCATTCGTTTCCTGCGCTCTACTTCTTCTTTCCGCCTTTCCATCTCCATTTTTTCTTCTTCTTCTTTCTGATGTTTCAATTTTTCTATCCGAGATGACTGCCGTCTCGGCTGCATTTCTAACAATCGTTTTCTGAAAGTACAAGACCAACTTATGATTAGGAGAGACTGGGATGGTAGCAGTGTAGTGATGGGTGCCGGGAATATTCCCAGCAGATGGTCAAGAATATTCCTAATCCTGGATTTTACTTGGTTTTTTCAAAGTTTTTTTTTTTTTTTTTTTTTTTTTTTTTTTTTTTACATTATCATTATCATTTATCAATAGATTTTTTAAACTCATATAATCAAATTTTGCACCAAGTTCAGGGGAGTCATTTCGAGTTCGGCAAAAATCCGGTAATCGAGAGTTTACTGTAAGTACACCATTATCAAAGTTGATATCGGATAAGAAACGATAAAGAGGAGTCAAATATTTGAGCTTTAGGAATATACTCACATTCCTACTTGATGGTTTGTGATGAAAATTGTACCACTGTTATTTCCTTAACATATTCAATCAAATTCTAGTGAAATACAGCTAATACGCAGCTTGAATGAAAAAACAAAAAAATTTAGATGAAACTCTATAAATGCTTCATTAAAATTTTTAAGTAGTTGGAGGGATAATTATAGATTACCTTTGAAGTCTTTCTTTTTCTTCAAAAAGTCTTGGTATTTCAGGTAAAAAATCTTTCGCTAGGATTTGATGAAGCGCTTCTTCTTCTTTGTCTTCTGAATCTTCCGTCTTTAGCACTAGTCGCTCCCAATCAGATTCCGAAAAACAGACAACATTCCATTCCCCAGTACCTATCTCATTCGGTTCATTTTTATCACTTTTGTTATTCTTTCCTTTCTTTCGTCCTCGGCCACGTTTTTCACTCTTTTTCTCCTCTTCTTTCTTCTGAAATTTTCAAAGAGAGAAACAACATAAGTTAGGAGACACAAAGCTTAACGGTTGAAGAAATAGAACAATGGTGACCGTAAAATTGAAACAAATTTTAAAAGTGATTGAGCATCATAAGCAGCAGGAGCCGTACAGGCTCAGTCAGAAAACACACCTGGGAGGGTACACTTACCGCTTCGTAAACACAAAAGAGCTTATTTCAGCGTTTCTGCACACTTTCAAGCGAGACCGTTGATATTTCGAAGACACAGTAGAACCAAACCCATTGGTAGAGGCACCTTCTTATCATCAAGTTCAAATTCCTAATTTTGTCAAGTTGAAATGGAGATTTCGTCAAGTTCAACCTCTAGGTTTTTAGCTTCTTCTCAGCGCCGCAACAAAATTTGGTTGTTTTTACCAATGACACAGTAAGCGGTGGGTTTTACTTGCTCTTAAGAAGTAGTAAAGGAGAAAGAAAGTATCAAGCAGACAGAGATAAAAAGTGGGCTTGAAATTTCTGCCAGCACAATTTCTTTGGTTAAAACACTCCCCAAGGCTATGGTTTTGGCCCGGTGGTTCCTAATGTGAAATTCAACTGTTAAATACAATGTGAGATACATCTGCTTGAGATTGAAAGGCGTATCACCAGTTTTTATGAGCTCGTGTAATCATGAAATTCGTCACCTCATAGACTCTCGAACTTACAGAATTTCGTGGAGCCAGGGAAAAATTAGCCAATTTTGAGGGACCGCGGCAGATGCCAAATTTTGCGCTTTAGGGCAAGAAGTCCAGATTACGCCTATTGATGAGCAGCACTTTTGAAATCAGCAAAGTACCCTTAGGTACTTGGTGCGGGTCCGGCCTCGATTCCCGGCGTTTTCAAAATGTCGCCCAAATCGCGGCCGCAAAAAAAAGTGCCTCTACTGATTAGTGTGAGGCTACATATTTGGATTCAGCATTTCACAAAGCTTCAACTATCCAGAAGAATTTTTTATTAATAATAATCTGAGAATTTTGGCCAAGAAGCTGCTTCAGATTGACAAAATATCGCAAATAGTCTTCGGCATGTGCTTGGTGATTCCTATTCTTTTCCGCGACAACAGAAGGACGGATCCCTACAAACTTGACATCATTGGAGTCATCTTTTATTCATGTTGAGGGCTTTTTCAAGAAAATGTAAATCCTATGCATTTGAACTTTCTACGAATGACTCATAAATCCTATGATAATAAAAATACAGTGAAAACCAATTATCTTAAGACACGGATTTCTCATGGAGCTGTGTATCTCGTAATTTCCCTGCAGTTCCATTTTTTGTCTATAAGATGACAAAATAAAAAGTTTGGAATTTTATGGCATCAGAGGAAAGGCATACTGAGCAAAAATTCAGGCAGCATCTGAGGAGGTGCGAGTGCCACAACACCCTCTGGATGATTCTGATAATGAGTGACCGTACAGAAGAGAAGAGAGGTAATGTAACGTGAGTATAAAAAAAAGTTCCACAACTTTTTACCTTATTATGGTCTTCTCGATACAGGCGAGTGCCATAGAAATACCAATACACCGACTTGCTGCGATCGCGGCCAAGCGGATGAACTCTAAGACTGTCCGAATCCAAATTCTGAAAAAGAAATTTAAAATAAAAAAACAGTTATTAAATCAAGATTTTAGTGTCATGACAAGCGAGAGGAACTTTCAAAAATACATATAGAAACAAACCAAAGGAGTCTTTGTTTTAAGCGTACTGAGCACTTCTTTCCCTTTATAAAAAGCACCTAAACTCAGACCCTTGCACATTCTCCACTGGAAGCTTCATTTTAGTCTTCAAGTCATTTCTGAGTCCCAAAAAAAGTAACTGCTTGTCCAGGTTGAGGGTATTACACGGGTGCAACATTATCCAAAACATTGGAAGTTTCACACAATCCAGGATTTTTTCCTCACAGCATTCTCGAAACATTTTCTCAACAAAATTAGAAAAGTGGGGACTTGTTTTTTTTTTTTTTGGCTTATTTCCAAATTCTGACACAAAATGTACGCAAAATGAGCGTTCTTTCCTTTCCAAAATTTTGAGGCCATTTTCCGGGGAAAATATACTGCCATTTAAGAAAAAGGGCAAATTTCTTCCGAAACCAAAAATTTCCTCACTTTCACGCAACCCGCAGATCGCTAGATTGGGCACGTTTTGCACCCCTGGGGTATTACACATAGGTTAGGTTTAAAGAGATTTAAAAAGATTCTTGAGATATATTTGGGATGTGGTGAAGTTTAAGCCCCTGAGTGCAACCTCGTTCAAAATAACATGTAATTTCTATTTAATTCATTCATTTATTTAATTGAGTTGGAGGCTGTTTCACAGGAATTGGCATACGGCAGAACAAATTGTTTACCGGGCAAGTTTGTGTTTCTGAGCACTGATTTTGATAGGCAGAGACATGAGTGAACCTACAGTGCAGGAAACCAGACCAACTGTCATCCCACCTTTTGTGAAACCCTTTACTTGTTATCAGTGAAGGCTTCCATAATCTAGCAACCATACTTTTCCACAAAACCATAAAAAAAAAATTGATATGGATATATTTCTTTTCTCACCTTGAGTAAATCCATAACATCCTCAGCATCCAATCGGAAGTCACACAGAGCATGGAGGATCTCAACTTTGGTTCGCAATGACAAAAACTGGAAGTCCATGTCATTATCAAATGGATTTTCTTTGCCATATTCCTAGAACACAAAGCAAAATTAGTGAGGCAAATAGTCAGTAAGCGACAAACTAAGCAAAAAATGAGCAAGCTGTTGTTGGCAAAGATGTCACCTCTTCATTGATGCAAGGAAATATTTTTATTGCAAAAAATAAAATTTCAAATTAGAAATATGGGTTTAAATCTGCAGATATATATTAAATTTACAGAAAGAGGCTTCAGTTTTGCACTGTGACATTTTTAGGCAAGACGCAAAATTTTCAGAGAGCTTGCGCAGTCTCGGAAAAATTTATGAGAGGTACACTTGGCTTGCAATTTTCAGGAAATTACATTAGACCAAAAAATGGATCCATTCAGGATAGCTCAAGATAAAAAAATCAATGGGGCAGTTGCAAGGGTCTGAAATTTTTTGTTTTTTGTAAGGAAAATAAAAGTACTCAGGGCTCCAGTTTTGGAGATACACTCATGTACAATTACGGCATCACATCGCGGAATTTCCACTTGGAACAAAGTATTTTGGGACAGAATCACATCTTTGAAATTATGATGCCTCGTTAGAAACCATATGCTTCCTGATTTCCAGCTCACCAAGTACTTTCATTTGCTTACTAAAAGACACCGAATTTCAGACCCTAACAACCCCCATTACTACAGCAAACAAGGGAGAATGAATGATGACTAATCTTTTTCACGAAAATAAGGTACGATTTGGCATTTACAGGCGTGAAGTAAAAATCTGTAGGCTATAAAAGTAAAGACTTGTGAATTTTTGAAAATATGTCCAATTCCTTAAAGTGGGTCTTTAGTGAAATGGTCAAGCTTTACATATGAAAATATACAGACTGGTAATGGCTAATCTTACACTGCACTTCTGCCTGAAGAGTCGGCGAAGAAACATCTGATAATTAGCGGTGGAAATGGAATTGTTTGACAGGCATCCTGTCAATAGTTTGACAATTAAGTCTTGTAACAAACAACTTCCACAGTCTTCGAGTCCATCTGTCAACAGAGCGTTTTCTAATTCCTG
Organism: Trialeurodes vaporariorum; assembly: GCA_011764245.1. NCBI lineage: Eukaryota > Metazoa > Arthropoda > Insecta > Hemiptera > Aleyrodidae > Trialeurodes > Trialeurodes vaporariorum. Next base: position 50,673,985 of record VMOF01000388.1, on the reverse strand, counting down.
TGCAAAACAAAAATTACAATAAATTACTGAACAATGAAAAAAAAAAAAAATCAGGGAGCCAAAAGTTAATATTGGACAGGAGCTGAACTGAAAGGCCTTAATAGCGAGAAAGTAGACTAAGGAGATTTTAGATTTTTGGGGTTGACTTGATTTCCGGAGTAGGCATCACTACTTATCAGAACCCGTTGCTCAAAATGCTTCGGCTCTACCTTATTTTCCAGTTAGACCAAGTTTTCCCACGCAGCCAGGAACAAAATAATATTGCAGCTTGACAGTCCTCAGAAGATGTTGGATGGTGCACACATAAGCGTGGTTTCAAAGGCCTTCGTACGCGCTAAAAGTACGATCATCAAATTGGCATCAAAGAGCTGTAAGCTACCATAAACAATAGAATTGCCAACCTTACATTTCTAAAATTCAAACATAACCTTGACCAAAACACCTCCAAAACGGGTTTATATGCTTTGTTGACTGTAGATTCGCGAACAGATAACACAACATCCATCGTCATATAACTCTGCAGTTTGACGGGTTGTAAAATTGCACAGTTGCTTGATGTTTTAACTAACAGCACATGCAACGGTTGGCTTACCTGCCGTTTTGTGGTGGATCACGGCTCATGAATGCCAATTTGACTGTTCTAATTTGAGCGTGTACGAAGGGCTTAACCTCTCCCACATTATTTAGTCCCTAGTTTTTTGGAGAAAAATAAAAAAATTGAAGGCTATTAACAATTAATACTTACTTCGATATCAAAATCCAGAAGATTAAAAGCAGCTCTGAAGAGAGAGCAAAAATGAGCTATAGACGGTACCTCCCACCATGATTGTAAATCTGAAACAGTGATGAAAAAATTAATTCAGTCGAACAAACTAATTACACTTCAGTCAAACAATGCTTATTAAAAGTAAACCAATCAAAATAAAAGTTATGAACCTAAATTGACAGAGAATGGTTGATCAAAGCCAAATTTAAATGTTGAGGTTATAATTCCTGATCATCTTAATTTGGATAAAAAAAAAGGGCTTAAATTACTTGCAGACAAAGGAACGCACGTTCAGCTGATCAATTTCCATCAAGTATCGCAAGAAGAATGCAATTACACTTTACATTCAGCGTGCATATATTATTCTGTGATCAAACATCAGCAGTTATAGATGCGTTTTTTTTCTCATCTACTGCACTAATCCAGCGAGAATTCAGCTGGGACTGCACTGATCCATCAGTCCATCGGTCCAGCAAAGCGTTTCTGTCAATTCGTACGATTTAGCTTGAAGAGGTTAGGCTTCACCCATTTGTAAACACAGATGTAAACAAAAAAGGCCTATCCAGCAAACATCCAGCAGCCTCAGGGGACCGCTGGCAGCCAATGGAATCCCGCAGAATTGAGAGAAACGGTTTGCTGGATCACTGGGCAGCAGATGGGGAAAAAAAGGGTCTTGCGTAAAGGCAAGCAACAATGCTAATTTTGCCCTAAATTATTGGTGTTACAATACTAATGGTTTCTCAAAGATTAGGAATTTCCATACCTCTCACGGTTAGGTTAGAAGTGACAAAAGTAAAAATAAATAAAGTTACTTCGGCCATGAATTTATGGAAAATTAAGTACCAGTAATCAATTACACCAACACAATTTCCTATCAATTATAATTTAATCAGCTCTCTTGAAGATAATCAAAGAATATTTTAGATAGGCTGGTGTCCGACAGTTCTGTGTTTAATAGCAAGACTCATTATTGTTTCTGCACACCGAGCTCAATGCATAGATACGCAATCACGTCGACTGCCCATTAACATTCAGCACTGTCTGATGCCAACTCATCTGACACGACCTCTGCTTAATGCTTACTCTCTGTCAGTCAAAACAATGTAACATGAACATCGAATCAACATAAAGGATAAATGAAATGGCACTGAAAGTCAATTCACTACTTATTTATCATTCTGTTGACAGATTATATTATTCTCATACTGACAGATTGGCAGGCGATGAGAAATTTCTGCTATTTAGGTTAAACTGACAAATTTGGTAAAGGGCTAAACAGTAATAAAGTCTTGTGTTCATCAGTGCAAGGGTAAGAGAGGTTTGAAGAAAACCGTAACTATAGTGGATTTCTTGAAATGCTCCTGTTGTTTACGTGATAACGTTCAGCTATTACGTTGCTATCAGAATTGACATGACGCAACCTATTAAATTGAGAGGAGGACGAATCTGGGATAAGTAATGTTGATTTCTGGATCCAAAAGAAATTACTTCTATAGCTATCAAACCCTTAAGAATCAAATCAGAGAGCTCTAACGACGAGGAGAAAGAAACCTTCAGGACTGTGAGATGATCGCTTGTTGGCAGGAATATTGAAAAACGGGACAGTTGATTAGATGAGAGTAAAAAGAACAGAAAGTTACAATCTGACACTGTAAAGTAATCAAAGATAGAAAACCGTGCGATGATAATTGAAAATGAGTGACTTCTCTCATTAGTAACTAAGAAATTGAAATCCATGATAAGCACAATTCTTGTGAATAAATATGGATTCAAAAATAGATTAATTAATCTACTTAATAAGAATGAAATGGAGGGGAATGTAAGGAGAAATCAAAGCATGATTTCAGCATATCATAACAAAAAAGTGGAGCAGGGCTGTAATTTTCATTTAAACATGGTTGGGTTGTTTGGGACAAAATAAGCCATTTGTTGGCCTACAACCAATCTCCTCTACGTTACCGCCTTTTGATTCGGTAGATAAAAGGAATTTAGGCTTCAAGTTTGGGAAGGCGAGGGTGACGGAAAACTCAAGCTGAGCAGAGGAAAAACCTGACTTACCGTCCATTAGAGTTCGAGATGAAAACTAGAAAAACATTTTTAAATAACTTCAACTTCAACACGAAAATATTAAATGGCCAACATTTCGTTTTCACCTCTGACCGGAATTGTGAAAAAAGATGGATCAACTGAAACTTGAAAACTGAATCCGTAAACACAAGCACAACACAGATAAAAATTGTTCAGCGTTTCCGACCGTTGCCATTCGATTCCTTAAACGGAACGAAACCAACTGAAAGGAAACAGCGGATCTTATAGGCAGTGGACTGCAGACGCGGGAATTTTAGGAACGAACTAGTCTTGCTGTTTGCGCGGCTATCGCGTGGCTAATGTGGGCTATGTGGGCTGATGCGAGTTCCGTTCTTCTTCCCAAGACGCCAGACGTTGCGTTTGTCGATGGGATGGGTGGGAGGGGTCAGGGGGTGCAAGGGTGGAATCTTTTTAGGGACTCTACTCCAGACCTTCGCTTCCGCTTTCTTCCTAGCGCAGCGGAGGGTTGTGCACCGAAGATAAGAATTTGCTGATTTAGCTAAGTAAGTAATTTATGAAATTGCTAATTCTACAAAATAGTTCTGAAAAACCCACAAACTGGATTGTAAATTTTACAAATATTTAGCTAAACTTACAATTTAGATTGTAGTTTTAACTCTCCAATATTCTCAACATTTTGGATTATAATAAATACAATCCAGATTGAGAATTTAGCAAAGCATGTGTAAAATTTATTGCAATTCAGATTGTCGTTTTAGCAAAACAGATGGTAAAATTTACAATCCATATGGGGGGTTTTGTTTGGGTTTGGAAAAACCTCTTTGTAAAATTATTTGGCTAATTTAGCATCTGTCTTTTTCGGTGCAAGTCTATTTCTAGTGGCACTAGCCATGCCGATTTGAAAAAAATACTATACCTTTCCGGTTAAAAAGCTGATAAGTCTATGACTGCAACCAATAACCGGAAACATGGAGAAATTTACTTACTTTAAAATTGCAGTGCTGGATGGCATCAAACAGAAGAATGTCACCCAAACAAGAAATCCAATAGTGATACCAACATTGATACTTAAGTATCGGGTTCTATACACATCTACATCTGTAGGTCCAAGTGAAGTTGACGCTAAATTGAGGCCATCAATAAGAAAAAAGGTTTTTCAAAGTGTAAAGTAGGTGAAGTAATTTATAAAAATTTAAAATATAGTTGACGTAAGGTACCTAATGCTTTCGTCGACTGTGAGCAGAAAAAACAGACAATAGATGGTATGGATACAGTCCAGTGTATCGAGTACCCAGTATCAATATTTTAAGATTGAGGTATTGACACGGAAGTATTGACAACCCAAATTTTGCATTAATCAGTCAAGTCAGTGCATTAATCGTTACGATACCTACTTGTTAAAATCGCAATTTTTAGCAGAAATACTACATTAAAGAACAGCTTCAATGATATGGACTTCATGATTGATATCTAAAATTGAGTTTCAGGAGGGTTAAATTTTCAAAATTGTCTAAGGAAGAGCATTACCCTCCCTTTTTTTCTCGTGCTCCAGTTGAGACTTTCTCTCAACTTCCAGCAACAACTGTAATAAACGTTGAGTCCCTCCCTTGCTAGTTGAGGATACTTTGACCCAATTTCTCCTAAAATATCTCTCTCTTTGATTGAGTTCTTGACTGACCTTTGAACCTCTCAAATCAAAAATGAATTCCTGTAGTAGTAACGATACAGATAAGGATGCTTATCTACCTAAAAGAAGTCAGACAATCTTTTTTCACAAACGCCTAACCTGCTCAGTGATCAAACTGTCTCACATTTCTTATAAAACTTGCAACTGTTCATTCAACTGTTGAAGACTTTTTCTTGTGTTTTTTTGAAACTTTCCAAGTGTAATAAAGGTAGGGATCAAAAAAGAATGAATAAAATAAGAGTTCTGGTTCTTTTGAGCTCAATTATTCAGTTCTTTTTTTACTTGGTAAATGGTGAGCTTGATGGCTTCATTGACTTGGGTTTCGGGTAAGAATTTACTTATGTAGAACAGTTTCCCCAGTAATAATACATTATTGTGAACAGGAATAATAGCTAAAATATTGATGCGATTAATATTGCTTAAAGTGTTGTACTTCCAACCTTCACTTTTACCAAACTAGCCAATCTTGAACCAAGAGCAAACCTTATCATTCTTTAGGAAGGGGCAGAGGAATAGGTGGGTGCCAAAGGGATGAAAATTGGAAATAAGCCAAAGATTAATCGCTCTAGGTGAGCCTACACTTCTGATGCAAACTCCAACTAACTAGACAGGTAAAGTGATGTTTGTTTTCAACCAGCCAACTCGGCCAAAGAGGAATTTGGTGCTCCACAATATTGTATCGGTGAATTAGATTGAGTTGGTAAATATGCACGAAGAAAAATGCCTCAATTATGTGAACTGAAGATTCGGTTTTTATTGATCGCCAAAGTTTTTATTTGCAGAAACCATAATGTTCGGTCGTGAGTACCGATAATGTTTCATTAGGAGTGCCTTCTGAAGAGACTTCAGTAAATACAACCCAAATTTTGCCACTAGGTATCGAAGTCTTAAGTACTCCTAATGAAGTATTGGGTACTCACGACCAAACATTTCGGTTTCTGAAACCGAAAACTTCAGAGATCAAAAATTACCCCAATTTTATTCTCCGTGTGGAAACACTCTTCCTTTCCCCCAGTCTTGCGCTTCTTCAAAAAAATGATGGATTTTAGTTTCAGTTGTCTTTTTTTTCCACTTGATCTAGTTTGTTTAATTCACTTTCACTCCATATTCCAGTTTTGACAATAACACCATTTATTGGGAGGACCAAAAATCATTTCAGGCAGAAATAATTGAGTTCTCGGAGCCTACTTTCTACGCATATGGGAAATATTCAATGCCAGAACATGGAGGCACTCATTTGGATGCGCCCTACCACTTCTGGAAGGAAGGGTGGAAAATTGGTCAAATTCCACTGAATCATTTAATATCACCAGGTTGGTGACTGGAAAAAATAGGAGAGAAGCGAAGACCTAATAAAAAGAAATACCTTTCTGCAATTTAGATTGATTCCTCAGAGTTTAGTTCTGAGTCTGTCCACCAAAACAATTTGATGACCAATAACAGGAAAATATTTGAATAATTTATAAAATTCAAGCAATAATATAACCTCTTGAAAGAGATTAAGCGGAAGTTAGAATATGATGACTCAAGGATAATTACAAATAATGTACAAACTCCACTTTTACTAAGCACTTTTTCAATTGAGGCCAATTCCGGAAAAAGGGCTCAGAAAACTAAAGGTGCGCTCTTCAGGCAAAAACCTCTATACCATCACAATGCTAATTCTCAGGACGAGCGCATCTTTTGTTTTATGGATTTTTTTCCCCAGAGGTGGCATCAATTGATCAACGGTTGATTCCTCAGAGAAAAGTTCTGAGTCTGTCCACCAAAACAATTTGATGACCAATAACAGGAAAATATGATTTAAAATATTTTCATTTGTTGGAATCAGTAATTTTCAGTTAACTATTTTTGAAAATTTAGATCAGAATTTCGGGATTTGTGCTTGCATATTTCAAAAAAAGGAGCAATTGCAAGGGTGTGATAAAGAAAATGGGAGTACTTGATGAGCTAAGAACAATTAAAGGTTTCTTCGGTTTTTTCGTAAGTGTCCCGATTTCGGAGATACACTCATGTAAAGTTGAAAAAAATTGTGTGAGTTGTGCAGTCACAACATGGAATTCCCATTTAAAACAATGTGTTTTGAAACAAAATTGCATCTCTAGAACTATGAAACCTAGTTAGAAACCAACGGCATCCTTGTTTTCAACTCGCTGAGTAAGTATGTACTTTCATTTGCTTACTAAGAAACACCAAAATTTAGACCCTTGCAACTACCGCCCCCCCCCCATTTACCCACGATATTGCAATTACAAAACAACAAAAATACAAATCAAAAAGTTGATTTTCTTACTTTGAGTGAACGTCTGAGACTATTTGATACACAGGATGCACCTACACCCTTATCAAAATGCCCGTTTTGAAATCTGGTGTGAGGTAAGGCTATCATGAATGATAAATGATAAGTCTGACAAAACGCAACTTGCATAGCCAAGGACATAAAGAATGTCGGCCGACTCCTGGAGGTAGGCTATCAGCAATACTTATCTCAACGGGTTTAAACATTGTAGGTGGCCTACCTAAGCCAAAATCTAAGAAGTCGTCAGACATTCTTTTTGTCCCGGACTGTACTTTTTTTTGAAAATGGATCCAACTTCTCAAAGGCTGTGAGATGGTAAATCACAACTGTGTTTCAAAATTTGTCAATAATCTAGAAGAAATTAATATTTATTTCAGCTCATATCTTTAATCCTTTTTTTTTTCGTCTCTTTTTTGTTTTGCACACTAAAGAGCCTTAATTATTGAACCATCCTCGTAACGTAAAGTTATTCAATCCTATGATCTGCTCAGTAAATAATATTTAATGTGAATTGTACGGCAGGTGTGCTAGTGGATGTAAGTAATCATGTCAGAGGAAATAGGAGCTTCCTGTTAACTAGCGAGCATTTAACAGAATGGGAACAGAAACACCGCGAGCTAAACCAAAATTCAAAATATGTCATGCTTATAAAATTTGGTTGGTCAAGCAAGTACGACAATAGGTAAGAATGATTACTGATCAATTAGTAAAACGCAACAATCAGCAGACAAAAGTTCAAATTAGTTGTGACAGAAACTTTATGAGCTTGAAAAGTTCACTACCAAGCGTTTTTTTTGGAATTTTTGTTTTACAAAGTTCTAATGCTCTTCGTGGATGACTTATTGCTTATTGGCTAATGCGGACCCAATAAATTCTGGAAAACATTGGACATCTGAGGTATACAAATGAGTTTCAAGAAATTGTATTCTGGGCTTCGATGGAAAGTTCACCCTGGGCCATTTTTTTTTTTTTTGGCAAAATATCTTTTTAAATGCATTTACTTGCACATTTGAGCCATCAGTTCTGTCCGTCATTAAAGTAGCTTTGGAGAACATACTAATTAAAATAATTGTAAATTAACAATACATATTCTAGAAGCTCATAGTTAACATTCCAAGATCCTTTTTTCAGTTTTTCAAAATGAGAACAAGAGTTGACATAATAATGTAATAAATAGTTAAATTCATAAACTGAACATGAAACTCAGTAAAAGCACGATTACAAATATGTGTCTCTATTTTTCTTCAGTGATTCCTGATTCTAGACAAAATTCCAAGACAGCATTTCACTAACCATGCTTTCAAAAATTCAGTGGTTGTGATGGATTTTGATTTGAGGCAATTGAGGCCATCTCCAGATGAAGGGCCCATAAACCAGCAGGTATGCTCTTAAGCTAAAAACCTCTATTAGCTCACATTGCTTAATTCTCTGAAAGAACACACCAATTGTTTCAGGAGCCCTTCCTCCGGAGACGGCCTCTACTAAAATAATACACTGATTTATCTTTATCCACTTTCCGTCACACTGTGTGCCCATTTACACTCATAAGTGACAAAAAGTATGTTCAGAAAAATCTGTCCAAAAACAATAATGACATTCAATTTGGACAAAAATACGCAGAGCCCCCTCCCCTTCCCATACCAGGGACCCCCTGAAAAGATGCCCCCTCAAAAAAATTAGACACGTGCTTCAGCGTCTTTTGAAATTCAGGACAGTGACCTAGAAAATTCGAATAGAAGCTATTTTTCATCAAAATCCTTTACATCTGTCACAAACCTCAGTAATCACAGGGTTTGGTTGAGAATTTTCAGGATTTATTTCTCATTCATTCTTTGCAGGTCTGATTTTTTGGGTATCGGTCTAGATGAGGAAAATTCAAAGAAGCGCAGCTTCCCTGGTATTGGTGCGTCAGCAGCAAATTGGATTGTGAATAAAGGGAACATCATTGGAGTGGGTGTGGATGTTGCTTCCGTGGATAATGGAGCTTCCACAACATATGATGCTCACAAGATTTTCGCAAGGAAAAATATGTACAACCTTGAAAATGTTGATCTCTCTACTACCAAGCTACCAGCAAAAGGCTTTCACCTAATCGTCATGCCGCTCAAGTCTACTTACGGATCAGGAGCACCGGTTCGGATAATTGCCTCACCAGAATCTTTGAGAAATTCTGAATCAACTGAGGTTTAAGATGAGCCAATCATGAGTATCCGAATAACCTGAAGGATTGTGCTCACTCATTCTATTCCAGCCCATTACCTTTTCTCTACGAGACAGATAGCAACAGAGCGGAGGATTGGTGCCAGTGTTGCCAATGTTGCCAGATATTGCGGCTTCTCCCATAAAAACACATAGCAAAAGCCGTAAGGTGTGGCAACACTGATTGGTACAGCCAATTTTTGCCTCTTTCTCTTTTATTCTTTTATTTTTCTTTTTCTTTTTTTTTCTTTTTTATTCTTACTCTTTCTCTTTATATCATCTTTGCCTCATTCTCTTTTGTCTCATCTTTTTTTAAACTTAAACAGGGTGTAACTAAACTTCTACCACGTACTTTTGAGGTCAAAGTAAGATTTTTTTTCCCCTATTAACATGGGTCTAAAAATGCCTCCCATTTGAGCTATAACCCCCAAAGTTTTATTAAGTTTATGGTTTTTTTGGGAAAGAGACGAAAATTATGTACTACGTGTCAATTATGTGTCATGAAAATTGGTTTCTGAAGGTGGCCAAAGAGGGGCCATTTCGGACCCATGGCAATAGAAAAAAAAAATATTATTTTGACCTCATGAATACGTGGCAGAAGTTTGTATCTGGAGTTCAGCTACACCCTGTATAGACTCTTTTCTTTATGAAAAATTGTTATTTCTTCAAAATGCATCTACATGTAACACGACAATAAAAATTAAACAAAAACATCCATAAGTGTACAAATAAAACCAATTTCTTTTAAGTGCATACGCACTGGCCTTGCAACACTTGACTACATGCAAAACAACCTTCTGTCGAGATGGAATGGTAAGTGGCGGCTTAGGCATGGGGGACTTCCAAGAGTTTCTAGACCAAAGTAAATATTTTGAACAAAATTAACAAAACAAAAATTTTAGAAGGGCTGAATAAAAACTTATGGAAATACATTCTGAGCTAATATTTTATTTGGTTCTTAGTCAGTAAATAATTTACCATCAATCATGAAATTATCAAAGTGAAATCCTAGAATTGGGTACACAGAGTCACAGAGTTCAGCCATGGATTTCACTTGCATTACCTTACTTGTGATAAGAAACCAGAACTTATTGGACGAACATAAAAATATTAGTAAAGAAAAACAATTGGCAATTTTTTTACACAAAACCATTAGAACGCTCGGAACGGAACTTGACATTTCTATATAAGACACTCGGAGCTCTCTAACTGCGACTAAACTCAATTGTTTAAGCATTCTGTCCATACCATGTGTCCGGCACTAAAAAAAATTGCTAATTGTCAAACTGATGAGAACACAATTGTAACAATAACTATCATAGCAACTAACAAACAATAACTTAAAAGGAACCGCCAATTTAATTAAAAAAAAAAAAAAAAAAAAAAAAAAAAAAAAATAGGAGTAGAAACAACCAGAAACTTTGGTCGGAATGTCAGAATAACTTAAAAAACAAATCCAAATATGAGGCATCTAAAAGGTACAAAAATAAAAATAACAATTCTCAAAGATAAAATTATAATGATTTTAGGAGTCACTGTGCAGCAGAGAAGGTCTAAAAACTGACACATTTTTGAAGTAAAAATTATTGTTTTCAAAAAAAGTGAATTTCTGAATTTTATTTTTTGCGGCAACCTCACAGTGACCAAGCAACAAAGTTTTAAAATCCCTGAAGTGGAGAAATAATTTTAAACACATTTTAACTGAACTGTGAAGCATTGAGGGAATAGGGCCCTTCATTTCGCTCAGTGAAAGTTTCAGGAGATCAAAAATGAGAGAGACCAATTTTTTAATAATTATCCAAAACGCTCTAGAAAAATGATTCAAATGATTTTGCCTGTAGGAAATGTTTCACCCAACCAGTCTAGTAGAGTCATGTCTTACAGTTTTCAGACAGGCATCTTTTCACAGATGGACAATTTTATCCGCAAAGAGTAAAATTCCGCAATTCAATGGGAAGATAAACATACAAATTGTGCTTTTATCAGCAGTCATTGCAAATATCAAGCTACAATGCCGTCAACCAATAAATGTCAAAATATTTAGAATTCTTTTGGAAGTCTATCTTTGATTTTTTCAAGACAGCAAATTCTGGTTTCAAAACTTCAAAGTGCTGTTAACATATGATTGTTTCTTTAATTTTTTGGTGTTGTTTGTATGACCACAATCGGAATTGGTTTCTCTAGGCAGTGATACCACTATCTCAATTTTGACCCACACTGAGAAAAGTGGAACAGTAAATTTTACCGTTCAATGGCTCCTACATTGTGTTGCAATTTGGATGGTTGAAATATAATAATCTAATCGTGAATATTAACCATGAGACTGTAAAAAATACCAAAAAATTTTGTATTATTTATTCATAATCAAGGTGCTGAAAGTAATGACTATCCACACTGCTACACATTACAGGAACCATCTAAGGGTAAAATTTACGTTTCCACTTTTTTCAGCGCAAGTAAAGTGAAGGAGCCTTTTTCCTCTTGATGCATCTCAAATTAGAGAGTAATGAAAGGACTATTAAAAAGCAAATACTGGTAAATAGTATAAATATTACCACTTTGTAAACTTGACTATGATGCACAAAGGGCAAGAGGTCAAAAATCAGAGAGAGGTCTTGAGAGATTAAGATTTTTCAATCACTCTTGTCCCTTCAGAACACGACAATCAAGAAAGATATCTAGATACATTAGACTGCAAGCGTAAAAGAAAAAAAGATCTTTACATGTCTGGCAAAGGAGGGAACTGTAAAATCCCTGACTTTGAACAGGGGATTCGACTTTCGACACCGCAGGGGAGTCTCAGTTTAGTTACCACAAGCACTAAACTGAAATTCCCCCCCATTGTCCAAAGTCGGGTCCCCTGTCTGAAATCAGGGGATTTCAAGGTACCACTATCACCTGTAAAACCGGTTTTTGGCATCAGTGAATGGTTAAAATTAGAAGCTCGAGAGAAAAACTGCTTGTCTAAATATTATTACTCTTGAAGGTGTGTAGTTGAAAGTTTAGGTGGTTATATATAAAAAAAAAAAAAAAAAAAATGTTTGTTAATCGCTTATGCTGGTGCTTAGGAAACATAGTTCTGGCTTCTCATTTAAATATTTTTTTCATCCGGTAAAAACACAAAATTGCTGCAATTAAAGAGATCAAAAAAATAATTGAAAGTTGAATCAAAACGGGAGAAAAAACCAGAATCTTGAGTAGGTAATACTCTATTTTTTTTTTACCAAATTTTATTTTGATTATATCCTGGTGCCCTGATGCCAAAAACCAACCATACAGGGACCCTACTTCCTTTAAAAAACTCCTCTACGCATCATTCAAAAACTTTGCTCAAAGTGACATTTTTTGCAATTTTGACAAATAATGTGCGCACCAGAGCACAACGCAAAACAAGCTACACTGATGAGCGCAATCAAGAAAATTTCAGAAAAAGAACACAGTTAAAGAAAACTCAATAATGATTTGCCCAATAAAAGAGTTTTCCAGGTGCTTGAGGAGTTTCTTTTTCCTTCTCTTTTTTTTTTTTTTAAGAGCCATTGGATACAGAAGCAGTACAAAGCCACATTACTGATTTTAAGAGTCACACTTCAAGTGACTAATTGTCTATAAGTATTGATGTAATCTTTTGAAGGTAAACTGTTATCTGTAAGACACAACAGCAGTATTTCAGTTTCAGATTTTTACTGAGTAAAGTGTGGTGCAGAACCACTAGCACAACAGTGTCAACTTGGAGCCAACTTTTAACACGTTCCTCAATTTTTCCTCGAGACATCCTCCATTTGAAGGTGAGTGATAAGGAATTAAGAGTAATTGGATTAAGGAAATGATGGAATACATTGATACAAACATGGAATGGATATTTGTGGAGGAACTTTAAAATTGAGGTTGGAAAATCTCAGGATTTTAAAATCTCAACATTTTCTAACCTCAATTTTAAAGCTCCTCCAAATTCTTCATTCCATGTTCATCAATTTAACATTTTCTGAATGTATTCCAACAGTTCTATAATCCAATCTTTCACAATAAGGCTCTTGCAAACTTTTGTTGTGAGGAAATGAATAGTTCAATCTGATGCAAAAACCAGCAAAAAGCACGAAAGTTACTCTGAAAAAGTATAAAATTCAGTAATAAACTCACATAAATGCTATAACGGCAAGATTGTAATGGTGGTTCAAGGCAGGTATCATAGGAGATTCCTGTCTAATTTGTCACTTTATCAACGGAAACACAGAGATATGTCTCAATTTAGAGAGGAATATCTCATGATACCTGCATGGAATCACCATTAAGCCCGATTCTGAGAGTGAACTTAGTAATTTTTTAGTGTACTCATTGTCATTTTTACAGGATTTTAGGCAAGAATCAACCCTTCAATCCCCTGTAGCAAAAGTTTGCAAGAGCCTCATTCCCTATTTACCTCATTCTCCCAAAATCTTCCTTATCCTCTTTCCATCCTTCATGCATTTCAAACGGCACTTTTCAAGTCGAGAAAATTTTGAGGAAAAGACAAGAAACTTGTTGAAATTTGGCCCTTGGTCTTGCCGAAAATTGAGTTGGACTGGTTCAACATTGAGCAGCTTAAATACTCACTGTAAGAAAGGTGAGGGGACAGTGTTAATTGGATGGCAACAATTGTGACTACATTTTAAACAGAGTTGGGCTGGAATAAATTTAGAGTATCCAGCTGTACCAGATTTGGATTCGGCAATTATTACCCAGTGCCAGATCCAGATATTAGGACCAGAGTTTAGTTTTCTTGGAGTTGAAGATGTTGGTTTTCTTCTTAATTTTGTTCTGGATTACCCCAAGAACTTGATAATAAGTTCCTGTTTCCCTCCTATTGCTTCTGAAATGTGCCCCAACATGTTCCTTACGTACGTGCGTCGCGCAGTTACGAGATGCAACCGCCAATGTTTTGATTTTAATTCAAACTACGAGAGTGCAGATCTTAATTCAAAGATGCAAGTTATCCAGAGTTAAACATTCCAATGCTTCTCATTCAAATTTCTACAAATTTTTTCAGTATTTGGTAGGGCAAGGTATTTGTTTCAAAAGAAGGGACAAAACTGAACAGTTGAAGACAACTTTTCAAGATTGAGGGTCAGACCATTATCTACTAAACTACTTACGGCATTTCGTAAGGGAAAAAGATTGAACAAAGGAAAGAAAAAAATTTAATCTTCGCTTCCTAGCATTTGAAAAAAAAAATTGACTAAGTTCTCTAGTAAATGAAAACAAGCTCTGTTTGCACTAGACAGAAAAACGGTAAAAAAATATTTGGCTAGGGTTGGATCCAGATATCCTGGCAAACCGGATAACAACCAAATATCCCGCCCAACTCTGATTTTAAAGAACTCTAGGTTTATAACTCAAACAACAATAAAAAAAAAAAAAAATTGAAAAAAATTGAAAGAAAATAATAAATTGAAATAGTTGTTAAAAAATAGTAATAGAAAATTCGAGACAGGAAAATTCAAAATAAACAAATCAATTGTCGTGTTTAATTGATTAGTAACAAAAAAAAAAAAAAACGGATATAAAGACCCGAAACCGAATTTTTGCGACTGAGTAATATCTCACAAAACTTACTATTTTGGTAACAACAAAAATAACAACAACAACCTAGAAAGAGGTGTCTTTAACAAATTTCATTGAATAATAGTTAATAACGTTTCTCTCTTTCTTTCATGATACATAAGTGGTTTAAGAAGCCAGGTATTTATGCTTTGATCTACCAATCATACAACTACTGATTCCCAGATGTTAGGTCTAAACTCATATGCATATACTTGCAAAAATGTTTAATGGCCAGTAATGTCTACAAGCTATAATGTCTGCTACAAAAGAATGTCAATAAACACCATGCCCGGTTTTTCAGAAATATTAAAAGAAAGAGGTATAAACGGGAAATGTTGGAAATACACAAAAATAATTTTGGTAAGCAAATTGAATTTTTGTGTGTTCCCAGCTTTTCCCGCTTATACTTGTTTCTTTTATGTCGAGTCTTTGCTGGTTCCTTTTCTATCTTGTTTCTTTCGCAGAAAGTTCAACAGTCGCAAGTTTATAAAAATCATTTTCTTTGGATCTCAATAGAGCGGTCTTTTATTATGTCCACAGTTACTAGACTTGCTGAGGTAGACCTAACTTCTGTGGATCGAAATATATGACCAAATTAATATAAAATAGGTTAATGACGATGACATAACCAACAATGAAATTTAAAAGAAAAGTAAATGCATTGGAACAGATTCACGATGAATAAACCCTGAAATATATCAGTAAGTAACAACATTTTTATGGAACTTGTAAAAATATTTAAGGTACAAAATACAAGAGAAGAAGAAACCCTTGCTTGTGACTGAAGAAATAGAAAAAACTACAAGTATCAGTTTTTGAGAGAGAGAGGAAGATTGATCAACGATGTTTCGTTTCAAATTAAATTAAAATACTAGAAATCACAAATAATGAGTAGGTAACTATCTAAAGGAGGTCTTTCGCACTTTGTCTAAGCCCAAATCTGAAAATAAAAAGTAGAAATAAGCACATCAAAGACAATGGAGAGACTTGCAATTCCAGGAAAAACTTTAAAAACAATCTACTTATAACCGTAAGAGAGAGAGTTAGGAAAAATAGTAGGGGTGTGCGAATACCACTTTTTTGCACTCGAATCGAATTCGAATAATTTCCTCGAATATCGAATCGAATAATCGAATAGTCGAATAATTTTACTTGTTTTTTCACGATCTATTTTCTACAAAAATTTTTCCAAAAAATTCTTTTCAATGTTAAATAACCCATGAATTATAGAAAGCTACCATATTAAATTGTTCTGAAATGAAAGAAGGCGAACAATTTGAGAAAAAAGTTGAGCTTTTATTACTATACTACTATACTACTAAGTAAGTATTTATCCATGTCGGTTCGAACAATAAATCGGAACGCCAAAATTAACTTTACCCACGCGTGCTGTTATCGTTTTCGCAGGTCTTCGGAGCTACCGATGCGCGTGTTCATTCGAAACTCCAGGAGAAGCCAAAGAGGAAACTCTCCTTCGGCCTTCCTCTTTCCTCTATTCGCGATAAGTATCGAGAGAAAGTGCCTTCAAATGCGAGGTTAGGCAACCCTCACGTCCCAGTGGCGCCGCCGCGTCGCGTCATTGCTTGGCGGAATACGCATTTTGCGCTGCGTCAGCGCTGTGTCGGTTCTCGTAAAGACTCCGCGAGTCCCTCTTATCAGCATCACCTCGAGTCTTGGAAGCTACTTTATTCCGTTTGACACCGCAAAGACGCGCGGTCAATGCTCTGCGCGATTGTCTAAGCGCGAAGTTCAACGGCGCGGAATACCATGTTTAGTTTCGCCGAAAGAACGAGAAAAACGTTTCCAGAATTGGTCATATTCGGCGAACTATTCGAACAAACTATTCGAACTCGAATATTCGGTATTCGAGGAGCGCTATTCGATATTCGGACCCGACCAGTAAACCGGTATTCGAGTTCGAATATCGAATACAATTCGAATATTCGCATACCCCTAAAAAATAGCAAACTAAAGTCATTTTAATCTTTATTTGATCGTATTATGTTGCATTCAGTAGATTGCCCTATTCCATCTTCTTGTTGACGTTACTTATTTCTTTACTTCCAACCTCTAACTTGAGACCCTTGGAGAAAAAAATAATAGGAAGTACCAATTACCTACACTAAGAACAGTCATTTGCTCACCCAGAGGTGATTGATTGTTGATTTTAGCCTTTTGTAGAGGGAAAAAAAAGGAGGCAAAATGAAGGAATAAGAATCAAAGATATTGTAGGCTCAACAAAAAAAAAGGCAACGTAGCAATGGCAGGAAAGAAGAGTAGAGAAATGGGTGTGTTGCAAACTTTTGCTGCTGTATTATGGCGGGTTGATGCACTAATGAAATTGCATAAAATCACATTACAAGCATCAAAAAGTCTTAAAATCCACTCATAAACCCACAAGAGGCCTGTTAAGGAAAACCAAAGATGCCAGTCGAATGGACAAATTAGCCCTGCATGCATGCATCACAAGCAGCAAAGATGCCCAACGATGGCATTCCGCAAAGTAGGTACTTGCCTCGCCCTTCCTTTCCAGAATTTGGACAAACGGACACAAAGCAGGATACAATCACCTTAGTGATCATAAACAATAACAAGAAAGTAAAATTTACCGGAAAAAAACACACAGAATGACAGAAAATGTAGGTCACTAGGTACTGTGATAAAGTGAATCCTTTGTTCACATTCAAACCAACAATATAAAGTGCTGCCATCCGCCATCTTTTAGTGCTTGTGGCGCATGCATGCAGGGTTGATTCGCTCATTCGACCGCCATCTTAGGCTTTCCAAAAAACACTATTTAAGGGTTTATGAGTCCAAAGTACTGCAGCAAAGATTTGCAACAGAACCATTATGGGAATAGGACGGAATGCCCGAGAATTAACTTATGGATCTGACAGTCCGCTGTCAAATTTAATCCTCACATTCATTCATTAACATGACTTTTTGTTTTTTTTTTTTTTTTTTCAAATTTTCAAGGAGTCAGATAGCTTTACTCCATACAGGTGTTAGCTAGATATTCAGTGTAGTAACCTATTCCGCTTTTAACACCCTCTCTTAATTTTTATACTTCTATACCAACCAACTTTAACATACTTACTTTATTCAGGATTAATGCCTGTAAATGTATTAAAAAGAGGAGAAAAACAAGAACGTTACCTTCAATGAATAATCCCAGCTGCCAGTTGAAAATGCTGTGCCATCCGGTGAGACTCGCAAACAGGATACACGGTTATCATGACCATATAGCAAGTTCACTCGAACACATTTCAGTGAGTCCCAGACATTAACCGTGAAATCATTATAACCAGCAAATAAAAGTCTCCCTGTAATCAGAAAGCAATTCGGCGAGTGAAAAAATGATCATGCAGTGAATTAAAGGTTGCCTTAAATCCACAGGCATTGTACTTTAAATGTGTGAAATGAGTGAGTGCGAAAAGTAAACAGAGCTTTCCGCCATTTGCATTTTGCCTCTTGGGGCTTCCATGAGAGCTTAAAACTGAGAGTCAATCAGAATTGGATTCCAGCCTGGCGCAACTCTTATAGTACAAAGGGACTCTATTGATGTGGACAAGAGGGCCATAAAACAGCCCCATTATGAAATGTTGCTAATTCGATCGGAAAGCATCTATCTTGCTTAACTCATCTATGTCGCCTACATCAATTCTATTCATCCAAGTCAATCACTCCTAACATTAGCAGCACCTCAATGGATTGATTGATTTACAAGGGGAAGGCAAAGGTGGGCCCACTCCAAATGGAATGGGACTTGCGTGAAAACATAGTCCTTGGGGTCCTAACAAAGGGACTGGGACTTTCAGCACTTTTTGTGAATGGGCCCCTAAATTAGCAAAATTTTCATTTTAAAATGAGCCCCCGGGACGGCGGATTGTTATGAAGCCGAGAATCAATCCCTTATCCTCAACTGAAGTTGTGGCGCAACGACAGTGTAGTGGACTCTGGATTGCATGATCCCGAGTTGAAACCCTGCTAGCGGCGCTAATTTTTCACGATAATTTTGCTCATATTTCTTTACCGTGTTTTTTTGTTTCTTTCTTGTTGCTTGTTTGTTGTTTGTTTTTTTTAAATACCGTTTGAACTGAATTATTCCATGTCTTTTCATCTTGTATACGCAGTTACTTCACTGCGCTTGTGTATAAAAGTTAATAAAATATTAAAAAAATCAAAAAGACGAATGCTAATTGATCAACAAAACTTTTTTTCCCGTCCGTTTTTTCAGGTGCTGTTTTTCTTTTCCAATATTTTCTTACCGTTTATGAACAATTTGATTCAAACGGTATTAAAAAAAAACAAAAACAAACAAGCAACAAGAAAGAAACAAAAAAACACGGCAAAGAAAGATGAGTACAGTTATCGTGAAAAATTAGCGCCGCTAGCAGGATTTGAACTCAGAACCATGCAGTCCGGAGTCCACTACACTGTCATTGAGCCACGACTTTAGTTGAGGACGAGGGATTGATTCTCGGCAACATAACAATCCGCCGTCTTGGGGGCTCATTTTAAAATCAAAATTTTGCAAATTCAGGGGCCCATTCACAAAAAGTGCTGTAAGTCCCTTCATTAGGATCCCAAGGACTATGTTTTCTCGCAAGTCCCATTCCATTTGGAGCGGGCCTACCTTTGCCTTCCACTTGATAGAGCCGAATTGAGTCGACTAAGACGTATCGACTTGATTTTCTACTATAAGCCGCAATGCATCTAAATTGATTCCATTGATCGTTATCAGCTTCCTCGCTGAAACTTGATAGATGGCTAAAAGGTGATTTATTCATTGAGCAAGGGGCAAGTAAGATAGTGAGATAAGCACACTTACCGCTAACAGAAAAATCTACAGCGTTTACTGCAAACATAATACTCTGTTTTGTGTAAACAGCTACTTCTTTATCAGCTCTCAGATCAAACAAGCGACACTACAAGAAAGAAAAGGTAATTAGTTCACCATAAACTGAAAGTTAAACACATTCCTAATGTGAAAATGTACTTAACATATTATTATTTCAGCTTTCTCATTCGCTTTCTTGAGGCGCGTGATGTTGACCCCACGGCGGGACTAAAGCATGGTCCTAAGCTGTGTGGCATGAAACCTAGAAAGACTTAGATTAGTTTGTCAGTTCCCCTCACATTTGAGATGGAGTTGTTGCTCTGCAAAGGGTATCATTATTTTTTTTTAGAATACAAAGGTTTACTCACTTTGGGCAAGATGACTCAGGATATCAAATCATACTTTGATTGTTTTCATGTAATCACCATATCTTTCTACGCACTTTAAACAGGGAGAAACAAAATAGAAAAAAAACCAGCGACACCTTGACATAAAAGAAACGGGTGTACAAGAAAATGGGGAAACACCCAAACAAATTTGGTGAGGAACTTTCGGCTCAAATCACAGCCATTTTCAAGTGAAAAATTTAAAAAAATAAAAAAAATTAATTCAAAATGTGAGAGAGCCTCTACTCCTACATCCTGCAAACGCAAGAACAAGGAAGAAAGGTTTCCTGTGTTTACAATGGGTAGGAGTAATGGGTCTATCCACATTTTGAAATTATCGTTTTATTTTTTAAAATTGTTCACTTGCAAATGGCTGCACTTTGAGCCGAAACGTCCTCATCAATTCTTTTTTAGTGTTTTCCAGCATTTTCCCGTTCACCTGTCTCATTTAAACAAAGAGAGGGGTTGAAATCATTAAAATGCTGCCTTCTTATTATCTATCATACAATAAATGAAAGTGAACAAACCAGAGTAATATATGAGCCTTGAGGGCGCACAAAATACCAAGTGCAATGAAATAAATAAGGTTAGCTGACAATTTATAAAAGGACCTGTCTCAATCAGGTGATTTCAGGCAAAAATTTGCCCAGATTTCAATCCGATGGATAGCCCCACTAGTCGCTTTTCTGAAATGTCATGTTTTTGGCGTTTTAAACTGAAACCGTAGATAAAACGCAAAATCCAATAATGTCAGCACCCACAACTTTTTTTACTGGATTTTTTAAGCCCAAAAGGAGCAACATTGGTTTAGAATTAAAGCTTTGAATTATGAAATTCATTTTGCCATAAGCTTAGTGAGTGAGAGGGAGTGCATAAGTGATAATACATCTATCTGCCTCACTAGCACTAATTGAGGCTTTGGGAATTTTCGTATCTCATGATTTCCGGCTTTATTTTTGAGTGTTCAGCTTCAAACTTTCAGGGTATCTTCCTGAAGTACGCTCGCAGGTGCTGACGTTCTTTAAATGTGTGTATAGAGCGTAAATTCTTCAATTTTAGCCAAAAACTGTCGACTTTTTGAGCAGCGCGATGTGGTGTCTACATTTGGAACTAATAGACCCTGGAATCATCTAAAGGGCCATTTTCTGTCCCTCTTTTGGTCAAAAATTAAAAGTCTGAAAAAAAGGGGGAAAATAGGTGGATTACCTGTGGTTGGCAATGAGAGGGCTATTTGTGATTGGTTTGTACACCCGATTTGTAAATGAATACGGCTAGTTTTGCAATCTTTCAGAACAAACCGCAATTTTTCACAATAAAAGAGGAAAGTTAGGTATAAGCAAAAGAAAGTGTCAGCTTCTGATTTAAATATGTTGTTACCTGCATCAAGAAAAGTATTTTATCTCCCAAAAAAGCTGTTACTTGCTTGTGCTCGTACGTAAAACTTAACTTGATAGCCGAGATAGCGGCTTAATTCTCCGTTTTTTCTAAAATATTGCCAAACTAGCTGTATTCATACAAAAATAGGGTGTACAAACCAATTGTAAACACCCTTTTCATTGATTGCTTTCTGTTCAATTAGACCTCCAAGCACACATAATCCACAATTTTGTTTACTTTTTTCAGACTTTTAATTTTTGACCTGGAAGGGGCAGAAAATAGCCCTTAAAGGAACAGGTCCTCTGATAATCTTGACAAAGAGCTTGGCTTATAACTGTAATAAGTAGCTCTCCAAAAAGTCAATCAAAACTTAAAAATACTCACAGTTGCATCATCAGATCCTGTGGCTACAGCATCACCGCTTGGATGAAATTTGACACTATTTACATCTGACTCGTGGCCTTCAAACGCTTGAACACAATTCCCCGTTCTCATATCCCACATTAGTACCATTTTATCACAACTCTGTAACATCAAAGGTCAAGGAGTGATAAAAAGCTGTCCAAATGAAAATGATACCACATCAAGCCCATCAGGGGCAAGTCTAAGTTCATACCCGTTACTCATCAAGTAATGGCTCTGTTGCGCACTTTTCCTAAAACGATATAGAGCCTTGATTCTTTCGTAAAATTCAGCAAAAATAATGATGCGCACATTTGAAACTTTCATAAACCACTCAATAACTCAGAAAGTTACTTCAAGTTCAAACAGCCCGTGCTACACTAGAAACTGTTTGCAACAGCATACTACTACATAGACAGAACCACGGTGTACATATATGTAAACAACATAGTAACTACAAAATGATGGAACTTCCTTCTAAATACATGAAAAATTGGCTGCAATTGCTGCCTGGTCTTTTCTGGTTTATCAAAGATTACAATAATGCAAGAATTGTAAGCATCTAAACGAAACATTCAAATGTTTGTAAGTTATGTTAATGTTTACACAAACCCGGTGCTTCCGTCTATGTAGTTGTAAGTCGGTGATAATAGTGTCTAGTGTAGCAAGGGATTGTTTGAAATAGGAGTGATTTGATTCGTTAATGAGTGGACTGTGAAAGTTTTTAATGCGCGCAGTTATTTTCCCCAGATTTTGCGTTAGAATCAATGTGTAATAATGCTATAGCAACAGACCCATTGCAATTAATTGATCGCTTTGGAGTTAAAATATACCAAAGTGTTGGATGTTTCAAAACAAATATTTCACTGGTTCAGTTTTATCTTATAACCATTTCAATCTTTTATTTTTCTTTGGTTTGATAACAAGCTTCGTTATTAATTATGAGTTTCGACATGAATATTGGTCTACAGCTCTGAATGGTCACAGTCAATTAAATTGCTAGCTCTCGAAGTAATTCCAGGCGATACTTTTCCAGATTGCAATCTGATGAAAAGCGCGGGTATTCACTTTCTTGGAATTTCATGTTTTTGGCGTTTTAAAGTGAAAACAGAGAAAAACCGCAAATCCAAGACCATCAGCAATTGTGAAATTTTTTGAGCCTAAAATGAACAAAATTGGTTGAGAATTAAAGCCGTAATACTGGAAGGGAATTTAACCATAAGCTTAAAAGGTGCGAGTGAGACTATAAGCATCTGCCTCACTTGCACTCATTGGTGCTTCTAGGAATTGTCTAATTTTGTGTATTTCAACTTGGAAATTTCAATGCAGGGTGTCCAGTATTTTTAAATTTCAAAATTCCCTGACTTTTCCCTGATTTTCCCTGACTTGTGAAAAAAAAATTCCCTGACTCGCAGCGTTAATTTTTCATCAATATTTTGAAAATTTCCAGATTCATAACATTCTCATCAATATTGTAAAAACTTTCTTTCTTGCGCAGAGTCCAGTGTTAACATGCATGTCGTCCAGAATATAAATGAAGAATCCTCCTTCAAACTGCTAGTTATTAGGGGTAGTGATGAAATAAAGGAATTTTTTTCACTGAAATGCAGAATCAAATTGTTCCACGGATACACGTTTATCCCTGCATGAAAACTTCACAAAGTTATACCCTTTTTTCAAAGCTGCCAGATAAGAAAACTAGTTGAATCATGGGCGCAACTAGGAATTGACTACCCGGAGGGGGGGGGGGCTGCGGTGATATCACCAAATTGGAATCTGGGCCCTTCCCCAAAGAATTTTAAAAATTTAGCTTCTTTGAAACGCAAAATTAAGCTGCTAAAAATGAAAGCTTGAAAGTACTAGCTATCGATGAAACTTTTGGTGGCCGAGGCAAAAATAAGTCCTGCAGTCAAATTTCGAGTAAATTCATCGATTTTTGCCAAAGGCTGCAGTCGACTTTTCAAACAAAGCAACATGGTGCAAATATTTGGAACTAATCGATCCAAAATCGCCTTAACAAATTACTATCAGAGCCTCAAAAAAGAAAGTATTTACGCGTCATTGGAATAATTTAAAAAAACAAATTAGCAATAAAAGGAAAACTTACGCCAGAAACAAAAGTATTGCCAGTTTCTGATGGTGCAAGGTCTAAAGACATGACATCTTTGGAATGACCATGGAAATTCTGAAGAAGTTGCCCTGACTCCACATCCCACAGCGCACAGGTTGCATCCCCACTACCGGTTAAAATCTAAGAGCGAAATACAAATAAAACAAAAAATCATTTGAGGAACTATTAAGAAAAACGAACGCAAACTTTAGACAAATTTCATGGAAAATCAGATGGTATTCTCCAGCGCTTCCATTTCATGGTTTACAGGCATTGGGGTACTTACATTTGGAAAGGAAGCAAGATTTGAAAAAAAAATAAACTGTAGGGAACACCCTACGAACACTTTCTCCCTCCATTTTTATCTGGGGGGTCGAAGGACCCCCAGACCCCCTTAAGAATTTTGGGGGGACCCCCAGACCCTCCTTTAGTATTCTGGAGGAGACCCCCAGACCCCTCTCTAGTATTCTGGGGGAGACCCCCAGACCCCCCTTTATAATTCTGGGGGAGACCCCCAGACCCTCCCTTTAGAATTCTGGGGGAGACCCCCAGACCCCCCTTTAGATATCTGAGGGAGACCCCCAACCCCCTTTAGAATTCTGGGAGAGACTCCTAGACTCCCATCAAATTTAAAATATTTTCACCTCTGGACATAATTCCGCCTTCAATTCGAGGTGTTGGCGATTTTGCAGAGAAGCTGTACGAATAGTTGCCTACTTCATCCTTTGAAGGATGGAATTTGAACTGTGGATCTTCAAAATAATTTTTTAGTTTGGTAGATTAAACCCCCCTTTAAAGATGTTCTTTGTTTGTAGATTGAGTACACCAAATGTCAACAAAATTCATCCATCCATTTTCTTTATAAGTTTAATTTTCTTTGGATATTCTATTTTTTTGGGTTTATTGATGGAACAGTTATTTTGCCTTTAAACAGTCTCAGACTTAAGGGTTGTATATTATAGTTTTACATTCAAAAGAAATCTCTGCCTAGGTTGGTTGCAAACTTTTTGTTGCAATTTTCATCAAACATAATTGAGTCATAATTGAATTTCTTATTCCAAGTATTACGATTGTTTTTTAATTTGCTTGGTTTCAAAGATTTTTGCTCGATCGCACCTATGTTGGCCCGTGAAACGGTCTTAAAGGTTTTTGATAATGACTGCATGATAGGAATATCTTAGTGGGTCGGTAACATAATATGTTTGTGCAAAGTTTCATCAAAATTCATCCCATGAATGATTGACTCCAAGTTTTAACATTAATTCCCCGCTTTAATTCATGTTTTTGGGTTGAACACTCTATATTGATTTTTAAACTCTCTTAAGTGTTGTATATTGTATCTGTAAGGAATACTTTCTTTTATAGACTAATTGTAGATTGTATTTGCCAGTTTTCATCAAAATTCATTGGACCAAACCTGAACTATCCCAATTAATAGCATTATGTTTTTATTTGCTTATATTCCCATATTTTTTTCTCAATCCCACCTATATTGCCTCTTGAAAAGGTTTTATCAGTTGTGTATGGTGACTAAGAAAGGGAAATATCTTAGTATTTTGATAGTGGATTGTGTGTACAAAAGTTTTTACCAAAATTCATCGAGCCATAATTGATTGACTCCAAGTTTAAAGATTAATTTCTCACGATAATTCCATTTTTTGGCTCGAGCGCACTGATTTTGATTTTTAAAACAGTATTAAGGGCTGTATATTGATGATAAGAAATTCTATATAAAGTAGAGTAAATGTAGGTAGGTAGATTGTTAGTGCCGGATTTAATTAAAATTAATTGGACCTAACCCGAATTATCTCAATAAAAGTAGGATTATGTTTTTATTTGCTTAATTGGTCTTATTTTTTCTCAATCGCACCTATATGGTCCCTTGAAACGGTTCAAAGGATTTATTATGATGATAGTGAGAAGAAAATATTTTAGTGCTGTGGTAGTACATTGTGTATAGAAAGTTTCATCAATTTTCATCCAGCTTTTAGTAATTGGCACTGATATACAAGATTAATTTCTCACTTTTATTCAATTTTTTGGCTCGAACGCCCTTAATTGATTTTTTCAACTGTCTTAAGGGTTATTTTACTGAACTATAAGGGTTTAATTTTACTGTGGGCTGGTTGTAGAATGTTTTTACCAATTTTCTTCCAAATCCCAAGATCCAATATTGAAATATTTAAATTTTTCTCTTTTTTGACCCATTTTCCCATTGATTTTAATGGAAACCATTTTTCTTCCATAACTAACCTAAAAATTAAAATTTTAAAAAAACAAAAAAAGTCCCTCTGGGGAATGTTAAAAGCAACATCTCTGCAAAATTTGGATGCAAACAGATCAATAGTTGAAAAGTTATGCTGGATTTCACGTTCATGACTACAGACGGACAGACAGACAGACAGACAGACAGACGCCACAGAAATTTTTTGCATTTACTCCTCCCTACCATATATGGTTCAGAAATATTGAAATATCATGGATGGATGTTCTTTAGGATAGTATTAGGCATGATAAGAGCCAATTATTTTATAATTATCATGATTGACTTAGTCGCAGCGGGCCAAGTATCGAAGCAAAATGCATCAAAAATCTCTGCGCCATCGCAATACTTTCTCAATTTTTCTAATTTCATTAGAGTGAGAAAGTAAAAAAGTAGTGGTAGTAAAGTTTAGCCGCCCGAACTATTCTACCTTATGCTGGTATGGGGGGCTTTTGGGGCAAAATTGGAAAGACTTGAAAGAGATGACCTCCATTTTTTTTTTTTTTTTTTTTTTTTTTTTTTTTTTTATCAGTCAAATAATTAAGGGCTTAAAGCTTATGCACAAATACGCCCGTATTTAAAATCAGTATTCCTATCAGAGGTGCAATCGTAGGTATACTGATACCTTACTTCCAATCAAACCCACGTCAAATAATCAATTTATTGTTAAGGTAAAATCGATACGTATGCATAGGTTTAAATGGCAAAGATGCACCGCTACCAGATTGCATGAGCCGCTAGTAATGCACAGCAACTTCTTTACACTTTTATTTCTGAATGAACGAAAGGTACCTGTTGATCTGAGTTAGGAAAAGTACAACAGGACATAAAGCTAGTATGAGTTCCAACGGTCTTCTTTTTTGTTGCACCATCGTCATCGGTGTTCAGGGAGTAAACAGTTACCCTGTTATCCAGGCCCCTGTAAATTGAGAGAGTGAAAATTTCAACGCTTTGATTGAAAGTCAAATTTATGGAAACAAACCCTGAAAAAAGCAAGTCACCAACAATTGAGGGGCAATCTCCTGAGAAGTGGTCCAAAATTTCTCCTCTGGAGAAATTGAATCACTAACATACATCCAAAATACACCGATTTTTTGAACAGAGCTCACCTGATGCACCTATACAGTATATACAGGTCCTTCTTCCACAGATTGTCATGGACGGATCCAGGAAATTAATCCTTCTCTCCAGTGGCGGCTGGTGCAATTTGGCAATAATGTTTTTGCTCCATTTGATTCTATGGAAAAAAATCGATTCAATAGTCACAGGCACTCGATTGTTTTACATAGAATCAAATGGAGGGAAAACATTGCTGCCAAATTGCACCAGCCGCCACTGCTTCTCTCTCTTCTCCCTTTAGAACACGTGTGTTAGAAAAAGACACTTTAGAGGCAGTCACATGATCTTCGCACCCTCCTCAATAATTTCCTAACACAGGCACTCAAATGGTCAGAGAGATAATGGGACAATCTTCTGAATCTGCCAGTGCATTTTGTATGGGTCAAGAAACTGAAACTCCAATATATTTAAACTAGTAGGAAAATGTTTGAAAAACTCAAAATCAGTTAAGTTTTATTTAACTAGACTCATTGTTCCACAAAACGACAGAAGTGAAAGCACCATAAAATTTCCAGTGACTTCGATATGATACATGCATGACTCCTCATTACTAAAAATACCATTTCTCGGGAGAATAAGTAGGTAGTATTTACCTGAACACATCACAAACAGCGAAACTGAAAAACTGATCAGGAGGACATGAAAACTGACTTTTGAAAAATGAAAAGAACTAACAGAGACTTTGACGACAATTTTAGTCGCCAAAAGTTCATAGACTATCAGAATTAATAAGATGCATCTGAAGGTTAAGAAATGGGAAAGAAAATGAGCAATGTTGCTATTTTTTGGATAATCATCCAATTGTTTCCATTTGACAGTAAAAAGTTGGTAATTTATAAGAAAATCCGGCGACATAGAAGACAAGGAATGCATTGCTTGAGTGAAATAATATAGGTAATAGTGCAAAAAAATGATCAAAGCAGGACAAACACTAATATAAGCCAAAAAAAAGCAACGAGTCCTGAAAACTGTTGTCACGAGCAGTTGTGAAATAATGGGCGAATTATTTCTAGATATGAACAATGGTAGTAATTAATGTAATTGAAGGATGGCATGCTCTGGATCCAAATAAAAGCTGATATACTGTAAATTCCCTATCGGAGTATTTTTTAATGGACACGCACGCAAGCTTCTTAGCAAATTAATCAACGCAACTTTCATGTAACTATGGACTCTAAGCCTGTTAAATTACTTTTTACCACAATATTAAAACCAGAGGAAGCATGGACATAAATGAGGTAGTTGTATTTTTCCAGCCCATTTCTGGGCTCAGCTGTGTCCATGATTTGGGTAATTTTCCTAAGGGAGATCAAAATTTGTCAGTTATTCCCAAAAACCTACCTTTTTTTCAAAGGTACAAGGTTCTACCAAGTGTGGTTTTACCTTTCAAATAAATTAAGCAGAACGGAGCCCCAACAATTGGCGGGAGATGATTGAATCACATTATTCGACAAGGATTCGTCCTTATTCGTCAGGAACATTCGAAGGATTACCAATAGAGAAACTGCACTCGTGTACTACCATGCCCATATCCTTTCTCATTTGAAATATTCTATTATATTATGGGGAAGAAGTAGTTTAGCTAAATTGTTCATTGCTCAAAAGAAAATCTTAAGAAAACTATTCAATCTACCATACAACCATACTTGTGAAGATTTGTTCTCCCAACACATGCTTTTTACTCCACCATCTCTGTATATCTATGAAATCATTAAATTCTCTGTGTTTACTAACCTTATCAAGCCAACAGATCTACTACCTTCACATCGCTACTACAGTAGACATCATAACATTGATAATGAGAAAATAAGACTTGAAATTTCCAAATATTGAATATTCAAGTATACAACTCTTCAATGCACTACCAAAAGAATTGAAGAGTTTGTTTAGGGAGAACGAAATCAATCATTTTATTTCTAAATTAGAGCAGTGCCTGCAAAAGAAACCTTACTACTCTCTTGATGAATTTCTAACTTGATTCATAAGAATATTTATTGCTGTTCATACTATTGTAATGTAAGTATTACTTGTATTTTGACATTTGTATGGTCACTAAATTGCACCTTAATGTATTAATAAATAAATTATTATAATTATTGTTATTCAAAAACTATAGGTTTTTTCGACTCTAAATTTCAGAATAATAAAATTTCCATCATTTGTGGGATACTTAAGCGTTTCTTGAGTCAAAATGTCAGTAAATAAGAATAACTAACATATCTCATATAATCTGTAAATTTTCAATGGCTGATTTACTTCATAAGAGATGGGGTTAACGAATCAGATGAAGTCCCTTTTTCCATGATGACTTATGAAGCAAAAAACTGTAGCTCAGAAAGGCTTTTATAGCAGTTACAGTTTTTTTACCTCTAACAGAAAACACATGCCACATCACAAAAAATAAGAGGTACAAAATGAAATGGCAGAATATCAAATACCATACTATAGAAAAAATTAAATTATTTCAAAATGTAATCATTTTTCATAGCATAGGACCATATGTGCTTCTAAACTTCAGAAAAAGAAACAAAATAAAAACAAACAAAAAATGAATACAAAGCAAAAATTAGTGTAAAAGTTCAACAAATAAAAGGACAGGGTGCAAAATGGGCCCTTCCTTCCCCATCTCTAAAATTGCGAGATATTCTAGGAATCGATTGGCCCTGTTGCAAGGAGCAAGCAATTGTTTAAAATTTCGTTTAAAAAAAATGACTAGGAAATGGTTTTGGGGGGGGGGGTGGGGAGGTGCGGCTGCAGGCGTACTAAAATATGCCCTGATAGTCGACAAAATATTTCAAACAGTGCTTGAAATATGCTCATTTAACCCACACAAAAGGTCAAACTATAGAGTGTTCATAGTTCATCCAACAGTTTGATATATATCATGGGTTTAAATGGACACAGCGCAACGAAGCCTAATTGCACGCTGGGCCCCACGGAAATTCATGATTCAACGATTCTTACAGAGGAGTAGCATGCAATTTGGCAACGCTGCAGTTCGCCCATTTAAACCCATGAAAAAGATCGAGGTATAGGGTGTCCGTTGAACACATTCAACCTTTTCCATGGGTTTAAATGGATCAAATACAACGTTGCCAAATTGTACGGTACGCCTCCAATGTGTGTCGCGGTTCTGCAATGCTACATTGCAGAATTCTCGAGAGAAAATTGAAAGGTTGCATTGGATTGGTCCTTAAAACGAATACTAAAAAATTTAAAAAAAAAAGAAAAAAAAAACTTTGAACAGTTTTTGAAACATAGACATTTTGACCTATTTTCGACTTATTTTTAAAATCTCCACCTGAGCCATTTCATTCATAGCTGTATTGCAAATTTGTAAACAAACAAGGAACCTTCTGGGAAAGTTAGAAAAAATATTTAAAGACAAATTTAGATGGAAGTGAACCGAAAGTCACCGAGATATTGCACAAAATGGTCTAATGGACAAAAAAACACACAGACATTTTGTAATTACTAGTTTTTCAAATACTATCTAGATCAATAAGTGTCGTAAACTCAACTGGTCAATCTTTCATGATAATCATAAAAATTCTTTACTCACAATAAATGAACAAATTGAATAATCTCACTTAAACCTTCTATAAACCTAATATCTGAATAGATAATCCACAAAAGAAGGATTTTTGATTCTTGTTTAGCGGTTCATTGTTGTAATACACATTATTAGAGAACAAAATGATACTTTATTTTGCTGCAGCAAAAATTAGAAACAGGGGGGTGATCATGGTGGATCAAATTGTATTTGTTATCGTAATGGGATCAAAAGCGTTGAATCAAATGGGCTTGCTTTAGCGCAACTTGATCGCGGAGGTAACCAGTCGTAACCACTTCCTCACCTCTTCATACTTGAGTCGACTGAGATTCAGACAGGTCTCTGCACATCGTCTCAGTTTGTCCCTTTTCATTACAATGATGGGCTCAAAACGATTCAATTAATGAAGCCACCGATAAGGATACAAAATATTTGATCAAATGGGACAGTTGCAAGGATCTGAAATGTTGTGTTTTTTATAAAGAAAACGATAGTACTTGTTGAGCTGAGCACAATGGTGCCTTTGGTTTTTTTGTAAGTGCTCCGGTTTGGAGATACTCACGTTCAAAGTTGTAGAAAATCGTGGGCGTAGTGACGTCACTACGCGGAATTCCCATTTAAAACAATGTATTTTGGGCCAAAATCTCTCATCTCCAGAACAATGGGACTTAACTAGAAACCAAAGGCATTTTTTTTCTCAGCTCACCAAGGACTTTCATTTTCAATGTAAAAAACGCAACATTTCAGACCCTTGCAACGGCCCATTAAAATAACAGCTACGATTCAATCCTCCGTGATCACCCCTCAGGCTCCTTGAAAATTTGATCAAAATTTCAAACGGTAGAGGTATTCGGAAAACTGCAAAACGACACAAATCAAAAATGACAAACAAACAAGCTAAACTGAGTTTTTTCAACAATCGGACAGTTAGTCATCACAATCATCACATCACACACAACAAGCAGTGATGTTGCACTGGACAAAATGAAATCGTGGAACAAGACAAAGCAGTATGCACATAACATCCGGACAAGACACAGACTAGATAAGTACGCATGCTGAATCTTACCCGCACGCAACAAGATTGCCTGAAGGTGCATATGCGCAAGCCATGACCCACGTTGTGGGCATTGTGACTGCATGCTCTTTGTTGGTGGTAAATGCATCCCAAATAATCATTTTACCATCCTGGTCAGCAGTCATCAAATTGATAAAGGTGTTATTATTTGAGATAATAAAAATTGCCAGTTGTCCCCACCAATTAAAATTATTACTTTCTCTCAATCACTGACATTCAAAATGGGTCAGTTGCATTAACTTTACTTATTCATTTATATTTTTTGTTGAAAAGAAGAAATGGAGATTGAGTTTGTAATGAGAACGTCTTCAGTTCTTTCATGTGGCCTCGGAGACAGGGTGGAGTGAACTTACTGCCAATGTGGCAACATACGAGAAGTGCTCATGTTTACAAAATAAAGTAGTAAATAAATAGAAGCACAAGGAGTTAAAAAAAAGGAGCAGCGCCCTGTAACTCAAGAACAGGTTTGAATTTTGAAAAACACTAAAAATACGTGTGCCCTTATATTAAGGACACCTTTTCTGGGGGGGGGGGGGGGGGGGGTTGTCATCTCCAATTGGCGTTAAAACAGTTTAGTGAAAATTCAATAGTAAATATCCCCTTCAATCCGATGTGACGCAACCAGCCCAGTTGAGAAATCGATAGTGATCTACAAGTTGGTTCAAAAGATAGAAATTTGAAATTAGTCATGAATCAATGAATTTCTTACTAAAGTAGACTCAGTTTGGAACTACAAAGTTGAATCACTTGCGCCCCTCCTACTTGGAGGAACGATTTTTTGAAAATTGGTCCTAACTCAAACTTTGACAGCTTGCAGTTCATTGTCAAAACAACTGATTGTCGTGGTTTGCATCAAAGTTCTTCATTTTAAATTACTTTCAGACAAGAAAAAAGAAAAGGGGTTAACCAGAAGGAAAATAAGATTTTAGGGGAGTCTACTCCCCACCTGTGCTTCCCCTGGGGGCTAAAGAATCGAGACTTCCAGAAAAGGAGTCCCCCAAATTATGAGCGAACACGTATTTTAGCGTTCTTCAAAATTCGAACCCGTTCTAGATTTATAGGGAGCTGTTCCTTTTTTTTTAACACTCTGTAGATAAAGAGATTGAATAAATTAATGAAAAATAAATAAAGCATTCCCACTTAATACATTGTCATTTTGCTACTATAGCTCAAATCTGGAATTTTACAGTTTGCACGGAACTAATAGCCTTCCGAAGGAACAAGAACGTCTTTGCTCACAGCTTGATAAATACTTCCATTATATTCATAGAGAGACCAAAAAAGCAGATCCATGCAACCGCCCCATCGAATTTAAAACTTTATTCTTTAATAAATGCCAAGTAAGCAGGATATGAGGATATGTATTGGCATGAGAGATATAATGATAAGAAACCAGTGGCGTAGCGTGCAATTTGGCAATGTTGCTGTTCGTCCATTTAAACCCATGAAAAAGATCAAACTATTGGGTGTTTGGTGAACACCTTCTCATTCGACTTTTTACATGGTTTTGAATGTACACAATACAACGTTGCCAAATTGCATGCTACGCCACTATAAGAAACCTGTACCAAAGTAGTCCCAAAAACTAGGTACACAGAATCAGTTGATAACTAGGTATGAACTCATTAATATTGAAAAGTGGACACTCATCCAGTGTAATAACATTTTTCAGACTTAAAATTGAGACTGACACTTTCAGAGCAGGCTTTTTTTATTTGAAATTTCTGATCTTAAGAGAGTTGTTAATTTTTAAACATCGTTTGTGTGAACCAACATTTCTGATGGTGAGTAGGTAACAGACTTTACTTTAATCACTGTAATGGGTCAGTTTAAAGAAGTTATTTTGCAGTGGAAATGAGAATGCAGGTGAAACTGACAGCAAAAATACCTTTTGCTTTTCGTACGCCCCTTGGTTTCAAAGCTACATTGGCTCATCTCCAGTAAAGTTGCCTTAGGTGTGACCAACGACCTTATCAGAAATATCCAGGGAACATCATTTTCCAATTTAAAAAAATATGTTTTTACCATTTTGATCAAGTTGGAATTTTTAGTTGGATAATTAGCACACTTAATTGATGAAAAAAAAACCCCTAAACCTACAAGCAAAGAGTAAACAAGAGTCGCAATTGCATTGGGAGCAAGCACGGTCAATGCTGAAGAGAGCCTAATTCAAAGTTGACCTCTGACTGGCTGAAAATGGAGGGAAGTGCCCATGTCCAAACTTTTTCAGCCTCACAGAAGTTAACATGGGGTTTATCCTTAAGCAGTAGCGGCTCGTGCAATTTGGAAATCATGCAAATTTTCCATTTAAACCTATGCAAAAGTATCGATATCTTGGGGGTGCAATTGCACTTCCTGAAGATCGATTGTTTTTCATAGGTTTAAATAGAAAGAAGACGCTGTTGCCAGATTGCACGCGCTGCCACTGTCCCTAAGTTAATTTTCTCAAAAACAAAGAAGAATTTTGATGTTCAAAATTCTTTGAATCAATTTCACAGAATTTTCAGAACAAAGTGATAGGTTTTAAAAACCACTTTATTGCAAATTCGATTAGATTATTTCAGATGAAAAGAACAAATAATTGAGAGTTTCTATCTTGAAAACACAATATTATTTGTGCTTTTCAATTGAGATGATCTGTTCCAATTTGCGATGAAATGGCACTTGTGACCTATTAATTTGTTCAGAAAAGTCTGTTAAATTGATTCAAAGAATTTAGAACAGTAAAATCATTTTTCGTTTTTGAGAAAAATGACCTTAAAGAAAAACTCAATGTTAATTTCCATTAGGCCGAAAAAGTTTGGACACAGGCAAATCCCTCCATTTTTAGCCAGTCAAAGGCCGACTTTGAATTGGGCTCTTATCAGAATTGACCACTCTAGCTCCCAGTTGCGACTCTTATTTACTCTTTGCCTGTAAGTAAATACCAGATCAGTTTGATAGTAAGAGAGCAGTATGCTCGTGTTCCATTTCGTGTAGTTCCTCGATTTATTGATCTCCTTGCCCTCAGTATACCCACCATTTGTCCAGTGTTCCAGTCAATTCTTGGCAACTTGCCACAGGGCAGAACATAATAGTGGGCTAGTAAATCACAGAGACGTTGGTATAAACTGCCTTGTGGCTTCATCTAATATTCATAAATCTTGTAAAAAAAACTCACGGAACAGACCCACACAACTGACCCATTAAGTGGTGAAAAGTAGGTACCAAGGTATTGCTGTAACTGACTTAATCGGCCAATTTTTTTTTCTTGCAGCAAAAACTAAAACTTATTATTCCTTACACCTTTTAGACGGACAAATTTAACGTCAACAACACACCTTGTTCACTTTGGTCATCGTGCACAGCAAAGGCTACCTACCTGAATAAGAAAGTGAGAAGAGTTTCAGGTGTGTTTGAAAACATGCAAAATTGATCCAAAATTGATTACGTGGAACTCAGTGAGAGTGATTCACCATCAAAAATTGAGTTCTCTTGAACTGAGGAAAAGTTTAAAAAAAAAAATTACCTGGGACGATGAGACAAGATGCCGTTTGTCTGGAGCCCAATCTGAGCATAAAACTTTGGCTTGATGACCTTTCAAATGTCTTTTCACTTTAATCGTGAGAAAGTTTATGGTGTCCAATCTGTCCGCAACAGTTGCAACTGGAAATAAATAAGAAAACAAACGTGAGTTTACACAAAAATAAACTTGAAAACATGAGGTTCTAACTTGAAAACATGATTTTGGCCAAACACCTTTGTTCACACTCTGTGGACTCTGCTAAGTAGGCCAATCTCTCTATGGAATAAATAAAAGTAAAAAAAAAAAAAAAAAAAAAAATCAACAGAAAAATGAAGTCTTAAGGTGATTCTATGGCAAACTCCCGGGGATTTTAATCCGATAGATGGCGTAACTTGTCGCTGGCTCTGAAAATAGCCGTTTTTTGACGGTTTTCGGTTGTTTTCTCTGAACAGACAAATAATAGACAAAAATCGGATTGTCAGCACTTGCGTCAATTTTTCCTTGATTTTTTGAGCCATAAACGGGCCAAATCGGTTCAGAAATAAAGACGTATTTATGCAAGGAAAAAATCATATGTAATTTGGAATTGTATCAGTAAAGATTACAGGTTTTGGTTTCACCTGTAATCTTTACTGATACAACTCCAAATTACACTTGATTCTTTCTTTGCATAAATACGTCTTTACTTCTGAACCAATTTGGCCTGTATTTAGCTTAAAAAATCAAGGAAAAATTACGCAAGTGCTGACAATCCGATTTTTTGTCTCTTATTCGTCTGCTCAGAGAAAACAGCCGAAACCCGTCAAAAACTGGCTGTTTTCGAAGCCAGCGACAAGTACTGCCATCTATCTGATTAAAAATTCCGGGAGTTTTCCATAGAATCACCTTATGACTCTTCGTGGCAATAAAAGACAATATCAATAATTTGTAAACAGTCCACTCCTCGAGTAATAATCCACTTAATCAAGAAATTAACCAACGACAGCTATTGAAACAGCCTTGTTCAGATATTAAACCGTCAGACCACAACGAAAGATTTAAGGAGCATGCCTCCTGACCAGCCTGATGGAAGCTGTGATTGAAACTGAGAGCGCTGATCTGAGCCGATCATAACCAAAGAGATTGAAATGACTAGCATTTGAACAGAGATTAACACTTCTAGTCTAAATTTTGAAAATTTGGGCGCAAAATTCAGTCACGAAATAATCAATTCAGATATCATAAAGTCGATAAGTAATACTTTGATACTGTTCAATGACACCACATAATAATTGCTTACAGCTCAGGGCCATAACCAATTCCTTTCCTACTGACCGAAATACTGAGAGAGAGCATGTTAGATGCTAAGAACAAACCTGCCTGTTTGCGGGATACTTGCACTTTCAGTCTTTAAACGGGTCAGCTCATCTTTAGACGCTAGGGTGAATCCACACAATAAGAACAGCTTAAAATCCCCCTGAATGAGCATTTTCATTGTCAAGCATTTCCATTGATGAATAGGCTAAGCGCATTGTGCAAAATCACCCCTGAATAGAAAAATGTCTACAGTAGAAGACTAGTTCCCGCCCTTCCACAAGGAAGACCCTGGTCATAATTGGTCAGAGACCACTAGGCCATTTAAAAATCATTCAAGACTCAAAACGTATAATAAAGTAAATAAAGTAAAGTTTGATTCATACTGGTAACATCGTTCAATTTTTGTCTTTCTTCTTCTAATTTCAGTTTTAGGGCATCTGCTTCCTTCGTGAGAGATTCAATAGTGTCAACTTTGCTGGAAGTTTCTTGAGCCATGGTGGAAGGAACGATCAGTTCGACAAAGGATGCTTGAAGAAAAATGTCAACATTTGATCATGATCAAGAGCATTTTAAAATTAACGTCTAAAAACTATGAATGAATCAGAAATTGAGAGGCAGGAACTGATAATCACTGATAATATTAGTAATGAGAATAATGAGATACAAAAACAAACTACATTCGAAATCACCTGGTGTTGACGTGTTGACTGATGGACGGTCAGATCGATAAACACTGTTGACAGTTGGAGTTCGGTGGGATGATAATAGAAAGGGAAATCAGGATCCAATCAGCAGCAGATAGGTTATTATTCTTGGTCTTGTTTTATCAAAAGTGTCACCATACTCAAGGATTATAATGAGATTTATATCTTAAAATTAGGAGCTTCGTACTTTTGGTTTTTGCTGTTATATTTTTAAGTTTCCTATTTTTCCTTTTATCCTGACAGTCTTTATTATCTGTCTCTCATTTATTAGTCCTTACAACTTTTGCTTTTCACCCCCCAACCCAACTGTGTTTTCTCATTCTCCTTTTACTTCCTCTACTTACATGCCACAAGCAAAAAGGATGGGCATGGCGGATGCTATTGTGTTATTATTTTTTCTCTACAACTGCCGTGTGGTTGCAAAAGGAAGATAGGATTATGTCATGAAGTGTAACCAAGTTTTTTACGGAAGGTAAGAACAATACTTAATGATGATGGTTTTCATCTCCTAAAGGCGGCTCCTAAGTTTTTTATTCTTATATTCCATCTGTTGATGAAAGACACCATGCTTGTCTCCAGTGAAAGTGGAGTTTAAGGTAGTTATAAGCCTGGCAGGATAGCATCATACTTTATCCATAAAGTTACTGTCAACCTCCTAACTCATTTCCTCATCCTAGATCCCTGCCTTTCATGAGTGATGACTGTAGATAAGTTGCTACATGCAGTAAGTAGTGTGATGCTTATCAGCATTGCCATGAACTGGATCATTTATATGAGCATTTTCCTATTTTTCCAACGAATTGGATTAAACACCCTGAACACCGATCAAACGTCCATCAGTTCATCATCCTTTGGAGACAGACGATTGTGCTGCAAGTTGGAACTCATGTCATGAGTATCGGGTCCTGAAAGCAGCATTGAGCCCCGAAAACGCATCATAACTCATCAGTGAGCAGTTGGCTGCTGAAAAACTCTGACTGGATGTCAGCCAGTCGCTTACTGACACATTTTAATGCATATCGGACGTAAGCACTGGTTATTTGTCTGAACTCGATACTCAAAATGCATCTGTTCTAACTTGTTTTAGTGTGCACTTTTTTATTGCATTAAGATATTAAGGGGTTGAATGTTTTTTTTTTTTTTTTTCAATTATAATATCTTGGGTTTAAGTACTAACCGAATAATCGCACATGAATTTTTGGAGGTAGAGCTAGTTTCACGAAAGAAGGCCAATGACAGATCCTGCGACTCGCTGCGCATAGGCGTGTTTGCATTCTTGCACATGCGCGAAAAGCAAACTCGTCTCTGTGCTGTGAACAAACCCATCTGTCATCTGCCAACTTTCGTGAAATGACCTCTTTGCTGGTCATTTTGGATTCTGTGTTTTCTCTTTGTTTTCAACCTTAAAATGCTAATACCGCGACATTCCGCTGTATTGACTAGTAGCGCTATCCATCAGATTGAAGCAATGAAAAGTTTCACCTGGAATCACCTTAAACTATGTATCCATTGTCACTAGCAAAGGCATTTGATGGTTGCTCAAACATTGGATTTTTGGGAGTATTTAAACCTCCATAAAGTGTTCGAAATAGATTGTTTTAATATCTCATTATTATTCAGTTATAGAAATGCCAACAGTGCTGTTAATCAATGTTTCACCCTCTGTCCATGTAGATTGCCATCATGAAGCTGAGTTTGGTGCTGACTATCGCTTTATTCCATCTGTGCACAAATGAGTACATTCCACCTGGACCAAAATATCCCTGTCCTACTAGGAGAAGCTACTCTCCCGAGTTCGATCCATGTCATTGCAAATCTGGATCTGACCAAGGGCTTTTCATTGAGTGTGAAAATACAAACCTAGCAAATTTAGCCTTTAGCTTAAGTTCATTTGCTGCTTTTGATTCACCCATCGAGGAGTTGAAAATCAGTCATGCTAATATCTGTAAGTAATGAATGCTTTTAAATTTAGACTATCCGACAAGCAAGGAAGAATGTAAATTTGAAGATTTAGATGCTTTGAAAAATGTCTGTGAATCTTCTCATTCCTAACGGCGTTTACATATGAGGCGTGAAAATTCAAAATGTTCTAAGTGCCATCCGATGTTGCAAAGATTGTGCAACTTTTTCTCTCTGTAAAAAATAATTGAAGGCTCTGAAAAAAACGACAATTTTGGCAAATAATTTTCTTAAGTTTGACGAATTTTATAGGGGAAAATTTCCAGCTCAGTTTTCCCAGAGGTAACTCTAAAAAAGATTAAGAAGCTGCACAATCTTTGCAACGTCTGATGGCACTTACAAAATTTTGAATTTTCATGCCTCATATGTCGCAGGCCAATCGCAATCGGCTTGCGATTTGTGTAGGAAGAGTGCGAGCCACAGACTTTGCCTAGGCAAATCACAAACGCTTTCAATTTGCCGAAGCAAATCACCAAACAAACGTGAAACGTATTACTTGTTGGGGAGTGTGCGTGATTTACAAGCTCCATAAACCAGGAAAGAGGATGCCTCTCCACCTGAGATCACTGGGGCACTTGATTTCCTAAATCGCACAGCATCAAGTGACTCAATTGTGTGGTTGAATTAATTTTTTAAAAAAATAAGCAATTCAAAGATTTCTTTAACATGATTTTTTTTTTTTTTTTCAGCTAAATTTCATGGAGATATTTTTTACGCTTTGAAGGTTCGTGTCTTGCTCATAGAAAACATACCAATTCACAGTTTTGATGAGACCCTATTCCGTGGAATTAGCTCACACCTACAGCAAATACATGTTGTTTCAACTAATTTTACCGAATTCCCTGAAAAGTCTTTGGAAGTAAGTTCTTTCTTTCTTTATTCAATATTGATTTATCAACATTTTTTCCTCACTGTGTTGATCGTCACCTAGTATTTACAATTTTTCTAGTCAATTCTCTGTTTTCTTCATCCTCCTATCAATATATCTAACAAGGGAAGGTTACGGTGGGGCCCCCTCCGTTTGTGCTGAAATTTTGCAGAAGGGTAGGGCTTAGGGTCCTAACAAACGTACTTACGCCCTTTTTCGCCAATGGGCCTTTTTAAGAGTTGCAAAATCACTGCAGCATATATACCGAAAAATTCAACTCCCGTTCTCATCTGACTCGGTGGCTCAGAGCGCTAAGGTCCAGCGCCGAAACTCTGACGTCCTCGGTTCGAGTCCATCCTCGACCTCTTATTTTTTGCACACTGTCGCACCTCACTTCAATCGGTTCGAGCGACGTATCTACTTTCTCCCCCGCTATTCGTATCACTTACCACTTGAACTTTTCTCTGTAAGATTTACAATTGCACTGCTTATTTTATTAAAAAAAAAAAAAAAAAAAAAATCACTCGTATCCATAATTTGATCTCTACCTATGAAAAGAAAAATAAAATAACGTATGAGAATCAAAACGTAATGCCGATGCAAACAAATGAAAATAAAAAAAGCTCGCATTAATAAAAACCAAAAACCAAATGAGCATTCATGCAAAGAAACAAACACATAAACACATAAAAAGAGCGAAAACGAGCGTGTATAAAAACAACGAGACAAACAAACGTTCGCACAAAAAAACAATGAGATATATAAACAAACGTTTGTCCATAAAAACAATCAGAACAAACAAATCGCATCCTAAATTGCATCGTGGCAAAAGAACTTCTTAAAAATTGCAATTATTTCCAAAAATGCATTGGAAACATCGCGAAAAGTCACTGATAAACGCACCAGTAAAGTGTTCCAGGATAAGTAAGATGAAAATGATGCTGCAATTATTGCCCTCATTCACCATCAGCATCAAAATGACATTAATTTCGTCTATTTTTATTAAATATAGTTTTATGCTACTACACTTGTTTCATTTTCAGTCGTTTGCATCGGCATTACGTTTTGATCCTCATATGTTATTTTCTTTTTCTTTTCATAGGTAGAGATCAAATTATGGATACGAGTGATTTTTTTTTTTTTTTTTTTTTTTTAATAAAATAAGCAGTGCAATTGTAAATCTTACAGAGAAAAGTTCAAGTGGTAAGTGATACGAATAGCGGGGGAGAAAGTAGATACGTCGTTCGAACCGATTGAAGTGAGGTGCGACAGTGTGCAAAAAATAAGAGGTCAAGGATGGACTCGAACCGAGGACGTCAGAGTTTCGGCGCTGGACCTTAGCGCTCTGAGCCACCGAGTCAGATTAGAATGGAAGTCAAATTTTTCGGTATATATGCTGCAGTGATTTTGCAACTCTTAAAAAGGCCCATTGGCGAAAAAGGGCGTAAGTACGTTTGTTAGGACCCTAAGCCCTACCCTTCTGCAAAATTTCAGCGCAAACGGAGGGGGCCTCACCGTAACCTTCCCTTGTAAGTAAAAAATTAACAGAAAAGTTAATGGTTAAAAAGCATTAGTTAAATTTAAATAACGACAGGAAGAAATTTAACAGAAGTCGTTTTTACAAATTTGAAACAATCTCTTGTATTTCTCATATTTATATTCAGTACATCCTTTCTTATGGATACTTCTATTTTTCTCTAGCTACTTATCAGGTTTAAGCTGTTGTTATTTGTAGTTTGAAGAATTTGTGCATTTGAAAATTAATTAGTTGAAAAGTTAATTAAATGAAGCACAACTTTGTTTTACGGAAAAAATTTCCAGGAGCCAATTCGACGCCTGTTAAGTATTTAAATGCAATGATCAGAGCCAATTGACTCAGGCCAAAGAAATGATTCACAGATGAGAAGTCCAAACTTTAATGTCCCAAACATACCAAAAGGTTTTTTTCCAGTATTTTTTTGAAGTCCAGAACAACAATGCCCAATAACTTTTTAGTTCATTTAAAATGTGTCCAATAATTCGTCCAGTAAATTAAAAAAAGCTGTAAGAGCAGGAAATGCTGTATATTTTGATAACTGTCCTACTAACACTAATGCCTGGACAAAACACTGTTTATTCAGACATACTTATTAATTGAGCTTTCCTTTAGTTGACTTATTCAAATTTGGACGAAATAATTTTTTGGACCAAGAAAATTGGATTAACAACTGTTTGGACTTTGAATTATTTTTAGACTTAAAAGTTTGGACGTATCATCTAGGAACCAAAAAAATTCGGGAGCCAATTGACCGCCATTGTAAAATCTAATTCTCTAATTGGAGCCATCTCATTAGTCCGTAGTTGACGAAATCATTCTAGAATGAAAGTTCTGTCCCATAATTATTAGTTATAATTTTACAATTCACTCTATTCCAAGCTCCAAGAATTTTGCTTAAAAAACGTACATCATTATATCTCTGCTCTTATCTCTTAATTTCTTTCCTTTTTCTCTGACTCCAGTAGAAAGGATATCTATTTATTGTACAGTCAACTAATTAAATAATGTCTGTCGTCTCCTTAAATTTTGGCTAGGTAGGCCGTCCGCAGTGTTTCAATTCATTGTGTTAAGTATTGCAGATTGCCTAGCCAAAATCTAAGGAGTAGACTGACATTATTCAATTCATTGACTGTACCTTCATCATTTAGTTTAAGTATCTGAAGAGTACTGTAAGCTACTTTTTCTCTAGGCTCTTTATGCAGGAAATGTAACTATCAATTTATCAATTTAGTTTTTGAAATTATTCACTTTTCTTAAATTGTTCTTTTTTAATTACTTGTTCATGTTTTTATTTGTTAGGCTCTGAAAATTATAAATCTAGTCAGATTTGACAATCATAGTATCAAATCTCTCCCGGAAGATCTATGCAAGGCATTTTCATCTGTGGAATCATTTCAACTATCGAACGGAAGTTTATCAAATATTACTGTGGGTAGTTTCAATTCATGCAAAAAGTTGAAGAAGTTATTCCTGAGCCACAACAACATTACTCAGTTGAAAAGCAATCAGTTCAAAGGATTGAGAGATTTGGAGGTTTTAGATCTGTCACACAACAAAATTTCCAAGTTGGAAGCCTCTTATTTTAATGATCTAAACAAATTAGGATGGATTAATATGTCGCACAATGAAGTGGACTCCCTACCACGGTACTTGTGAATTCATTTTATTCGTGTAGTTAAGACTTCTCTTCATAAGCGGCGGTGGCTGCACAGGCCCATCACTTTTAACCAGAGTTGAGCAAATGGGAGTCTATTACACGATTACGGAGTAATCGTAATTGTCATTTTTTACTAGTCACATAAGGGCTGATTTTTTACAAGTCACCCATCTTATGAGGAGCAAAAGAATAAGACCTAATCGAAATGACCCTAAAGTTTTTTTTAAATCTGTGAAGACTACATTCAATTACCATCCAAAGTTTTGACAATTAACGATTACTCAGTAATTGTGCAAGCGATTACACCCCCATTTGCCCAACTCTGCTTTTAACTAGACATGTGCTAGTATTGGTTTTGTCAGTTTGTGTTGAACTTTGAGTTTTTATCATCTTAAAAATTACTGTAGAATGTTTCATCAAAATATCCAATCAATAACCCTAGAAATAAGGTTGAGAGTACTGATGAACGGAATATCGCAAATCAATTTTAGTAACGAAATCCAATTTACTATTTTTGGAACTTTCTGCCTTATTTTTAAAGTTAATGACAAGACATTTTGCGAAGAAGGTTTTTCGTTATGCTAATCATACGCTATGTTATGCTACTCGTTAGCAACTCAAAAAAGTAAACAAACAAATATAAATGAAAGAAAGAAAAAAAACAAAAATAAATTTTGTCATCTTTTTTACTATGATTTTCTCTTGAATTTCAGGGGCGTCTTTGCTCGCAGTACCGTCTTGAAATCTTTAAATTTAGGTCATAATAAAATAAAAAAATTGGATCCAAATTCTTTCCGTGGTATGAGGTTGATTCGACGAATATTCTTAAACGACAATCTGTTGACGGACCTGGGACGAAATATATTCAGTGCAATTACCAGAATCGGCACCATCGATTTAGCTCGTAACAAGCTGAAGAAAATTGACACCCTCCTTTTCTCTGGCCTTCAATACGCAGAGGTGATTTTTTCTCATTACATGCTTGCAAAATGTTTGAACTGTGAATCTATCTTCTGAATGGGTTAACTTGCATTGATCTTCATTCTTAGCTTTTGATTTTGGGTACTTTTATTTAGTGCTAGGCGAGTTTTGAATTTTGCCCTTGAGTAGAGCCACGTCGAGTTTTTAGCAAAAGCTCTGAGTTCGAGCCGAGCTCGAGTAATCGCAATTCTTCATTTTCATAGCATTTTTCTATGGAAAACAAAAACTACCGACAATTAAATTTAACTTCTTCCAAATTTGTTTACTTTTTTTCTCAATATTGGGCAGTAAATCAAATTTATTGGGCTCTAGAGGGTTTTTTTACTTAGAGTAGAGCCTCTCGAGTATCTCAAAACTCGAGTTTCAAGCTTTTTTAGAGTACTCTCCCAGCACTACTTTTATTTACTTTATTCGTTTATTTTTTTTA
Organism: Trialeurodes vaporariorum; assembly: GCA_011764245.1. Lineage (NCBI taxonomy): Eukaryota > Metazoa > Arthropoda > Insecta > Hemiptera > Aleyrodidae > Trialeurodes > Trialeurodes vaporariorum. The sequence goes on along the minus strand of VMOF01000388.1, from coordinate 50,629,346 downwards.
TTTATTCCCAACAAGAAAGAGCTAGATAGTTTAAATAGTGATGAAATAAGAAGCAAAATAACAATGAATTATAATCAGTATAAAAAAGGGAATAAACTGAAGAAAACAATGAAATTCAACGAATCAAACATACACAGGCTGTGCAAAAAGTAATGGTACTTATGCTATTACTTTCAAAGTAAATTAGCTAGTGATCTGACCTTGGTTCTGTTTAAAAAAGCAACTCATTTTCTATCGATTGAGCTCAAGATGAGCGCATCTGGTCAAAAATTTACCCAAGTTGTGATGGTTTGAAAAAGAAAAAAAAATTGACTCCCTATGGGTTTTTTAACATATATTTCCTCGCAGCAAAAAACAAAGCACTAAATAGAACAAGACTAAGAAGTTCCATTTTGATTGCAAAATTTTCCTGAAAAAGGAAACACAAATCCCTGATAACCTACCTTAAGTGCACTCAGTTGTAATGTGAATTTCGTATCCTACTGGCGAAAACTGCCCACCTGTCTTGATCAGATGTTATGATCAGATATCAGAGTGATCAGATAATGAGAAATATCAGTCTCATCTTGAGTTAGACGACCATAATAATGTTTTTAAGTAGTACATATTTTTGGTGTTGCCAAGTCATGCTCTGAGAAAGATAGCATCGGACAGTTTAGTGCTTCGTTTTAAGCGAGGAAGAATGTGTTAAGAAATCTGTAGGGGGGATCAACTTTTTTTTCTTTTTTCCTCGCCAATTTTTGACTAAATGGTCTGATCTTGAGCTCAATCAATAGAAAATGAGTTGATCTTTCAAATGTAACGAAGATCAGATCACTAGCTAGTTTACTTGGAAAGTTATAGCAGCAGTCCCCGTACTTTTTTGAACAGCCTACGTAGAATGATAATTTTCTCTCCTTCAGCTTTAACTTAAAAATCGCGTGTTACTGACATCCACTAGTTCCTACGCCAACCCATAAAACAAGATCTTACTGTAGTTCCCAGAGAAAGACATCACTGATTTTAAATAAATTTGTTTCACCTTTCATTTCAGCTTATTGATGTCTCTGGAAATGAGATCACTGAAATTGAAGTAGAAGCATTCAAAGACATTTATCTGGCGGAAGTGGATCTCTCCCGAAACAAAATATCTGACATAGCCTCGGGTGCTTTCGTTAATTGTAACAATTTGACTCGCTTGGACTTCTCGCACAACAGAATTGAAAAGTTCAACAAATTTGCATTTGATGAAAATACCTACGCTCTTTCACTTCAATTGTCCCACAATTTATTGAAAGATATGTCGAAAGTAAGTTGACTCTTTTTATGTGTACCTCTTGATTTCATCTTGTAGTTCTCTTCTCTTGCAGCTCAAACATGAAGAAAGTGCCATAGTCACTTAAGGTGATTCCAGGGCTTGTTAGTTTGAACTGTTGACACCATGTCTTACTGATCAAAGAGTCAACAGTTTTTGGCTAAAATTGATGAATTTACTCAATAAGTATAAATTTGAGGAACATCTGCACCTGTGAGCGTATTTCAGCAAGATACCCTGAAAGTTTCAAGTTAAAATACTCAAAATGAAGTTGGGATTTTGGAAAAAAGAAAATTATTACAAGCCTTGATAAGTGCAAGTGAGGCAGATGGACATAGAATCACTTGTACAGTAAAAGCTCGATGTGTCGGATCGTCTTCGGACCACGGCATTTATCCGACTTAACGAAAGTCCGACTCATGAAAATTACGCCTGAGTCGGATTTTTCCCCAAAAAATCCGACTCAGCGCGAAGTTTCCCGAAAAAACCAGTATTTTCTTGGCGATTTCGTACCCAACACTTGTGTCAGCAACTCGGATGTGGGAAAAGAGGTTTTGCCGCTTAACTAAACAAACTCCCGAGGGGTGTCTTATCAATTTTACCGCTAAACAATAGAGATTCTTCGTTGCGACACGATGACTGCCGCGGGCCGCCTGCCGCTGAACCGGCGCCACGAGCACGACAGCGGCTCGCGGCTGAGTCTGGTTGGCGCTCGCGCTGGAGGTGTCTGAAGGAATTGGTCTTTTCGGACGCAGCATCTAGTATGAAGGAGAGGGGGGAGGCATCACAATATCACACCGACGCAAGAGATTTTCTCGTGTCGTTGATGAATCATCTGGTCTGCTGAACTCTGCATTTTTTTTGTTTACTTTTCACCGATCCCCCCCCCCCTTTTTCTTCTCCTAAGTGTCCAAGTGTGCCGTGTCGCGCCAAGACGTTGGTGTTGCGTGCCATTCTTCCTTTGTTTCCCATCAGTTTCCTCATCTTGTCACCCTGTCGTATTTCGTCTTCCGTTTCCGGCTAGCATAATGATGCCACCATGGCAACACTGCTGGGCCCAAAAAAGTCGGTCCTTTCCGGGACCAAAAGACTTCTAATCCTCGAAGTCTTTTACGTCCGAGACTTGCAAAGGGTCACCCTTCAAATCCTTGGGCGGGGGGGCAATTGCCCCCCCCAGCCCCCCCTAAATGACGCCCATGGAAGGGTGTACGAGGAGTGCTACATAACCTCAATGTTGAGCGAACGTTTGCCGACCGTACGTTTTACATAGCACGTACCTCTTGCTTAGCGACTTAGCGGGGACTCAACATTTTTTCGGCTCTGTGGCATGGAGTCGTCTTTAATTAAATGCCGATCGTATTGGAAACTCTCTTCGGGGTCCTTGCAGTGTTATCACGACGACGCGCGACGCATCACTAACGACACTCACTGCCCCTCCGCGAAGTCGGCGTGTGGTAGAGATGAAAGGTGGGTCGGCTGGTTTGATATATGACATGAACACGCAAAACAAAAATTTGAACTCGGCAATCTGTTCTTGGGTTCTTTTATTCGTTTATCTGCAATTTTGTCCGACTCAAAAAAAAAAGTCATCTCGGGACCGGAAAAAAATCCGAGACAAGCGAAATTCCGACTCTGAAAAATCCGACTTATGCCGACGTTTTTTACATTGGTCTTATGGGGCAATTCAAGGGACCGGGAAAAAAATCCGACTCAGCGAAAAATCCGAGTAACTGAGCGTCCGACACAGCGAGCTTTTACTGTACTCACTAAGTTTATGTCGCAATTAATTTCCTCAATTACGGCTTTAATTCTCAACCGATTTTGCTCGTTTCGGGCTCAATAAATACATGAAAACACAGCTTTTCCTGTTGGTGACAAGTCGCGCTATCCATCGGATTGAAATCTGAAAAAGTTTCGCCTGGAAGCACTTTAATTTTAATGACTAAAGTTTTGATGGGTATCAAAACATTGATACCAGAGACAATATATGACTATATGTATGATAGAGTCCACGCACCGGGGATTCGGAGCTAGAGCCACAGTCAGAATTGAAATTTGCTCTTCTCCCAGAGAAAAAAATGAATTCTCCTTTCAGAACTGAAATTTACTATTCAATAAGTAATTCAAGATGTTTTAGCACAGGAAATTATTTTTCATGATTACAATTTGAGTTATTGCGATCGGAGTTCTGAGTTGGAGCAGCTCCAGCTTCGGAGCTCCGATTGCAATAATTCAATTTTTCCTCCAGATATTTATGATAGAAAGTGTACGGCAGAGAGGTTGCGGATGCTAAAGTAAACAATGACGGACTGATTGTTAACTTGTATTTTATATTATACTGAACCGTAAAACATACATGAGACTCGACACTGTTATTCACAAAAGTAATTGACTAAAATAGGTTTGAAGAGCAAGGCTCCATAAGAGCTAATGTCGAATTGGTTCATAACCCTTGCGCCGGGAAGTGCTCGGTCCTTCAGCCCGTGCCTTGTCCGGTTTCACTTTTCCTTTGTGCTATGAGATATCAAAGACCAGTCTTCTTCTGTAATGTCATTAGTTGGTGTCAGAATAAAATCTCTCTAAAATAACATTGAGAGAATCAGAAAGTTCCGAAATTCACTCACGAACTCAATAAATGCGTGTAGCAAACTTACAAGAGGACATTGGAATTAGCAGGTGACAATGGGGGAATCCCTGAGGAATCCCTTCTGATTGAAGATTTAAAGTGGCTCATCAATCATCACAGAGAAAGCTGCAATCTGACAGGACTTCCACATTGTCACCTGCTCATTCGATTGCATCTCTTAAGTTTGGTAAACATATTTATTGAGTTTTTGAGTGAATTTCGGAATTTTCTGATGCTCTCAATGTTATTTTCAAGTGATTTTACTCTGGCAGCAACAGTCCATTACGATGTAGCAAAAGTTTGCAACAGATCTATTGCACAAATGCCTAATAGTTTTGTGATTGGTGCATACTCATGATGTAAAGACAACATTGGAGGATTACATAGTTTATTGTTGTCTTCTTTTTCTGTAATCTTTCAGATACCACTGGCAAATATGACTGGGCTGAAGATTCTAAATGTATCTCACAATGAAATCACAACAATCCCTCGGAACACTTTCCCCAAACTGTACAATATTTATTTGATCGACGCAAGTCACAATAAAATTGAAGAAATTGCTCACGCTGTATTTCAACCGTTACTTAGCCTACGGTTCTTAAACTTGCACAACAATTCAATCGAAGAGATCAAGTCGCCCACCTTTGGTGCGATGTCTACGGTATTGGAGTTGGATTTAAGTTACAATAAGTTGGTCGCAATTGGCAGAGGAGCTTTCCATAAATTGGATTCCATCGGCCTCTTAAACTTGAGTCACAATGCATTGGATAAAGTGTGTGATGTGCCGCCTGGCCTGACGAATTTGGACCTAAGCTTCAACAACATCGCTGGAATCACTCCTTTGATATCTTGGCCATCAATGAACTCTCTCTTGTATTTGAATTTGAGTGCAAACAGTCTGCAAGATTCCCTTGGAGGAGGTTCTTTCCTTAATTTGTTGACATTGCGGTTTCTGGACTTGAGTTATAATGACATTCCAGTTCCGCCAGTGGAAAGCTTGGCTGATCTAGCCTCAGTGCAAGGGATTAATTTGCAAGTGAGTCATTCAAACAGCTTCTCCTTGATGTAATTAAATTAGAGTGTTCCACGAGAAAGACATGATGCATGTTCATTCTGCTTAGAGAGCAAGGCCAAAGAACTCGGCATGAATCGTGTAAAAATTGGTCTTTAAATTATCACTCTTTAGTCATGCTGATGAGAAATTGTCAAAGTTGCAAAAAGATCCTATGTGCCTTTTTTTGAGAGAGGTATTTATTGCAAAAATCATGTGTTTTTCCTGTGTAAAAGGCTGGCTGAAGCTTCTAGTGGGCAAAGTTGGTTTGCCTGCGCGAACGAGAGCTTACAGACAAGTATTCAGCTAATTCTGCTCCTCTCAGCTTCAGACAACTGATTTCTAAGGGGAGATTACGATGTGTCCGGCTCCATTCTTTATTAAATTTGCGTGAAAATGTAACTAAGGTACGTTTGTTTGAGGATTGTGAATCGTTTTTGGCAAATGGCCTCATGGAAAGACAAGAAAAATTTTCTAAGTTTAGTAAAAATCTGCTAAATTCAAAGTATGGGGCCAATGTATTGGAATTTCTGTCCTGAGTTGCAACTGCGTCTTGTAGCCAACTGGTAAGGTGGTGCTCAATTTGCAATCTATAGGTCGCACGTTTGAGCCTGGCATCTGCTGATAACTTTTTGCACTTCTACTCTGCAAATTCCGATATATTGGCCGCACATTTCGAATTTTGCAGATTTTGCCAAAATGTTGAAATTTTTGTCGTCTTTCCATGCGGCCATTTGCTGAAATTGATTCTCGACCCTCAACAGACATATCTGAACTACATTTTCACAATATTTTCGTGTAAAATCTAGCCAGACACATCTTGATCTCCCCTTGTGAGTGATGCTTTGCGTAGCGCTAAGGGCTCAAGGAAGTTTATTATTACTTTTTTGGTAAAAATGTGATACTATTTAATAACAATTTTTGAGGAATCAGCTTTCTGTCTATGGGAAGTAGAACTTTTTATCATGAAAAATGAATCTAAAATAGTGTTGGATTATTCCCTGGAATTAACTCAGTTCAATAACTGAGGGAGTAAATTTTTTTCCGACAGATAGAGGTTACAAGACATTATAGATCATTCCAATCGGTGGCGCAGCCTCAACTTGGCGCGAAACCTAAAAATCAGTTGAAAAATCAATTAAAAATATTGATTAAAAAAAAAAAACGGGAAAAAAACCCAAGTAAATTCCTGGATCAGGAGTATTCCCAAAAATCTACCAAGAATATTCCTGGCGCCCATCACTAATCAAAAATTGTATTTAATTGTGTTTCATTAATAGGGCAATTCCATCACAGAACTGGGCCCTAAGTCATTTGGAAAGCAAGGTGTCTTGAGTAACCTAAATTTGGCCAACAATGAGATCGGTAACATCAGCATTGGGGCGTTTGAAGGATTGATTCAACTGACCCACCTGAATATGTCTTCCAACAAATTGTCTTTCATTCCAAATGGCGCGTTCTTCAGTAAGTAACACAATCTTCATTTCAGACATCTTGAAGTCTTATTTCTGATTAATTTAATCAGGAGTTTTTATTTATTTAATACATTTAGTCCTATCTATGTAGGGTTACAGTGTATGTCAGTAAGTGGTTAAAGTATAGTTTGCAGTTTTTGCCATAGTTAAATAGAGGATGGATTATTTTTTCTTACTGTTTGAAAAAGTAATAAAAGCGTTGAAAGTCTTGAAATAAACTCAAGAAGTTCGGAAACGGTTTTTTTAACAAACGTTTAACCCATTGACTTGTGAATTAATTTTAAAAAAGTTGCTTGGCAACAAAGCATATGCATTCGTTCTACGCCAGTGATGCACCTAGTGTTGACACTGCAGAAGTTAAGGGAAGCAAGTGATGCCATCCATCGAAAATAGCCGCAAGTTCTTGAACATGTCATTGCGTTGCTAAACGACTGGGTAATTGGTATTCCGAATTTCTTCAAAGTGAAGATGTGACATTCACGTCATGACATTTCAATGGGTCATCTGCAAAAAAAAAGTGCTGACTCAGCATCACCTGTGGCTCAATCAGCAACGTTCTGTTGTTAAAAATCGGACCGAGCTGATTTAACATTATGTTAAAACGTTGATTGCACAAAACCTGCTAATGGTAAAGCAGCTTTACTGTTTTTGCTGAAGGAACAGACAAGTTTGTTGAAATTACATTAAATAAAATAAAAATGAAATTAAAATATAATTTGGTGTGACAAAAACGGCTCTTGCCATGAAGAATGGAGCATTTTGGCACAAACATGAGGTTGAGATTTTTTTGTTTGATGTATCAAAATTAAAGGTTTGTTTTTGACCTGATCTTAAATTCTATAGTTTAAAATTTACTTGTACTTCACTATTTTTTTTCTTTGATCGCTCCTTTGATTTGCTAGGTTTGGTGGCTCTTCAGTCTTTGGACCTTTCTTACAATGATATTGAAACCCTAGACAACAAAACGAATAGTTTGTTTGAGGACCTTTACTCATTAGAACATGTAAGTGCTCATAAAGTTAGCCCTTTCAATATGACACCCGAGTATATTTGTTTCTGTGATTAGATCTACCTCGCACAATTCCAGTTTTTTATTTACGTTAATTGTAACTCCAATTTGTTAACATCTAAAATTATTGTTTCCTCGAGTGCCTTCAATCATTATTGTATGCAAAATCAGCATAATTGTGTAGGAATATTTAACTAACCACATAATTTGAGGGAGCGGACACTGATTTGTCTTCATAATCTAGTTGTAAAAGGGCTAAAGAATATCCCTCTCAATAAAATACTTGCGCAAAAGATAGAAACAGCTGATTTGGGGCTTTGTAAACCAAGAGATTACCAAGTCTACTTGTGGCACTATATCATCATGGAATTTTTTCCAAATCAAAAATCTCATAAACGGATTTTAAAAATTCCTGAATTTTAAAAGAAGATGGCTGTTAAAAAGTGTTGAGCATTCTCATAAGAAGTAAATCTAGCCATTTGTTCAGGAAGCTAACATTGTGCTTTCAAACAATCAGTTTGATTGGCTCCCTGAAGAATCAGCAGCTCATTCTAATTGTTTATGTGATTAGAAATCTTGAAGCATTTTGGAAAATTAATTGGTTGATTCAATCAGAGGCGTGCTGTGGTTTCCAGAGAGGGGAGGCAAGAATGCAATCTTGCCGCCCCTCAAAATTATAAATTTGATGACCTTTTTTTTTGCTTGTTACACACTGATTTTGTCGCCTTCGGTGATTCATTTTGAAATTTGATAACTTTTTTTTTTTGGCTTGTTCACCCTGATTTTGTTGCCAGCGGAGAGTGCCACCCGAGGCTAGGGTACCCACGGCATGCCCCTGGATTCAATACTGTGAAATGAGTGGGGGGGGGATTAGCTGGACTTTACAACTCCCACTAATTTTTCATTTGATTGATTTCTTCAACACGCATTACCACAGTAAACACAATATTTATGGGCATTCGCGCAAGTAATTTCATATGCCATACTGTACATAGTAAAATAAAAAGAAGGCATTACCCTGTTGAAACCCTCCGCCTTGTCTTTTTTGAATAGATCTCTATTGAATCTACTAAGCTAATTCTTTTCTTTTGTTCTCTTCTTCCAGCTCTATCTTAGCCACAATAAAATCTCTTATATATCCCGAAAGACTTTTCCCAACATACCGTACACTAACTTCAAAATTAAACATGTCGATTTAAGTTACAATACAATTCCTGTGCTGACGACAGATATGAAGTATGGCACTCGCACCATCGTATCCCTGAATCTTAGTCACAACATCATTAATGAAATAACTCCTCGTAAGTGTATTCTTTTTAACCTCTTGCTGAATATTGTTGGAAAATACATCACCTGTCTTCTGAATATTCAAGTAGGCGTACATTTTGTCCTTGGTATTGTTTTGACTTGTTAAGAGAAAAAGGTTTAAGCAAATGTAATGTCTGTAGTTATTCTAGGCTTTAATTTTTTTGTTTTGCAGCAGTGCATATGTATTTTCCTCTTGACTGAATCTCTTTGTAAAATCATCAAGTTATGTTTGCTGTTTTTCCCAATCAGAAAGTTGTCCTCTCCAGAAGCTTTGCCACAATCAGCTTATACTGATCAATTTTTAACACTTTATGCCTCAAAGATTTAAAAATCAGTCCAATATACATGTGTTTTCAATCAGTTTTTCTTGTTGAAAGCTATTGATATTTGTAGAGAACTCATGCAAAATTTAACTGTATTCTTTGAGACTAAACTTGGTAAACTATTTACTGATCAGTAGCCATTTTAAATTATTGGTTCATATTTAGAGATGTACTTTCAAGCGCAAAAATTTTGGCAGTCCAGAATTTGAGGTAGGAGGCAAGTCCTCATGCAATCAAACCAACCTTCCTCACTCTGTGTGCATTTTTGACTGTCAAAACTTTTGCACTGACTAGTACTGGGTATCTAGCCTGACAGGTTGTCTGGTTTGACTTCTTATCAGATCACCTGGAATCCATGCCTTGTTTTCAAGTGAAACTATTGTATTTGGCTGTATTATTTGGTTTTAAGCGATTTATTCAGCTTTTTCCTTATCCGGTCCATTATCGGGTATACGGCAAAATCAATATCTGGTACATCTTCATTCATATTATCACAAATTTTTTGGAAATGCTCGGAAACTCTCCACTAACATTCAATGGAGTAATCAGTAATTAATATTGAAAGGGAAAATTTTACTTTTTTTACAGAAAAACTTAAGATTTCTTCCCAGCAAAATTCAGCACTTCACTGTTAGGCCAAAGTAAACTATAGCCTTTCCCATTTGATTTCTTATTTTAGGAGTGTTGAGTAACTTAACCTCGCTGCAAATACTTGATTTATCACATAATAATCTGGACATAAACCACATAGAGAAAGGATCGTTCCTATTTCCTCCAAACTTGACGCACTTCAGTATTGCCGGCAATAGTTTACGAACTATTCCTGTTGATGACATTCTATCATCACCGAAAAAATTGCACGTCCTGGATCTGCGGAGCAACCGATTCCCTCATCTATCTGATAAATTTGTGGGCATGATATTTAATGGAACCACTGTGCTCTATCAAGGTAATAATAAATTCTCTTTAGTCTGTAATATGAGGGTTGTCCGTAAATTAAAGTCTCCAAAGCTGTTTCACATAGAAAAAATCATTTGATTGAAAAAACAAGTAGATTCTGAAAGCTTGAACTCTTAGCTATTTTTCGACGTAGTCGCCATTACGATCAATACACTTTTCAAGTCCCTCAGGAAGCTTTTTCATAATAGCGTCATACCCCTCTCCCGCCAACTGGCATAGGGAGGAATATAAGTATGGATTACCTCTGATAACTCAGAAAAAAAACCTTCAAATAGGCGAGAAGATTGCCAAGTACTAAGTAGATAATAATAGTAAATTATTTGTACATGTATAGCCAGGTTTACATAGCTTTGGATACACGTCAAAAATAAACTAATAAAAAAAAAAAACAAAAACAAGGCGCTTACCAGTCCACAAGACTGTAACAAGGAAGGAACCAAAAATAAATGAAAAATACGATACAAATGATGTGTTTAAATTAAACATTTTCTTTACTGCATTTCAAAGAACTCCTCAAGAGATTAGTGTGGGTTTTCCTTTAATTTATTCTTCAGGCTTTAGAGGAGTGAGCTGGTCCATCTTGCTTAAACTTTCTTCTAAGCTCCGGCGACAACTTATTAAAAATATTGATGAATTGATTTTTCACTGTGCTGGCTTCTTTTTTTAAAAAGGGTCTGCTCAGAATTGTGAAAACAATGCCTAGTGTTACGAGAATGCATTGGATCCATGACATCACTTTTTTTTTTACAGTTTACAGTGGGTGTGTTAGCGCTGAAGAAACCTGATTTCAAAGTGTTATCGCGTGAAATATTGATGAAGAAAATGGGGTTTTCTTTATTATCTAACTGTTGGAGAATATATTCTAATCATCACATGATTTAGAATACCCAAACCAACATTTTGTGCTCCCACAATAACCTTTTGAAATGAAGTTTTTTGAGCTCGAGCACACCCTCTGTTTTAGCCGCCATTTTACCGAAGAGCTCCTCAATTGGTGTGTATTTTACACGGAGCCTCTTCAACTTGAAGAGCTCTTTCATAAATCACCATGAATGTTATCCTTGAAGCAAGTAAATCTCACAGTATTTATTATTTTCCCACATTATTTCTGGCTCTCTTGAATAAATTGTCTGCATGTTTTAACTTTCCATCTTTCAGACAACACACTGTGGTGTAATTGCTCAATGCGCCCTCTGTATCGATTCATCACTCACAATCGGAATTCAAAATCAGAGCCAAATTATTCTACGCTGAGGTGTTCTAAACCAGAGAGCTTGAAAAATAAGGTGTTTGCATCACTTCGTGAATCAGATCTGAGATGTGACTTCGATTCTGACGAACAGAGCAGTATTGACTACAGAACTACTCCAGATGTTATGTTCAACAAACAAATCAAGTAATTCATTTTCATTTCATTGCTTCCTTTATCTATCTTGATTTTTAATCTCCAAACAATGTTCCTCCCATGCACCTTTTAAAAGAAAGGGTTGGATAGAATGGAGCTTTTGCAATGTTTTGCTACAGGCAATTATGGACCATCTATTCTAGAGTAAAATGATGGGTAATTAATGATATGACCATTAAAAAAGCCTAAAACTCACTCCTTGCAAAGAAAACCTAACTTGAAGTTTTGGGTGACCACCCTTGCATGTATGCACCAACCTCAGATTCACACCCCAAACAAACAGCCGCCATCTTGCTTGGTTGACAATCACCGTAATTCCCGTAGATCGATGTATCGCCGCTGAAAACCTTCCGAAAGGAGAACGACTGACTGTAAAGAACATTGCGTTGCTATGATTTATTTATCTAGTCGTGTTTGTGTTGTGTGAACATCATGTGAAAGTTTATTCTCAGGTTCGTGGTTGTCAACAAGTAAGATGACGGCTGTTTATTTGAAGTGCGAATCCGAGGTTAGTGCATTTATGTAAGGTAAGGATGGCCACCCAAATCTTCAAGTTAAGTTTTCTCTGCGAGGAGTGAGTTTTTAACATTTTTAATGGTCTCATCGTTTTTTTCGCAGCATTCACAATGGAGTTGATAGTGGATTAGCCTACGCAGCAAAATCTTGGAAGAGCTCCATTTTGATGAAGCTGGCATTGCTGAATTTGTTATTTCATTTTGAACAAATGTTCTCACAGCCCTAAAAAAATCTACCAAAATGTTTTCCTGTAAATCGAGCTTGAAAGTAAAAATGTTTAAATGGGAAGAGTGGAGTTGGTAGAATGACTTGTGTGAACGCTTGTGCACTTTATTATCTTACCCAAACTGTTTGTTTGGTAACGATGGATGACATTGATGCAGTACCCAAACATTGGAATTGGTACCCGCACTGCAAGGTGGCGGTGGAAAAAGTAACTCAATGGTGACAATGAACAACGCTCTTGATTGGCTAGAAATAGTTTTTGTTGACCCTGGCGCTAGATGCAGCGCAGGATTTAGGTATGGGCCGTGGCCCAGAGCAGCAGATTTCTAAAGGTGGCAAATTTTTCTAGGCAGTTCCTTTTTTTTTTTTTTTTTTTAATGAGTGCAGTCGCAAGTGCAGATTCAAAATTTAAAGTGCAACTGAGACAATGGTGGACGAGTAAAAAAATAAATGAGACTCAGAATTTTAAATTGCATTAGTGAGGGCGCAGGGCGGGCTGCTCGGTGACAGCGCTAGCGGTCGATGGCGCCTCATTGCATAGCCTTACGTCACATTTGAATTCAGGCTTGTTGCTGATTTTCTTGCTGAAGACAACGCGGTGCATTAACTGTGCTGTTATCACCACAAAAATCCAAGTAACTTTGGGTATAAGAATGGGGAAATCTCTATAAAAACCACGAAAAATTTTCGGGGGTGGACCTCAACTCAAGTCCTCCAGAACCCTCTCCTAGCTGGGCAGGGGTTCCAAACTGCGTGATCCGTGGATCGCTTGAAAGTAAAGAAATTTGTCAATTTTTTGTTGTATTTCATGGCTGTAAGTTTTTCACGGAAAATGGTCTCAGAATCTCAAAAATATCAGTAAATTTCCATTCATACAGTGCGTAAATAAGAGAAATAGATTCTTAGTTTTAAAATTTTTCTCAGGAAATTTTTCAAAAATCCTGTGAGAAGAAAGTCCTGAATAGCATGAAACTTGCGGTGTTTCGGAACATTTTGCAACCCTGTTGCTGGGGCAACCCCTCCCCCCCTTCCCCCCATGTTTGATCTTCCTTTGAGTGTGGGCTTGGGGGGCGGCGAAAAGTCAAATGGGGCATTGGCGGCAAATTTGTAAATCCGGCGCTGGTTAGATGTCCTCCGAAAAGTTCTGAACCTAACTCTTCATCTAAACAGAATAACTAAATTTTCTTCAAGATTATAATAATGAAACTAGACTGTAAAATCCTAGTCCTAATTGTTTGGCAGTTCCAAAAGAAAGAGAGTTACCTTGAGCACTAAAAAATGGACAAAGACAAAACAAACTGACAAATTTTTCTTTTTGGTGATCAATAAAACAAACAGTTTGATGACTTTTAAACATTGACAGCAACTGTTGCTAATCATAATGAGCTATTCCTTCTGATTTAGGGGCATTGATTAAATACTTTTTTGTGTGTTCAGAGCCTTCAAAGGAATCAATTTTTCATGGAAAGTTTCTCAAATCAAAGAAGACATCGGAGACCTCCTATTGGTCATCCGACCTAAATCAACTCTAGGGTATTACGCAGGCCCAAAATCCTTGCTAACAAAATCGGTCGCCTACAATGTTAGATCTGATAGGATTTCAAATGTTCCTGTATCTGATGTAAGTTCGCCATTCTTCTTTTTATTTTTCTTTCCCCCATCTTTTCCTGACTGTTAAAGAGCGCACTCACCAAATCTATCATCTTATCTTCTGTTTTGCACTATCTCTTTCTGTCTGCAAGACAAGATGTACTGGGATGAAAACAAACATGAGATGGTAGAGGAATTTGTCCATCTCTTTCTCCTTCTATTTGAATGCATGCGTTAGAAAAGGATGGAGATAGGGGCTAAAGTCAAGTGATGGCCTCCATTGCTATCTCTTTCTCCTTCTATTTGAATGCATGCGTTAGAAAAGGATGGAGATAGGGGCTAAAGTCAAGTGATGGCCTCCATTGCTATCTCTTTCTCCTTCTATTTGAAGGCATGTGTTGGAAATGGATAGCAATGGAGGCCATCCCTTGACTTTAGTCCCTATCTCCATCCTTTTCTAACGTATGCATTCAAATAGGAGGAGAAAGAGATAGACAAATTTATGTATCCACCCATGAATGAAAAACTATCAAGGATGCCTGCTTCTTTCTTGCATTTATCTACTACATATCTTTGAAAAACCAGAAAATACCAGACAGCAAATGCAACCAATATTTCATGCATTTAGAAGGAAATTCCATCATTTTGTAGTTACAATGTTGTTTACGTATACTTGGTGGTTCCGTCTATGTAGCAGTTTGCTGGTGCAAATAGTATCTAGTAAAGTGTGGGCTGCTTAAACGTGAAGTGATTTCCCGAGTTAATGAGTGGCTTTCGAACGTTTTTCATGTGCACATTAAAAGTGTACCTAAGAAGGCTCTACAGTCTACAATATTGTTGTAGCAAAAGTGCGCAGCAGACCCATTACAAACTAAAATTAAAATGAGAAGTAGGCCAACACGAATGAATACACCTTTGAAGCATTTTGGTGTGCTCACAGCATCATTTTCCAGGGACTGTCCCTCTTCCAACTTGAGTGTAGTGTGTGCTCCTCTTTTGAGTATTATATCTATCTATCTATTTTTTCCTTTTGAAAATGGTGCTGTGAGCGTACCGAAACGTTGTGTTGGCCTTTTTCTCATTTTAATTTTTTACATGTATAAAATAATGTCAGTTGACTCCTTGGATTTTGGTCTGGGTAGGCAGCCTGCAATACATATCGCAGATAATTTATGGATTTTGGGTGGCCTACCTAAGCCAAAATTTAAGGAGCCTGCTGACATTATTTAATTCGGTAATTGTACATGAGTTCTTTGGAATCCATTAATTCAAGCAGTGCGCTCCCAATTTTTTTAGCATCAAACGAAGCAACTGCGATAGTCATCACCAAGCTCAGTCACTGTAAGTGCTGATGAAATGATCAAATTGATCTTCAAATTAGAGGGGAGCTATTGCAAACCTTCTACTTACTCAGTTCAGGCGGGTGTCTCAGTTAAAAACTTCCTCTAGGAAAGGAAGAAAAGAAATGATTAAGGCATTTTGTGGTAAAGTATTGCAGCATTTAATCATACTGGAAACTAAAGGGCTCTGCCAATAAATTTCACATCTGACAAAACTGATTTCTCAGTTTTTTCGGCCTGTACAAGCTGTTAGAGGGGGAAAAAACTGTATTTTCCTATTTCAATGGTAAGAATAAAAATATTCCAGAAAAAAAGTACCTAAATCAATTGTAGATGAATTGGCAGGTTTCTTATGTTTCTCCAGCATCTGCCCTAAGGTAGACGAAATCGGGGAACATGGGAGTTGACCAGCCTACGTCACGACCCTAGGGATGAATACCACTTTTTTTCATCTACCGTGCAACTACCCCAAGTGCAGAGTTTTCTGTGGAGCCCTTCAACTGTTCCTCTAATTTATCTTCTCTCTCTTTTTTTATTTTGCAGGGGCCTTTACAGCTCTGTCTATTTGCCCAAGACAGTGAAGGCACAATCCGCGACAAAGCCTCTGATCAGTGCGAAGATATACTCACAGGATCTTCCGTGTCGTTTGCGTTAAGCCCTGTGATCTTTTCTTCAGTATTACTACTTGTAATACGTACTATCCTCTACTGAAGTATTCATTGATAAGTTGCTTTCTTAGAAAGCATTGAGAGTCATTATCTTATTTTGAATACTATTTTGTGCAATATATTTTTTTTTATTACTTTAAGCATTACAAAAAACAAACTTCAGTAAAACTATGAGTTTAAGAGATGTTGAAAAGTAGAAAAATTGCTTCAAAATACACCAAGCAACAGTTTCCATGTTGGAACCGATTTTTTTCTCCGGTTGTCGAGACTTACTTCAGATACTTGTCTTCATTTCTGACTCAAATCTTGAATTTTTGGGTTAATTACTTTTTTTTGCCCTCCTGTAAATTTATTGTTTTTAGCTGATGTTGTACGTTATGTAGATAGATAGATAATTTTTCCTTTTTTTTTTTTCAACATAAGTTGATTTCTTCTCTGCCAGTGAGAAAACTGTGTAGGTGAAAAAGCATTTGGCTGTTTACTTCAAAATTAGCGGCATTGCCCTCAAAATTAGCCAGTCAGAAAAGATGCAAACGTAGGCAGCTGTGACGCCAATTTTTTTCCCCCTTGTAAGTTGACCCTTAAAATGGTTTCAACTCTTAAACTAACTCACTTTTAAAAACTTGAATTTTCCTCTCGGAAACTTTTGAATTTTCCATTTTACTGTGATTGCATCAAAAAAGTAGGTATACATTCATGATGTCCACTCTCATGCACATTGCACATCATGACATATTGTCTCGGGAGTCTCATCAAATTTTAACTTCCCTTGTTCATAATCATTTTTGTTAACCGTGTTACATTAAGTGTGTTGATTAGTGTTTAGATTGCAAAGATCATATCTTTCCAAACGCTTTTTTTTTCCTTTTGCAAGAATGTGACTGTTGCGCAGATTAATTTTTTCGCTTTGTATGAAATTGCCAGATTCAGAGTGTCGTTCTTGGTGCAGTATCCCTCTTGTCCCCATTCCTTCCTCGCCTTTTTTGGTACCTTGGTATCTTAATTCCTCCCTTTTCTCTTCTCCCCTTTCCCCTTTTCCTATTCTCCATCCAGTCATAATCTGATTGCTTTTAGCTCAGTCCATTCACCTCTCTGGAGAATTGTCATGAAATAGCTTTCAGATCAACCACAGTAACTGTTTGGTTTTTGATTCCTAAAAGCATCACCACTGCCAATGTCTAAAATTATTAAAAACTAGGATTTTTTTTGGAATCTGTAAGGGAGAACAGCCAAATTAGGTAAAGTCCTTAGCTCTCCGTTTTGAAAGTATCATTTTTAAATGGGGTTACAAAATTTTACTCCAGTTGTTCGGACAGTTATTTCAAGAATTTATTGTCTCAAGAATGGTATTATTGTTGTAGTCTCTTTACATATATCTAACCCTTCACTGAGGAAAACTCAATTAAAGTTGAAATTGGGACCACTACTGCATTTAAAGCATGCATCTTGGGCACTGAAATTTGTTATTATTGCTTTTTTTACAATTTTTTACATAAAACATTAAAATCTCACAATGATGACAGTAAAATATCAAGTCCCTACACTGATTTTGTTCATGGTGCATGGATTTAGGGGCCAAATCTCTTGCCAAATTCGTTTCTTTCGTGAGTCAATTTTAGTTATTCTCAATGTGTTCATAGTTTTCTATGGAAATTTTACTCCAGAATTACAGTTTTTATTGCAGTAAAAAAAAAAAAAATTGTAGCAACAACATTATCATACATTATGATTTTTATCCTCGTTTACAAACAATATTAGATAATTACAGGATATGTATTATTTTTAATTCCTCTTCCAATCATCCATTTTGCATGACTGTCCGAGTCAACTTCCTGAGATGGACTGATAAATTGTCAAGTTAATGATTCTGATTCTTAGATTTGCATTATTTAAAGAAGATAATGTGCAGTTTTTGATAGTTTCATCTTACCTTGTGGTTGAATTACTTTATGATTGAATTCATATAATAAGTAAGTTTATCTTTATTTTTGGAACTGTGCAAGATTATATGTACTTGCATCTTGTATTTCCTGATTAAAAGAAAAAACAAGGCTAAATTCATAATAAGAGCCAATCTTGTATTAAACATTTTTAAAATGACTTACATAAAAGTCGAAGCTAACGGCCTTTCGATCCACGAGATCATCTTTGGTGGCATAAAGTATAACAAGAAGAAAATACTAAAAACAATGAAAGCAATAAGGAACAATGTAAAATGTTTTATCATTTTTAATTTTTTCATGAATTTAGTTTCATTTGTCTTGTTTTTTCTTTTAATCCATTACATCTTGTTTTTTGCAATGTTCCAATTGTACTTCCTGGATGAACATCGTTTATAAGAAAAATTCTCTAGACTCAAGTAAAGTGGTGCAATCTATCAATTTATCTGCAATTTTTCAATCAAAGCTCTCTTAAGTTTTGTTCTGTTGTATTAGAACTCTTCTTTGGTGTACACTAAATTATCAACTGCCTTTGTCTCAGATTCATCTATTAGGTTCCTATTAGGTATTCCTATTAGATTCATCAGTTCTATTATTGGGTCTGTTGTACACTTTCTGTACAGCGTTGTGGAGGGCCAATTCCTACGTTAAATCATTTGAAAAAAACCTTAAGAGCATCAGAAAGTTCTTAAATCTACTCACTAACTCAATAAATCCGTTTAAAAAAATGCAAAAATGGCGGTCAAATGAGCGGTGACAATGGGGGAGTCCTCAGTCCTATCTAATTGCCGCTTTCTCTATGATGATCACTTTTTTTATCATGGAGAGAGCTGCAATTAGATGGGCCTGGCCCATTGTCAGCAGCTCTTTTGACCACCATCTTGTAATTTTGTAAAACACATTGATTGAGTTTCTCAGTAGATTTTGGAACTTTCTGATGCTCTCAACGTTATTTTCAAGTGATTTCACAAAAGAATTGACCTTTCTTAACGCTGTACCATAAGTGTGAAACAGACCTGCTCTGTCAGCGCTGATAAATTCATGCGGTGCACCTGTCTAATGAATGGATCTGTTGCAAACTTTTGCTACAGGCTTACTAATAGTAGAATATGGGGTAAAACCCTGTAAAAAAAACTATTAGCGCACTAAAAAATCACGAAATCCACTCCCCAACTTACAAAATGCTTTCAAACTTGAGACCGTAATGGCGGCCGATGCCACTGATTACATTGAGTTTTCCTATCTTCAATCAGCGCCATCACACGAGGTGTTCTCGCAACACCACACATTACGCCATTACGCCATCACGGTCTCGCATTTAAAAGCATTTTGTGAGTTTAGGAGTGGATTTCGTGATTTTTTAGTGCGCTAATCGTTATTTTTACAGGGCAGGACCCCATTTTCAACTATTAATAAGCCTGTAGCAAAAGTTTGCAACAGCTCCATTAGTGAAATCTAGAACCTGCCCTATTGTTTTCATTTTTTTTTTATATATATATTCATCATAAGATGCAGAAGCATCAATGGTTAGTTTACCATGTTACTGATCTTACTTTTTATCACTGTCATCTTTCAGGGTTGTCTCTTAGTTTTTTATTTTTCAATTTAATTTAAAGTATCTTGTTATCAAAGCTCAAAATGACACAAAATATCAGTTTAATGATGGCTGATCCATCCTTTGCTCATACTAATTTTCTACTTAATGTAAAATAACTATTATTCAAGATCTGTTGCATATTTAACTGCATTTTTTATTTTTTTTTATTTTTAGTGATCACTTTTATCATTTTAACTAATTTCTCTTTTGCCATTTGTTTTTAAAATGTCAAGGGGAAAAATTCATTGAATTTTTCTTTTTATATATGTGCTATGACTTGCTAAAGAATGTCCCCTAGTTGATATTATTCTTGTCAACTTTTTCTGTTTTTTTAATGCAAATTTTCTATTTTTCAAGGTGTACTTACAAGTGGCTTTCTGCTTGATTCTTAAACACTAGAAAGCCACATAATTGTTTAAAAGTTACCAAGTTTTAATTTCAAAAGAATATAAATTTCAATCAGGATACTTTCTTTTGTTGGCCATAGTACTGTGATGATCAGTATTCTTGTTCTCTGATTAATTTATACTTTTTTTTTTGTTTTTGTTTTTTTTTAAATTACTTATAACTGTGCGTAATTTTTGGGCAACTGGAGTTTACTACTTAAACCATTCCCAGCAAGTAATTACTACAGTTTTCAGAAACACGAGCGGAGACAAAATTTTCTTACTAATACTGAAGCCAAAAAAAGTAATTGATTAAGTAAGGCTTAATTCAAAAGGAATGCTCAAAATTGGAACAGAATATAAATTTGGAACAGAATTTAAACAGAAATGGAAATGGAACAGAATTTAGATTTTGACAGCCCTGCTGGTATGTCTATTTTACTGTAGCTGGACACTGACATCAAATAAAATAAGTTTTGTCCTGTTTTTTTATTCAGGTATTATATATATGGATGAGCTAGTGTACCTATCTTGATCTGTTGTAAACTATCCTCTGTAAATTGGATTTTTGGACTTTTAAGTTTTAATTCTTGATGGTTCCTTGCAAGATTGGCCAAGCCGATTTTCATAAAAACCCTAAATGTCTTCTTCTTGTACCTGTCAACTACCATGATCTTTGCATATTGGCTGAAAATCTTAACAGCACTGCAAAATATGCTTCCCTTTTATAATTACCACAACCATAGGTACCCTTCCTCGCAAGTTTTCTGCTTTTTTTTTTTTTTTTCTTGTTGAGAAACGGTTTTTTGTAAACCTTCCTACTTTTACTTTTTGCTTGAGCCTACGCACTTCCAGTGATCTTCTCACAACAGCATGCTTCTGAAAGTTGTGATGCAAAACAGCATGCCTCTAGAAAATCATGGCTCGAAACATCAAGCTTTCTGCAGTGTCAAAGGCTACATTTTCAAATTTAAGATGCCCTTGAAAGTTAGGTAGAAGAAACAAAAAAAATGAATGAGCTAAGAACACTCTTAAAGCTGCTGTGATTGTTAAATTTTGAATCCAGGGGGCCGGTCATTTACCTCATCGATAAACCGATCATTAAGACTGTCTATAAGTGATGCTATTGGTTCAAAATTGTAAAACTTGGCTGTTGCTATGGTAACCATCGTTAAAGTGCCCATTATTTAAAGGCTGTTCATTGAATGACTTCAAAAACCGAGCGCTTTAATGATTCTCACCATAGCAGCAGCTAAGTTTCACAATTTTGAATCAATAGCATCTTTCATTGACAGTCATAACAATTGGTTTATCGATGAAGTAAACGATTGGCCCCAGGTCATGTTGTTTAGAAAAAGAATGAGTAGCATCCTAAAATTCGTCTCCAATTTTTCTAAACCTACCTGCGCATGCTGTAGTCCTAAAATCTTATGTGTAGATACGTCAATAAAAAAAAACAGGTTTTGGTTTTTCCTATTGACAGTCTTCAATTGAATTAAGTGACTAAATTTTGTCAGATGAGTCCTCACTGGTCTCGTAGTATTTCTTATAATTATACTGAAGTTTCAGGCTGTGTTATTTGTATTACTTTGAACTTTTAAAAGTATATGTTAAGTCCTATTGACATTCCGTGTTTTGTAAATAGTGAAATCTTTTCTACTTTTTTGTATTGTGTCACACATTCTGTTAATCTTACCGCCTGTGCAAGACAAGAATATTTTTACCAATATCCCTAGTCCTTTTTTACTATTTTTCTCCCTTTTAGGAAGTCTTGAGACCTTCCTAAAGAAAAAAAAAAAAAACAATCTAGGTTTTAAGGTATTTAACTCTTTTTTACTGTATAATATCATTCTTCCGTTTTCAAAAATTTACTGGAAGACATTTTTGAAAAGTTTCATGGTGTATGCTTTGTAAAGGACCTTATTCTAAATCGGCCTTTTTACCCCTTGGAGCAAAGTGTAAAATACTTTCAGGGATGATAGAGGATTAAATCAACGTTCCAAATCTGGCCTATTTTTTGATTTTGGACGAAGGGAAAAGGAGGGAGGGGGGTCCAAAGTCAGACACTTCAAACGCCCATAACTTTTGAACGATTAAAGATACGATGATGCACCTACTTTGTGCAAAAAGATAGATCGTTTAAAGACCTTTCGATTGTTGTGTGTAATATTTGCCTAATTTTAATTTTTAATCGATTTATCGAAGTTTTTCTGATTTTTTTGAAATCGGGTTTTCAGTTTTTTTAATCATGGCAGTTTGGCAATGCACAAATCATCACAAATTCAAAATTGTTTTCATGATAAATGACTAATTTGCAGAAAAAATTGTCGGCAGCCATCTTAGATTTTGGAATCTGGAAAAACTGATGCAAAATTTGAATTCAGGGTTAAAAAATACCGTAGAACACCAAATTTCAAGTCATTTGGACAGGAAAAACAGTTTATGCTAACTTCTACCACCTGTAGTATGCCCCTCGGGGCGGCCTTTTTCGTGAAAGAGCCAACTTTGAACCCTCATAACTCCGCTTCAAAGCATTTCCCCAGCATGTGGTTTGAACCATTTTTTTTTATCAAATTTTGTCTACTTTTATCATGAAAACAATCTGTGATGATTCTTGCATTGCCAAACTGCCATGATTAAAAAAACTGAAAACCCAATTTCAAAAAATCAGAAAAACTTTGATAATCGATTAAAAATTAAAACTAGGCAAATATCTCTCACAACAATTGAGAGGTCTTTAAACGATCTATCTTTTTGCACAAAGTACATCATTGTATCTTTAATCGTTCAAAAGTTATGGGAGTTTGAAGAGTCTAACTTTGGACCCCCCTTCCTCCCTTTCCCTTCGTCCAAAATAAAAAAATAGGCCAGATTCGGAACGCTGATTTAATCCTCTACCATCCCTGAAAGTATTTTACATTTCGCTCCCAGGGGTAAAAAGGCCGATTTTGAATAAGGTCCTTTCCTAAGTAGCCAAAATCGATTGCTACATGCGTTACTATTCTTTGTTGAAGGTAACCTTTGATCATGGAAGTTCAATGTCAGTAACAAATGTCACAATGATCATTTGTATCTTAATCAAGCTAACTACTTATTTTAAACGTCTTTTGTCACACATCTAAATTTTTATTCAGATTCCAATTCCGTTTGTTCCCTCTTTATTACCACTACATTTTTTTATTGAGGCTGGCGGCTGCTCCTGCTATCAGGTACCCACCTCCATTTCCTTGTGAAGTTGTAAATTCTATATTAAAAATATAGACTTAAATTAATTCAGAAATTCTATCAATGTATCTTAATTTAAATCATTTAATGGGTGACCTTAATTTATTAGGAAAACATCACTGTGATTACTCTTCTTATTGAAAGTCTTATTAAAAATGGGGCGTTTTATTGAAGGCTGCCCTCCTTTCTTTAAATCAGAATATTTACGAGGGTAAATGAAAAAGTAGAAATGTGTTATGTTAAGGTGATTCCATGTCACGTGACCAAGGTGATCGATTTGTCGATCGATTAATTGTCATTTACCCGGACTATATGGAGTTTTTTTGTTCAACGAGGATCGTCGGCACCTGTGGGTAGATCTGACAAAGATATCTGCAAAATTTGGATGCTCGAATCAACAAAATAAAGACGTGATTATGGAAATTTGCACAATCGCTGCTCGATCTCTTGTATCGCTCTACGATTGTACGAATTTCCATAATTTTATCACGTCCTTATTTTGCGGATTGTAGCTTCCAAACTTTGCAGATATCTTCGTTAGATCTTCCTACAGGTGCCGACAATCCTTGTATTAAAAAAAAAACTCCGTGAAATCTGGTAATTGACCATTAATCGATCGACCAATCAATCACCTTGGTCACGTGACATGGAATCACCTTAACTATCAAAGAGATTGCACTGACATTCTACCAGTGAGTTAAATTCACCCTTAGACTTACCTGCCAATACACTGTTGCATTTCTTGTTCGGTGTATAAATATCTATAAAGTATTGAATACTCTGTTAGTCTGTTACTATCATGAAACAGGAAATAAATTTATGAACAGAAAAATTTTATCTGGCTTTTAATCTTTTTAACCTCTCACTTCTTCTCTGTAATATACTCCTTCAGAGAGAAGCATTAGGAAAGGAGGAAAAGTGTAGAAGGTTTTAGTGCAAAGTTAATGTTTAGTTAACAGTGCACTCTCATCGGTGCAACTGCAACTCATTGCAACTCATCGGTGGCAATCAGCTGTGACAAAACTTTGTAGTTTTCCTAACTTTCTCTATCACTCTTCTGTGACCCTCATGCGTAGCTATCTCTCTCTAGTGTCAAATTTCATTTACAGGGCCTTGTTTGACCTCATTTTTGCATTATAATTGCATTAAAACTAACTGCATTACAATTGCATTAAAATAACTGCAGAAATTCATTGCCGCCCAAATATTTCACACAAAATGTCTCTGCCTACAATTTTAGCAATGAGAGTGAGATAGCAGTACGTAGGGCTCACGTGGATGACTTTATCCCAAAAACCGTCTATTGTCATGGTGAAAAATTGACTTCCTCATTTCTTAGCATTTCATGACCACCTGCATTCAATGAAACATGTTTGATTTATTCCTGAAAAATGTCTGTTGGTCTGTCTGTGACCCATCAGAACTCATGATCTATCTGTCCAATTGCATCTAAAATTGGATGGCAAAGATTCTCTTCAATAGTTTCAATAATCTAATTTGATTTTAACGTGGCGTAAATTACAAGAGCAGCGGTAGAATCCCTTCCCCTTCCCCATCATAAAAATATGCTAGACATGGATTGAAATTGAAATTTCTTAATCATGACTCTAAAGATCTTGAAATTTGGTGAGACACATTTTGAAGAGAGGTAGATAGCATGCTCTTATTCATTTATCCAGGATAACTCACTAATTGGTTGTTCTGAAAGGGGGGAGGAGGGAGCACTCAGTACAGGTTGACAATTCCAAGTTTTCTTAACTATAACTATTCCATAGTTGAATTATGTTTTGACTGGCAAATATGAGGCAGCAAGCATCAAAACATATCAATCCAATATTTTTCATCATTATTGTGAGCAAGATTGATTTGACTCGAAAGATGCGACTCGTGTGCAGAAAGCACTTTTCTCAAATGGATGAAGGCTCTTAAATCATTAGCAATGATTTTCATCTTGAAATCAACCATTTAGAGTTATTTGAATCACAGGAGGAGGTATATTTTCATAGATGCACGCGCTCGCTGCTCAGAGGAGCATTGAGTGAGAGTTGGGCGGCGAGAAGTGCCCTTATAAAAATTGCTTTAACGCACGAATGAAAAATCGCCCTAAGGTTTGGTCTCAAGGATATCAAAGGTGAAAGTTTGCAGAGTAACATACCTGTCTTTAGAGAGAATCGAATGATGTGCATGATGTTAAGAGAGAGAGGTTTCCTAACTCTGAATTTAGCAGTGTTCTCAATACCTACTGAGTTTGATAATTTTAATGGTGATTTTGAGACTTTCTTGAGCTTTAAAGTGCTTTGCATCGCTCATTTGGACATAACCAACAGGTTTCATGCCGAAATTGTCGATTTTGGCCGTTTTACAAGAATATCGCAAATTCAAAATTGTCGGCAATTTTGAAAAAAAAATTGGAGCCTAAAAATCAGGTTTCCTGGACAGTTGTATTTTTTTTCTGAAAATGACTTGTTTTGTAGAGCATTTTAAACTAATGGTTTTTTTTAAATTCCGACTTTTTTAGTGGGAGTTATGAATTTTTGAAAATGGGTCAAAATCGAATTTTGACTTTTGATATCACGAACACGAAAAATAATATCGATCTGCGATTTGCGCCAAAATGCTCAGAATTTGATGTTCTTTACAGTTATGTAATAAAAATTAGGGGTCGACATTTGAGAAAAATGTGATTTAAGGGGGCAGTGACCCCGGGATCCGCCCCCCTAAAAGATGTCCTCCTCCCCCCCAAAATAATGGAACCTGTGTTTCAGCGTTTTTTTTAAATTCGAACTCAAACTCAAGTTATTCGGAGCTGCTCCTTTTTTTTTTTTTTTTACACCCTGTATAGGTATTTTAAGTTTGGATAACTATCTATAGAATTTTTTTATTCTATGAACTTTGGCTAGTTTGGCCTCCTAATAACGATTGCCCCTGTCACTCCCATCAAGTGGTTTGCAGTGAGTCTGTGAGTGCTAACTGCTAAGTAATTGATTGCTGTTCGTGATTCATTTTGTTGCAAATATTTACTTTGCCAACCAATCAGAGCTCACTTACTGCTAACTACTTGCATGTTTGTCAAGGGCTGATGGAATTTTATTTTATTGTACAGTAAGTAGGTATACTTATTCAAAGACTTTATATCAATCAGCATTCGAACGCTCATTTGAGTTCGTTTATATAAGGTAATTAAATCCAGTATTCAGCATTTCTTTTTATCATTTAATTTAAGTTAGTACCTAGAAGCTGAGATTTAATGCACTCGAATTTATTTAACTAAAAAAAGTGTCAAATAATTTGCCATCCCTATTTAAAGTATCCTCCAGCAAAAGAGAGAATGTTCCATTCATCTACTTAGCTAGTAGGAACAATCAGACTTTTGACAGGGAAAGCCCCAATTTTCTTCAAATAATTATGAACACTTTTATTTTAATCGAGAAACAGTGCTTCACAACGCAGTGTCATCACTGCGTGAACGTGATGAATATTTTACCGCCAAAAATTCAAAATTTGATGACAAATTTACACCAAAACTCTTACCAACAAAAAATTTACTCGATAACCGAGTTCGTGATTTTTCGATTTTTTACAATTTACAGTGTCAGTGTTTTTAGAAATATTACGTTTTTTTTTATTTCTTAGTTTCACAAGGTGAAATTGCAACTAGTCAATCATCCATTATTTTTTCTATTAGTTTTTACTGGACTCTACTTTTCACTATTTTCACCCTCAATTTTTCTTCAATACTTTTTCTCTCAAGGATGTGACAAACTGTTTCATCACAACTTTTCGCGCCAAGTGAAAATGTAAACAAAACAGTCAGAAAGTTCCGGAGTCAGGACCCAGGTAATTATTTAATATTTTCCTCTTGTTTTGCTGCTTTTTAGTTTCTTTACGTTCTCACATGGTGCTTTTCCTGCAAGAATATTCTCTTTACCTTTGTAATTATTTTTTCGCTTTGACTTCCATCTTGATTTTAATCCCTCTTATCTTCTATAACACCAGCTCCTGCCAATCTTCAAACTCTATCAACTATCTTACCCTTCGTTCCTCTGCTGCGAATAAGTGCATGTGAGTTTTACATAAATCTGTCATTCTGTGCAATTGCCACAAAGCTCACGAATTTGTCACCTGTGGGTGCTCTTTTTTCCTCTTTAGGCTCAGTTGAGTTTGATAGTTTCTTCCTAGTCAGTGTTCAGCGTACATTCTTATCACCGTGTGCTCACATGATCCTTGCTCAATGCGCTTTGTCCAAACCCTCTTTTAGGGTCTCTGCTTCTCTTCTAAGGATGTATGATTCTGATTGCAAAGTGGTTCTGGTTGCACTAATCCACCCCCTGGTTAACACTTTAAGGGAATGGACTGTAAGCACAGTCAACGATTTGAAGAATGTCAGTCGAACTCCTTACATCTTGGTCTAGGAAGGCTGAATGATTGCGATACATACCACAATGTAAGAATTGCAGGAGGCCTACCTGAGCCAAAAGCTAGTGGTACGTTGTTTCATTTTTATAGTGGTGTGTTCGTTGCTCATAGTCACGAAAAGTTTGAAAGTGAATAATGTGCCTTTTAATCGGTTTGATGTGATTTTACAGATTTCCTGGATCAATCACTCTTGGAATCATCCCTGGATTATCAGCCCTTCTATAGTAAACAATGTTGTTCAGAATAAATTGTGGATACGATGTTGAAGACGAAACTGCCCATTTTGGAACTCGTGCTGTCGCAGTGGGATCAGATTGCTTGTTTGAAACCAGCACTTTAGCCACCATCGAGCCATCTCCTCAGGTATCCTTTATTTTTAAGTCAGCAACTTTATTTCTGTTAGTGTCATTTTTGACAACAGCAAAATCTAAAGAATAGGGCTGTTGCACACTTTTGCTATAAGCGATTTGATAGTCGATTCTGGTGTAGAAACCTCTCGTATAATAACGATGGCAGCACTAAAAACTTCCGAAATCCACTCCTAAACTGAATGAACGCTTTTATTTGCGCGAGTGTAATGGTGGCATAGGGCAGTAATAATGGGAGATTGATATCTTAATTTTGTCACTCTCTATGCTGACAAGGATGAATCACAGGGTAATTATTAGTCATCAGAGTAGTGATCCACATCCAATGAATGGTACCCTGACATCTAGTGATACCGGTGTCAAATGAAATTCGTCTCTTATTGGTCACTTCTTGATGGAGTTACAGTATTGTCAGATGGAAATCTCCCACTATTACTGCCCTACCATGACGCTAGCTCAGATGAAAGTGTTTATTGCAGAGTGTAGGAGTGGATTTCAGAAGTTTTTAGTGCTTACATCGTTATTTTTGGAGGGTTTTACACCAGAATCGTCTTGTAAATCGCTTATAGCAAGAGTGTGCAACAGCCCCATTTCTTGGAGTAGACGCATGGTGAGTGAGTATTGCCAGGAGGCGTCGAGTCATGTAAAGTGCACCAGCAAGCGATTGGTCAGCAGAGAGTTTTGACTTGTTGTCAACCAACTACTCTTTGGTGCGCCTTGATGTGTTGGTCGACATTGGCAGCGCTACTTGTCAAATCTTGAATCTCTTAATGTGAGTGGTCTACCTTTATTGATGGTGCAGCTGTGTCAATTCAAGGCAGACGGGACGGATGTATGCAGCATGTGATATTTCTCGCCAGCAGTGCTGCGAGCGGAGGCGTATGACATTGATTTTACAATCTTCGAGGTGATTGATGACATAAATGTTCAACACCTTTGCAAATTAAATAGGATGTAATCTCCTACAGTAGGATGGTCAGTGGTAAAGGTTGTTTCAGAAAAGTTTGCTGTTTACAGCTCCTCCTAGTGCGGAACCATTTTGAGTATCGGGTTCTGACAAGTAGCGGTGCCTGCTTCCGAACTGTATCAAACCCCATCGGTGGTTGATTAGCAACGAGTTGAAACTCTACATCAACTAGCTACTCACTGACTCTTTTTGATGCAGCTCAGGAGCAGGCACCGCAACTTATCAAAACCCAATACTTAAAATGGTTCTGTTCTATACATGCGAGGAGGGGTGTATTTTTTTCTTCTGCGCAATTGGTTTGACCGAAATCCACGCTAATGAGGCACCTTTTTTGTTTCTACTGGTTGCGTTTACGGCTACTTGTGCAGTTGATGGAAATTAAAATAAATTTCCATGGGTGTGGGCAGAAAGTTGTGAATGACAAACTCTTCTGAAAAGACCTCTAGTAGCAAGTTATTCAAACTATTAGGGCTGCGTTTGATGCCTAACATGGATTGTAAGGGTCTTCTTAGGCGGGTAGGATAGAAAAATAAAAGAAAACCTGCTTGTATCAATCTTTACTCTCTAATTTTATCTTTAAGAGGGATATCGTTAACTGGGGTAATATGTACCTAAGTAAGAGAGATGAAAGATGACAGCAATAAATAAAACAAACCCAAAACGTATGTTCATCATTAGAACAATCTGTGGGATGAAGTAGAGCTCGTTTTAGAAAAGGAGACCGACGACAGATCAAACGGCTTGCTGCGCTAAGAAGTGTTTGCGTACCTGCACTTGCGCCAAAATGAAAACTCGTCTTTTTGCTTTCAACAAGCCTTTCTGTTACGAGCCTTCTTTCATGAAACGACCTCTACTCTAGCTGACTTTGGGGGGGGGGGGGGGGACCACTAGCAAACTCTAATTGCTAAAAAAAAAAAAAAAAACTAAAACAATTTTCCTCTCAGTATCCTTTTTTTGCAAAATAAATTCCTTTAGTCATAACAATAGAGTGTTTGTATGTATCAGCTGTTCATATCTAATGATTTTGTTACAGGATGGAGAGGAAATTCCGGAACCAGACATTAAATCAGCTCTTCATTTGGAACTTGGGATTATTGTCGCTATCAACAACTCCCTGATTATTTTTAGTAAAGATTGCTCCCGGGTTAAATCCTCACTTGTGTTTCAAAGCAACATTGAATGTTTCTATGCCTCCAAAAATGGATCCTATGTGTTCGTAGGCCTCTGTGATGGAGTACTTCAGTGCTTTTCAATTCGAACAGGGCAAACCATTTACACCAGGTAACCATTTATAATCGTTGATTTACTCATTGAATAATGAAGCCTTGCGCAATGCAAGCAAATTAAAAATAGTTTGCTGAAAGAGTGCCTCAAAACTATTGGCAGTGACTATGATAGTACTAAACAATGTCAGCTAACAGCATTTGAAGAACATAGGACTTTATTAGTGTATAGTTTTACTATAGTTTTATTTTATTGTAGTTTATCAGTGCATAGTTCAATTCAACAGTTAATTTGATAAAGCACTCAAAGAGCTTATTAAGTGAAGCACTCGCCACTTTACAATGTTCTTGCCTCATTCAGTGCAAAATCAACACCTCAACATTTACCTATTCAATTTAACAGAAGTAACCACGAAGGTTTAAACTTTATTTTTACAAAACATTTATTTAATGTTTATGAAACTGCTAAATGGTTTAATGGAATAGGTACCCTGGAATGGATCTGCTGCAAATTTTGGCTTCAGTAGGTCATTTTTTTATTGACAATGCAATGGGTCTGTTGAAAATTTTGGCTAGAGCGTTTTAAAGTATCAATTCCTTTGTAAAAAGCCGCAAGAATGACAGTGGCAGCATCAGAAAACACAAAAATTCAACAATAAACTCACAAATTGCAAAAAACTTTAGACACTATTCACCCCTGTATCTTTCCAACACATGCACTATTTTTCGCAGGGTTAGCGCGACACATTCAAATAATCATGGCCGACTGTCATCACAGCTGACTCCATAAACAAATAAACAGTAAACATTGACTTGTGTCTGTTCAAATGTTTCAATATCCTCAATTCCTTACAATGGGTTGTGAAAGGTTCGGAGACCGATAATTGAGTAAAAAAATTATTAAAATGAAACAATAACACTCAGGAGTTCCAAAGTTAGTATTGAAGTAGGAATCATACTTGGAATTCCTGTGTGTTATTGTTTCATTTTGATAATTTTTCGACACAAAATCGGTTTCCGTACTTTTCACAACCTATTGTGAGGAATTGAGGATATTGAGACGTAAGAATTCAAACAGACGCCGTCAGTGTTCACTGTTTATTTGTTCATGGAGTCAGCTGTGATGACAGTCGGCCATGATTATTTGAGTGTGCCGCGCTAACCCCGCGAAATATCGTGCACGTGGTGGAAAGATACAGGGGTGAATAATTGTCCAGTGTTTTTTGCAATTTGTGAGTTTATTAATGAATTTTGTTGTTATTTATGTCTAAAACAAGGTTGTAAAATTGTCATCTTATGTTGTCATCTTATCCATGCGTTGATCAACCATTCTGACTTAAGGGTTCAGTGGCGAGGTGTAAAATTTGGCAACAATGTATTTTCTCCATTTAAATTCACCAAAAAAGTCGAATGCTTCAGTCATCGGCCATGACCAGGCATTTTGACCTTTCTGATGTATCTAAATGGTAGAAAGGAATGTTGCCTAATCGCACGCCGTGCCAGTGGAAGGGTTAACATTTTGGAACTTTAATTTGACTGGCGTAGCTGCGTTTTAAAGCTAAAGTGATTGGAGTAAATAAGATAAGTGTCTATGGTTGCCCTCCAGGTTGCGTTTTCTGACTCGGCCTGGTCAGCTTCTGCTGCTTATAATCCTGTAAATTCAAGCAAAATAAATGAAGATTTCTAAAAGCTTTGAGGAGGTCTCATTCTGACTTTTCGAAGTGGTTGAAGATACAAAAAACCAACAATGTTTTGCTTCTTTTTGTGTAGCATTTTGTCTAAAGCCATTGTCATTGTTTCTTTATTTATTTATTTATTTATTTATTTATTTATCCATCCAGAGTCCCTGGCAGGCTGCCGGTACTCTCCTCTTTCCTATCCTTTGTTTTGAAATTACTTTGATTGTCTTTCCTTCCTCTTTTATTTTAACCAGTCCTGTTGTTCGCTGCGAAATACTAGCCTAACAAACCACCGTGCTTGGGCAGCTGGATTCAACTACTACTACTTCTACTACTACTTATTTATTTATTTATTTATCCATTCATTCATTCATTCATTCATTCATTCATTCATTCATTCATTCATTCATTCATTCATTCATTCATTCATCCATTCATTCATTCATTCATTCATTCATCCATTCATTCATTCATTCATTCATTCATTCATTCATTCATTCATTCATTCATTCATTCATTGATTCACTCATTCATTCATTCATATTTAAAGGGGTCAAGCCCAAGGCAAAGTAATAGAATAACTTTAAAAGTAGTGCACTGGGTGTAACAAATATTACAAATGAGAGTAAGGAGATAAACTAGCGTCATTTCAAATAAAATGCCAGATCACATGTATAACTATTTCAAATAAAATGCCAGATCACATGAATGACTCGATGTGTATACTTAATCAATGATATTTTGAACACCCAAAAATAATAGTTGATTGAGAGGGGGCGGGAGGAAGCCAGGTCAGAAGTAGTCTACAGGGGGCCCTCGCCCTTCTCATAAAGAAACAAATATTTTGTGTGCACTTTAAAAATTATTGCTTGAATTTTAATGCTACTTCTTTTCTTGTTTCTTTTTCCGTGCAGTAAATTTGCTGAATCATCTGAGCAGAACCGGACTTTTGTAGCTATTGTAAATGATTCTACTGCCGCTGATGAAGAGTTACTGATTTTCTTCACTTCTGGGGCTGTGTATAGGTAAGCTTTAGCATTTTATATATCATAGCCGTAGTCTGAATATCGTCTTTCTCTCTTTTAGCCCATTTGACTGTTTGTGATAGAAAATGACAGTTACAGGGGCTGAAGTCAATTGACCTATATCCATCCTTTTCTCACCCAAGCGTTCAAATGAGCTAAGAGAGAGAAAGATAATATCCTGGCTACGGCTTTGCTTATATCAAAGTTAGAAAGATAGTTTCAATCTCATTTTTTGGAGCTCCATTTCCCTACATTCTTGAATCTTTTTGTAAACAAAACAGTCCATTTGTCTGCTCAAAATATAAGCTCAAGGACATTTAAGTGTTATGTGATAAAAATTGACTTAAACCATTTAAATGCGTAATAACTGTAATAAGAAGTATGCATCCTAGTAAGTAAATAGAAGTCAGAACTCCCTGAAAAACCTTAAAACCATTTTTTGATAAAAAATGCCCTTGATAAAAAATGATTATTTTTAGGTGTACAGTTCATTTCTGAAATAAAAAAACACCCGTCCCACAAGAAAACATTGAGAAACTGCAATTTGGGGCCCAATTAGGCGCTTTGGGGCTGTTTTTCGAGGACGGCAACATTTTCCCTGAATTCTTTGGGGGCGATATACATTGGAAAAAATTTGTCAGAATTTCAATGCGCTGTTTTCGCTTAAAAGATAGTGGACGGGTGGTCTGAAACACCCTTTATATCATGAAAAAAGCTAAACACTCCATAAGATTTCAATTTTCCATGTTTCAGGATGTGCAGTTTTGTTTTACCCTCTGAATCTCACAAGGCATCACTTTTTAATGGAACATTTTACTGTTTATCATTTTTGGATGATTCCGAAAATGATTCGAGTCCTGGAAGCAAGCTTTCTGACAACACAGTATTAGACAGTGCTAATTCTCAACAAGAAAATTTGTTCATTGACACTGTGGTAGAAAAAGTGGAACAATTTGATTTTAAGGTATCAATTCATTTCAATCAAAATTGCACTTATGAAGTCCATAATTTTACTAACGCAATTACAACTTTGGGAGCTTTATTTTTCATCAGGGCAAATGTTTTTTCTCACAAAGTTTTTTTTTTTTTTCTAAGCAGTTTGTAAGTAATGTGTAATGGGTTAATTGCAAACTTTTACTACCAACAGATGAAATGGCGATTCTTTTGTGTAGCTGATCTTGTTTGCGAAAATGCCAAAAAATCTCTGGGAAAGTTCTGAAATGGCCAACAAGCTAAACTTACACCAGTTCTAATTTTTTATTAAATCCAGAAAAAGTCTCGATTGTTACCTGATTGGTAATAATTACCTTGAAATTAAATGACAATGGATGAAAAGTAGTTTACAATGAATGTGTAACTTGCATAATAAATCCATAGCAAAACTTAGGTGTTAAAAATTGTTTGGTTAAACATTTGTTGTCCAAAGATAAAATATTGATCAGCAGTTCGTTTTTATTTCTTTCGACAGGGGTGCAAAAAATTCTTGTCTAGCGATCCGCAGATAGTGTGAAGAAGAGACAATGTGGTGCGGGAAAATGGTTGCAAAATTTCAAAAATATCGGTCATTTTGAAAATTTATGGTTTTGAAATAAGCAAGAGGTCATTGCTTTTCAAATTTTCGTGAAGAAATTCTTCAAACTACCAAAAAGAAAACATTGCAGATTGCGTGAAACTTCCGGCGTTATGGAACATTTTGCACCCCTGTCTTTGGCAATGGCGATTTTTACTGCTGAAAACTTTGAAAACTGTCACTAATCACCCTTCAAAGTTACAAACCGTTAAAAGATCCTTGGTATTATTTTTATTGCTCTTCTGGTTACAATGGGTCTGTTACATCCGTTTGCTACAACAATGTAGAACTTTGATTCTTTCGAAAAATTCTGTGAAAATAATGATGCGCACATCGAAAGCATTCAAAAACCACTCATTAATTCAGGAAATCACTTCAATTTCAAACAGCCCGTGCTACCGTAGACACTATAGCAAACTACTACATACGCAGAACCACCGTGTATCTGTACAAACAACATCGTAACTACAAAATTATAGAATTTCCTTCTGAATACATGAAGTTTTGACGGCATTAGATCCATTGAGGCAATGGGTGCAAGGACCCTAGCCAGGGTACGTAATAAGCAATGCTCAGCACACCATTCAACTTGTGTATTGAGCCGCGTCCACACTTGAGCATTTCGCCGCTCTGCACGGTGCACCGCACAGCATGCGCCCGAATGCGCACCAGTGTAGACCTGGCTCCGCATGGAAGGAGCCATGCATTGTGCGGTGCGAAGTGTTAGGCTGTACTCGCTCAGAAAGCCGGTTTTTGTGACCCGAATCAAAGGAAATTCCGTGCGTTGCAAACGCAGATGAATACCACGTGTATCAACGCGTTGATACGAATAGACCGAGGTGGTGTTCATGCGCCATTCTGTGCGGCCTGTTAGTCGAAATAAAAAAAAAATCTCCACTGCACCACACCGCATGAGCATGCAGGGCCCGCATGCTCATGCGCTGTGCTGTGCGGCTAAATGCTCAAGTGTGGATGCAGCTTTAGGTTTGTTGTGTGTTGCATACTCTGGTCAGATTTCTTTGTCCCTGCTAGTAGATTTAATGACTAAAGTGTAGTTACACCTAACGCCTCAATAACAGACTTGAATATTTTGCATTTTCTTATCCCTTCTTCCTCTCATGTCACGGTTATTCAGTATATATGCCTTCTATTTTCATTGTATACAGTTGGCAATGCATATGCGCCATGAAGTTGCAAAGTTCAATAAATGAAGGCTTTTTCTGTCGCGTCACCTGTAGTTGGAGAGAAAATTCGTAAATGGAAAATTTTCAAGTCTCCAGTTAAAAGATGTCTCAACAAGTGATGCAGACTCTTTTTATCATTTATGACCTCAAAAAAATGTATGTTTTAAGTGTATTGATTTTTCTACATTCATTTATTTTATTTGATCAGGTGCTATCTATTTTCCAAGTTACTGCTAATGGTTGGAGTCCATTTGTCATTTGTGGAGGCAACAAATATGATTTCTTTTCCGTAGAAGATGATGAACTGTACCCAGCCTCTCTCGATCCTGAGACGAATCTTATAAAAATTGCTGTGATTGAACCAAGGTATAGTTTCCAGCTCACGCCACCCAGTGGATTGGAACAGATTTTTCCAGACATAATTTCACTATTAAAAATCAAGACTATTAACAATAAATGACAAGATAACTTGAAAATATGTTAAATAATTCACATTTGAGCTTTTAATGAGTCAGTGAGAGGAGAGGAGAGGGAGGCCTCACATTAGATTAATTGTAAATTTGCGGTGGAAAGTGCACATCATGTAAAAAAACGAAAGTCTGCCCTTAAGGCAAATTGTATGAATTGGTTGCTTGGCAAAAGAACTACCCTCAGCCTAGACAATCAAATCTTGATTAATAAACAAATTTTAAGACCAACGAGGAGCTACGGCTGCCAAATGTGGGTCTGTGCTACAAACTCAAATTGGAAAATTCTGCAAACGCCGTAAAAAAAAAAAAAAAAAAAAAAATTGAAAAATTGTGAAGCCAGGTGGTACAAGAGGAGCTCAGACGTTCACCAGGACATAAGGACCATAAGGGGGAAATTTCTAGGATGGGGCTCTGAAAAACTGATACAATTTTGTAGATTTGAAGATGAAGAAGGTCAAACTTTAACTGTCTCAATTCATAAGCATGAATTGTTTGCTGAGGAGGAAACTGTAACTCGGTCTAAGTTACTCAGAGAACTGGAAAGAGTTGGTGTAAAGAGCTGAATTTTGCCTCCATCGGAATTTGATATCTAATCACACTAATAGATGAAGTAATGTTTAAGCCGTTCGAGATTGTACTGAACCAAAAAGTTCCCCAATTACCTAATATGACCTTGTTTAAAATTGAGTTTCTTAGTGATGTCTATTTGTAGTAAATCAACTCTGTAGTTTTCAAGTAAAGAATGTCATGTATTGTCAAGTGTGTTTGTATCTAATGAAGATATCCTCTTTACAGATTACAGCAAGCCAATAATAATGGGTCTGTTGCGCACTTTTGCTATATTCCCAGAAATACCTGAATCTATTGTAAAATGTTACAGGAAAACCAATGGAAACAACAAAAACTCCTAAAATGTCCTCTGTAATAGAGAAAAAGTAGCAATTAGTTGAGGCTCACTGCTCAGCACATTTGAAAATGACAGAAATGGCGCGAAACTCGATGACATCGTAGTATTGGTCCGCGCCAGTGTTGCCAATTGTAGTGATTTTGCATTGTGGCACGATCAATAGTAATATGGCCTCTTTTTCTTTCCATCAGTCATAATTTCTGAGGAAAGTGCGGAGACACATCTTCAGAAATTGCAATGGCATGCAAACGGACTACTTCCGGTCATTGGATATCCTATACTATGACGACATCGAGTTTCCCGCTGAAACGAAACCTTTTCAAAACGCTCTACATTTTCGCCACTTTGTAAGCTTCTAAGATTCTTCTTTTTTACTTCTCTTCTCTTTGTTTTTAGATATATAATATGTTTAAGTGCCTCTAAAGAATTAATCATCGTCAATCCTCACACTCTAATGCCAATCAATGTTTGGAAGGAAAGAAAAATTAAAGATTTTGTCGTTTTTGGTGATTCTGATGGAGACCTAATTGTGCTCACCGATGAAGAAGCTCCATGTCTGCTAATGCTATCCGTACCAGGTATTCTTTATTTTTATCCTCAAATATATCTGTTTCTTTATTAATTTCTTTTTCAATGTATCTTTATTTGAATCTGTGATAGTACCAAGGCAGTGGAAACTTACCGTTTGTTTTGTGAGCAGTGAGAAAATTGATGTTAGCGATAATCAAATAACTTTGCTCGTAGATTTGTATCGTAAACAGCGATGTTCCATATTAATCGCACCTGTGGTGCGAATCTCCTATGGTACCTGCGTAGCTCTGCCGTTATTCCTTAAATTTCAAAGTCATTCTGTGAGTCTCTGAGTAAATTACGTGATTTTTTTAGTGTGATCATCAACATTTTTGCTGGTTTTTAAATAAGAATCAAATATTCAATCGCACACAGCAAAAGTTAGAAAGAGCCAGGGCTGTAACTACCATAAGGTAGCTGGGGCAATGCCTAAGGCCCCCAACGATATTTGTTTTACTTTCCTGCACCCCCGTTAAGGAGAGAAAGTATTGTCGTTTCTACCAGTGGGGGTTCTGCCACCCTCCTAGTCTCTTTATCCAATAATAGGGGACCCTCGGTCTCCATAAGTTATCTTGCCTCGGGGCTCCAAAAGGTGTAGTTTCGGCCCTGGCAAGAGCCTCATCAAATGGATAAAAGCATAATTGCAAGGATCAAATAAAACAATGCCTGTTTTTGAAATTTTTTAAGTTGAAAAATTTCGAGTCGAAAAACACCAAAAATCAAGACAAGTTTTTGATAAACAATTTTAGGAACAAAAGGAAAGGAGACTTTTCATTATTTTTTTGCCCTTGTGTTACCTTGAAATCTAAATTTATTTTCTGGATGATTAGCTTCTAATGCATTCTTGCTCTGCTTCTTTCCTCCAGAATTTCAAATCAAATTAAACTTTCAGCTGGAAGAAGTTGGCTTTCTAATAAGCGGTGTCTCGAGTGGTGATGATTTCCTTTTTATAAACGTAACAAAGAACAACAATGTAATTCATATAAAAACTGTTATGGAAAGCATGCCTGAATTCAGGTTTGTAACTTTTATTCACAAAATATTCAACTTAAGTTGCAATTGACCACTATGAGGTGTGTTTTATACATGGGCATGGGTGCTTATTATACTCAGGTTAACTTACAAGGGAAGGTCACGGGGGGCCCCCTCCGTTTGCGCTGACATTTTCCAGAAAGGTAGGGTTGAGGGTCCTAACTAACGTACTTATGCCCTTCTTTGCCAATGGGCCTTTTTAAGAGTTGCAAAATCGCTGCAGCATATATACCGAAAAACTTGCTTCCCTCTCTCAACTGTCTGGTTGGTGCAGTGCTCTAGGGTGCGGCACTAGGATGTTGAGATACCCGGTTCGAGTCCAGCTTCGGCTGTAATTTTTTTATACACTGCCGCACCTCACTTCAATCGGTAAGAACGACGTATCTGCTTCCTCCCACGCATTTCTTATATATAAAGTATGCCTTTACCTCCTGAATTTTTCACTGTAAGATGGAAAATTGTCCTACCTACTCATTTTATTAAAAAATAAAAAATAAAAAAAATCATTCTTATTAATAATTTGATCCGTACCTATTTAAAAGTCAAATTAAATACCTTACGAGGATTGAAGCGTAATACCGACTCAAACAGCTAAAAGTGATGATTTCTTCTGCTTCGTCCAAGAATTCAAATGATAGTGTAGAGAGTGATGCATCAAACAACAATCAAGATGCCATTCCGTTTGAAACAAAGCAAAAAATTGTAGAAGAATCCTCGTTTAAATGAATTGGAATCATATTAAAAATGAATTGGAGCCTTGACTTTTCATTGAGGAAAACTTTGAAATCAAAAGGTCAAAGTCGAAACTCGGTTTTGTTTTGATTTGAAGGAATAAGAAGTGAAATTCGCCAAAGATTATCAGTGAGATGAGCCTACACTTCTGAAACGGACTTAATGTGGCTAGACATGTGCTCTTTTTTCCTGAATTTCTTTTCATTCTCTGTAGAATTTAAATTGGTACTCCTCAAGTTGGAGAGATACTCATGTAACGACCATGTATGGGCCACACATTGTTTATTCTCTTGTAAAGTGCTTTGGTCTTAAGTTTCACTTTTTTTTTTAAGGCTTGATCGGCTCTTGAAAAGAGAAAAATTTGATGAGGCCGAAACATTTGCTAAAACATTCAACTTGCAAATGGAATTAGTTTATAAAGCCAAATTGCGAAAACTGTCTCAAGATTTACAGCCGTGGACTGAGTGTCAAGTTCCAGCGGAAGAAAATTTTACTCAAGCGATGAAACTTTTACATGAAATTCAGGTATACACAATTTCTGCCGGATCATCTGTGTACTTTGTGCAATCAAGTTTTCATACATTATTAAACCACCCGCATATAAAGGATAATTCTAAAAATTCAATAACTTTCTCTAAAATTTGAAGAGCTCCTCTTCCTCTGTTTACCTTTCTGTCATCAAAGTAATTTTTACTTTCTCGCTCCAGTGAAGTATTGTCATCAAGATAAATTTGGTAGTTGGGGTAGTTGGGGGTAGTTCTCCTCATGGTATCGCATGTCCCCTTGAGCTCAAGAATCTTATTCCCAAAAAGCGTCTGTCTGTCAGTCTGCTTGTTCTTTAGTCTGTCAGTCTGTCAGTCCGTCTGTCTGTCTATCTGTTGCACATCATAACTTCTAACTTGTTAGTCCATTTGCATCCAAATTTTTTCACAATCAAACCACTCCAAACTGGTTCACAAGTATGTGAAACGGTTTGGAGTAAACGTGAATGACATGTGAACTTGAACTGCAATCGGACTGTTTAAAAAATTATGAATCGTAAATCGAACTTGAACCAATTTTTGATGCTGTCTGATGCCCTGCTATGCATTGCAATTTGATGTCCAAAGTGAAATTTATCTTTTGAGGATCTTTTTGCAACTATCATTCCACCATCATTTGTCCATTCAATTCAATTCAATTTTTGTTTGTTTTATTTTCAGTACAGTTATATTGTCCTTACACAGGTTCTGTACAATGTCAAATGCTTGAAGTAATGATTAATGTACTAATACAACATTATTAATTCATACATTTAGTCTTGGTGATCAAGGTATTGTTGTTCAGTACATATAATCTAATTTACTCAGATGTTTCTCCAGTTTTTTTTTTTTTTTTTTTTTTTTTTTTTTTTTTTTTTAGAGTTACTCTTACATCTGTAGCATCTCTCAATGCATCTGGCATGGCGTTATAATACTTGTGAGCTTTCTTCAACTCCTGATTCATGCTATCATTTTTTCCCCGGTAAAATAGTTTTAGGGCACAGTCTGTTGTGAGTATTGTAGCTATGATTGCTTCCATTTATTTCAAGCTTATTTTTTTTAAATTTGTAAAGTACTGTACAGCACAGTTTTTCGTAAAGTTATATTTTTTCTCCTGCAGGATATGGAGTTTGTTGCTGATTTTACCTTCAATATTGTTCTGGCTCATAGCAACATGTTCCATCACCTACTCACCTATTCTAAGAAGAGGCTGCAAGATCATTTATTGATAGTAAGTTTATCTATTTTTACCCTATTTATGTAAGTAAGTTGTTGTTAATCCAATGGCACAACCAGGATATCTTCAAACTCTCATTTTTCTTTTATATGTATAAGTTACATACAAAAAGGTAAAAGAAGAGGATTTCATCCTCTTGTCTATCCTTGTCAACGTGGACGAAGAAGTAAAAATTTTTAATATTCGAAGGATATTTGACAATTTCTCCAAAATATTTAATGTTTTATTTGAAGTGGAGCTTTTTCTGAAATATTCGATTCAAATTCGATCGGAAGTTAAAAAGTCACATTTGCCCATCCCTTAGTTAAACCTCCGATTAATAAACCTCTGGTCAACGAAAACCTCTAATTAACGAATGTTTCGGCCGGTCCTGTCAAAAGTCTTATCTTACCTGTGTAAAAAGAGACTCTGATTAACGAATTTTGACTAAAGAATTTTCTAATTATCGAAGAAAATTTGCGGTCTGCAGACCATTTTTAACATATTTTAACAAATTTCCTCGGAAAAATCGCATAGTTCCAAGCCATATTCACAATTTCTACCGCTGACATGCACGTAACAAGAGTCAAGAAGAATCGTGATCGGACGGATGGTTCGACTCGTCATTGTTTCAGATGCGGATCGTAGTCGCGCTGCGCAGAAGCTGAGTTTCCGTTCAAACGCGTCTTAGTGCGTGACACGGAACGCGCTTGACAGAGACAGTGTGCACGTGCACTGTGCAGTCTGGCTAGTGCCAAGTGCGAGAGAGGAGGGGAAGGGAGTAGCTTGCCGGCTCCTAGTGGTGAGGATGTGAATCTACTGTACACCCACTGTTCGGCGTAGAATTTTGTCGGCGCGGTGGCAGGCAAGCACGAAGCACAAAGCACGGACTTACGGCAAATACAGATGTTAAATTAAAAGTTTATTGCATATATTGTAAAATGAAGTGGCTCCAACAATCGAATCTGAAAATTTCGAGTTTTTTCGTTTCCACAAGCTGAAAAACGGGTTCCTCCGCGAAATTCTTGTTATCGAATACTCCAATCAACAAATGGTTTTTTCGGGGTCCTAAGGTTTGTTGACTAGAGGTTTTACTGTAGTATACTTGGGTGAGGGGTACGCGCTAAACCTCACTAAACAGTGCTTCGTTTCAGGAAGAATAACCAAAAAAATTTAATTTACAAGTACCTTAGAAGAAATCTTTTATGTTTTTACTTTTTTTATTTTACCTTAAAAGCTTTAGTATATGTAGGTATGTTATTGAAGACTGCTCATTCTGTATTTCATGCCAATTACTTTCCATTTCACAATTTTTTCTGTTTTCCATTGGAAGATTTTTCTGGAAAAAAAAAGTATTTTTCTGCCAAAAGGGTGGATGTTTCACTTTTTTAAAATGGCTGTTAATTTTAAGGAATGAATTTTAGCAAAAATACTTAACAGAACATGAGAGATGAGGGTTTTCACCAAAATATTCTATTTATTTGAAGTATTAAACTTCCAAACTTTCAGAGATACCCTGCTTTTAAAACTTTAATCGCAATTTTCTCAATACCGATTTCGGTCACATCCACCTTTGAGGACGGATCAGTCCTCAATTGCAAATTTGGCTCATTTTGTGATGTATTTCCATAATCATAAGTCAGAAGAAAGCATGAATCTAGAAGTGAGGTGATCAAGTCCAAATATGTTAAATCGATAATAATGAATCTTTGCATCAAATTATTCAATAAACTACCTCCTTCTTTCAAAAAATCCAAGTCATTAATAAAATTCAAAAGAATTGTTTAAATATTTCTCGTAAATGAATGTTATTACTCTGTTACTGAATTTCTAGAAGTCAAAATTAAAATAATGTATCTTTTGGCTTATTTTTCAAAAATCAGAAGTGGTGGTGGCGAGAGCGACCAAGCCAAATTCAATGATTGCAATTTAAGAAAAGCTTGAGAAGAATTCAGTGTTTCATTTCAGTATTTTAAGTTAATTTTCCTCCTAATATCTTGCGGCTATTTTTGTTTTTCAGCGCTCTGACTGTGAACGAACAAAAAATCTTTTGTCAAAGATAAAAGCTTATTCTATGAGGTTTGATTCATTCCTCCTCCTGGATTCAGAACTTGGTGATGTCGATGGATGGATTGAATTCTCGAGAGCAAATCTCCTAGAAACTTGTCTACTTCTTGTTGAACAGGTATCAAGGACACAAATTTATTAAGATTATCCTAAATAAATCTTATTTCACTGGATTCTGAGGCACATCAGCAGCCAGGGCGATTGATCTAATGACTTTTGCATGTTTTATGGCGCCTTGAATAGTCCTAGAATATCCTTGATTTTCTTTATTGTTTTTCATATGCTGTAATATCCTTGAAGTTTGACGATGTCATCATACGTTCTTGAAAATCCTTGAAAATTACTGGCTGCAGCTCGTTAGCTTGCCATTTTGTTGATAGTTTTGTTTGTGTGCTTGAGAAATGTTGTGTTGTTTTGGTTGCAAAGTTGCGAGAAAGCATGCTTTTACTCTGGTTAGTGCACCCTCAAGTGAGAATCATCCTGTGTTTTTTTCTGTCTTGAAAAATTCAGAAAACAGAGACTACAGTTTTGCCTGTTGCAAGTTCTTGAAAGCCTGTGAATAGTCCTCAAAAAGTCCTTGAAAATCTTGATTTCTTTTAAAAATATCTGCCGTGAACCATGTTTTGGTTTTGAAGCTTCGCTTTGGGAAATACCCTGCAAAACTAAAAATCTTGCTCTAACCTTCCCTGCATGACAGTGAAGTACAATTGAAAGATAAGAATGGGGTGCTTGCTAACTTTTGCTCTAAGCAATTAAATAGTTAATTCTTGATTGCGTAATATCCAGCGAAAATTACGATGAGCACCTTAAAAAATTACAAAATTTCACTCAGAGACACAAAATTACTTTAGAGTTTAAGGGGAGTCGGACAAGGATTTCGGTCAAAATTTTAGAAATTCGTTTTTTCAGCTAAAGTAGTTCCATATATTATCAGCTTTAATTTAAGACCAAGTTCACTTATTTTTTATGAGTAGTCTACTCAGTAAGAATAATTTCATTAAAAAAAGAAAAACAGTGTTAAGTGCATTATGCATTTAAAGTGTTTTTTTCCGGAATTTTTAAATTGTGTTTTCTCCGAGTTTGTGTTTTTTCACACAAGAGGTACATTTTCTCAGGACCTACCCAACCGATTTTGAAAAACTTTGGCTTGTTTGATTTGTCTCTACGCCCTGCACAATTTAACTCAAGCTTTATTCAAAATTCTGTTCGGCTCAATTTTTATGAGCCTCCAAGTGCCCAAAAATAATTAATTTTTGGAACTAAATTTTAA
This sequence comes from Trialeurodes vaporariorum, assembly GCA_011764245.1. Lineage (NCBI taxonomy): Eukaryota > Metazoa > Arthropoda > Insecta > Hemiptera > Aleyrodidae > Trialeurodes > Trialeurodes vaporariorum. The sequence continues at coordinate 50,585,191 of VMOF01000388.1, read as the reverse complement.
AAAATCTTGACATTTTCAAAATTCAATTTTTTTTTAAAAACCTCGTGTTAAAGTGTGCAGGACAATAAGACAAATCAAACAAGCCAAAGTTTTTGAAAATCGGTTGAACAGTTCTGGAGAAAATGTTCCTTAAACATTGATGGTTTAACATGGGCTGAGATAGGCCGTTTGACGCGTATTGGCAGAGCTACGCAGGTACTGTAGGAAATTCCTGTCTAATTTGAGGCTTTCCTCTGTGTTTTTCCGTTGAGAGAGTGACAAATTAGACAGGAATCCCTATGACAATAACTGGGTAGCTCTGCCATTTAAGAGTAAAGATGGCAGAGCTATGCAGTTGTCATCAGCCTAATTTGTCACTCTCTACAGAAAAACACAGAGGAAAGCCTCAAATTAGACAGGAATATCCTATGGTACCTGTGTAGCTCTGCCACAACTGCTTTAACTTTAAAGTCATTTTGTGAGTCTCTGAGCGAATTTCTTGCTTTTTCAGTGTGATCATCGTAATTATCGCTGGTTTTTACGCAATAATTAACTATTCAATTGATGTAGCAAAAGTTAGCAAGGGCCCCATTATGCATCATATCTTGCAGAATTTTGTCTGCCCTTTATTTCGTTGCCTAGTTTTCCAATGATTGTGTTTTATTCTATTTGTAGATACATATTTTGAAACACTCAAAAATGAACTTCTTTGATAAATACCTCGGTTGCAGCTGTTAAAAATGTCAATTAATTTTTGTGTGTCTCAATTACCTTTTGCTTGAGTCAGAATTTTGTATTTTCCAGGGTGAACTTCAAAAATCACTCATCATTTGGAGTAGACATTTACACGAAATATCACCGCATCTAGACGAATCCCAAGTTCGCATATTGTTCAGTGGAATTCCTGCCCCTATTCTCATAGCTGATGCATTACCTTGGCTCAATCAAGTTGTACCATTTATTTTGGACAAATATCCAAGTGTCTCTACTGAATTTGTCAATTGGTATCTTCTCAAAATATGGTGAGTTCATCAAGCTTCTAAAAGTCATTTCCAGTGCTCTTGTTCTGTTTTCTGAAGGGAAATTAAGAGGATAGAGCAGACATCAATCAATAGTTAACTCTTAGATGACATTTGTTGCACCTCTTTCTTTTTTCACCGACTCTTGGATAATTTGATCTTTTTGATTAAGAATAACAGCTTTGATCTGTCAAATTGTGATATTTATCACCAATGGCTGTAACATAACAGAACAGAATAGAAGTTCTTTACTTGGGATCGCATAAGGCTACAAATGCATTATAAGACCAAGAACTAACTATTTATACGTATTTAAAAATTGAGTACTAGATTATCAGAGGAGGAAGCATTAAACAAACACAAGGTATTAAAGTGATTCCAGGTTACCTTGAACCCTGGACACCACGTCGCGCTGCTCAGAAAGTCATACATTTTTGGCTAAAATTGATGAATTTACGCTAACAGAACAAATTTGAAAAATATTGGCACCTGCGAGCATACTTCATAAAGATACCCTGAAAGTTTCAAGCTGAAACACACAAAAATAAAGCTAGGCTTTAGAAATTATAAAAATTCCCATAAGCCTCAATGAGTGCGAGTGAGGCAGATAGTTATAGTATCACTTGTACTCACTCGCGCTCAATAAGCTCACGGCCCGGCGAAATGAATTTCCTAAATTACTGCTTTAATTTTCAATCAATTTTGCTTGTTAAAGGCTCAAAAATTGATACAAAAATTATGCAGGTGCCGAGGTTCTTGGAGTGTGCGTTTTTTCTTTCTTTTCAATTTAAAATTCCAGAAACATGACTTTTCCCATAAGTGACCAGTGGCGCTGTCCATCGAATTGAAATCTGGAAAATTTTCGCCTGGAATCACCTGAAGGATAAATCTCAACCAAAATAGTTGACAATAATCCCTCATTTAGACAAGCTAAACTCCTGTGTATGGAAGAGAGACACCATCCAACTAGAAACTTTTTGAAATGTAGATTAGCAAAGTTTATCTTGAGCAATGATTAGAATATCTTGAATAATCTTTTTCAATGTTACTGTGACTTAATTGGCTTACTACTTAATCATTTTGAAGGGAATTGGAACAAAGAAAACCAGCTGAATGGCCTGCAATCGGCGTAAAATATTTGGAACTTGTGTTAAATTTGATTCAAAACCCACGCAGTCTGATACCGGCTGAAATGAAAGAATATTGCTGGCATTCCAACACAGCCAATTCACCTGTGAAGAAGTTAATCAAAGTGATCAAAACTCTAAAAGAAATCAACGACCTTAATCAAAACTATAAAATTTACATCAGCACATCAGAATATTATCATGTAAGTACCTACCTACTTTGTCATTTCTACTGTTTTCATCAAAAAGTTATCTGAAAGTTAAAATAAGCTTCCTTTGTATTCTTTCTTTTTGCATTTTAGTGCCCAGTGGCAAAAGGTTTAATCTGGCAACATTTCATTTTGTCTATTTAAATCATAAATCCAGGAAAAAAATTGAATTGTTGGGTATGCGGCAAACTCTATGGATTTCTAAGTTTTCCTTGGATTTAAATAGAATGTAACGTTGCCAGATTACACGCTTCACTACCATCGTTTCCTCTGCTTTTCCTCTGTGATTCTTAAAACTGTCCATTGTCAGCTACATACTTCTCTAAGTCTTTCATAACTTTTATAAAGTACAATTCGACTCTTTGAAATCTCTTTTTCGCATTGATTACCAAATGAGTGGAAATTAAGTCTTACTTCCAGTTAGGTATGAGTTAGACCTGTCCTGATTTTATGCTCTATATGAACATTTTCTCTTTAAAAGTTAATGAATGGTGTCGGCACCAACAACTGAGCACTTTAATATCTATCTTTGTTTGTTTTGTGAAGATGAATCCCTGCAAATTTTTATGAACTCTATATTCAGCAGAGGTGCAGAATGTTCTTCTCCTCTGCAATTTATACACAAACCAGAATTGCTTTCGCAACTCAAAACCCTTTAGCCGCTGCAATCCAAAACCCCCCAGCTTTTGCATTGACGACCTTTTTGCAAAAGCGCTTCCACAATAAATTGATGACCTTTTTTGCTAAAGTGCGCTAAAGTCCATCTAAAATAGAAAGGAGCACAAAAATGTGGGCTTTTTCCCAAGATGATTTTGATTTTGGTGGAGCCTCCTCAGTTTACACTAGATCCTAGGATCGCATGATGGTGAACATTCTGCAGTCCTGATATTCAGTTCTCTTTGTTGTCATAGAACCAATGAATGCCATTTCTTATCTAGACTAGGTCATCATCTGCATCCAGCTGGTAACTCAATTTTCATACTTAGCAGGGGGTGATTGGAGAGAGCTTTGCCATTAGTCAGTTGTCATGTTTTGTGACTGTGTGCCGTGTGGCCTCCTGAGAACCTGCTCTGCCGGTCGACTCTGATAAATCGAATCTTATCAGATCCTTGTAAAAATGTGTTAAATCAATTTTTAGGTTATTAGTCTAGAGGCACCATTTTACTATCAAGTATAAACCCCCAGTTTCGTCAAGTTGACCATTTCAACTTCAAAATGGAGATGAAAAACAGGAGTTTCGTCAAGTTAAACTTCTGTGTTTTTAGCCTTTTTTCAGCGACGCTACAAAGTTCGTTTTTTTTTTTTTACCAGTGACACAGCAAACGACAGGTTTTGAAGACGAAAGAAAGGTATCGAGGGACAGAGATGCAAAAATGGGCTTGAAATTTCTACCAGCGCAATTTTGCTGGTAAAAATCCTCCCTGAGACTAGGGATTAGACCCTGTTCTTCCTGTTGTTAAATACTCTGTCAGATGCGATGGATTTAGATTGAAAGATGTGTCATGGGTTAATTTGAACTCACAAAATCAACAATTACGTCAACTCGCGAAATCGGTATAAATTAGCCAATTTCGCTTTAAATGCCAAATTTCGCACTTTCAAGGAATAAACCCGAATTTCGCATTTTGTTGCGCAGCATTTTTGAAATTAGCAAAGCACCCTGAGGTATTTGATACGGGTCCAGACTTGATTTACAGTGTTTTCAAAATTTTGCACAAATCGCAGCTGCTAAAAACAGTGCCTCTATTTATTACCTTAAGATTAGATTTGATTAAAATCTAATCCAACCTTGAAGTAGCGAAAAATAAATCAAAGCAAAAATTGCTGGTGTTGCCATTTTTGTTTCATTCAACAATTTACTTTTCTTAACTTTTTTATTTCTTTTTTTTATTTTGTTTTCATGTTTTTAGGATAGTGCTGAAGAAGTTGTATTTGTGCTCCTAAACAGGGTGCCTTTAGATAAAATCAATAGCTTGATCAATGTGTTTCTCGATAAATACTTTTTAGAAAAGCAAATGAATCCTGATAAAATAATCGCTCGCTTCACAAAAGTAAGTTGTAAATCCCAAAGTTTTTTGCGAATTAAATTCAGCTTGTGACTTGATTTTAGGTATCGAGAGCAATATAGTGTAATCAGCTTCAGTGAGGATCAATTTCATTCTTTATTATTCTTGATCAGACTCAGAGCTGTAAATTTGTCAAGGTAAATATGATGGCGCAAAATAATGCTCTGTCCGCAGTGTCAGCTTCTATCCCTATGAAAATACTTTCAGCTCCTTTCTTTGGCCAGAAAGAAACCATTGAAACAATTGAATGATCCCTACAGTTGGTAATTAAAATTACAACCAAATACAATGCTGGGACTAGCCTTTGGTGCGACCCACATTTTTTGCATCACCTCTGAGTAATGTAAACGGCTTATCCAATCCAAATGTACTCTTATTTCTCAGTACCCAGGTCATAGGTGTTGTGTACGATCGGGCAAAACCGTTGTTCATCCATTTAAACCTGTAAAAAATTTTAAAGTGATTCTAGACAAAACTTTTCCAGATTTCAATCTAATGGATAGCACCACTGGTCTCTTTGGGGGAAATCGTGGTTTTGCCATTTTAAATTGAAAATAGAAAGAACGCAAAATCCAAGAACGTCGGCACTTGTGTAGTTTTTATGGACTTTTATAGCTCATAACGAGCATAACTGGTTGAGAATTAAAGTCGTAGTATTGGTAATTTATTTTGGTGTAAGCTTAGTGAGTGCGAGTGATACTATGTGCCTGCCTCACTCGCAGGCAATAAGGCTTCTGGGAATTTTTGTATTCCCAATATCCCGGCTTTATTTTTGAATGTTTCAGCTAGAAAATATTAAAGTATCTTCTTGAAGTATGCTCGCAGGTGCCGTCGTTCCTCAAATTTGTAATTTTAACGTTAATTCATCAATTTTAGCCAAAAACTGTTGATGTTTTGAGCAGTGCGACGCGGTGTCCACAGTTCGAACTAATCAACCCTGGAATCACCTTAACTATTAGGAGTGCACAGTTCATTTGGTATTTTACTTGGGTTTAAATTGGTGTAGGCGGAGCTGTGCAGGTATCATAAGAGATTCTTGTCTAATTTGTCTCTTTCTGTATAGAAACGTGCAGAGGAAAGTTCTTGTCTAATTTGTCTCTTTCTGTATAGAAACGTGCAGAGGAAAGTTCTTGTCTAATTTGTCTCTTTCTGTATAGAAACATGCAGAGGAAAGTCTCAAATTTGATAGGAATCTCTCATGGTACCTGTGTACAGCTCCGCCATCCCATCTTAATTTTGAAAGTAATTTTGTGAGTCTATGATTGAACTTTGTGATTTTTTTGTACCCTTGTTTTTTTCGTTTTTTTATGCAAGAATATAATATTCAATTGCATTCAGCAAAAGTTAGCAAGAGCCTGCTTGCAAGAATATTTAAAACATTGTCTGACATACTGAGTGTATCTCTGACTTTTTTGGTCTAGTACAGGTCAGACCATGGGCGGATCCAGCAATCTGGCAATTGCGCATTCCTCTCATTTGAATGTATGATTAACAATCGATTCTTAGAGGGGCTACAGCCCCATGACAAATCGATTATTTCTCATGCAATCAAATAGGGAGAATACACTGTTGTCAGATTGCTGGATCCGCCAATGGGTCAGACTCACGAAGTGAATCATTGACTCGCTAAGTTTTAAAATGAATTTAAGCTGTGTCTTATTACTTTTGGTCAAGCCTATGTTGTGGTATGGAGCAAATCTTACTGTCATATGATTTCCATTTGTTTTTCTCTTTGCATGAAGAGCACTATTTTCTGTCTAACTTTATTGTCACAATTGGTCTCTATTGTTTAACTAGATGGAGATTGAAAGTTCCCTTCTTTGGTGGAAACCTGAAAATATCAAGAAACAAACAAAGATCGTCCAACTCATTGAATGTGTTTCTTGCATCGAGGTAATTTTTTTTTTCTATTTAATTTTTAATTTTTTATTTTTTTAAAGTTTGTTTGTAAGAACAAGATTTGTTATTGTACATATCTCAATAAAATTGACCAACAAACTCATCATGCATAAGTTTTCGAATTACTAAAGTAACATACTTTTCACGTAACTAACCTTTTCACTGCCGAGTTCTTTTGAATCCTGAGTTGCGTGATGCAAATAGCGTTGCCAATGCCTCCATTGACCCCACTTAGAGGCAGTTCATACTCTTCCTGATAGATAGAGTAACTGTAGCCATGTTCCGTGCAGATGCGGCAGCTGCACAGGCAGAGAAAGTACGGAGGAAACTGGATGAGTGTACTCGTCGAATACAGTGAAAAGGTTAATCATTACTTAAGTTTCCAAAAATTCTTCTGCTCTCATTTTCACTATTAAAAAAATAGAAATGAAGAGCCTTACTCAGTAATCATATTCAATTTATTGTAGGAAAAAGTTGGATGCCTTATTTGCTTGTTGAACTGGGCCTCGATTCCATGGAGTCCTTCTGTGATTAATCTGGCGGATAGTTTGTTGGAAACTCATCCGGGAAATGCTGATTTGATCAGGGAATGCTATGAGATGGTGCCTGTTAAAGAGATTTTAAAAAAATATGATCAGCAAAGTATTTTAACCACCAGAAGAGAGGTATGTATCGTAAATCTCATTTTATATTATTACTAGAAACTAAAGGCATTCAGCCTAGCTACCGTTCGTCCGATTTTTCAAAAAATTCAGTTACCTTGAACTATGAGGAGGGTGGAAGCCCCTAGGCCTTGGTCATAAAACGATACCTTGCATGCAATGATGTCATCACTAAATGAGTTTGAAGTATTACCATCACATTTTTATGTTTGTATTGCCGTTTAAAATTTTTGAATGTATGTACTTTTAAATAATAGAAATTTTACACCGTCTGAATTTCAACTTTTTACAATTTTGTAGGGAAAGTGAACTTACTTTTAGACTCTCTGTTGCAATTTTCCTTTTTTAGGCAGGTAAAAGCTTCTTGAAACTACAGTCATAATGTTCAAACAAACCAAACATTTTCCATACTTCATTTTTCTAAATTTTAATTTTGAATATCTTATCTCTCTTGAGGAAAACGGAAAGAGTAGTGAGAAATTACCGTGCTTGGTAGACTTCACAAAATATACTATTTGTGTAGAACTGCATTTTTAGCTATTCTTAGCTGCTGCAAGTGGCAAAAATACACTTTTTGGTTTCAAATTCAAGCCCCAAAAATCAGAGCTCTTAGATTAGAAGCTTAGCTAAGATTTGACTAAAACTAGTTTCTATCACTAATGGGTCTGTTTCACACTTCAGCTAGAGCGTTTTAAAGTGTCAGTTCTCATGCAAAAAGCCATAAAAATGACTATAACAGCATTAGAAAACACCAAAATTCATTAATAAACTCACCAATTGCGAAAAAAACTAGACACTATTCACCCCTGTATCTTTCCACCACATGCACGATATTTCCCGAAATTAGCGCGGCACATTCAAATAAACACGCCCGACTATCATCACAGCTGACTTCGTAAACAAATCAACAGTAAATACTGACGGCGTCTGTTCTAATTCTTACATCTCACTATCCTCAATTCCTCTCAAAAGGTTGTGAAAGGTACGGGGACCGATATTTATGTTGAAAACTAAGCAAAATGGAACAATAACACATAGGAGTTCCAAGTATGATTCCACATCATCCTTGGAACTCTTGTGTGTTATTGTTCCATTTTGCTTAGTTTTCAACATAAATATCGGTCCCCTTATCTTTCACAACCTTTTGAGAGGAATTGAGGATATTGAGATGTAAGAATTAGAACAGACGCCGTCAGTGTTTACTGTTGATTTGTTTACGAAGTCAGCTGCGATGACAGTCGGCCGTGTTTATTTGAATGTGCCGCGCTAATTTCGTAAAATATCGTACATGTGGTGGAAAGATACAGGGGTGAATGGTGTCCAGTATTTTTTGCAGAAGGTGAGTTTATTAATGAATTTTGGTGTTTTCTGATGCTGTTATTGTCATTTTTACGGCTTTTCATGTATTAAATGATACTTTAAAACGCTCCAGCCGAAGTGTGCAACAGACCCATTTAAACATATTCCAAACTGACTGATTAATTTTCGTAAAATTGTAGGTAATAAGTTAGTATGTTGAAAAAGTTTTTGTTTTGTGAACTTCTTGACAACTAATGAAAATTTTTTGCAACAGTTGCTGAAATGCATAAAGTACATTTTCAATCAAGGGAAAGAAGAAGCCGATGTAAAGTTAAAAGATGCTCTACAGTTGGTCAAAGGACATAGCAGTGACCTTACTATGAACCCATATTTTTGTTACATTGAAGAATTATTGCTGTTAAGGTGAGGTGGTTTTCCTCAATGCTATTTTACTTATTTATTTATACTAGCCGTTCCAGGTACCCTTCGGGCACGTTCCTTGTCTAGTATCCTAGAGGTATAGTAGTTCTATTAGTAGGTGGGAGAGTTTAAGACTTTCGTGGATTCGTACCCCCCCCCCCCCATTTACTATCTTGAAAAACTCCCTGAAGTTTACTGTTGAGACGATACAATTATTAATCATATCTCCATTGCAATTTAAAATAAATTGTTAGACCCCTCAATTCTTTTTCGTTTTTTATGATTTGAGGAACTTTGAGGAGAAAGGAAGAATTCTAAAGTTGCAAATTTCAAAAAATAGAGGCAGCCACCGTTTGAAATAATTTTTTCATAATTTTTAATCTTTCTAAATTTTTGTGTTGAAAACGACTGCGATTTGAGTCAAATTGTCCTCACCACATTTTTTGGGTGTTTTCCAGCATTTTAATTATTCACCTGTCTCTTTTATCTCAATTTGAGGAACAATTAAAGAATGATTATGAATGCAACTCTAAGGAGGTTCAGGTACATGTTTAAGATCAAGATTCTTTATGACAGAGCTCAATAATATCAAGCTCTGAAAGGGCGAATCCTGACCTGAAAAACTGTTTCTGAATAGCACTCTAACTATGTAGTCTAACCGTCTGGCTATCCTTTGCCTTACATCATTCCTTACAACTCTGTTAACAGAAAATTCGAACAAGTCTCAAAATTCTTTGAGAACCAATCCAATGAAAACGTTGTTGTTGAATGCTGCAAGTATATCATACAGATGTTTCCCAACCAAGGGAGTGAGGATTTGTTTGATGTGTTGGACACAGTCGTAAAACATCTCAAGAAAATCCACCATGAATCAGAGAAGAACAATAAATTTGATGTGGCTGGTTGCGCGTCTCTTTTCATCTCCAAAGCGATTATTTTCAAGAATATGTTCATTCTGAAGGTAAAGAATTTGTTCAAATTTTGGTTTTATTATCTATCTGTTCATTTCATTCTGGTGATTCCAGTTGAAACTCTTCCAGCGGGCCCGATCATTTACTTCATCATTGAACTGATTGTTAAGACTATATATGAGTGATTCTATTGGTCAACAATTGTAAAACTTGGCCGTTACTATGGTAACCATTATTGACCCATGTGTGCCCAGAATTTTTTAAAATTTTAGGTGTTTTTCTCAAAAAACACAATCTGAGAACTAAGAACATGGAAAAACGGACAAAACAGAAATTTTGTAGTTCAGCTAAATGATACATGTTTAAAACTCTTAAAATTGGTCCAGAGTGACTGAAATTTGGTTCAGAAATTACTCAATAAAAGGACTGGGCATCTATGGGTTAAGAGTCTTGTTAGTTAAAGACTATTCATATGTAACCTTTAATTAGCGGGCACTTTAATGATGGTTACCATAGCAACAACCAAGTTTTACAATTCTAACTCTAATAAAATCACTCATATACAGTCTTAACGATGAAGAAAATGATCAGCTCACTGATTTCGACAGATAGTGCTATTTCCCACTTTCGGGAATAATTGCATTTTTGCCTTTTTAAATTTAAAAAAGAAACACAAAATCCAAAACTGTTAACTCTTGTGTATTTATTTATGGATTTTTTGAGCCCACAAGAATTAAAATTGGTCAAGAATTATTGGTGTATTATTGGAAGGGAATTCCGCTGTATGCTTAATGAGTGCGAGAGAGGCTATATCCATCCGCCTCTCTTGCATTCATTGGGGCTTACGAGAGTTTTCTTATTTTGAATAGCCTGACTCTATTTTCGAGTTTTTTAGATTGGAAATTTCAGGGAATTTTCCTGAAGTATGCTTGCAAGTGCAGATGGTCTTCTAATTTGTGCTTTTTGCGTATTCTCATCAACTTTAGTCAAAAACTGTCAACTTTCTGAACAGTGCGTTATGGTGCCAATAATTGGAACTATTTCACCCTGAAATTCAAAGAAAAGAGAAGTGGAGGGATTAGAAACGCTTGACCTTAAATTCTGCTGAGAAATAAATTAAATAACGGAGGGAAAAATGAAGCGTTTCGAGGCAAATCCTTCCCAACATCAGCCTCGAAACAATTATTTATTTAGTCATAGATTTTTGGTCGATGGAAACTGTATGTGTCTCAATTTACGTTGCATCTAATTTGTTGTTGTTTTTCTGTTTTTGTAACACTCTAGAGAGACTATGGAATTGCTGCAACCCAAAGTCAATTGTTGGAAAGTAAAGCTCGAAAAGAAATCATTCGTGATTGTTACGCTAAAATTATGAAGGGTAAGGTGACGATTGTTTGTTCAATTTAGAATGAGTTTTGTTTGCTTGTAAATCATTCTTCTTGTTCCCTCCCTCCATCCCTCCCTCTCTCCACCTGTTCCTCCATCTCTCCATCAGTGGCGTAGCGTGAAATTCGGCAATGTTGTATTGTGTCTATTAAACCCATGGAATAGATCGAACTATTGGGTGTTCGGTGAACACCTTCGCATTCGACCTTTTACATGGGTTTAAATGGACACATTACAATGTTGTTAAATTGCACGCTACGCCACTGCTCTCCATCCCTTCCACCCTCCTTCCATCCATCTCTGCGTCCATCCCTCCCTCTATCCCTCCCCTGGACCCCCTATCTGTCTCTCCCTCCCACCATCCATTCCTCTATCCATCCCTTCATCCCTCCTTCCTTCCATCCCTCCCTCTATCCCTCCTCTGGTCCCCCTATCCATCCCTCCCTCCCTCCATCCAACCCTCCATTGGTCCCTGCGTACCTTCCTCCCTTGTTTAGGTTAAAGAAATTGAAACATTCGGTGCAATTTAACTGTATTTATCTGTTTAGTTATTTTTACAATTTCTTGATATTACTCTATGGATCTGAATTGAATGAAAAATTGGCCTAAATTGAGCCTTGCCAATGAGAAATTTCCAAAGGGAAGAAACGGTCCTTTCAGGTCATTTTTTCAAGATTAAAGCCATTTTTGGAAAGAGGGCCCTTAAAATAGAAGGTGCGCTTTTCACAAAATCACAAATTCTGTATCCAATCAAAATGCTGATTTTTGAGGATAGTACATCATGTTTTTTATAGAGAGAATCCGTTGTTGCTGCATTGCACGAGCCACAGTGTTCGATCTAACCCATTTATGCCCAGAATCATTCACATTTTTTAGGCATTTCTCTCCAAAAACACAATTAGAGTACTATAAACATGAAGTAATTAGACATTTTTTTGATCCAGCCCTATGATATGTGCTAATAATCCCCAAAATTGGTTTTTGAGTAAAATTGACCCAAATTGATTGGGTCCAAAAATAAGTGATGCAACAGGTGGGTTGTCAACGATCCCTAGGGCATATTGGGTTTAAGCCGTTGGTTGTCTTGTAACCAGACATCCATGTATAATGTATATCAAGGGACAACTCTAAGCATGAATTGTACTTTTTGGATTTTGGCCTGATTTTTGTTTCTTCCACAGGCGTTGATAAGACTGAAGAATCCCTTGATGTCTTCAAAGCTGAAGCACTAAAACTTGGAGGTCTATTGAATTTACCCCTAGAAGACATCATTTTAAGTCTGGGGGAGTTTGCACTTTCTTTCAAAGAATTTGACCTTGCTGCTATAATTTTGAGGTAAGTAACGTTATGAATACTCTTCGTCTCAATATCAATAAAAGAGCTCTGCTAACAAATGTGACCCCTGCAGTTGATGCAGTTGTTGGATAAACACAAACACCTGTCAATTCATCGGCAATTGATTTTTTGTCTTATTTTTTTGCATTGGCAGATACAGGGGGGTGGCAAAAGGGGCGGATCACCCCCCCCCCCCCCCCCCTGTTCGGCTCTCAAAATGGGTAAAGAGGGAGGAGTAAGGGAGAAAAAAATAATAGGGGGTCCCTAAGTGGCAAAAATCCCAAGTCTGCCCCCCCCCCCGTTCGCGAGGGCTAGATCCGCCACTGTTTTCTATAATATTTATTTTCTTGCCTGTAGAATAAGGCTGTAAAATTTGTTTCCCTTTTTCAGCTTTGATAAGCCAAAAAACTGAGAAATCAGTTTTGTCAGTTTCAATGGTTTCTTTTGGCAGAGCCCTTCAATTACGTAAGAGTATAAAATTCATCTGATTTTGCTCCAAGGATATTTGCCTTTCCTTCTCCATTGGACTGTGTTTAAATAAAAGGTAGGGAGGTCAGCCTCAACAGCATTACTCTAGAAGATGGAGTGTCAGCAGAAGGTGAACTTAGCCGGATGTAGGAAGTCAGGGTACCCCAGTGAAGTGAAAGGTAACACAAGATAGCTGCAGAGATGAATCATCAAAAAAATAAATAATTTTTTGGAGAAATGAAATATGCTTGTCTACAATGACAGCGGACTAAAGAGTATGAACTTAAAATACGAAATAGGAAGTAGCATTTGACAAAATTCCCAATTGTATTGAATGATTTATGACATGACATTGATTTGTTGTGTTTCAATATGCCGAGGAAGCCAAGTAAATGACACAAACCACAAAGAATATAATGCAGTGTTTTTAAGATAATTATCCAAATGGATTGTTCCATTTTGAATCCTTTCCCTTTGCTGCCTCACTCTACCGCAGGTTTGTCAGTGGACCAAGAGCCTTGCCTATCAACATTCACCGTGGGTAACACTGTCACTGTACTTCATCTTTTGTTGTAATGTCTTTATTGGCCAGTGCTGCTATTCATGTATATTTAATGGCATTTTTTCAACTGGCCGATGATTCCACCGGTTGAGAAAATATGACACAGTTCAGTTCAGTTCAGTTCATGACAGTAATGCACAAAAATACTGCTTCTGTAATCTTTCCTCAATTGGTGTTATTGCCGTTCAATTATCAAAATATCCGCAAGTTTTTTTTAAAGTCAGCGACAACTCCACCAGTTGAGAAAAGATTACCGATGCAAGTATTATCGTGCATTACAGTCATGCACTGAACTGAACTGTGTAAAAAATTTTCAACCAGCAGAATCATCAGTGGATTGAAAAGTACCATTACATATACATAGAGCGGCAGCTCTGTTAGGGGATCATTGACGAGTTTTCCTCCCCTCCCTATTTGTGATGCCCCGATCTCTTTTTCTGAACTCTTAAACCTTTTTGTTTCAATTTCAGCCTTGTGACAAAAAATTGCCAGGAGTTATCACCAGAGTCATCTACAGTTGCCTTGAAACTGTCTTCCAGATTAATCACTTTCCACTTGTCTGTCCCTCACGCTACTTTTGCAGGTGCCATCCAGGTGGTGAAATCTCTAACTGTCCTTGGAATTTTGGGCTGTAAAACCTGTAAGTCAATCACTCCTTTTGAAGTACTTTATTTTTGACTGAAACTTGAATCTAATTGCTTATAAGTTTTAAAGTTTGCATGGTTGTGGCAGAGTAACCAGTGGTGTACTGAAGGCCCCCGCTGCCCCTGCGGTGGGGGGCCCTTGACTTAAGGGGCTCCACAGGGGCCCTCAATTAGGGCCCCATGATAACATCTGACCTGTGTATTAGACAAAATATAACATTTGAAAGAATAAAGATAAAGATAGTGGAGAAAATAAATCAGCGTAATCTGAAAGTAAAAAGAGCTGGTTTGTTCCTCCGTTAGAAGTGGTGAATAGGCCATGCATTTTCCGTGGTAATAAATGAATTTTGAAAAGTTGCCAGAAAAAGAAATTCAGCTCTTTTCTTTCTTGGGAGAGAAACGGAATTTGAAAGCTAAAACTGTGAAAAAAGTCTCGAAAGCACTAAATTTTCAAAAAATTTCAGGGGAGGACCCCGAACCCCCCTTTAGATGAGGGGGGGGCCTCTACAGACACTTCATTCACTGTGTAAAAATGTAGGGCCCCCGACTGAAAGTTTACGAGGGGGCCTCAAAGTTTCCGGTACGCCACTGAGAGTAACGTAGGGGTACTTGATCTATAGTCTGTGTGCTCCAATTTGAGATCTGGCGATTAAGGTAGATTTGCCTTCTGTGGCATTGTACAAGTGCTCACCCTCGTCGGTTGGCTGAAGTGACAGGGCTGCTGTGCGACTCTTGGGCTACAACAACCTATTGGAGTGTTGCCATTCTCCGTTTGCCGAACTTCATTTATCGCCCGCTCAGTCTCAAGTTATAGCGCATAGACTGTAGCGATCCGCGGGTTGGGTGAAAGGGAGAAAATTTGATGGGAATGTGCCCTTCAAAAACAAAGGCCACAAAATTTTGAACATACCAGTCATTTTGAGTACTTACGGTGTTAAAATATGTTAGGACAAGATTATTTTACTTATGATAATTTGCTGGCAAAAACATAAAATAACTGTACACATTGTGTATTTATATTATTTTTCAGTTTCATTGAGTGAAGCTATGGAAATTTACTCCAAGAGTGTTCTGCTTCATGAATTCTGTTCTTTCCCTTCTTCATCGGATCAGAACAATGCTTTGTTGCCCTTGTATAGGGATCCAGTCGCCTCTGTAGCCTCGGCTCCGTTTGCGGTCTCCTTCATTCTTAATCTGTTCTCATATTGTAGTTCGTTTCAAGGTAAGCAAAAAACAATCTACAAAGATTCTTAGGTGTTTTTTAGTGTGTTGCCAACTTTGGTGAGAAATTCAAAAGTTTGACTTAGAATTAAATGGAAACACGTTTAAGTTAAAGTTGTTCTGTAATTTTTTAAAGTTTTCATAACATTTGTATAGTATTATTTGCAAAACAGGAGCCCTGAATTTTCATCATTCTTCTGCTGCAACGCACTGACTTTTATTTTTATTTTCCTGTCAGAAGTTTTTTTTTTATTCCCTGTAAGGTAAACACCCCAGTAGTTGGCACCCCTAAAATTTGCATCAGTACCTGGTACCTATAATATTTGTTTAGTGGCAAGTTTGGTGTTTTGTGTATTTTTTTTTAATGCTTCACATTTGAGGTCTCAGAAAAAACCACCTAAAACACCAGTATTGCCACCAAACTAATACTTTTCACATTGTAAAACACAGGTGCCGGGTTCTGAGGTGATTACCTTAAACTAATAAAGGGGTCATCCATGAAAAATCAGACCATAAAAAATTAAACTCCGCCAAATTGCATGAAAATTGGCAGGTATGTTTGTTCTACCCACTCAGCCTTATGAGGAAGGTATTTTTTCAAATTTTTTTGGACCGTCTGTAATTATTTATCAAATTTTAAAGCTGTGAAAACAGCAAAATTCTATCAGAAGTTGTCACCTTTTAGATTGGAAAGCTCGGGAAGGGTTTTTCATCAAGCCAAAACCATCATATTAGACTCGTTTGAAAGCTCTTGACAGTCTTGACAAAGGGTCTTCAGCAATGTTTAAAAAGATAAATGTTTTGTAATTTTTTAAAATTTTAATAACATTTTTAAAATTTGAAAAATCATGTCTGTTCATAACGAGATATTCAATCATTGAACATAAAATGAAAGCAAATTGAGTGTCCTAGAAAAGGTTATACCCTCTATGGTAGTTAAAAAGTCAGTCCTTCTTGACAAGAAAACTTGAGGGTTAAATACCCCTACAGAAATAGAGGGGTGGCAAGAAAGATCAGTAATGATCGATGGTCTAAGCCATCGCAAGATTAGAAGTATCAAAATACTGGACAACAAGAAGAGACAAACAAAAATGTGGAGAATCAAGATAAGCGCATTGCACTTGGTCAAACTGTGCAAAATATTGAAAAACAATAGAAACATGGGATAAAGAAATGTGTTTCTTTGCAGAAAATGGCACTCCGGGACTGGTGAAATCAGCTTATAAATTGTGATCCAGGAAGTCAAGGCTCAACTGTATTTCAAAATTATTTCATGAGCTTTCTTCCTGTAATGATGAAAGCTTACATCTATTTTGATTGAAATGGTTTTTAATGAAATTATTTGACCATTTGTCATCTACTTTTAAACACCTCCATAATGGGGGAAAAAAGGTTTTTTTTCTTTCTAATTTGGTTTTTTCCAATAGATTCCAGTGTGGCTATTGAATCAACCTTCAACAGAAGTCAAATGGACAGAACCACTAGAACTCTCAATGCAAGTCAAATGGATAGATCTGTCAGAAATCCTGAGGTAACTTTCTATAAATTATTAAGTTCCGAGTCGTGTGTACTTAGTATTTTGGTTATTTTGTGCTATTTCTTAAGCTGAGGCAGAGTATCTATAACTGCGCTGGGTTTGCCGCATCCCCTACAATTATATAGTGAAATTCCTCTTTAATAACTTGAATCTTAATTGACCAGGTGTCTGTTGCGATAAGGATTGTGCATTTAGTCTGGAAAAAATTGGCGAAATTTTGATCACCATGTTATAAATGATGGGCGACTTGTCAAAAGTCACTGTTGTATCAATGTTTTGAACATTCAAAAAAAACACTTTTCTGAGGAGGGGCCAAAGGGGGCTGAAATTAGTAGGCACAGCAAAGCTCCTCTCCAAAGATTATTGTTTTCGGGCGGTCAAAATTACGGAATGAAAAAATTAAAATTGCATGGGGCTTCTGATGAAATCTTTCCAAATTTTTTTCAGCTTTTAGCGTCACATTTCCTGCATCCATGTCAACTTTTTATCCCTGTTCCACCAATTGAATAAAAAATGCCAGGCTTTCGACCCCATCCCAGTGTAGACTTGCTTTAACCCTTTCCACTCGTGAGCATTTTTACCCGACCGCCCCACCAGCTCGTGGAGCTTCAACAACACGATATGAAAACAAACCATATGATCTGTAAAAAACTCACATCACGGTGTACAGAGCGCGCTGGTGTAGTGCGTGATGTTTGTCCTAGTTCCCATAAAATCCGCTAGAGCTCATCATTGGTCAAGCGCGTCAAGCGCGCCGAATATATCCGGCAATTGAGTCCTCAGAAGGTATCTTTTTTATGTCGGATATATCCGACCTGTGAGTGGAACTCAACTTTTCCCTGGTCGAATATATCCGACATACGAGGGGAAAGGGTTAAATAGGTATGTCAAAATATACAAATACTGAATCTTTTAAAATATTTTAGCTTTTCTGTAGGGTATTTGTTTTGTTTTTGTTTTATTTTTTAATTTGTTTGCTAATTTTTTGTTGTTGTTTAGATTGTTCCAGAGCCGGTTATGAATTTCCGTCATACCGTACAAAGATTCTTTGGGGAGCAGCAAGATATCAAAAGTTTACTAATGGTCTGCTCTGTTTTGTGGCAGTGTGCGTCATCTGTGTTCAATTCCTCGAAAGCTTTATCTACAACTGGGCATCTGCCAACGGTAAGCATTTCATTTCCACTTTTTTTGAAATCGGTTTTTGGAGTTTAATCAGACATAAACTATTTAGATGTCCTCCCAGTGGTGTAAAACTATGCATACGTTCCTCCCCCTCCCCATCAAGAATATTGCTCCCCCCCAACCCACTGCCAATGCTCCCCCGCGGCCTCCCAGAATGCACAAGGACAAATGAAAATCTTCTACGGTTTATTTTCGCCAATTTGTTTTTCTCTTGTCTTTGTTCTTTGCTTTCTCTTTGTCTTCTCTTCTTTTCTCCTTTCTTTTTTCCTTCTTTTTCCTCTTTTTACATTTTATGTTTCATTCACTTCCTCTGCCCCCCCTCCCATTTGGGGGACCACCAGGACTATTGTTATGCCACTGAGGCCGCCAGAAATGCAAAAGCCTGTCAAAATTAATACTTGCTCTTTCCTTGAAATCAGCTTTATGTTCTATTTATATAATATATGTACTATGAACCCATATTCCAGAGATGACCTCATTTATTGACGGAAGACTCGTGAAAATGAGCCTGATTTTTCCGCTTTAGTTATACTTTCTCTTTCATCAAGTAGTTTTAAGTTGTTTAGTTTCTTACCTGTTTCTCTTTTAGAAGTGACTGTAATACGGTTTCAATGTTGCTCTCTTGTAACTGCATTGTTCAAGGACTTTTCCCATCCAACTCGGTGGATAAAATAGGGGTGCAGAATCTCCATTGCTTCCAAAATTTTCGACACACTGAGGACATTATCCTTTGTTTTTTTTTTTTTTTTTTTTTTTGTCTTCTTTGTAATGCACTGAAGGAAATTTTGGCTCAAAACAACGCACCTGCTCAAAATTCAGCTTGGTATTGCTCGCTTACTTGAAATTTAGCTTGAAATAGCGCTTGGACCTAGCCCGATTAACATTATTTGGTTGGTCTAAATATATTTAAAGAAAAAAAACCCTATTATTCTTTCAGGCAGTATCCACACCTTTACCAGTGTCCACAATTTCTGCAGATTCGAGTGATCAAGGATTTTCTGCACCCTTGGGATAAAAATCAAAGCACACTGATGTAGCATTGATGTGGTATTACTACCTCTTATTCAAGTCAGTAGGCTGATTATGAAGGATTTTATGGTAATTGTATCGAGTCGCTATAGTATGCGCGTTATTCTAATGGGTGGTGTCATTACAATGCATTCCATTCTGATAGAAACCCTTCAACCTCTACAATGTTTGCGCAGTAGCTCAGGAGTCATCGGTGAATTTTCGCAGAGATGGAAGGGATGCTATCAAAATGGAATCTATCGGTATGACGCCACCCCTAAGAATAACATATACTCCATCATCGACTTGATGGCATTACAATACAATCGCTCATAATCAGCCTGCAGGTTTATTTAAAGAATTATGCTGTTTATAAGAGATTAAAGTACATTGCAAGGAATATTTTTTTTCAGAGAAGGCAGTGTCAGAAAAGATTAATGGCCGCTGGCCCAGTAAACGATGTTTTATTTTTTGGTCAAGAGTTGTGTGATTTGAGGAGCTGTTCGGTATACGGAGAGCAGGTATAAAATAGTGGGTATGCTTGTGCTCAAAAGTCCTGATTTCAAATTGTTATTGCGTGAAACTCTGATGAAGAAAACTGGGTTTTCTGGTCTAACAATTAGAGGGTGTAGTAGAATCGTCAGATGACTGAGAGAACCCAATCCAACACTTGATACTCTCAAAATAACCTTTTGAAATCAGATTTTTTGAGCATGAGCACACTCACTATTTTATACTCCCTTTTACAGAAGAACTCGTCAATTTTAAAAATAAATAAGCTTGCACTATTACTGCAATCAGTATCTGTAATTTAAGGCTTCACTCAACTGCCCTTCTTTTTATCTCCATTTTTATTCTGTTTCAATAATTCTTCCAAATTTTTTTTTCCTTTAGGTTAAAAACCCGCTGTTGGACAATGCCAAGATTGTCGATTCTTGTGTTTCAGCGCTATTGAAAAAAGTGCTTGGCTCAAAGCACCTAGACATTCAGATGGCAATATATTTGTTGCATTCTTTTCCATCCGCAAATGCAATCAAGTGGCTTGGGGACTTCTCAAAAAAGTAAGCAAAATCAATGAGAATGCTTCCGAAAGGACCTGTAAAATAATGGGTGTGCTCTTTCGGTGAATTATGCTCTGCGAACAAATGGAAGTTTTTAGCCAAGAGCACTTCTGTTGTTTCATGGGCTCTGTACTTTTGACTTGGTATTCACAATTTTGTCTACAAAATTTTTTCAAGGTCGGAAAATGCACTTTTCGGCGACCATGTAAAGACCGCTTCAAAACACACAGTTTAGTTTACATTTCTCGCTCAAATATGCAAAATTATGTTAAAAGTTCAAATTGTCATAACTTTGGAACTAAAAGCGCTAAAAACATAGCAAAACAAGGTTCAGATTTCTCATACTCTCTAGTTTATGATGCTGGGGCTCAAATTTTTTGTCGGTCATTTTTACGCCTGTGGTAAGAGTTTTTCCAAAGGAATCCGACCCTTGTTTTGAAATATTTTTAGCTCTTTTAGTTCAAAAGTTATGACGATTTAAACTTTTGTAATTTTGTTGCATTTTCGAGCGGAATGATCCAGCGCGCCAGGTGCGCCGGTCTTTTTGTGGGGCAGTGTATTTAACTTCTCGTTTGAATGTACGGCCTGAATAAAAAAATCTAGAGGTTTGAATGGAAAGTTAAATACTTTCATTTATTGGAAGAAAGAGAAGAAATACATGAATCGGGGGGGAAAAAAAGTTTATTTAAGCGTTATGATCGTGAGAAAAGTGTAACAGATCAAACTGGTTTGAATTTCCAAAGGTTCGTACAGCCCTAGTAAATTGCCATTTGATCATGTGACAGAATGACGTTGAAGCATTTTTCATTGGCCTACCTTGCAGTTTTATTGTTTTCACCATTTTCGGCGTTTTTACTATGTTGTTCTCTAGTAGAAACTCCAACTAGTCAAAGTGAAGAGTATAATACAAGAAGAGCAGTGTATTTTCCTGAAAAGATCTGTTTCAATAAAAAATTATCGGCACACAGCTGATACCTAATGCTGAGTAGCTTGTAACTAACTTCAAAACTATCATGACATCAGTAAATGAAAAATTTAAATTTCCAAAACTTTTATTAAATTTGGGTAAGACAAGCTCGTCACTGTTTGGTAGCAGAGTCTCCTTCAGAGCTTGAATTTAAGATTCACTCCAACTACAATCTTCCAGTCAATTTGTAAACCATATTTTTTGTTTGTTTTAGTTGTGGTACGGATTGTCATAGACTTAAAAATGTCTCACTTGTTGGAATGGAATACTGTAAAAAGAACTCTACTGTGTTCCATGCGGAACGTAAGCAGTTTCAAAAAACTTACCTGCAGTGCTCATGGAGTGAACGACTATCTCAATTCAATCTGTCTACCAGAGGTAAAACAGAATTGTGTTTATTTATTTATTTAATGAAAAGCTTGTGGATTTATTTAATTTGCCCCTTTGAGTAGTTTAGTGTCCCTTCTCTTGAGAACAATGCTTCCAAGGAGAAAAGAAAATGACCCAAGTACTTAATTTTTTAGGCTCAGTTGCAAAATAAAATTAATTTTCAAAAACTATCAATTCAAACAAACTTTTGTCAAAAACCTGCTTTCAAGAAATCGAAAATAGCACCAAAAAACAATACATGACTAAATTATGGGAGGGCTACCTGTAGAAAATACTTGTAAATGGTGTCGATTACCTTATGCCTATGGTTAGAGTTGATCAAATTGGCCCCATTTTTTTTTTATCTTGTCATCTTGATCAAAACTATTTATGGTCCTGAAAGATGGTCATGTGCCACTTTTGACATAATTTAGAACCTCGGTGCAAGGAGGGCACTTGTCCATTACAGTGTTTCATTATCTCCTCAGTATATTTCACCTTTTAAAGAAAGCAAATACTTGTATCATGCTGAAAATTTTACTGAAAACTATTCATGATTTGTTGGTATTTTTATTGAAATTTCTAATTAAAATTACATCTTCCTTTAAAAGAAATAAAGTTGGAAATGAGATAATGAAAAACTTAAATGGAGAAGTGCCGTTTGCTTTCAAGTAGGCAATTGAGCATAAAAACTTAGGTAAAACCGGAACCTGTAATCTTTGCTGATACAACTCCAAATTACACTTGATTTTTTCCTCCCATAAATACGTCTTCGTTTCTGAACCTACTTGGCCTGTATTTAGCTTAAAAATCAAGCAAAAAACTATGCAGATGCTGACGATCCGATTTTTTGTCTCTTATTCGTCTATTTAGAGAAAACAGCCGCAAACCGTAAAAAAATGGCTTTTTTCGGAGCCAGCGACAAATTTTGCCATCAATCGGATTAAAATTTCCAAGAGTTTGCCATGGAATCCCCTTAATGATGATATTTGGACAATTTTTCGAAGATACCGATTCTCAGAATTCGAACATAAGATTATTCCAGGGTCCATTAGTTCGAACCTTGGTCACCACATCACACTGCTCAAAAAATCAACAGTTTTAGGCTAAAATTGACAAATTTACGCTAAAGGCACACTCTTGAAGAACATCAGCACCTGCGGAAATTCCCATACACTCATTCTCACTTAGGAAGCTTATGGCAAAATTAATTTCTTAATTTACTGCTTTAATTCTAAACCAATTTTGCTCGTTTTGGGCTCAAAAAATCCATAAAAAAATTTTGCAGGTACTGGTGTTATTAGATTTTGGGTTTTTTCTTTTTTTTCACATTAAATTGCCAAAAAACACGACTTTTCCCAACAAAGACTAGTGGTGCCATTCATCGGATTGAAATCTGGAAAAGTTCCGTGTGAAATCACCTGAAAGGAGTTGTATTTTTTAGAAATGAACTCCTGGGAGATCTCTTTGTAACTCTAAAGTGTCATTTTAGCCCACAAAATCACAACCTTTAAACCTTGGAGCCTCCTGCTGGACACTAAATGTAAACATTTTGGATATCTGCCAAATGAATTTAAAAAGAGGGCAAAGGAGAGAGACTTTGAGATCTTACTCATAAATTCTTTGATTGTGAGGTGTCTCTATCTCATAAATGAGTATTTTGTCCTCCAGATAAATAATGCAATTTTAAATAGTTATTTTTATTTTTTTATCTTTGTATTCTTCATTTGTCTATTTAATGTTAAACTCAATGTTTACAGACTTGTAATGTTAAATTGACACCTTTGTAGCCTATCTTTGAAGCGAAAAAAAATTGAACCATATTTCATCAGTTTATATCTTGTATACTTGTTTCAGATACATTTAAACAGACGGAGAAAGAACAGAAACAACTGCTGTTAAAATTAATCACTTTACCTGATGTAACAGTTGAACTTTTAATTGAATATTGTGAAGATTTTGGATTCGACCCCCAAGAGTATCTTCTTCTCCTAGTGAAACATTCGGTTTTAGCATGGGAGCCGGAGTTTGAAGTGAAAACGGATTTGATCGGAAAAAAGACACTGATCATCACAAATTCAACAGAGAATCTACTGAAACGCTGCACAGAAATTGCCACTTATTTAGAGGAAAGTGAAGAACTCAAGTCGCTGCTTAATTCTGAGTTATGGAATGAAGTGAACCAGTATAATTATGAAATCTATCTTGTTATCATGGATTTGCTTGAAGTTTTAACCAATGAGTCCGAGCAGCATCGTAAATTCAAGTTGATCATATTTTTTTTAAAGTCCTATCAAAGACTAAGCCCACCAGGAACATTTGAGGAAGAGTTTTGGGATACAAAATCATCAAGCTCTCAACCTCTGCCTCCTATCGCAGAATATAGATTGCCAGCCCAAATTATAGCTAGTAGCTGGTTTAATACTGGTGCAGATTTGTGGAAAGTAGCCAGACCTGAACTCACTATAGAATCATACAAACAGTGGTTTGATGTTATGCACATTCTAGGTATGGATAAGAATTCAATTTGTACCCTAGCCATCAATCAAGTTTCAGTTAGTAAAAAATTAGAGGAAAATCCAGCTAATACTCAGTGGTGTGTTCATGTAAGACATGCAAAATTGTTAAAAGATGTCAGAGAGTGCATCGAACATGTTACCAATTTGGAATTGGCCAGTGCTTCGCTATATCAACTTGTTCAACGTTTTCCGCCGGGTGCGGATCAACTTGCAGCGATAGAGTTGTGTCTACGCCAAGCTAGACAGTGGTGCGAATCCAAACCTAGTGTAACATCGCAAACATGTTTACATAAAGTTGAAAAAAAATATTTAACAATTGTGACAACCCATGCTTTGTATGTCAATAACTTGGCCAAGTCAGAATATCTCAATTTAGTTTTGGATCCTCAGGAGTTAATTAAAGAATTGTATCACGATCAAAGTATTGTTGAACGAATGACTAATCATGCTTTAAATGATATTGATATAAATGGCGCTGCTGCAGCCATTGCTAAATTGCATTCCATCAATCTTACAAACATACGGTTACAGTTGTTGTCACATTGGCTTCAACCCTATAATCAGATGAACGAAACGATGGTTGATGAAACGTTCGCTTTTAGCTCCAAGGAAACACCTACATCAACAATCGATGAAAACTTCATTCGTGCTTGCTACATTCTAGAAAGTGATATTGAAACTTCTGTTCGCTACCTTGTTGGCTTAATATTTGCATGTGACTTGGATGATATTAAACCAATCTCTGTTCAGTTCAGAGCTTTAAAGTGTCTATTCGCCATTATTCCATCCGCGGAACAATTAGAGGAAGTTACAGCTCGTGATTTAGCTAGTCTACAAAGTCATCTCAAATCCCTCATGTACCTGAATGAGCTCGAGAAAAATGGGCTTGTCTATTCTGTCGAGGGCTTCCAGTCTTGTAACAAAGTGGAATTAATTGAATCGCTAGTTAGTCATAAAACATGTCAATCACTTAGAATAGCTGTTAAATTATGCCTTGATTTTGATGTAAATGAGCTTCATATTTGGAGAAATATCGTCTCATTTTCAGTGGGACATTTGATGATCGATGAGTTGAAAATCATTCTACCGCATTTAAACGGGATGTTTGAGCTCACAAACTCTGGGGAGATTATTGATGCGTGGAATACGCTGTTACTGTTTTTGCTAGAAAAAATTGGACCCGAAGATCAAGTTTTAATTGAAGAGTTTCAATTTTATTTAAATTCGTGCTGCATTTTTCCTCAGCTAGATGTTAAAAAAATTGAAAATCATTGCAGAAGAATTGATCCAACACATCTTCTCCCAAAAGTACGTCGTTTAATGTCGTTCTTTATTGTTAATGGTAATTAATTATTGTTAATTTTTTGTTAATTGTGACTGAAATTGCAGCTCACGGTTGGCTTCAACGAAAGTTAAATAAAAAATCGGTGGACCTCTCGGATTTTTTCTGGAGCTTAAAGTAGGGTATGAATGGAGTCATTTAAGGCCAAAATGGAATTATGTTCCTTGAGCTCCTCAAAAAATACATTGATATTTAAGTTTTTTAGGAAAATCCCGGCAAAATAAAATTGGTAAATTGTTTTCATTGCGACCCCTATCTTGTGACATATCGTTTGAAAGGGCATAAAATTCTAAGACTTTTGACGCAAACCGGAGGTCGATATCGATTTGTGTTTTCCATATTTATAAGGTCAAAGTTCGATTTAGACTCTTTTTTAAAAAAAATCATTACTCCTCTTTGAGAAGTTGGATTTTAAAAAACCAAGAGCCTAAAATACTCTAAAATGCAAGCATTTTTCAGAAAAAAATGCAATTTTAACAACATATTAGTTGAAATTTGGTTTTATAGCCCCAAACATTTTTAACGTTCTTGCCCCCAACACCAGGGGGGCTATCTGAAAGATTCTGAGGGACAATCCCCATCAAGCGATACATCGATGAAAAGGGCGTAACAAACGGAGCATTTTGGCGTAAACTGGAAGTCGATATCGTTTTTTGCATTCGAGATATCGAATGTCGAAGGTCAATCAACACTAAACAGCAAGCTTTTTTCAGAAAAAAATGTTATTTTCGCTCGATGGGGGTTGTCCTTTGGAATTTTTTAGATAGCCCCCCCACGTGACGGAGGCAAGAGGCAAGAACGTTGAAAATGTTTGGGGAATAAAGAATCAAATTTTAACTAAAATTTTGTTAAAATTGCATTTTTTTCTAAAAAATGCTTGCGATTTAGAATATTTTAGGCTCTTAGTTTTTTAACCCTTTACTGCGCGATTTTTTTTTTTCGTTCGAAAATATGATTTTTCAATTGATTTTGACTCAAAATGAAAGGGAAAAATAATGAAAAAATTCCTAGCATTAATTCTTGCGCCCAAGAGAACTACAAAGTACTAAATTTAACATGGGCCAGTATAGGGAGAAAATCAAGGTCAAACGGTTAAATATGTTTTCTAATGCTCAGATGGCCCCCAATGTGGGCCCTTGCTTTATCAGACTTCGGTGAAAAATCGAAATTTTTCCTCGATTTGTGCCGGAGGGATGACGACGTGGAAAAAAATGATATTTTAACTTTAAGAGTTCAAAATGGAGGAAATATATTTTGTGCCTCAGGGGTGCCATGGCGCAGTTAAGGGTTAAAATCCAACTTCTCAAAGAGGAGTAATGATTTTTTTTAAAAATGGGTCTAAATCGAACTTTGACCTTCGATATATCGAAAACAAAAAACGATATCGACCTCCAGTTTGTGTCAAAAGTCTTAGAATTTTATGCCCTTTCATACGATAGTCACAAGATAGGGGTCGCAAAAAGAAAAAAATTTACCGATTTTATTTTGCTGGGATTTTCCTAAAAAACTTAAAAATCAATGTATTTTTCGAGGAGCTCAAAGAACATATTTCTATTTTGGCCTTAAATGACTCCATTCATACCCTACTTTAAGCTCCCGAAAAAATCCGGGAGGTCCACCAATTTTTTATTTATTTTTCGTTGAAGCCAACCGTGAGCTATTTTAGAAAATTAAATGATCACATTTGAATGGGAAAATTCTTATTTTTTCTTAAATTAAATATGTTTCATCAATAAAAAATTAAAAAACAATTCAATAACTAATTTTTGTTCACAAATTTCTCCATCAGGAACTGATTCATGGTTTACTCCCAATTGCCTGGAACCATTCTTTGCTATATCCTTGCCCATCTCTAGAGATGGCAAAGTTGTCTACCATCGTTGGTGAAAGAAATGTACGATAGTTCCTTTCTTGCCTAGTATCACATCCCGGGTGTAAAAAAAAAAAGGAGCAGCTCCAAGTAACTTGAGTTTGGGTTCGAATTTCAAAAAATGCTGAAACACAGGTTCCATTATTTTGAGGGGGACATCTTATTGGGGGGTTGCCAAATTCGGGGCCCCCCAGGGGGCGGATCCGGGGGTCACTGCCCCCCTAAATCACATTTCTCAAGTAGCGACCCCTAATTTTTATTACATAACTTTCAAGAACATCAAATTCTAAGCATTTTGGTGCAAATCGCAGGTCAATATCGTTTTTCGTTTTTGATTTATCAAAGTTCTATGTGGACCCATTTTCAAAAATTCATAACTCTCACTGAAAAAGTCGGAATTTAAAAAACCTATTAGCTTAAAATTCTTTACAAAACAAGCGCTTTTCAGAAAAAAATGCAACTGTCCAAGAAACATGATTTTTAGACTTCGAAAAAAAATTGGAAAATTTTTGAAAATTTTGAATCAGCGATATATGTTCCTTTGAAACGGCCGGAATCAACAATTTTGGCTTGAAACCTGTTGGCTGAGTCCACAGTACCTGTGGAAAGCGTTTGCAAGTTCAGAAAAGTCTCAAAATCACCGTTAAAATGACCAATTTCAGTTTTGAGAGCACGTCTAAAGTCAGTCAAGTAATACCTCTCTCTCAGGCTTTAATGGGGTTTTGGGGACTTTTGAGCAGATGTTCGCGCGTCTGTTATATTATGCGATAATTTGAATTTGAGCGGGCCAGAATTCACAAGTGTTGACAACAGTCCACAGAGTGCAGCACCTACGAGGTCAATTATTTATGGACGGTAGACCTGGAGAGGAAGAAACGGTCATAGTTGTCAAATTGTGGGCTTAAATTCAAACTTCTACTGTTGATTCAAAAGAGAAACGGACGACTTAAAGCATCACTCTGGCAACGTTACAAAATACAGCGCCATTTTGAAATCAATTGATTCGTTCCTTGTTCGCTCCGTTTGTTCCTTGTTCCTGCAGCCTTCTTTCTGCGCTCTTTTGCCCATTCGCTGCGACGTCACAACTCACAAGTCTCGTGAACTTTGCCCACCGAGCGGAAAGCTATTACCTTAGCTTTTTCTCTATTTTATTCTATTGAACCCTGCTTTGCTTCGAACACTGATGATCAGCAGAAGGATTTGAGTTTCACGGATTTGTTTTAGTGCATCACCAGCAGCAGTTAATCAGGTAAAATTCTTAATTTCGAATTATATAATCCGTATCTGGCACCTATCAAATCGCCATTGTGCCTCGTTGTAAATAGGCTTCTTGCATCTCTGAATCAGGTGAACAGCATTTTTTTTCTAAATGAAAGTTTTCGTTATCCTGTTAAGTATCCTCATCATCACCATAGTCATAGTGAGTCTTAAGCAAATCCTTGAAGAGATCCTTGTTAGCTTCTCCCTTAGTAGTTACACTGAAGAAGTTTAGCTTAGGTGCCCCTCTCAAGAGCCTTCTCACTTTCACTAACTATTAGCTCTACACTGCCAAACAAGGATTTCCATCCTTCGGCTTTCACTTTTATCTGGTCAAGAGTCTCAGGCATTGTTCTTGTTTGGATTTTTAGCGATTCTTGGGTCTTCTTATGTACTTCTATATCTTCAAGTAATCATTTGTCATGACTGTGACCAGAATTCTTGTTGCGATCCATGGCGCAATGTTTTAAGAACTTCTAAAAGATCGAAGCCTCAAAGCTGGGCTTTGCTGAGAGAACCTGGAAGTAGCCCTGGAGGAAAGGGTTGAAGACCATTAATTTCCCTTTTTGCTGTTGAACGAAATGAAAATACCATAGTTCAATAGTTTGGCCCAAGCCTTGTTTCCCTAGAGGTTCAAGGCCACGCACCACAATGCGAAGCCGAGCTGTATTTGAGAGATGCAATCGTGAAGGCATTGTAACAGAGATGATATCACCTCCAAAGTCGATGTTCTAAGAAGTAAGAATGCACTAATCACTTAGATCTTCGGTAAATCTGGAGATTTCATTTGTTTGCCAGCAAGTCATCAATCCTCTTTCTATGGTGACTGTAGGATTTATTGAGAATTCCTGTGAATAAGTTGTCCAGGTCAGCAGTGCCCACTTTTCAAACAGGGATACAATCATGCAAGGTATAAGATGCGTTTTTTCCCCCATCTATTGCACTGATCCAGGGAGAATTTAGCTGGGACCGCACTGTTCCATCGGTCCAGCGAAGCGTTTCTGTCAATTTGTACGATTTAGCTTGAAGAGGTTAGGCTTCTCCCTTTTGTAAACAAAGAAGGCTTATCCAGCGGCCTCAGGAGACTGCTGGCAGTGAATGGAATCCAGCGGAGCGGAGAAAGACAGTTTTCCGGATGCCAGCCGCTAGATCGTTGGGCAGCGGATAGGAAAAAAAACAGGTTCTCAGGAAAACTGATTCGGAATCTAGATTATTTGGCTTATCATCTTGTAGAGGGCAAGACTTTAGACATGGTTGTAGCTTGTCCCAGAAAATATTGGATTTGAGACTTCTATGGTTTTCATGAAAACACCAGCTTCTTGCTGCTCCTAACCAATCAGGTTGCCCTATCTGAGGATGGAAGCTGATGTTTCTATTTTTCCATTCAAACCTACAGTTGCTACGTCCAATCATTCTTGGGACAGCCTATGCAAGATTAGGGATAGTTCATGAAGCCCTCCTCACAAGGTGGTTCATTTATCTCTACAGTTTGTTACAATCTCTGAAAGATATCTCATCCCTTTTGTAGTAAAATCCTTTGCAACCTCTGACTTAATGCATGAGATATCATGTACTAGATTTAATTCTAAATGTTGCTTTGGAATTGAAGATGTTTGAACTGATTATTTAATTTGCGAAAGAAAAAACACAATCTGGAAATTATGAATTACCATAAGCATGTCTTGTTTTAAGTAATTTCAATTAGTAATTTTTTTTAATTTTGTTTCTCTGCAGAATGGTTGGTTCCAGAGTTTATGTTGGTGGTTTACCTTATGGTTGTCGAGAAAAGGACCTTGAAAAGTTCTTTAAAGGATATGGTAGAATCAGAGACATCCTATTGAAAAACGGCTATGGATTTGTGGTGAGTACATGTTTTTCTATCTTTTATTTTAACTATCCATCAATATGTAGGATGGAATTTGTTTCACTTAGTCAAGCAGGGAAAATTGGCGAGACTCTTTTCTGCCTGCTATTGGGAACTTAATTGCGTTTGACAGTTTCCCATCTCTTTGCTAAGTGGATTTGCTCGGGGCTTCTGTGCTTTAAAATCTACGTTGTTACCAATGGTAGTCCCTTTTGTTCTGATAAGAGACAACCCTAAATAAAATATCTTGGAAATCGACAGATTGAAAATATATTTTGATAAATTTCTATTGTGAACATTGTATGACAAGGCTGTTTTCTGGTTATTCAATGTTATGCATGATATTAAATTTTGACCTAAAATGAAGCTGGAACCATAGAAGACTTTGGACTGCTGTAAACAGCTAGCTGATTATGAACGGTTGTATCGTAATGCTTATCGAGTCGATGATCGAGTGCAAGTTATCTTATGGGTGGTGCCATTCCAAAAGGTTTCATTCTGATAGAAACCCACCCATCTCTACGGAAATCCTCCGATAGCTCAGGAGTCATTGGCTGATTTCTGCAGAGATGGGAGGGTTTCTATCGGAATGAAACCTTTCGGAATGGACCCACCCATAAGATAATACGTACTTGATAAGCGTTATGTTACGATCTTTCTTAATCAGCCTGCAGCTGATGTTTTCATCCAAGCTGTACATTTGTCAAGTCTACATATTCTGGAGACTCCTTTTGTTGCTATTTACTGTATAATTCTTTTAATAATTAATAGTTTCCAATTCCCTTACGGTTGATTCTAGGAATTTGATGACAACAGAGATGCCGAAGATGCAGTGTATGAATTAAATGGCCGACCTCTTCTAGGAGAAAGGTAAAGAACTTGTTTTTTCTGTCTATTTTCTCCAAAACTCTTCTGTGTGATGTTTCTGTGCATTTTCTCACACATTTTTCATTTACTTCTGGCTCCTTTCCTTTACAATTCTGCTTCATATGCTTTCCCCTGGATGAAATTAATTTCTGAGGTACTGAGTTTTGAGGACATGCTTCATTATGAAAAGCTAAGCAATCAGTTACAAAATTAATTCTCTTAAGTCCGTAGCAAACTTTTACTGCAGCCATAGAGAGGGTCGCTATGTGTGTTAAATCACTTATAATTAATCAACGTTGAGAGCAGGAAGTTCTACAATTGTCTCACAAACACACCAAGTTTAATAACAATATTCCAGGATGGCCGTCAAATGAGCCAGTCCCATCTTATTGCAACTTTCTGTGTGGTAAAGAGTGATCAATTGTGAAGAAAGCTGCAATGGGAGAGGACTCCCCTATTGTGACCTGCTTACAGCTCGTCCATCCGCCATCTTGGATTTTTCTTTAAGGTGATTCCATGGCAAACTCCCGAAAATTGTTATCCGGTAGATGGCGTTACTTGTCGCTGGCTCCGAAAATAGCAGTTTTTTACGGTTTTTGGCTGTTTCCTGTGAACAGACGAATAATAGACAAAAAATTGGAATGTCAGCACCTGCTTAATTTTTTGCTTGATTTTTTGAGCCATAAATGGGCCAAATTGGTTCTAAAATAAAGGTGTAACTATGCAAAGCAGCCATTCTCACCAAGGTGGGACATGGTTGGAAAAAAATGAAGTTTTGCAAAATATTAAAAAAGTAGCCCATCTGATTCAGAAAATCTTGAATATTATGAAACTACTTTCATTTTTTTGTGATGTTCAATTTTTAGTTGCATTTTTAGGGTTTTTAGGAGTTGTGTTCAAAGACAGTGATTTTAGTCTAAAGTTTGCATCACTGATTTTCACTGATTATTCCATCAACCAGTTTTCTGTTTATCAGCCATGTGAATGTCAGGCCCTTTGCTGTGTGTATCCTGCAGGAGAATTGAAACCAGTCAAATGAAAGTGTGATTTTCATTATTTCTTTGAGAAGTGTCCAAAGTGTGACGTCCGTTACAGAAATGTACTAAAACTAGCTACATAGTCGTTACTATTGATTGAAAATTGTTCAAATTTGGTGAGAGCAAGGATAAGTTGATATTTTAAGCACACAAAATACTTTTTTGATGATAATGTTTTTTAAACTCATTTTACTGCAAGTTTAATTTTGGTGACGTCCGTTACATATCGGATGTCACATTCATGTAAATTTGACTTTCAAGAAACTAGCGCCGTCACAGAATTTAGAAAGAGGCAGATTATTAGATCAGCTGATAGACCTTAACATTCTGATCCGTGATTTACTGTTAAATTCATGTTACGAGCCAACAATGGGCAGAAAAAGCATTTTACTATGCTCATATGCACAGTAAAAGTGTTTTTTCTGTGCATTATGGATTCGGAACATGAATTTAGCGGTTAATCATGGATCAAAACGTTCAGGTCTATCTGCTGACCTAATAATTAGCCTCCTTCTAAATTCTGTGATGGCGCTGTAACTTTTTGAAAGTCAAATTTCCATGAAAGTGACATCCGGTACGTAACGGACGTCACCAAAATTTCACACATTGGACGCTTCTCAAAGAATTAATGAGAAACACACTTACAATTGACTGGTTCCAATTTTCCTTTAGGATACACAGAATGCAGGCATGAAATTCACATGGCTGATAAATAGAAAAGTGGATGGTTCAATAATTAGTGAAAATCAGTGATGAAAACAAAACTTTCGATTAATATCACTGTCTCTGAACACCACTCCTATAAACCCAAAAAATGCGGCTAGAAATTAAAAGTTACGAAAAACTGAAAGTAGTTACATAAAATTCAAAATTTTTTTGAATCAGATGAGCTATTTTTTTTTAAATTCTTTATCATACTTCAGTTTATGCCAGCCATGCTGCCCTTAATGAGAATGGCTGTACATGATTTCCATGCCGGAAGATTAATGGGAGGGAGTTAGTTTGTTAAATGTGAAAGCAGTACACTCCTAAGTTACGAAGTGTTTTAATTAACCACCTACTAATATATTTTGAATTCATTATGGTTATGAACCATCTCAAAACAGTCATTATTTAATAGATTGCCTGACTGAGTGACGTCCGTTGCAAAAGCCTTGTGACGTCCGTTACAGAGAAAATCCTGATTATCTCAAAAAATTCATAGGAAAACTTTTTCAAGTAATTACATCATTTGCTTCGGTATACTTTCAAGAATAGCTCTAGGCCAATAGTTTTTTAAAATTACAAGTAGTTTCTTACGAAATGTTAGAACAGTGAAGGGGTCTCAAAGAGCAGGGTACATTTGAGTGACGTCCGTTACAGCTGTTTTTTATTTTTTTCTCTTGATTGAATCATCACAAAAACACCTACATTTCAAGAATGAAAGATCATAATGGTACCTATCATTGGGTCTTGAAAGGATTTTTTTTAAGGGAAAAATCTTCCAGTTTTTTAACTTTTAAGAGTGAAAATGTGACGTCCGTTACCATAGAGAATGGCTGAAAGAAAAAATCATGTGTAATTTGGAGTTGTATTAGTAAAGATTACAGGTGAAACTGAAACCTGTAATCTTTACTGATACAACTCCAAATTACACATGATTTTTTCTTTGCATAGTTACGCCTTTATTTTAGAACCAATTTGGCCCGTTTATGGCTCAAAAAATCAAGCAAAAAATTAAGCAGGTGCTGACATTCCGATTTTTTGTCTATTTTATGTCTGTTCAGAGAAAACAGTAGAAAACCGTCATAAAACGGCTATTTTCGGAGCCAGTGACAAGTAACGCCATCTATCAGATTAAAATTTTTGGGAGTTTGTCATGGAAGCACCTTAAACACCTTTAGTGGATGCATGGGTGGATTTTGAGATGTTCTTATGCCTTCTTTGTGATTTTCACACAAGTTAACGTGTGAGTTGATCCATATTAATGCCGCGGTGAAAGTTTGCAACAGACTCATTCCTCAAAAACTATGAAGCCTTCGTGATTTTCAGCATTCTTAAAGATAATTTTTGCTGTTTTAATTTCATGCTAGAATCTTCAATATTAATCTAATTTATACAAGAGTTTTCATCCTGGGTTAACGCAGAAACACCTGTGTCTTGAATTCAAGTAAATTGAGTTGCTTTCTTCTTCTCCTCTGAGTTAGTTTACAACTGTGGCAAAAATGGTGGTGATGCTCGGTGCAGTATGATTGGTGTTCAACCTCGCTCATCTTGGTGACATCGATGCTGCGTCAACCCGTGTTTGGAACTCTGCGGTGTCTTTCTAGTAATCTCAACCCAAGTCCACCAACTCGAGATGGGTTCAAACCAAACTTGCGTAAATACAGAATCATTTATGGTTCAACTCCGGTTTGACCAAACCCAAGTTTGTGAACCCAGGTTAAGAGGTCTTCTTAAACTAGCCTATTATCAAGTTCAACTGATGAGGTTATCCTAGGTCATTGTAAAGTTGAGGTATCAGAACAACCAGCTGAAAATAATCAATTTTCTCTCATTAAGTTGTGTTAACCTTTGAATTTTGATTTTTATGAGCAGAATCACAGTTGAGCGAGCTCGTGGTACAGATCGATCAAGAAGAGGTTTTGGCGGCGGAGGCCGCTTCGGTGGTGGAGGAGGAGGCGGTGGCGGCTACGGAGGCGGAGGTGGACGCCGAAGAAGTCCTGAAACGTAAGTCAACAGTAGAAGTCTTGCTTATTCATTCTGTGATGTCTTAATGTATTTCCAGATTTATATTTTTCATTGACCTTGAGTGCATATACGTCTCCCCGGGCAAATCTTTATAATCTGCCTAGGAAATTAAATCTGTACATAGTGTACATTTATAGTTGAGGCATTCACTGTAAGTCCTGTATTTTTGTATCTTTTTTTTTTTTTTTTTTTTTTTTTTTTTTTTTTTAATAAGAAATGCATAGAAGGTAATAAGAGAGTGAATTATTGATTGATAGTCGTAGAAAGAAGAGTTACACAGATATACTTGAAGAGAGTTGAGGAAGAAGAATTGAGAAAAAGTTTTATAGTTGAAAATTGAGTTGGAAAGAAGAAGAAAAAAGGAAACAGTGTTGAAAGTTAGAAGGAAAAAGATGAAAAGTGTAGTTACACAGATGAGCAGAGAATTGAAGAACAGCGTAGAGAGTAGAGTAATATCCTAACATATTATGATATGTGACGTGAGAGAGTGAAAAAAAAATATTAATAATAATCTAGAGCATTTGACCTCCTTGTGTGCTCCAAGTGAGTCCTTCCCATCGTTGAGAGTGTCTGGTAGGTCTCTATGTGCTGTATCTCTCTTCTTTCCTATCTTTTGTTTTGATTGTCTTTCCTCCCTCTTTTAGTCTTTTTTTAATCAGTCAAGTTGCTTAGTGACAGCATAACGAGCCTCTGTGTTTGAGCAGCTGGACTTAACTGATCCTACTACCACTTCTTTATGTATGTTTTGAGGGCCATAATGCCTTATTTATACTTTTTACTTTCTCACTCTAACGGAGTTAGAAAAATTGAGAAATGATTGCGATGGTGCAGAGATTTTCAAGGTATCCTGTTTCGATACTTGGCCCGCTGTAACTAAGTAAATCATGATAATTATAAAATAATTGGCTCTCATCATGCCTATTATTATCTTAAAGAACATCTATCCATGACTTTCCAATATTTCTTTAAATCGTATACGGTAGGGAGGAGTAAATGTAGAAAATTTCGGTGGCGCCTGTCTGTCTGTAAGTGTGAAACGTAAAACCCAGCATAACTTTTGAACCAGTGATCCATATGCATCCAAACTTTGCAGAGATGTTGCCATTAACATTCCCCAGAGAGGATTTTTTGTTTTTTTGAAATTTTAATTTTTAGATTAGGTAGTTGTGGATGAAAAAAGGTTTCTATTGAAATCAATGGGAAAATGGGTCAAAAAAGAGAAAAACTTCAATATTTCAAATACGGATAAACGAGGCATTGGGGGTCTCCCCCAGAATATTTAAGAGGGTCTGGGGGTCTCCCCTACATTGAATTTGATGTGCGAAAGTGTTAGTAGGGTGTTCCCTACAGTCTATTTTCTAAATATGTCTGGAGACCTGTTGCTGGTCGGTGCTCGATTGCTAACTCATCCATATTTTTATCTAATCAAAAGTATGTCTCTACTCTGTTGCAGTTATGGTCCACCAAGGAGAACAGATTACCGAGTTATCGTAGAAAATTTATCTAGTCGTATCAGCTGGCAGGTAACTTAACTTCAACTCTGGTCCTTAAATTTTAGAAATGAATCTTCTTATCACTTGTCCTATTGCTGGAATAGCAGCCGTTGAATCTGGACGATCACCCTAGGCTTCTTCCTCATTGTGTCCTTCTCAATGACGTCAGCGAGGGCAGCTCATTGTTTTTCAGCTACTCATTCAACTATTGGCTGAATTCTGCAACCATTCCGAGTCCATTTCAATCATGGTGGCTGGTCGACAGCATTTGTTGGTCTTCATAATTTACAGCGTTTGGAAGTATCAAAGTACCAACTACTTGAAGTTTACTTGTCTCAATATTTTACAGGGGGGAAACAAAAGTATGATTATCAACTCGATGAGATTTATCCATGGAAGAGTTCAGAAATGAGACAAGTTCTATCTCTTAGTGACATCAGTGTGGAGCGGTTTATTCATCTCTTTTTTTTTACCAACATTACTTTTAAAAAGAAAAAATTATTATGAAGTTGATTTCAAGTATCATTGCTGCAATTACAATAAGTGAACCCAGAAATCAGTATGCATTTGTGTACTCCTTGGTACAAGATTCGTTCTGTAAGTAAGTTTGCTGTCTCTGTGACTAAATCTACTCTGTTTGATAAATTCTTATCCTCAGAAAAATCATTTTTCACTAATTCATCTTTCATTCTGAAACAGTTCAACTCGGACAAGTTGACTCTTAACATTTACGTTTTTTGAAGTTCATGTAGAGAAGCAAACAACAGCCTCATGATGATGTCAGTTAGATGCTCCAAGTGACCCTTCCATGGTTTTATCTCGTTGCTTTTACTATGAAGGCTCCTATGGATAACGATGAGAATATCCAAAAAAAAATTTAACTTTCCTCTTACTATATTGTTCACTAATGTCGGGTTTTAGCCTCTGACTTGCAAATCTTTCTCAGATTACTCTCCCTTTCATCCAAATTTTAGTTGAAACGAATGAGTTTCGTTTATAGATCATTGAAAGCTGTAAATTATGATATTTTTTTTCTTCCTCTGTGATGGATATTTATTTGTGAGAAGAAACTAGCTCTTCCCAATTTTTTTTGGAGGGATCTATAGAGCTTTGATTGGAAGTCGCATTGAACTGAGAAGGTCATTTCTTTATTCAGACTATTCTCTAACTTAAAAGGATATGAACGAATTCCTTAACCGCACTAATTTGGCGCGCGCCATGTAGGAAGGAACACACATGTATGTGTGTTTGTGTTTTAAAATATACTGGCTCTATATGAAATTTAAGGTGCTCTTTCATGGTTCCATGATTAGAGCCAGCTGATGACAGTTATTACTTGACCGCGTTGTAAGTGTAAACGTTCAGTGCTGATGTTGATCCATGAATGGTCAAAGTGATTCGTCACGTACCTACTCCTGCCGAATCAACGATGCTTTCACGAAAGTTTGTATGTTTTTTATT
The DNA here is from genome assembly GCA_011764245.1 of Trialeurodes vaporariorum. Taxonomy (NCBI): domain Eukaryota; kingdom Metazoa; phylum Arthropoda; class Insecta; order Hemiptera; family Aleyrodidae; genus Trialeurodes; species Trialeurodes vaporariorum. The sequence goes on along the minus strand of VMOF01000388.1, from coordinate 50,547,420 downwards.
GTATGGTTCCTCATTGCCATCTCCTAACTCTCTCTCACTCTCACACACACATAATTCCTTGTTACCGCTGTCTCTGCCTGAAGCTTAAATTTGTGTTTTGAGACGTTTAGAAGCAGAATTTTTCCTGTCTTTAGATGGAATGACCATTTGAAGACCCGTGGAACTCATTTCTGTTGTGAAATCTGGTTGAAAACAACAAATTTTTGAGTCAGAAACACGACGAGTGGTACCTTTGGTGAGGGTCTTGGATACACGGAGAAAAAAATTTGGTTCTAAGAACTGAACTTCGGCTCATATGGAACACCGAGGTTTTCGGTTACAGTAACCAAAATTTTTGGTTGTGAATACCAAACATCAGTCAGGAGCACCGACGGTTTCGGTAAGAGTGACTAATACTATGACTCACATTTCGTTCCTACTGAACCACTTCGGTACTCCTAACTGAAGTTCGGTACTCGCAACTGAAAACTTGGGTTACTGGAACCAAACACCCTCGGTGTTCCTTATGAAACGAAGTTTTTTTCTCGGTGTAGGAATTTGGAGCCAGAGCCACGGTCCAAATGGAAACTTGCACCTCCGATCGAGAGAACATTATAATAATGAATAATTATTTCAGACCTAAAATTTAACCTGCAACAACTAATTCAAGATGTTTTAGCGCAGACAGAAATTACTTTCCATGATTACAGTTCGAGTCATTGCAATTGGAGCCCTAAGCCGGAGCAGCTCCAGCTCCAGAGCTTTGATTGCAATAACTCAATTTGTTATCATAGAGAGTAATTCTTGTCTGTGCTAAAATATCCCGAATTAGTTATTGAATGGTAATTTTCAGGTTTGAAAGTATTATTTGTTGTTTTCTCGAGGAGAGCTGCAAATTTTAATTTTGACTGCCGCCCCAAATCCGAATCCCTGGTCTTGGAGTGTGAGAAAGCTAAAAAATTGCGGCTAGGAACCAAATGTACATACTTTCATGAACCATCATGTATAACAGGTAGCCACTAAAACAGCATTTTTCCTTTCTCGTTTTTTTGGTACAGGCATGACTGCCTCCACATTTACATTGAGAATGTTGATTTTTCCCGCTTCTCCATGTTTCCTTCCAAATGCTTCAAAGCTCAACTTCGAAGTGGCAGTCCTTGACTTTAAAATTTTCTATGCCCTGGACTCATTTAATGAAGTTTGTGAAAGTTGCTTAGGATAGACAGTTCATTGTTGACATTGCCAATGTCAGAGCTTTGTTTTAAAAAAATATCAATGGTTTATCAGTTGATAGAATTATCTATTGTTTGAGTTTAAATTATCTGATGTGGGCCCAAGTTTTGTCAAGCACAGACAGTCATCCGATGAACGTGAAAGTTTCAAAATCTTGCTTCTGCTCAGTTAGCTGTGCAGTTTGTTCTGAGTCATTGGTTGGGTGTACCCAAGACTGATGCCAAGCAAAATGTGGGCCTTGAGCTCCATTTGATCCCTTCCTCTAAGAGCTAGTTTCTTCTCAATTGTTGGAATTGGACCAAATCAAGGATGGTAAGTTCAGAATGAATGTGTTCTGTGTTAGTAAAAACAATGTGAGTTATAAACAAAAATTTTAACATTTTTAAAGAGCGTAGTGTCTTGAGTCAACATCGCCAATCTGATCATCTTGGATGCAATCAATCTTACAATCCGAAGGCCCAAACTCTTTCGCTGTAGTCTTAAACCCTGCTGAGCTTACCCATATTTGTCGAATGCTGTCGTAACCAATTGGTGAGGTTAAAGCAAGCGCACAAACGACTTTTGGAAATCGACACGTACACTCCTCCATCGCACTCTCTTGTTGCGGGAACATCGTCTGTCCGTGCCCCGCATCCGTTATGCTTGTACTTTTGCGACATCCCAAAACAAACACCTCAAGTTCCCTGGAACATTCGTTCAGTCTGGTCACACTCTTGCTCTTTCCATCACGCTCTTACACACTTGTGCGACGGCCCTTTGAAAGACAAACTTTTGCGGCAATACTCCCGTTGACTGTTTCTGATGGAGACATATCCACCAAGGCCTTGTCTATCTGTCTGTCTGTCCGTTTAAGCAATCCATTTTAACTCCAACCTCATTCGACAGCTGAAGGCCTTGAAGGAGATAAATGCAGGTAATTTGCTTTTTGTCGTTAAAAGTACATTTCGTTCCAACTTAAGTTTAACTTTTTTCTCCTTTTTTAATTTTTCCTGCTCTTCTTCTCTCTCCTCAAATTTGGTTGTTTTTTTTTTTTATTTTCTCTTTGTCATCATCTCAGTCCCTCCATACGTTAAACTTCGCGTTATTTTCAAAGATTTATTTTTCATTCAATCCCCTTTAAATTTAACTTTTTTCAGTTTGTGGAATTTTTGACAAATTTTCAAGGGATTTAAGATTCTCTCCATAAATTAAAGTAAAACCTGAAAAGTTCGCTTTGCTACAATTTTTATTTGTATTTCAATTCGGAAAGCAACTTAATTTCTTCAAACAAGATTCTTTCTGTTTTTTGACCAATATGAATCTAGTGGTACCGTTTCACTCTATTCTGGGATGATGTAATGCAAATCAACTGTTTCACCATTTTATCCATTTGAAATTATGCAATCATAATTGTCAATCATTGAATGCGGTTGAATTTTTAGACGAGATTCTCCAATTCTTGAAGTATCCTTTGAAAAATGCTATCAACTCAAACAAAATGCTGTATTTGAACCTTGCATCGTGGCACCTGGACTGAAACTGGTGTGGCATCAATTGAAGACTGTCCAAAGTGCTCTGTGACTATTTTATAACCTTGATGGCTTCTCACTCAAATTCCTGCCGGACCTGGGACGCTGCCTCCAATGCAATTCTTTTCAAGATGAACCATCCCTGCTATGAACTGATTTGAAGAAGTTTCCGGTCTGTTGAATAATCGGATACAAGTATGAAAATGAGTCACCATAAACTTGGAGTTAATTTGAAAGGATGTCAAGCAGTCAAATCTGGAACAACCATACAACGATGGCCACTCGGTTATTTCCTCCTCAATGATTCAAGAGTTGACTCAGGATTTGCAATCCAGTGAGGGCTCTGAAATTTGTCACAGAATTAATGGAAGATTCTAGTCTAACTTTCAAAGCATTTGGATACCTGATTTCAGCGTTGGATTCTATCTGGTTTTCTCAACTTGTGAAATGCCTCCGTTGGGTTCCTTACCCCCATTCATGTTTGACGTTTCTCAGTTAATTTCATTTTTATTTTCATTTTCTTTTTTTATTCTTAATTGGCTGTGTACTCTTCCTCGTTTTATTTCCTTCACCTCATCCATCTCACCATCTGTCTCATCGAATTGATTTCTTTCCTCAGTTTCAATTTTTTCAATTTTTTTTCAGCTCTTGTCTCTTCCTCCAGATTTACCTCCCTCCTTTTTTGCCTTTTCAATTTTCTTGCCCTTGCAGCTCTACCTTTTTTCATCCTCGAAAGCCAGTTTCAAATGGAACATGTAGCTGGGGAAGATCCAAAGATCCAAATGCAAGTGAAATGTATGCAGACGGATTGATTGGTTCAGTACCATCTAATTCTATGCTAGAGCATGCAGGTTTCCAGTTATTTAACTAGGTTTTCTTCTTTGGCTCTGTAGAGTGGAAGTGGACTCTTTCCGTTTTTTGAACTCGAAGGCTTTGGACGAGGTTCAGGCCAGTTTTAGGCTAAATTCACCATTTTTTCATGTTGGATCGACTTCCTCTAATGTACTTCTTCCGCATTTTTCCAAAAAAAAAGAAGAAAAAAAAAATTTACACCTTTTTCTTTGTTTTATGGAAAAATTGTTCAGGACACTCATAGAAGTCATCCGCTTTCACGTAATCCAACAATTTTGCCTAAAAATGGCCCAAAACCTCTGAAAACTGCCAAAAGTCTCCTTCCTCCGACCTGAGCCAATGTAACAGTAGACAAGCAAGTTACATAACCTCCAACCCTGCTTGCTCTGGTATGGTATTAGATGGTATTGCTTGGTTGTTGCAGGAATCTAAAATCAGAAGACATATTTCAAATAGTGAGACGAATCGTGGGACACAGAGAGAAAGGAATGCCGGGGGGGGGGGGGTTGCCCTGCCACGAGCAAGTGGTTACCTTTTTCTGTTTTTAATTTAATGAGGAAATAGATATTTTTGAAGAGAAAGTATTAACTCTCTCAAAACTTTCTTTATGAAGTATGGAAACTTCCAGAAATTTTCATAGAAATTCAGACTTCATTTTTTTATTTCTGTGTGTTTGATGAAAGTAGCTCAAGATATTTAAAAAAAAAAAATCAGATGTAACCCCAACTTTTTGCACTGATGCTAGCACTGATGCACAGCTAAGCTCATCCAATGGTAAAACTTTTTTATTTGAAGCCGTGATCCCTCCTTATCAGCTGCTCAAATCCTTTTTACATGACATATTTTTTCAGTACAGCTCCCATTTCTCAATTAATAGAATTTAATTACATAGCTCCTTGTCATGGTGCAATCTCTCCCCCCCCCCCCCAAACACTTGCTAAAAATGCAATTCTGAGGTAACTGAAGTTCGTTTTCAAGCAACCCTAATTATCCTCCAATCACTATGAAGTTTGTCCTCCTTTTTTCATTTAATTTCATTGATAATTTTTATGATAAGTAAGTCCAGTAATCTCTTAATACATTGACCTTTTTTTTCCCCCTCTTTCTTTTTCTGGAGGCAAAAGAATCAGATTTTCAATTCTCTTGTGTCGGGGTCTTTGCAAACTCTTGCCACAGCTGCATGAATTGAATATTCTGGTGTTTAATTTTGCGAGGAAAATGATGCAATTTTGCTGGAAAACATGGAACAGTATTGTGTCGTTTGTAAGGCTACGGCAAAAATTTGTAACAACTCTACTGATATTGCAGTGCAGGTTCAAAAAAGCTTGGGCACTGTTAGCTCCTTAGTAACTCATCCGAATTCAAAACTGAGAGGAATAGAAAAAAGGTATCTGCTCAGCCAAGGAACCAGTTCTCCTCAACGATCTATCTCTAACAGTTCTAGCGATTTATTTTTTGGAGCCCTCGTAGCTTAAACTAACAGTCTCTGATTGTAAAGGAATCGCCTTTGCGCTCTTCACTTCTTGGTTTCTCACTTGTTATCTTGGGAGTGCAATTTAGAGACGCTTTTTGAACTTAGGATTTCTGAAGTTAAGGCGTGTCATTTTGGAGGGTTTTGGATGGGATAGGCATTGATGCAGATGAACCCAAACTTGAAGAATCTTGAGCTTTTCTGAATTGCATCCTTGATTTAAAACTCGTGAAATGTCATCCACCTCTCTCTTTATCTTCTTTTTCTATCCTCATTTTCTACTGTATTGAATTGCACGTTTAACAGATTTATTTCAATGATCCTTTCATTTGTTTATCCCCTTTCCTTAATAGTATTTTCTTTTTTTGTGATTTATTCCAGGATTTAAAAGATTTCATGCGGAAAGCAGGAGAAGTAAGCTACGCTGATGCTCATAGGATCAACCGCAATGAAGGGTAAGATGAATTTGCAGTTTGGTCTTCGCTTCTGATCAATAAATTGGTGATAAACCCTTTCCTCTCAATTTTTTTTTAATCCGTCATCTCCCCCCCCCCCCCCAGCCTGAAGTTAATGTCAAGTTTTTGTTTACTCTACATAACCAATTTTTTTTTACTCATTCTGTGTAGAGGAAGTATTGTAATCATGAAAAACGAAAAATTTGAAAATTGAGTTAGCTCCATTTCTTGGCATTTTATGTCCCGAGGAACTCATAAAAATATATCCCAAAATATGTCTGTCCACCACGAATGATATTTCTTTAACAATTGGTTTGTTTACATTCAAATTTGACAAGAAGAATTGTTTCCCACTCTTTTACTTGTGTGATTCATTCTTCTACTGGGGCCCTTTCAACAGGTTAAAAAAAATGCTGTAGAAGGGACATAATCATGGCTAAAAAAAAAGGCAGTTTCAACCAGTAGGTCTTGGAATTGTTTAATGACTTTAATGTTAGAATGTTAGACAAGTTAGAATTGACTTGCTCACTTTCTTATTTCTTTGTTTGTAATTTTTTTTTTTTTTTTTTTTTCAAGTGGAAGCACCACTGTTTTACTATCTGAATAAAATTCCAACTACCTGTTTGAAAAACTGTGTAGCAAAAAAATATCTGAAAGCAATTTTGGCAATTTTTTTGACATCGCAGCAAGCAAAATGTGGTGAGAATCGCTGCATGCTTATCAGTCTTGGACTGTTCGTTTTTCTGGTTAAAATGGATTTAGGCGTATAATCACTCTTAATGTCGTAAAATGCTGCAGTTTCTTTTTGCAGTGTTTATTCATTCTAGCCTAATCCTGATTTGTTGATTTGTCAAGCATGAACATGGTACGGTATCGATCGTTTTTGTCGTGTGCACTTGAGTGGCGAAAGACCAAAAAAAGTAAAACGCGTTGCGTTGGTCGTTCTCCTGACAAGAGGCTAAGTTGAAACTCTGAGACTCTTAACACTTTGACTGCCATCGGTGTAGTTGCCCCATGGTACCAAGGTTATTTTTTTATTTTATCATAACGAACGAAGGTTTGGGCGGCTGGACTTTACTACTACTACTACTACTTATTTAAAAAAAAAAAACGTTTTTTTTGGGCTGAGCCAGTCCCAATGTCATAGCAACTTTCATTCAATGAAATCTTTCAGCGAAGCTATGCAACCATATTGTATATGTATACTCCATAGATTCCAGTTTTATTTTTAAAAAAAAAATTATATATTATGGAAGAGCAGCAGTAAGCGTGCGCAGGATTTTGCTTGGGAGGGTCTACCAGGGTCATAATAAAGAGGTGTGTGTCCGGCTCAAAAATATATTTCCCCCTCAACCCTAAAAAGTTGGAGACCGGGAGGGAGGGGGGACGACTTCAGCCTCCTAAGCCTCCTCCCTGTGTATGCTACTCTAAGGAGTCTATACTTGAGGGGGGGGGAAGATTATTTTAGTGCGTGACAGGAGTTTTTGGGTCTAATATTTGTCAGTTATTCGATAGCATAAACCTGTTGTCAGTAAGATAGTGGTTAAATCCACCTGTACCTGTTGTCAGGGTAATTTCCCTAAAAAAAGTCAAGGGATTTTACAAAAATAAGTGAGGAAAATGAGGGAAAAGAGAGAAAATTTTGAAAATTCAAGTTGTTAGACACCATCGGCTTATGCGCCTGATGTGGCAGTCAAGGTGTTAATTGTAAATTTGTGTCTTCATCTCTTCTGATAATTCCTTGAAACTTCTTTGAGGAATCTTAAGGCATTTTGGCTTAAGGTGTGTTTCTGATTTTCAAATTGAATCTGGAGGACAGTTGAAGTCTAAGCCAAGCCAATGAGATGTCAAAGAAAGTTTCTGAATTGTACCACTAGTCTCCTCTGCACCGTTAATTTTAATTACAAACTTTTCCATCCTTTTACAGTGTTGTGGAATTCACATCTCATTCAGAAATGAAAACTGCAATTGAAAAATTGGATGGCACTGAACTAAACGGCCGCCGTATTCGTCTGATTGAAGATAAAAGGAAGTCTCGTCGATCATATAGCTCATCGTCTCGCTCGAGGTCACGATCTCGTTCCAGGTATGATTTTCCCATTGAAGTATTTTCACGCATCATTATTTAGCTTTGAATGCTTTGCTTTTTAAACAAAAATTTAACATTTCTTTATCGATCTAATTAAACCTTCCGGTGGTTGAAACATGGGTGCAGTTTTCTCAAGTGACCACAAAGTTGGCCCAGAGACTTGACTCTAATCAACCAAGGGCTCAACATTTTTTGTTCCTTAGTTTTTTCCCGATTTTATTAATTTCTGCTACACCATTGAGTTTTGCTGTGTGAACAAAAAACAATTATACCTTTCCAATTCTATGTTATGAGATTGATGCAAAAACCGACCCATCTTATGCTCAGTAGATTAGTACTTTAAATTTGAGAAATAAGGCAGATCTTTCAGCAAATTGGGACTGTTTAAAAATAGATCAACTGAAACTTGAAAGTTTGAAGATGGGATTCTCGTAACCTGCTCACGGTGGTTTTACTCCTTTGGGCAATTATAAAAAGGTGGGAACAGTGGGGAGATTCGGGTTTTAGACAAATCAGACTTGTAGTAAAATTCTAAAGATACTTTTAAAACTCAAAATTTGTGAGTTTTGAGGGTTGCTTCGGAGGGGGTATCCCTTTGTTCTCTAACCTGACAATTAGCAACCTTTCTGATCCATCATTCGAAGTATCCTTGAAAATTAAGTATTTTGACGCAAACGGTAGGCTGATATTGTTTTGAGTTTTTGAGATGTCAAAGTTTGAGCTAGTCCCCTTTTTCTAAAATTCTTAGCCTCTGTCATTTATTGGTTGCGGTGAAAACTAAATTAATGTTCTAATTACTTAATCAAAGAGAAGTCTTCCTTTAGCTTTGTGAATTTTATTTTCTTCTTAGCTTTCCTCCAGCTTTGTTTTTTATTTTCAGTTTAAAGTTGCTTTGCACGATGAAAAACTTGTCCTCTCACATCCAAATTTAAAAAAAAATTGTTTTTCTTTTCTGTTTTGCTTCAATATTATTTTTTCTCTTTTCTACTTCCTTTTTTATACTTTCAGGTCCGCACGTAGTAGATCTCGTAGCCGCTCAGAGTAAGTAACTTCTCCGAACTTGCTCCTAAGTGAAAATGTAAAGTAGCACCTCAGAAAAATCACTCTGGAACAGTTCACTTTCTAAAACTGTTAAGTCCATTTCAGTATTTCAAACTTTCCTCAAATAGTTTCTCTTCACGTAGTAAAACAAATATCTTTTCATGATAGTTTTAAGTGCTGTCTCCTTCAGTGGAAAGGGGGAGAGTGTCATTAAAGCTTGATTGATTTCAGCCTTAAAGTTGAAAATTGGCCAATAATGTACACCCAATGCCTCCACTTACCCCAAACCGTTCATTTGGAAAGATCGAAGACTGTATTGGAATTTTTCAAACTCGACTGCCTGTTGAATAGCTCCCCCAGAATCATTGTTACATCATTGATACATTAAGAACATCTTGAAAATTGTGCCCTGTTTTTTTTTTTTTTTTTTTTTTTTTTTTGTCAGAAAACATTGTAACGTCAGATTGCGGTGAATTTCAACTCTGGTCTATTTGGGAAATCCCATTTCAAAAAAGAGGAGAAAAAAAAAAAAAATCTCTATCTATGTCTATTCCCTAACAAATTTTCATTCATCAAAGAGCAAAGGTATTCATTCTGTATATTTAGTCCAGTTGACGTTGTAGATTTTCAAACTTAAAGCTGGCCCTCTCAATACTGTTACTTGCCTCCCAAATTTTCATGAAATAGAACATATTTGTATCACTGTGAAGAAAGCACAAGAGCAGTCACATGAGTCCTGCGTCTTTGACAATTTACCCAACCCGCATTGCACGTAAAACCAACGCACTTGAACTTATTTATTCTTTTTTCTCGCATAATTTTAAAAGGTTTGGGTAATGTGTAATGTGGGTTGCGTTGTCGCAGAACTAATGCCACTGTTTGTATTAAGACTGACAAAAGAATCTTTCACATCATGACGAGAGGGGAAATCTTCTTACCCCCTCTCTACTGCTCGAGCAGTGAGAGGTATCTTCTCTCTGCCGAACGATTGGGAGGGGAGTGGAAATATTTAGTCGGTGTTAGTTGAGTGTATGTGTGTAGCGAGTATTACGGATGTTGTTTTCTCGATACGAGCTGAGGGCCGATTCCCATTGCACCTCTGCCATCTTTCTTGCTTTGGAGATGCTCAAAATATTTCCCCTCTCACCGTGATGTAGAAGATTCTTTTGTCAGCCTTAGTACATTCTAAGGAAACTTTTTTGAAATTCTGTAATAGGTGAAACAGTTTTTGCAAAAGGTCCCCTAACTTTTCAACAGTGAAGTTTAGGATGGATTTCGATGTGATTCCATGAATCTAACAATAAGAGGTGAACGAAATGCCCAAAAAATGCTTTCAAAACCAGTGATGCTTTATAGTTTCAAAAAAAAAAAAAACACAAACTTGACAGCAACAAATGGATTGTTTTTACTGTAGGGGCAAGTTGAGTTGTCCATGGTACCTGTCAATGAGCTCACATCAGTCACTATGAAAATGAGTAAGCATCAAGTGAATGAAGCCAATTCAACAGTAACTATGAAGACCTTTGGAACTTTTCAAGTGAACAATTAAAGCTATATTTGGATCAAATATTCTATTTTGATAATGGTTCTTCTGTTTCTGTAGAAAAAGTTGATGTGCTCATAGCTAACATTCAAACAAAACTTGTCTCTTAGCCTAGCTTCCAAAGGGCTAAAATATGTTGACTGATGCGTTTGCTGGTGCTCACTGTTGTAAGTTAAAACTGAAGGGTATACACTGTACAGTCATCTCGCTCCTTGTAATTTGAAAAGAAGCGATCGCATTAACAAATTTGACATTCAGTTAAGTTGCTGGCACTTTGGCTTGCTCCCATAATTCCTCTACTCTATTTTCCTCTCATGGCCTATTTTTACTGAGCCGTCAACCTCTTTGCCTCTTTTTTGTTACCCCTTAGTGGAAGCTTAAAATTAAATCAACAACTTGTCGGAACTTGCTAAGCAGATGGCTGTACTCCCTGTAACAGTTTTTCTTCAAGGGACTCAATTAGGAGCCAACTAGAGTCCCTGTATGTAGAGAGTTAATGCAAGTGTAACCATGGGTGCCGCCATTGTATGCATTTTTGCACATTTATGTACGTTCTGAGGGCTGTCGTTGGGTTTTGGTGCAATGTAAAGATTACAGTTCTGTAGAGTTTCTAACTTTGTAATCTTTCCTTGCCTTTGTTGATCAACATCTATTTACGCTTTTAAAGATTCTCTCTGGAATTATAGACATTCCTGAGGTGCATCATGATTAAAATTAACGCGTTCAGCATCGATTAACTCATTTATCTGTAAAATACCATTGAACCCCTTGTAAATAAATGTTTGTAAACAAATGTGCAAAAACATATCCAATAGCGGTGCCCTCTAGAGTCGAAAACTCATGACCAATCAGATGTTGTCTACCCTCTCGTCCTAACTCTCTGCATTCAGGGACTCGATAACTGGCGTTCTCAACTTGTTTTTACTGTAAAGATGACATCATTGGTAGCGTTGTAATGAATTTTGCAGATTGAGTGTGGAACATAGGGCGCTGTCAAGTTCAGAATCTTTCAGAACGCTATCAAGAACAGAGTCTTGCTCACCAGAATTACCACTATCTCAGAAGAAAACAGAATCTTGTTCACCAGAGTCATCACAATTTTGGAGAAGAACAGAAACATATTCACCAGAGGTACCACGGTCACAGACTAGAATGAAATCGTGCTCACCAGGTGTACCGGGGTTACAAACACTATCATACTCTCCAGAGGCACCACGGTCACAGACTAGAATGAAATCTTTCTCACCAGGAGTACCGGGGTTACAAACACCATCACACTCTCCAGAGGCACCATGGCCACAGCCTAGAATGAAATCGTTCTCACCAGGAGTACCGGGATTGCAAACATTATCATACTCTCCAGAGGCACCACGGTCACAAACTAGAATGAAATCGCTCTCACCAGGAATACCGGGGTTGCAAACACTATCACACTCTTCAGAAATGCCAAGGATGCCATCATACTCGAATGAGAGATCACGGTCACGTTCACGAGCGTACTCACCAGGGATGCTGCGGTCACGTTCCCGTGCATACTCACCAGAGATGCCGCAGTCACGTTCCCAAGCATTCTCGCGAGAAATACTGCGGGCGCGTTCTCGATCCTATTCACAGGAGATATCGCGGTCACGTTCCCGAGAAATGCTGCGGTCACGCTCACGAGAAATGCCGCGGTCACGTTCACGAGAGATACCGCGGTCACGCTCACGAGAGATACCACGTTCACGTTCACGAAAGACACCGCGGTCACGATCACGAGAGATACCGCGGTTACGTTCACGAGAGATACCACGGTCACGTTCACCAGAGATACCACAGTCACGTTCACGAGAGATACTGCGGTCACGTTCACGAACATACTTACGAAAGATACCACGGTCACATTCACATTCACGATCTAGATCCTTCTCACCAGAAATGCCGTGGTCGTACCCTTCAGATGTACCTCTATCAAGGACATCCCCAAGAATGGTGCCACACCCATCAGATGTGCCATGGTCTCAGGAAAATACACCTTCCAGGATGACACCGTACCTCCCTAATGTACAACCGCAAATGAGAACCTTGATGGAAATTGTATCGCACCAATCACACGTTCCTCCTTCAAATACACCAGCAAGACCAGATAAGCAACAGGCAACAACTCCTTCAAACCCCTCCTTTGAGACTGGAATAGAATTCGTTTCGATACCTGCTCCTGGAGGACCTACGACAGTCATAGTTGATAGTCAGTACTTCGAACATTTACTTCATTGCCAGCAAGTTGCCTCTGGAGTACCTGATGTCAATGAGGCATCTTGTTTACCCCCATTACTTCCAATGCCACCCCTACTTCTGCCAAACCACCCTTCTTTGCTTCTCAAAGGACCGGCTTTGCTTCCAAGCCATCCCTCTTTGCTTTTAGACCATCCCTCTTTGCTTCAAAACTATCCCTCTTTGCTTCAAACCCATCCGTCTTTGTTTCAAAACCATCCCTCTTTGCTTCAAAACCATCCCTCTTCACTTCAAAACCATCCCTCTGCACTTCAAAACCATCCCTCTTCGCTTCAAAACCATCCCTCTTCGCCGCCAAATAGCTCCTCTTTGCTTCCAAATTCACCTCCTTCGCTTCCGAACAAACCCCCTTTACTTCCGAACGAACCCCCTTCGCTTCTGAACAAACCTCCTTCGCTTCCAAACAAACCTTCTTCTCTTCCAAACAAACCCCCTTCGCTTCCAAACAAACCCCCTTTGCTTCAAAACAAACCCCCTTCGCTTCAAAACAAACCCTCTTTGCTGCCAAACCCTTCCCCTTCGATTCCAAATCCTCCCTCTTTGCTGCCAAACCCTTCCCCTTCGATTCCAAATCCTCCCTCTTTGCTTCTGAATCCAAGTCGTATGATTCTGGAGCCTCGTCCTTTGCTTGACGTGGAACCAAGGAAATTGCGAGAAATGAGAAGAGCTGCTGCCTTCCGTATGCGTCAAGCTCAGAATCCAGTGGGAAATCACACAGCCAAAAAATTATTGCGAAGTATGAAACGAGCCGCTGCCTTCCGTAACCGTCAAGCTGAGGAGTCTGCGTGTCAACCACCGTAACTTGTATAAACCACTTCTTCGCTGAAAATCTGTGATAGTTATTCAGCTTGTACACTGTATATTGATCAATTTTTGCTGGAGTCATTCCTACTATTTAATTTTTTATATTAGTTTTTGGATCAACAATGTGTCATTCATAGCCGTACGGTATTTTAGATTAATCTATGATCAAAATTAGTAACTGAAACCTAAATTACTGAAGGAATTGGATATCAGAAACTTCCACAAATAATCAATTTCGATTTTCCACTCAATGTAATTCCAAGGTGTGAGAGTGTTGATGTGTTAGATAAGAGAACATCCGTTACCAGGAGAATATTGCTCCGACAGGCAATTCTCTACGAAACAGCCTCTATCACAACAACCTGAATTTTATAACACCTGACGGTGACTCCAAGGTCAGTGGCCATTACATTTTCTTGGCTCTCGACAGCTTCATCCATAATTCTACTACATATCTCTTTCGTGATGGACCAGTGCAGTTTGGCTAGTTGCCATTGAGGTGATTTTACTTTGAACTGGAGTTTGTTGTTCTTTGGCATCATTCCTTGCAACCAATTTCTTCAATTCCAACAACAGACTAGACTTGGAGCTTGTATTCATGCCAGTTGGATTTTACGCTTCCATATTTTCACTCTGGTTTTACTGTTGGATCAAGTGCCCTTCCCCATACGCCTGTATGTTCAAAGCTCCAGCTGAAGCACATGGTGATTCAAGACATTTTTACTACAAATGTTAGATTGGAGGAATTGATCAAAATACAAGGTTAGGAACAGTAATTAATCTCCAATTAAACTTCTTTACGCCACACGTTTATGCGTGGCAAGACCTGGCATCTGAGACTCTTTTTCTTTTTTTAATAATTTTGTTGAATTCCGTTTTCGTCAGTTCTCATACACGCTGCATGCTGATTTCGCAGCAACCATCTTCATGCCTTTGGTTACTCAACTGTCTCAGATGGTTTGTCCCTTTTTTTTTACACAAGGCAGATTATGAGGGATCGTATTCATATTGAGTACCTTTCACGCTTTTGGGTCGTATTTACCTTTCAAAGTTACGACTAAGCATTCCGATAAAATTCCTTCAATCTTTAACGATGATGACAGCTCAGGAATCATTGGTGAATTAATTTCCGTAGAGATTGAAGAGATTCTAAGGGAATGACTACTCGAAAGATAATCCACCCACGAGAATAACACGCTCTCGATAGCGGCTCTATATGATTACGATACGATCCTTCATAATCGCCCTGCTGGTTCAAGCAATTTTAGATGGCTTGACTGAGGCTGTGATGACACAATGCGTCTTTAGAGCTGGGGAAAGAAAAGAATAGACAAATGTCAAATACTGATGAGTTCCGAATCATCATCACTCAACACCTTTCAGCCTGCATTTCAAATATAATGTTTGATGACTGTTGAGCTCACCAGACTTTGACATTAGTCTATTCTTTTCTTTCTCCAGCTCTACTCGCTGTGATGTCGCATATTGTCAAGAGCATTTTGCCGCTCTTAGTGACTAGAATTGAACATGTTCTATTCCACTCGTTACTAGCCGTCTTGATTGTGACTTGACCAGCCATTTTTGTGTAGCGTCATCACAACTTGGGATTAATCATAGTCTACCTATTGTATTTGAAGCATTGCCATTTATTGATAGCTCTTTTTAGTAGGTGCCTTGTACCTTATCATTTTTTTTTTTTTTTTTTTTTTTACTTAGTCTGGTTCAAGCAATTTTAAATGGCTTGACTGAAGTTGTGATGTGACATCTTGCAACTGTACTTCCTGCAATGTTGCACATTGTCAAGAGTTTGTTGCCGCTCATAGGACTGAAATAGAACATATTCTATTCAAATCGCTACTAGCTGTCTAGATTTGGAGCATGCAACCAGCCACTTTCGTGTAGTGTCATGACAACTGAGAATTAATCGTATTTTACCCACTGCATTTTGAGCATCACTATTATTCACAGCTCTTTTCAGCGGGTGCCTTGTGCCTTATCACTTATCATCCGCTGAAGTTTTACCTCAATCTTTGCGCTTTGTAATTATCTTTTTTCGCCTCCCTCCTCTCAACATTCATTCCACTTTGCTCAGCTTCTTTTTTGCTTATTGTTTATAAAGATACAATGATCCTCTCATTACTCCATCATCTGCACCCTTTCATATAATCATATATTTCTCAAAATCACCCACTACTTTTCTTGTTGAAGTAAGGGCTCATAAGGATGAAGTCCTTGAAGTCTTTTCTAGTTAAAGTAAGGGTTTTGTCTCTGGCATATTTTAAAATTAAGTTTTAGTAATGAGTTGTACCTACTTTCTTCTTGTGTTTGGTGGTGTAATTTTTCAGCTTGGTTTAACAAAATTTTGCTTTGTTTGTTTTCCTTCAGATCGGGTGGTCGCAAATCAAGATCTCGATCTCGCACCCCAGCCAAGAAACGAGCAACTGAATCCAGATCTAGGTCTCGCTCACCAGTTGCTGATAAGTCATCTCGTTCACCACCGAAAAAACATTCCCGCTCTCGCTCTCCTATCTCGAAAAAACATTCGAGATCAAGTTCCTCCCATTCGAAAAGTCACTCGAGATCTCCAGTTAAGAAGCGATCAAAGGCTCGTTCAGCATCACGTGACAGGTACAATGATCTTCTTTGAAAAAATTTCTTGCGTTCCTTTTCAAGCAATGGGTCTGTTGCAAACTTTTGCTTCGTTTGTGAAGAGGGTTGATTCTTGTGTTTATTAACGTGAAAATCACATTGGAAGTAACGAAAAGTCTCAAATTCCACTCACAAACTCAATAAATGCATTTAACAAAATTCCAAGATGGTGGTCTGTTAATTTTCCAAGCCTTTGTTTAGAAAAAATTAATATTACTTATGTATGGAGTAGAACTAGCATATTTTATTTGTTCTGACTGGAAAAAAAAGAGGTGGTCGAATGAGCTGGTCTCAATGGGGGCGTTCCATCTAATCTCAACTTTCTATGGGAAAAGTGATTTATCATGGAGAAAGCTGCAATTAGATGGGACTCCCCCATTGTCACACGCTCATTTGACCGCCATCCTTAAATTTTCTGAAACGCAGTTTTTGAGTTTTTGAGTAGATTTTGATACTTATTGATCCTCCCAATGTGGTTTTTGCATGATTTTACAAAAGATCTGTCCATGGTTGCTTGTTGTCAAAGGAGTCTTTGAATAAATAGGTTTGTTTCAAAATTTTGCTGTAGCTGTTTCTGAGCGGAAGCATCAACGTATGCTCTTGAAATTTTGTAATCCACTCATTAGTCATTAGTCAATGAAGTCAGTGAAGTTGCATTTTATTGTTGCTTTTGGATACTTTTCAACAAAGATTTCATCGAAGAAGGATACTTTTTATGTTCTGTTTTCTAGATGACTTGATCAGATGAAAGTTTAAGCAAACAATAAAACACGAACAGTAACTGGAAAATGTAACACAAAGAAAAAAGAAACTTGAAATAATGAGATCAAAGCTAAAAAGCAAAAGTGTAAGCAAACGAACATGGCAAAGAGGGAAAAATAAATCTGAAAAACTAATAGTCCCTCTTGTACGAAGGGGTGTCTTCATTTTCTTGATATTTAATGAAAGGGAAAGAAAGGATTTTTCAGTGGTAGTTTTAGTTGTTACTACTGAATAACTGATATTTTCAGAATTTGAGTTTTACAACTTAGCTGGAGCAAAGGAGTCCCTTTGAAAGTGCCGTTTTTGTTTTGCCTGCAACACCTACGTATACTATTTTTATCAGAGGAATGATAGTGATAGATTAATGATTTTCTATCTCTAATCTATCTATCTCAATCTACATAGACTATTCAAAAAGTACCAGGGCTGATGCCATAACTTCCGAAGTTAACCAGCTAGCTCTCTGAAATCTGATCACTCTCGTATGAAAAATGGACCCATTGAGCTCAATATGAGCACATTTGGTAAGAAATTTACCAAGTTATGACTTTTTGAAAAAAGAAAAAGAAAAAAAAAAGACACCCTTCAGGTTTTTTAGCATTTATTTTCTCGCAGCAAGAAAGGAAGCTCTAAATTTTTTGATGCCTTCTTTCTCCGGTGTGATCAATTAATGAGCATTATCAGTCTTGTCTTGAGTCAGGTAACCATATTATTAATATTTATAAGAGGTATTTTCAGTGTTGCCAAGTTGTGCTCTGAGAAAGAAAGCATTGGACAATTTTATGCTTCATTTTTCGCCGCCAGTAAATGTATGCTAAAAAAAAACTTGTAGGGGTAAACTCTTTTTTTCTTTTTCAAAGTGTCATAATTTTGTCAATTTGTGACTAAATGTGCTCATTTTGAGCTCGAATGATAGGGAAAGAGTTGATATTTTAAAATTGACGTGGATCAGATCGCTAGCCAGTTTACTTTGGAAGTTAAAGCATCAGTCATGGTACTTTTTGAACAGCCTATGTATTTTATCCCTAGTCTTTTCATCTCAATCTATCTACCCCCATATTTCATTTTCACCAATTGATATTCTATTTTTCAGTGACAGACGCTACTCTGATTCCCCACCACCCAAGGATCGTTCCGTTAGTCCACGGATGAAAAATGGAAATGGATCAGCAGATGAAGATGATGATTGAACGCTGTTCAGGCATATTTAATGACGTAAGAATAAGACCTTGTCAAGTCTAAGAAATCATTGACTTGCCGACTTGAGTTCAGAAATCCTTCTGAACTCTTTTATTTTTATGTACTCAGTCTCTTGACTGTTGACAAATTAACTAATTAAAACCAACCGAGCATTTCTGATGATTTTATTAAATCGTGATGTATTAAATGTTTTACTTCTGTTTGTCCCCCCCTCTCCTAATTTTAACCTTCTGAAGATTGCTGATAGCATCTGATGAAAGCTCTTGTAGATCAAAGTAATTTTGATGTTTAGTATTGCCCAAAATTCCATCCCTGAAGATATCACATTGTTAGTGTTTGCCCTTTTATATCCAGTAAGTTTTATTTTGGTTTGATCATAAATTATTGTAAAACACTCTCATGTTTCCTTGTTTCCGTTGTATTATACTGATGTTTAGTTTTGTGATAAATATCAATTACAGTGCTGACAAGCTGAAATTCATTTTACCCTTCATTATTTATTTATCACATTTACCTTTTGGGGTTCTTTTTGTATTTATAATCAGTACATCTAATTTTTAACATGAAGTAGAGGTGGTTTCAGAAGTGTAGGTGAGCAAAGACCGATAATCTTTGGAATTTCCAACATTATTTCTCTTCTTACATTGTAAAAATAAATGGAAATGAACCCAAGTGTTGGGTTTTTATTGAATAATGCTTTAAAATTGAAAGGTGTAAGTTGCAGGCACGATTTTCAGACATCATGATCGAATGATAATTGAAAATTTGCCAAAGATTATTGGTAAGCTGCATCTACACTTCTGAAATATACTCTTAAGCACTTGAAAAATCTGCAGAATCTCACAATGGACCAATTTCACACTATTCTTTATTGTCTCATCTTAAAGTAATACATGAGCTGAGTCAGAGGTATTTTTTACAAATTTTCTTGGGTACTGGATCATGGAGGAAAACAGGTTTAAAGTTGTGGAAACTAGGTGTCCCACGACATCATCCGATAGGTATCCCCATTTAAACACATGTATTCTCGTCGATTTGAATAAAGCGCCGTTTCTCAGGAACCGCCAGTCCAAAAAGGAAACCAAAAATATCCCTGTTCTCAGTTCACCGGGTACTTTCATTTTTCCAGCTAAATCGATCAATTTTCAGACTCATGCAATAGGTCCATTCAAACAGATCATTCTGCAGATTTGATCAAAACTGTACAAGTGTCAAATCTAATCTTTTCTGGGACTAGCTATAGCTGTGTGTGCGTGTGTAGGGAGTGCTACAAATGTTTTTATCTCGAAACGAGCCGAGGGTCGATTTGCGGTTAAAAATTCAAAATATTTCCCCTCTCTCTGTGATGTGGAAGATTCTTTTGCCGGCCTTAGCACACCTAGAACGGACACTTCAGAGGTAGGTCAAGCGTTAGATTTGCTTCCCTAAGGAGCAATCACCCTTGATGTACGGGTTTAGTGTTGATGTCATCCAGTGAAAAATTCTTATCAAACTAACATGATCTTTATGTGCTGCTATCTGACTCTCATCGTTAAAATCATTTACAAAGGTGTCGAATCGTGTCGGCTTTAATCTTTTCACCAATATCCATACCTGGTTTAAAATATTTCTTACCTTTATCATACGTGGTAAATTAAAGAGCATAAAAATAATTTTGAAAACAAATTAATTTATTCTAAGATAGGACTCAAAATCTTTATTCAATTTACATAATTAACAACGTTTAAAAAAAAAATAAAAAAAAAAATAAAAACCAAGTGCTCCTTTCTAACTGAAAAACTCATATACTTATTTCTTATGACCTCAGTTGTTCAGTAGTTACATGTTTCGTCAAAATTCTTTTGTTAAAGATTGCTAGGATTACATACTATGAAAGGAGAATAAAACGCTGGCCAGGTTTCTAGTGATCATCTGGAAGCATCGAAAGATTCATAGGTTGCGAATTATTTACTTCCACTGGGATCAAATAGTTAATTTATTTGATGGCTTTAATCCTTTTAAGAGAAGTGGCACGCATGTTGAACCACTCAATTTAACATGAGATTCAATGGAATTTAAATTGACATTTTGCAAGAAGTTATGTGACCCATCGAAGTTCATGGAAAACTGTCCTCTTTTAAACGGTTGAATAAAACTTCATAAAAACTCAAATCAGAAAATGCGTGTAGGAATGGGTTAAAAGAATGTAATCTGCTGGAAAGATTTGCTTTGAAATCTTAGTTTTCAATGTCAACTAATTTATTTAGTCTGGAGTAAAACTTCAAGAAAGTGAAGTTATACGTAATTTGGCACTTAGTTTTTGATCTGTGAGGATCTTTGTCTAGGAGAGAAAATATCAGGTACTAAATTATGGATCTTCCTCCAAAATCTTCATAATCCAGTTTGTTGTCAGAGCAACTCGATGGTATATGCCTGGTTGATGATCGACTGCACAACCGAAACCTGCACTTGTAATCCCTGCTAAGATCCAACGGCCATTCATGTCATCTTGTACAACTAAAGGACTTCCAGAATCTCCCTGTTGAAGAACCATACATTATTAACCATTAAAATGACCAGTAGAATTCATGACGTAAATGTGAAGATGGAGGCATTCGGACCACACCTACATCCCAACCAATTAAAAATGTGCACAAAGCATTCAAAGTTAAGTACCTCATTTGCAGATCCAGCAATCTGGCAACAGTGTGATAAGTTGTTTGTTTATCATACATTCAAATGGGAAGAATGCGTGGTTGCCAGATTGCTGGATCCACCGATGCTTAAGTTGTATTATTTTCGCTTCGCTCGCATTTTACAGAACTTAAATTTAGAGTGAAAAGGTTCTAAGTTAATCACCTGAGAGCAATTAGATTAGAGGATTGCAATTCTTCTTCTTCTTGCAATTGCAGAGAAATGCGAGATTGCACTCGACTTCTGTAAAATTGAGGGGAAATTGCTAAGGAAAGGCAAAGTGAAATAAGCCGCTACTTCAGCAAGGTTCAGATGCAGATTACATTTTTGGAGCGAAATTTTCACTCGACCCAACAGATTTCGCTCCTCGTTGAACTGACAGAGTGCCATGCTATCTTTTCTGCTAACTTATCTTCTGACTTTCATTATGGTTTTCTCCTTATTTAAAGACTTTGCATTTTTGGTCAAGAAATGAATTTAGGGTTTAAAAAAATCCATGAATCCTTTGATTCCAGTTGAGTATGGAGCAAACTGAATTTTAGATTTTTTTAAAGAAAATAAAGAAAAAAAAAAAAAAAACAACCCTTGAGAGACTTGCTTAAGGTGATTCCAGGCGAAACTTTTCCAGATTTCAATCCAATGGATAACACCCCCAGTCGCATTTGGGAAAAGTCGAGTTTTTGGCACTTTAAATTGAAATCAAAGGAAAAATGCAAAATCCAATTACATCAGCACCTGCAAAATCTTTTATTTACTTTTTTGAGCCAAAAATGAGCAAAATTGGTGCGGAATTTAAGCCGTAAATTATGAAATTCATTTCACCAACAACTCATAATGAATGAGAGTGAGTGCGAGTGATAATCCGTCTCTGTGCCTCACTCGCACTCATTGAGGCTTACAGGGTGTTTTCGTATTTCATAATTTCGGTTTGAAACTTTCAGGGTATCTTCCTGAGATACGTCTGCAGTTGCTGACGTTCCTCAAAGTGGTACCTACTTCTGGCGTAAATTCATGAAATTCAGCCAAAAAATGTTGCAATTTTGAGCAGCGCTAGTGGCACTATGGATAGGAATCTGGGCAAGCTTCGCCTGCAATCACCTTAATGATTGATTATAAATGGGGAGGAACTTGCTTTGGCCTTGTAAATCTCCAGCGATAACAAGGGAAAGTACTTCTCAGTACTTCAATCGCTGACTTTGCTCATCAACATCACGTAACTTTAATGTTGGTAGTGGTTCATTATTCTTTTTATGTAAATATTTAATAATTGAAGTTATTTGAGCTTGAGATCATACCAGGCATGCGTCCATGCGTCCGTCGCTGTGACCTGCACAGAACATCTCAGTGTGCAGCTCCACATGGATATGTTTCTGTCTATGCCATTGTAGACACTCATCATCACTCAAAATTGGTACTGTCGCCTTGTGTAAAATGTTTGTTCCAGTTTTTCCTGTGCAATTTACAACAAAATCTTCAGTTACTTTCAAATCGTAAGGTATCTAGAATGGAAACTCCCCCGCAACGTGTATTATAATTCCATCACTTTAACTATTGAGAGTAGGTATACTTATCCGTGGCTGAACTTGCGGGTTGCATAACTTGGCGGTCGAAGGTACTTTATACAACATTCTCCATTCTCATCAGCAGGGCTTAGGAGCCATGCTCTCAAAGAACTCCCAATAACTTGAAACCGAATCTTTAATATCAAGTTCTGTTGGTGCAAGAGCGTTTGGATTCAGTATTTGAATGATAAATTGTAACTTATTTTAGTATTCCCACAGTTTTCTGCCAAGCAGAACATAAAATTCAGATATAACCCCACTGCTCCGGCTCCCAAGCCTTGCTCATCAGGGTTTTAGCAGAAAACGTGTCTTTGCCGAATTAATTGCGAAATTTTCAAACAGAAACCCCTTAACCCCTATCTTCTGACTCATCGTTCAAAAGGGCATGCAACTCTAAGAGACTTTTGGCACAAACCAGAGGTCGATATCGTTTTTCGTTTTTCGTTGTATCAAAGGTCGATTCGGACCTTCTTCCGAAAAACCATTACTCCTCATTATAATAGAGTCGGAATCTGAATTACTTACTAGGAGAATAAAATACTTTTCAAAGCAAGTTCTTATCAGAAAGAAACTGCAATTTCAACAAAAATTTCAAAAGGTTTTAAAGCCCCCAGAAATTTTTGACGTTTTTGCTCCCCACGCGGAGGCCATCTGAAAAATTCCGAGGGTCGACCCCTATCGAGTGATATACATCAATTGAAAGGGCATAACAAACTGAACATTTTAGCTCAAACTGCGGAGCTCGATATCTTTTTGGTATTCGAGTTATCGAACTTTGTAAAGCAAAGTTCATTGCCCCCCCCCCCCCCCATTAAACTAAAAAAAATGGGGAAAGGGGAAAAGAGGGGAAAAGAAGGGAAAATAAGGGGTTAACAAAGAGAGAAAAAGGAAAAAGGGGGTCTCCGGGGGGCGAAAATCTCAAGTTCGCCCCCCCCCCCCCACCCGATTGCGAGGGCTGGCAATGGCAAAGTTTTTCCGTTCTCCACAAACAACAACAGAAACAAAAAACAAAACAAAAAAAACCAATCTGAATGAATCTAAGATCGAATCTATGAATTTTCCTGATTGGGGAAGGTTACGAAAAGAAGAAACTACATTTGAATGACCGCCATTGATTCGGGCTTTTATACGGGCTTTTCAAGGGGCGAAATAGTCAAGGCTCTTTAACGGCCTTCTTGCGCTTGCGCCTAATTTGAGAGCCAAGTCCAAGATATAATTATTTTGCGGAAATTCAGAGCTGCCATTTCGTGTAATTTTATGACGTTTTTTCAATTCACCGATGAATTCTGCTGGTTGAGAAAAGATTTCTGGAAAACTGAAAGCAAACTGGTTCCAAGAAACTGGTTCCAGGTTCGGTTCGCGGTTTGACAACTTAGAAAAAACGGTTCGCAATTCGGTTCACGGTTCGGTTCGGTTCAAGTCCGTCGCGTTTACGGCTGTAATGCTGGAAAGCACTCTGATCAGTAGGTAGGTACTTACCTAGGTAATATTTTTTTTCCAACTTACCATATTTGGTATCTGTTTTCCCCCAACCAGCTATAACTCCTGCTGCTCCATAGAAAGAAGTCCCCAGTCCGGGTAAACAGATTGGTATGATATTATCTTGAAATCGGACTGGTTTCGCCAATTTTATGAGAGCCAAATCGTACCTGTTAGGCGAGGAAGGAGATTATTATTTCAAAAGATTCGCTCCTCAAATTCAGATCGCGTTTTTAAACAAACTGCATCGATTTTTTTAATACCTAAGTATTCATATCAGCTCAAGGTTTTACGCTGATACCTGATCAATTGAAAGTTCTCGGCCATCTTGTAACGAAGCGTTTTATTTTCTGTTGAATAATTCTTGAGATGAAGAATTTTTTGTTCTGCGTTGATTTCAGCCTATGTTGGACGTCGGTTCAGGGTTTTGATTTTTTGGAGCTACGGTTTCTTGGGTCTCTTAAAATTATAGTCCGAACCTCATGTTTGGTCCAAAAATGTAGCTGAGCACAAAGTGCGTAAATTTCTTGGATTTTGCCCCCCGGTTCGACCTCGACAACCAAAAACCATCTCTCGACAAATTTTTCGATTTGATCATTTGAATCGCTCCTCTTATACGGCGATTCCAGGCGAAGCTTGTCCAGATTTCAATCCGATGGATAGTGCCACTAGCGCTGCTCAAAAAGTAAACATTTTTTGGCTGAATTTGTTGAATTTACGCCAAAAGTAACTCTTTCGGGAACGTCAGCACCTGCAGACATACCGCAGGAAGATACCTCGGAAGTTTCAAGCCGAAATCCTAGAAAATAAAGCCGGAAATATATGAAATACGAAAAAACCCCGTAAGCCTCAATGAGTGCGAGTGAGGCAGATAGACGTATCACTCGCATTCACTCTCATTCACTAAGTTTATGGCGAAATGAATTACATAAATTACGGCTTTAATCCTACACCAATTTTGCTCGTTTTGAGCTCAAAAAATTAAACAAAAAAAAAATCGCAGGTGCTGACGTACGTTATTGTGGTTTCTGCGTTTTTTCTTTGGTTTCCAATTTAAAATGCCAAAAACACGACTTTTCCCTGATGCGATTGCGGGAGCGCTATCCATTGGATTGAAATCTAGAAAATTTTCGCCGGGAATTACCTTAAGCAACGAATCCGCACGATTAGGTGCATTGTTTTGCGTCATCTCAGAATGAAGGCGCTCACAATTAATTCTTTTCAGAAATGCCAAACCTGCGGCTGGCGGCTTATAGTCATCTTTGGTTAAATGCGAGACTTCGAGTCAAAGCATTTTATTATACGTCTAATGTCTTTTGATACATAGTAATACCTCACAAAACTCCGTTTACCTATCAGGCTGAGATACTTTGAACTGGAATTTAGGATGAATGAATTTTTTGATTATTCTGAAAGCCTCCTCGGGCAACGGCTCCCAATATTGACCCGTATTTTCAGTATCAAGCTCGCCGAGGAAAACAACGATGTCCTTTAAACGTGCCCTGGAAAAATAAAGAAAGTTGTGCGGAAATAAATCAGAAGAGAATTCACACACCACTAGCGTAACGAGAAATTATCTAGCTACCTCTTTCCTCCATTAAAAGTTAAAACACGTATATTTGGCTGGGATTGACGAGGGGTTAAAACCCTCTCCTTCAATCCCTTTTCTACCTAAGTATACCTAAGTACATTCAAAGGGTCAAAAATAAGAGACACAGAAGAATTCTGGACTGCGCCACTGACACACGTGAGGAAACTATCCAATGTGTGAGTTGGTCACGGACTCACGGTGTCCATGTAAGGGGGGAGGATTGTCGAATTTTAATGGGTGGATAGTTTCTTTTTTTTATCAATAGGGTGTGTTTTTATGTACACGTATTCACAGCAAAGAGTTTCAACCGGGATTTTTTCATCTACCTAATACATATAAATGAGGGGCACACATTTTATTTATTGGTGTGGAGCAAAGTGGAGTATTCCCCCCTCTCCCCCCCCATCCACCCCCGAAAGTTGAAATTTTCTAGTGACAGCCCTATTTTTTTATTCTTGCTTGTTAACATAGGTAGGTAGGTACCTACCTATACTTAAAGAAAAGAAAAATTTGCCGAAACCGAAAGGAGCTAGATTTCGATCTTTGCGTTCGAGATAGATATTGAAGTTAAAAATTCGACAACGAGCCATTTTCAAAAACTCAAATCTCCTTTTTAAATGGTCAACATTGTAAACTGTGGCGAGGCGAGCAATTTGGCAACGTTTCTTTCCCCCCTTTTTAAACACATATTAGAAAGGTCGAAACATCTAGTCATCGCCGATGACCGATGCATTCGATTCTTTCAATAAGTTTAAATGGAGAAATAACGTTGTTGCCAAAGTTCACGTCTCACTACTGAATTTGTAAAAAAAAAAAAAAAAAAAAAAAAAAAAAAAAAAAAAAAAAAAAACTTCGGGTTTGAAATCTTCTACTAAACTGAAACGTTTAGGACTTATGTTAGAGAATGAAATGCGTCAGTCTCCACAAATCGCATCATGGTCTGAGAGTGAAAAAATTGGCCCACAATCTGTGATAAAAAGTCATCAAAAATCATCGTTTTCGACCAGTGGCGTGCCGTGACAAAAACATGAGTGTTACCGTAAAGGTAAAAACGTTGTGTGCAAAATTTTCTACTAAACAAGCGTTTTAAGGGAAAATATATGTTCTCAAAATCCCGAGAGGTGTCAACCACGTCAGCATTGAATATGCACCGTACGCTGGAGGTTTTGGAGAGGTCTGATGATAGTTAAATGAAAAATTTTCACTGGTACAGTGGATCACTGTAAATCGTGGCAATGGGGTGCAGCGGACTCATACGTATACGCTGCACGATCGATT
This sequence comes from Trialeurodes vaporariorum, assembly GCA_011764245.1. NCBI lineage: Eukaryota > Metazoa > Arthropoda > Insecta > Hemiptera > Aleyrodidae > Trialeurodes > Trialeurodes vaporariorum. The sequence goes on along the minus strand of VMOF01000388.1, from coordinate 50,520,977 downwards.
ACAACATTTTTAAGAAATATATCCGACCATAAATAAATCTGACTGAATTTAACAGAGATTTCATTTTTTATACTGATATCAACCTCCTTTAGACCAATCCCGGGTTTACTCGTCTTTCTCCTCTAGTCTATTACACAAATACACATTGCCTCGCAGTATGATGATTCAGAATAAGCGCGATTTTGGATGTAGACAACAAGATAAGGTTGGTTCAGGCGCCTTCAAATCGCTGTATAGGCAATTCCAACTCCCCCGTGTACGAACAGTTAACTACCTTCCCTGTATAAACGGAAGAGTGGCTTTCTTTTGAACCAACCTGGCCCCTAGAGGGCTAACAAAACTGTCCAAAGTTTCGAACGCCTAATATTTTCGAAAAACTGTCAAAATTGTGAAAAGCTGGATTAGAGGATGTCTCTACCGTCCCTCAGCTTATAGTCACGCATCGTCAGGCACTCACGCTTCGTCACGCTTAGTCACGTTTAGTCACACATGTCAAGCGTGCGAGTGAGCGAGTCTATGCCAGTCTCTCTTCTTTTCTGCGTGTCGCACCTTTGGCGATTCTCTTGACCCTCTTCGATATTTTTCAATGCTTTTTGAATTAAAGGAAATAAATCTTTGCCCTCACAATTTTTCAACCGACACCTTAGGTGTCAAAGGTAACATGGACGGAACGCCACTGTTTTCGACCATTTAAACTAAAATGAAAAATTTCCACTGACTAACTTACTTGTTAAGAGTGTTTTCTGTGATTTTTTGGTCCTGAAAATTTAAAAATGAGAAATATTTATGAGAACTTTACTTTCTGATGGCCACTTTTTGACGATCTCTGACCATAGTGCGTCGGTCCAAAAAGTGCTGCAAAAGGCCCTCCAAAATTTTTCGAAAATTCTCAAATTTCTGGGAACGATCAATCGACATTAAATCGAAATATATTAGATCCCTGCAGAATGCAGATGGTTGAATTTTAACCGCAGATATGGTCATCGATCACAAGATCGCATCAAAACGAACAATTCCGGTCATGGTGATGCACGCACCAAAAGTAGGTTTATTTACTTAGGCCTCTACCGACGCGATCGCATTGGATCATCATTATATGATCAGCGATCGTACAAAAATCGTGCAAAATCATCGCCTGAGATATACTCATACATATAGATAACATGAACTGCGACCCTTACCTGTGAATGCAATGAGCGGCCGTTGCTACGTATTTGTGAGCCACGAGGACCCCACCGCATTGCAGTCCAGCGATACGGATGTGAGCTTGCCACGGGAATTCTCCAAAAAGGGCCTCATCCCCTCCTATAATTCTCTTTGAAAACTTGTAATTCGGCATTCCGCAATCTGCAGCAATCAAAATGAACCGTATTATAGCCTACCAATTACCAAGATGTATCAGTCTGACGTTGTTTACCGTCGGGGGGGGGGGGGGGGGGAGGAGTACATCACCGGGTAAAACCGTAATTTCAATAATAAACACTCACTCCGTTCATTTCAACTTTTCTCTGCTTCGGCATGGGCGTAGCGTAGATCTATACTGTAGGGCCAGAGGGGGCCAGCCCCCAGCCCCCCCCCTCAAGAAAATCTGATGATTAAAAAATGCAATAATAATTGAAAGAAGAAAAAAATAATTTTAAAACGTAAAACAAAATAAAAAATCATTGTTAACAGGCAAATGAAGTATTTTTACTATTGATGATTATACCTAAACGGAAAATATCGAGAGGGGAATCCGTTCAGAAGATCCTTCTTTTCCTTTTTTTCCATCATTTTGTGTTCTAAGATGTTATTATTATTTGATATCACGAGTACCAAAAACTAAGATTGTAAGGTTAGTTTTCTCTAATCATATCGGTTTATTTATGGTAAAGGAACGTAAAATTACTTTTAGGGAGCGTGGTTATCTTCTTATCATTTTCGATGTGGAGATAGCCTAAAATCACGTCTTAGGGCTGCTTTGATTAGGAAATCCCAGACCCCCTCCCCCGGTGGGATTTCCAAACTTGCCCCCCCCCCCCTTCCAGAAAAATTGCCTAGCTACGCCCATGGCGGACATTCTTGGATTTTGCGTTTTCTCAATTCCTGGATTGCCTTATTTTTTCAATTTAAATTGCTTTGTGGCGGAGAGACGCAGGTATCATGGGAGATTCCTATCCAATTTGAGACGTGTCTGTGTTTCCGCAGAGAAAGTGACAAATTAGACAGGATCTCCAATGATACCTGCGTTGAGCCACCATTGCGATCTTGCCGTTATAGCAGTTATGTGTGTTTAATACTGAATTTTAGACTTTTTTGTGCGTAATTGTGATTTTTGTGATTTTTGGTGTTCTTAACATGCGAGATTGGACTATTTATTGTTTGACTGTAGCAAAAGTTTGCAAGAGCCTCATTCCAAACGGAATTTCTTTTTGGTAGGACACTCGCATTAGAGGAAACATTGTAGAAATACATAGAAGAAATTGTACAGCCCCCCCCCCCTTAGTGACGTAACTTACGGGACCGGAGGGACCGCGGTGCGGTGGGGCCCGGAACGATTGGAGGCCCTTAACGCAGCCAGCCCTGGTAAAAATAATCAGCTTGTTGACAGTTAGAGCATGAGATTTGAGACCTGACGTCATCATGAAGTCAACATAGATTATGCTGACATGTTGACATTGTTGACGTCATGATGATGTCACGATGACGTCATGATGATATCATGATGATGTCATGATGATATCATGATGATGTCATGATGATATCATGATGATGTCATGATGACGTCAGGTCTCAAATCTCATACTAACTGTCAACATGATGACATTTAGCTGATTATTTTTACCAGGGAGGTAAAAGGAGGAAAAAAGAAAAGGGAAAAACGTAAAACAGGGGAAAAAAGAAAGAAAGGAGGGGAGCAGGACTTCTATTCTGTTCTTAAGTTAAGTAAGAATATTTTTCTTTAAAAACGCAGATCTTTCTCAAATCAGGCGCCCTTCTTTCCAAATAAATTATCCTCATAATTCTATCTCCTAGGACTTTAGAATAGAAGCTCCCTCTTCACCGAAGGTTCGGCGAGGAAAAGCTAAAACGGCCGCTTTCACCTACGGAAGCCTGGATGCAACTGCAGGGGATCTTTAGATCTCTCTATCATTCTTCTGAAAACTCAGGGCCTCAGGGCCCTATAAATAATGACGGTCGTAAATTTTAAGATCAAGTTGCGTTTCGACAATTTATAATTGAGGATTTCGAACTTGGATTCGGTTTAAAATCTGCGTAAACTAACGTTTTTTGGGCCAAGAAATTCGGCTTTCGCTGCTGGCAGTTGTTATGAGTTAGGAGAGGGGGGGGGGGGGGTTGAGGTCGATGAGTTACTTTAGAGTATGCAGATTCTGTTGTAGGGGCGCTTATTTTGCCTTATTTTTTTTGCTTTATTTTTTGCCTTATTTTTTATTTTTTATTGATAAACTCACCTACTTGTGAATTGATTTTATCGATGCGGTTTTCTGACGTCTCGTCCCTTCTGACAGGATAGGAGGGGACAGAGGGCATGACGGCAGTTTGGTGGACATTGTTGTTGTTGTTATTGTTGATGTTTGGTTTTGCAGGGATGCAGCAGGTGAAGAGCCAATCTGTGACCAAGTCTGCCATTTGGTTGCTGTGACCTCCTCCTCCTCCTTTGCGACCGCAGCCCCCTTGCATGGTGCCGCCGACGAGCCAACAGGCAAAACTGAACGTGCATGAGTGCAAAGCCCCTCTGAAGACGCATGTGTCCGGGTAGCCAAGCAAAGTCGCCAACAACCGACCACCTGTGTCAAGCACAAAATACGTTTGATGAGTCTTTTGCGCAATTTTGCAGTCAATGAATATGAAAAAAAAAATTCTTGCAGTTTTTAACGCACACAAAAACAAAAAAACAAAACAAAACGAAAAAATGAAGAGAACAAAACAAACATAAAAATAAAATAACAACAACAAAAAAATAAAACAAAGCATAAAAAAATTAAAAACCCAATAATAAAATTTGTGAACTCTACCCCTTCAGGTAGAGCTTGGATATTTTGTTGGACTAACAACCCCCCCCCCCCCGCCCTTACCAACAATGGTTTTCTGTTTGAGGCACTACCTCTGCGGTACGGTTTACAATAATATTATGTACTTATAAGTAGTGGCGGACCCAGAAACTATTTCTGGGGGGGGGGGGGGGTCACGCCTGTGAAATTTTGAAATTTGAAGCGTCGGTGGAAGCAATGTCGGGCTAATTTCTGTTGAAAAAATCCAAAATTTGAGGCTTCAGGGGGGGGGGGTCCACAGTGGATCTGCCTCTGCTTATAAGTATTCAATAATAAATAAATATAGCACTTGCTCCTATACAAGCGTTAAAGTCTCAGAGCGACACGCGCGCCGCGCACGTTTGAGCATAAACCGCTTATGATTTCCGATCATCATGTTCAATGTTCCGTAGGAAAGAGATGTAAGCCTCAATTCCTAATTTTAAGAAAGTCTTACTTACAGGAGCTGATTTTCTTGAGGGAACAATATATTCTGCCGAGTAAATACTATCGTTTATTGAACAATATACGAAGTAAGTAATAAAAGAATTAATTAGGTTCAAATTCTTATGAGACGCAGTGGCGTGGCGTGACCAAATTACCAGTGACACCTGAGATAGAATCACTCTGAGGATCATCAAGGGGGGGGGGGGGTCGATAGTGTCGAATTTTCTTTGGAAAGCTTACAAAATAATATAACAAGCGCTTGGAAAACGAGAGAAATGCGAGTCAAGAGCGAAGAACTGAGCCAAGGCACGGGAAAAAGCTGACAGATAGGCTTCGATTCGGTCCGCTCAGAGTCTGCCGCGTGAATGGCGATGCAAGGTATATGGAGAACAGGTATGGACAACACTCGACTCAGGGGGCGTGGCCACTTGAGAAAAAGCGACTTCGCCGCCATCTTGTCTCCTATTTACACCGTGTATATCTTGCATTGTTGTTTGTGGTTAGGCTTGAAGGGGAAGTTTATCTGAAGTAATACTTTATTTATTTGAACAATGAAAGGTAAAGTTTATCTTTAAATGTTAATTTTGTGACTATAGAATCGATTAACATCATCAATTACGTTGTTCATTTTCTTTTTCAAGATGTGAAATCTAAATTTGAATCGCGCGGTCAGAAAAATGGCGGCGGAGTCGCTTTTTTCACAACCAATCAGAGCAAAGCTCAGAGTGTTGTCCATACCTGTTCTCCATATACCTTGATGGCGATGGAAAACAGAAAACTCCGCGATGTTGCGAAGCACCGGACTAGCGAGAAAGAGTGGTGGGGGAAGGTGAGCGCATGCGCAGAGCCGTGTTACCTTTATTTTTTTAGGTTTCACGGCTCCCGTACGGCCGCACTGAATATGCTGAGAGACTGAGCCTGCGCTGCGGCTGGTGATGTTTGTGTGTGGAGCCGCATAGCCACTATGCATGTGTTAGTGGGGCTTGACACCTAAGAAAATAAAGGTAACACGCTGTATTTCCGGAACCCTCCACGATTTCTCGCTGCATTTACGCGCTCATCTAGCACTTCTCTTTCTTTTTCGGATATTCTTCACGCTTTTTCGGTTGGAGGACGATATGTTTTGCCCATCTCGATAAGTTTATTACGAAATTATGAAAGCGAAAAATGAGGGAAAATCGTACTGTTACCTTAGGTGTCAAAGGTAACATGGACGACTCGCCACTGATGAGACGTAAACGACTGTTACTTAATAATTATATTCAGATAGCAATACCCAACACGTTATATTTAATCAACATTTTGGGAATGTTTGACTTCACCACCACACTCTTTTGCGCGGAAAGTTGTTCAACTTTCTTTGCAACTTTTTTTTTGAGAGCTGCTCCGAAGACTCTCCTCCTGAGTGAGACCTTTTCTTTGAAAGTTTGGTGTTTTTTTTTTTTATTTCATTTCATGGACGCTCGTCGATTTTTCAGCTGTGCAGGTGCAACTAGACATTTTAGGCAGAAACGGAACTAAGGAGGATAAAGACGATGAAGTATATGTTTCCGTGTAACATTGATTTTAGGGAAAATCGGGAAAAATAAAGGCCAATCACGCTTTAAAAGAACCCATACAAATCGCAATCGACAACGACTTTACTTTGAATTTAAATGGTTCTAACGGGGTTTTTACAGAGTAACTCGCCACCAGAGTAGGTATGTATTGTGTCAATTTCAGTGCATATGACGCAGGTGCAAAGGAAAGTGGTCTCTTAATTACTGGCCACTTCTTGGCGATTGAGTTATAGTATACTATTGGATGGGAATCATCCATCTAGGTATTACTGCCCGACATCGCCATTACGATCACACATTTAAAAGCATTTCATAAGTGAATCTGGTAAAATTTGAGTGCTATATACTATCGGTAGGTACTTTTGAAGTTTCCACAACTGAATCCACCCTTAACTCGCATGTAGTAAAAGTCTGCATCAGCCTCATTCTGATTACTTTCACTTCAGATGGCTTTCCCTTGAGACCCTATACATATACTATGAGAGTTTCACCATAGCTGAATCCATTTCTGATTGGCTCTCAGATTTAGGCTGTCAAGAAAGCCTCAAGAGGCAAATGCAAATGGCGGAGGGTTTGTTTACTTTTCACGCACTCGCTTTTATCACACATTTACTGTACCAGTGACCGTGGTAAAATTTTGTTGATTTTTCCAGTGCTTAAATTTTATTGCGGAGAACATTAATCTCTTTCAATAACGACCGTTATTGGCAAGAACCAGAACCTAACCTCTATTAGAAGTAGCGAAACCGCGGCAACAGCGCAGAGGCAAACGGCCAACCGCCATTTGCATTTTGCCTCTTGGGAGCTCCATTGATCCGCTTCTTTTTGAGAGTCTTGGCGTAACTCTCCTAGTACACGGAAAAAAAAGATCAGTGAAAATAACCATACGGATACCTGATTTTGGCACCTGCTAGATGTTATGGTAAACTTGACCAGAAGCATGGTACATTTACCGATACTTTGAGTAAATTCGACATGCAATCAGGTAACATCACCTAGTACCTAGTCAAAACATAGTATACTTCTGGTTAACATTACCATAACATCTAGAAGGTGCCAAAATCAGGTATCCGTATGGTTATTTTCACTGTAGTTTTTTTTTCGTGTATATAGGGACTCTAGATTTCCCATTAAGTTCGACTCTCAAAATAATGGCACGGCTGAAAAAGATGCTTGAAAAATTCATGAAAATCTTGATATTTCATTGCTAAGGAGCATCGAGGCGGGAGAGCATGAAAAAATGAAAAAGAGGCGGCACTTTCCAAGTCAAGCATTGAACACCAAAACTTGGCAACACAAACATCCGACAACTTGGAATTAACCAGTTTGCTCCATTTCTCCGACGCTGTGCTTTCTGAGTTATCATTTTTATAAACAGTAGCATTACCGGGTGAAAGAAACGATCGGAGAAGGGCGGGGGACAAGGACAAGAGGCAGGAAGGCCACGGCCACGATGAGAGGCCCAGAGGGCCCTTTGGCTGCAGCGGCCGCGGCCGCGGCGCGCTTCTAAGAAGCTGTCCGATGTCCGCGCATGCGCACTCCTGCGCGAACGCGAAATGAGTTGAAAGGAAATGGGGGCAGGGGAGACCGCGCGACGCACAATGGTGCCTGATGGCGCCCTCTGCTAGGCAAAGCAGAAAACATTTGAAAACACATGAGAAAAATTACCAAGTCCATTGCCACGGAAAAAAATAAGAATGATACAATTTACCATACGCACACAACCTAACCAACCTAACCTAACCTAACTTGATCTTGTTAATTTTTGCTTTGAGCAATATTGAATATAAGTAGTGAAACTTAAGTAAAATCTAGCAAAAATTACATTAAGCATATTCAAAAATTATAAAATTCACTCACAGCCTCACAAAATGACTTAAAAGTTTTGTAGGTGCAATGACGGAGCTACGTAGATACCATGGAGGATTCCTATCTAATTTGAGGCTTTCTTATCTATGTGTCAATGCGTGTTTCTACAGAAAGCGGAGAGAGAGTGACAAATTAGACAGTAATCCTCCCTGACACCTGCGTAACTTCGCAGTCTTGGCCTGTATGACTCTTATTGTCATAAAGTTTTCCTTAACCCTTGTGTTACTGACCTTACCGAAGTGTTTTGCACCTTCTGATAATCAAGGCGGGGGGGGTGAATTTTCACCCCAACTTAAAACCATTGCTGGTGGCTCATTTTTAATATTTTTCAAATCTGTAAAAACCATATTGTCCAATATTCTCTGAGTAATGATAGCATGCCTTGTTTTTTTCAAAATGTTTAAATTTTAAATGTTTGGTGAAGAGATTTCCTAAAAAAGCACTAAAGTCAAATATTCCAAAAATTGTAGCCGTTCCTTTGATTTCTTTGAATTTTGTAATTTGGATGCAAAATAAATCCAGAAACAGCATGTAAACAAACATATGATATTCTGAAATTGCATGAAATAAGCTACAAGATCACACGAAAAAAAATTTTTTCTCTCATATTCCCCCCCCCCCCCCCATAAATACGGGAATAATTAATTATGAAAATGTCTGATTTTTTGTGGAAAGCTTTTGAAAACCCTCGTCGAGGCTGACTCGGAAGCTCAAAGTGATTTGTTTAAATTTCAGCTTTTTATCTTTAAAAAACTGACCTGGGGTTAAAATTCGCCCCCTTCCTCCCTGGTAACACAAGGGTTAAAAAAAAAATAAAAAAATAAAAAAATAAAAATAAAAATAATAAGAATATAGCAAGTTTTAGTTTAAACCCTTTTATACAAAGGGAAGTGTCAAAATAAGCGGTTCACCATGCTAATTTCCAGAAATGCGTTTTTCCCCCTGCTCAGGAACCAACGTGCGTCGCGGCGCTGGGCGAAGTGGGGGAGGGGGGCGGTTGGGCGCTTGCTCCGGCTGCGGAGCCGAAGGCATAAAGTAGTAAAAGTGAAACAAAATATTTCGCACGCGTCGTCGCGTCGCCGTAGATAATAAACGCGCACACGCCACGACAGCCGCGCGCGCTCAGCTCAACGTTTAATTTTTCTTTTTATTTTTTATTTTTCTCTTTAGATATGTTTATACGCATATATATTCTTTATGTTCTTTTACGTCCTTCAGCTTCATTAATGACCTCCGCATGCAACCAGTTTGTCTATACCATTCTATATGACTTTCGAACTACTGGCACACTGGCCACTAGCCACTGGCCGCTGGCGAGAGGCGGGCAGGTGGCGCTTCCTATCGTCATCCGTCATCAATCGATCAGCGTCTTTTATCGATCACGCTCGGCGCTCGTGCGCGCGTCTTTTTCTTTCTCTTTCTCTTTCTCTTTCTCTTTCTCTTTCTCGGTGGTGCCACAATAGCGGCTCGTGTAGTCGCGAACAATCGATTATCGTTTTTCTCGAATAGACTGTTGTCGTGAGACGTGGGAAATTCAAAATTAACCGGTCGCGGATGTTGATTTCACAATGGGGCAATTGCACACTTTTGCTGTAAGCGATTTAATAGTCGATTATGGCGTAAAAACCTCAAAAAATAACGATGGCGGCACTAAAAACTTCCAAAATCCACTCCTAAACTCAATAAACGCAGTTATTTGCGCGAGCGTAATGGTGGCCGAAGGCACTAACAATAGGAGATTCCTATCTTAATTTCGTCACTCTTTCTATGTTGACAAGGATGATTCACAGAGTAATTAGTCATCAGAGTGATGATCCACATCCGATGAATGGTGTCGCAACACCTAGTGACACCGGTGTCAAATGAAAGTAGTCTCTTATTGGTCACTTCTTGATGGAGTTTCATAATTGTTAGATGGGAATCTCCCATTGTCAGTGCCTTCGGCCACCATTGCGCTCGCGTAAATAACTGCGTTTTTTGAGTTTAGGAGTGGATTTTGGAAGTTCTTAGTGCCGCCATCGTAATTTTTTAAGGTTTTTACGCTTGAATCGACTATTATATCGCTTATAGCAAAAACGTGCAATAGCCCCATTAATAAAAAGCATCCAAGCCAACGAAATTCCTGGATTTTCAATTTCCCGCTCACCTTGAAATAGCCTTAGAAGAATTTATGCGAAAGTATCAATAGGTCTGTCACAAAATATTGCTAAGTACGTAAAAAAAAAAGCTTTGGTTCCAGTTTGAAATCACTTGAAAGTAACGTCTGGAGCATCATAGAAGGTTCCAAAATTGATTCACAAAAATAGAATAATAAACACCAATAGCTGCCTTAGAGCAAGTCACGAAATAGTCGCCATAACTGAACATAGCGTGTGCTCGTAAAAGCGCTGGAAATAAAGGGAGTCGTCGCGTCGTGAGCTGATAACAGTTCTTTTATTACACGGCCGTGCCTTTTTTGCATAAGCCGTGAAATGAAGGCGCAGAAGGTCTACCTCTGACGAAGTTACTTACTACTACAATCACGGTCTCGGTGGTCCGCAGCTGTATATTACACCCTCGACTCCTTCGTCGCCATGGCCCTAATCTTCGAGGCCCTTAATATACCTCAAATTAAGGCTATTGTTAGAAGAACCCTGGTAAAAATGACGACTATAACCGTTCCAAAAACGACTATAAACATAGTTGGTCAACTATGGATTATAGTTGGCCAACTATAGATTATAGTCGGCAACTTTGTTTATAGTCGTTTTTGGAATAGTTGTATAGTCGTCATTTTTACCAGGGAATATAAGTTTAGGGTGGGATGCTTTAAGAACAACTTTTCTACTTTCACCACAAAAGCACTGCTTTCCACATAGCCTGACTAGAGATCGTTTCATTAGAGTAGGCGCATCTAGACCAATAATCTTCGGACTTTGTCATCGTTATTTCTCTAATCACATAATAAAAATCAACAAAAATGTATGTAAGTGTCGGTGTTTCATCAAGAAACTCTTTAAAATCAAAAGTTCTAAGTCGGAGGCAAGTTTTGTTTGAGGTTGCTTCGATTCGACAGAATGAAAACTGAAAATTCGCTAAAGATTATTAGTCTAAGTGCGCTCACACTTCTGAGAGGACCTCTAACCTTGAACCCGCTCCAAGCAAAAGGGCCATGATTAATCGGAGTCATCAGAGGTCCCGGGTTCGAATCCCGGCCGAGGTGAGAAAATTTGACGGTCTCGGATCTAGTCATCTCGAGAAGGACATGGATGTAACTCTTCTCTCTTTCATCTTTCCTTCATCTTCTCTCTTCCGTTTCGTCTATTGGTCCCTAGTTGATGAAAGAGGACTCTAAAACTTTAAAAAAAAAACAAAAACAACAAAAAAACGAACAAAAAACAGATATTATGAGATAACTGCTCAGAGTTCCTCCACGGTGACGTGACGGACGTCGCGTCGCCGTCGCATTCACCGCAATGACGCAACCAGGATACCTTCCATCTTTGTCATTTTCCATTTGAATGTATATAAGTTAAAGTAGGATGGAATGAGGGGGTTTTATCCCCCTTTCCATCCTTGTCTAACACACGTGTTTCAATGTAGGAAAGAGAGAGAGAGAGAGAGAGAGAGAGAGAGAGAGAGAGAGAGAGAGAGAGAGAGAGAGAGAGAGAGAGAGAGAGAGAGAGAGAGAAAGAGAGAGAGAGTGACAGAGAAAGAGAGAGAGAGAAAGAGAGAGAGAGAGAGAGTGAGAGAGAGGGAGAGAGAGAGAGCGAGAGAGAGAGAGGGAGAGTTTCTCGTTGCGCTACTGATTCACCGTAAATTGATGGCGCAAGACGATTACCTCTGGTACGATAACATCGCGATTAAATGGAGTTATCATGAGATAAACTGTTTCTGTAGGGTAGGTACTGTACTGTATATTTTTGCAAACACCGTTAATTGAAGGCGCAAGAAGATTACCTCCGATAAGGTCACCTGGCCACTCAATGAGTTACTGTCTCCGAAGCGTTCACCCTTCGCCAGTCTCCCGGAATCAAGGCCAAAGTGCTCCTCCCGATTTGGGTGCAAAGATTATACCTACACCTATAGCGCTAATGAACTGACTTGGTGCAGATGAATTTCGGAAGAGAGTTCTCACTCGCCTTTCTTACTATACAAATACAACTCACAGACACGCAATATCACAAACTCACACGTGTTTTAGTGGCGAGATTGTTCGAAAGAGGCTTGCAGCTGATGTGCACGAATGTCAGGCGGCGCACAGTGAGGCGATTCAACGAGAGAGGTCGGGCATATGTGCATATCTTTGTTAATACGTGACCTAGAGAAGCTTGAAAGTGGTTTCATTGGTTTTACCGTAAAATTATCATTTATGAATCACGCTTCATAATTTGTTTTTCGAGCTTAAAACACTCATAAATTTGCATTCTTAATCACAAATCCCATGTCCGACTCCTCCCATTGACTCGTCCCACTGTGCGGCGCGGCGAGGGCGTGAATGATTATAAACTCACAACCAGCGAATAACAGAGTCACGTGACAGATCCTCCGACTATGGCGATCACGCGAGCGAGAGCCGAAATAAGGTAGCGTTCTAGAATTCATCCCTTTATTGTCTCGATGCAGAAAAGATTATGAATAACAGCACTTTTCAATATACATAGATATACTACATCACACGATGATTTAATCTTTCTTGCACGGATTCATCATAAGCGGCTGAACTCTAGAACGCTACCTAAGGGTGGTGGATGGATTAAGGATGAGCAAGAAGATAGCTGTTTATTTCTCACGATCAGAGGCAAGCAAAGTCGCTCATTCAAAAGATTTTATCCTTTCGATTCATCACGTCGCTATAGAATATATGACTCGTTCAATCAGCCTGCGTCGTCCAATCGAATCCGAACCTCCGATTGCATGGAATGTATGTCTCAAGCGGCGCGAATCGATCGACTCGATTGAATGTAATACAGTGTGTCCTGAAAGTCCTTGTTATATACGAAGCCCGAGTCGAAAAACACGCTCTATTTCAAATACGGCGCTCACTTTAGTGACCAATCGTGAAACCTATCAACATTTACGTGAAACTGATCCCCATTTGAACAAGTGCAAAAGTCAATGGAGCGGATGTTGCGATCCCTAATAAAAAATGTCCATGATATTCTATTCCAATTTTCCATGTGGACATGGAAATCACTCAGTGATTTCTATTAAAATCTACACGGAAATCAATGCCACTTCCATTTGTCCTGCATGCACGTGGAAAATTTGAACATATTTCATGGGACTTTTTTACTATACGGTAAGCGTTTACTATTTGCGATTTCATCGTCGATTCGGAGGTAAAAACCAGCGAAAATAGCGACGGGAGCACTAAAAACTTACCCCTTTAAGGGCCAAGCCCGAGAATACTCGTTTTTCTTCTCTAGTCTATTTCACATTTGTTTATCCTTCATTCCGGATAAACGCGACTATCGATGAAAACATGTACAAAATAATATGTCTTCGGGTGCCTTCAATGTATCGTATAGACAATTTCAACTCCCCCGAGTACGAACAGTTAACTACCTTCCCTTTATAAACGGAAGAGTGGCGTCCTTTTGAAATAACCTGCGGTCCGATCCTTGAAATTCACGACTTTTGGGTAGACTGGATAGGAATGGAAAACGGTGATTGGTGGAGACGAGTCACGTGGTTGCCTAGTCTAATCAAAATACGGAATGGATTAGATAAGTTACTCCAGTTAGTCGGGTACTCCAAGACTGCCCGATAAATTATCTAATCCATTCCGTATTTTGATTAGACTGGGCAACCACGTGACTCGTCTCAACCAATCACCGTTTTCCATTCTTATCCAGTCTACCCAAAAGTCGTGAATTTCAAGGATCGGACCGCTGGTCCTTAGAGGGTTTAAGTACGAGGTCGACTCCTAAACTCACAAAATGCTTTTGAATGCGCGAGGAAGACGGCGGCATGTAGTGTGCATGGAGTTGGGAAGTAATAATGGGAGATTCCCATTAGAGTCCTTAGAGAAACCATATAACTGCACAGAAAAATGACAAAATTAAGATGGGGATCTCTCATTATGGATGGCCAACGCCTCCAGTACGCTTGCGCTTTTAAAAGTATTTTGTAAGTTTACGAGTGGATTTCGTAAGTTTTCAATGCTACCATCATTACTTCCGCAGGGACCGCAGGTTTTTACCTCTGAATCTGGGGCAGTTGCAACGATCTGTATTTTGGTGCTTTTTACTATATACTTACACGCAAATGGAAGTCAGTGCTCGGTGGGCTGAAAACAAGGATTCCTTAGGTTTCTAACAAGGTTTCGTACTTTTGGAGTTGCGATTTTGGCCCAAACTCGAATATTGTTTTAAATGAGAAGTCGCATTGTGACGTCACAACACACACGAATATTTGCAACTTTACACGAGTGTATCTCCGAAACTGGGAGTACTGGGACTTTTCGGAAGAAACCTAAAACACCTCTGTCCGCAGTTCATTTTGAGAAGGTACTTTCATTTTCTTGATAAAAAAAAACAACAAAATTTCAGACCCTTGCAACTGCCCCTGATTACCCTCAAATTGCTACTGGCGAAAGCTTGTAAAAGCCCGATTCCAGGTGAAACGACGTGCCTTACCCAGAATCCATCATTTGCCTTACGTTTTAAATGTTAATGGAAAATAAACACGGTTGCCAGATTGAAAGATCCCCTACTGGTTTGATTGATTCGATTCAGTCGTTCATTTTATGATTTAAGTCTAGGGAACGCGACCGCAATGCGACGACACGTTCAGTTCACTCGTTCTTCAAATGACATCTGTTTTAATTCTCACGACTGCGACTTCAAAACGATGAACGGAGGAAGACTGATTGAGAGTGAGTGTGTGAGTGTCGTTCGAGTGTCACGAATATCGGAAGTAAGTAGGTAACCGAGTTTCTGGCACAGAGAGCGCCACACACGGGAACGGCAGAAACTTTTTCCCGGACATAAAAAGCTCATCCAGGCTGTCTAATCAGCTATGCTTTTAGTTTGTTTTGAAAGGTGATTCCAGGCGAAACTTTTCCAGATTTCAATCCGGTGGATAGCGCCACTTGTCGCTTTTTGGAAAAGTCGTGTTTCTGACGTTTTAAACTGAAAACATAGATAAAACGCAAAATCCAATAACGTCAGCACCTTCAAAAAATTTTTTATGGATTTTTTGAGCCCATTAAATTTACAGTCATTTTGCGTACATTCTGTGAGGAAAACGTTCTGGAGCGAGTGAAACTTCCAATGTTTCGGAACAATTTACACCCTTGGGTTTGATTGATTGACTAGAACCGATATTCTTCTTCAATTAAGCTTTCGAAGACTGTAAATACTACCAAACTGGGGCGTAACAGATGAGCAAAAGTGGTTCAAAATTAAAACCGTAAATTATGAAATTCGTTTCGCCATAAGCCCAGTGAGTGAGAGTGAGCGCGAGTGATGATACGTCTATCTGCCTCACTCGCCTTTAGCGTGAATTCGTCAAATTTAGCCAAAAACTGTTGACTTTTTGAGCAGCGCGACGTGGTGTCCACGGTTGGAACTAATCGACCCTGGAATCATCTTATTAAGGAGTCACGCCATGCGAGGTATTTAAATTGTGATTGGCTGCTGGATTTTAGGTTGTCGCACGGAGCTCAAGGAGCCCCCCCCCCCCCCTGTATACGCCATTGATGCTAGCGATGTTACACCGGAAGTCTCTCTCAATGGCCGTATTTTGTTAGGTTCCCACAGTCGTTTACAGAGAATATTATGGAGTTTTGCGAACAGTGCGAACCACTGCGAGCGAATTTGAGCGATTATCGCCAGAGTCTTGTGGCCCTTTGTATGGTCGATTTTCACCAATTTTTTTTTTCTTGTCAAAATTTCTCGAAATCAATTTTCTCGACAAATTTTGCCTGAAAACCCCAAAAAGGCAAAAAAAAAAAAAAAAAAAAAAAGCGAAGAGAAAAGAAACTATCACAACCGTCCACAATCTTCCATAAGATTTTATGTAAAGCTCTGCGAAACGTGAACGGACAGAAAAAAGACGACGCATTGCTGTAGCAAAACCCTTGAGAACGATCGACTCCATTCGCCGTGCTGAATCGATAGAGAGGTCACAAGCTGGGTTTTAGCGACATATCACCTTTTTGCCCACGTTACACAGCCATGAGTTGCCAGTGAAGCGGCCCCCAGTCTCAAAAGATACGAAAACCTTTGAGGGCGATCGACTCCATTTGCTAAGCTGAATCGATAGAGGGGTCACAAGCTGGGTTTTAGCGACATCACTTTTTTGCCCATGTTAAGTAGCCATGACTTAGAAACTGGGGCTGCTTCTGCTTCAGTGAAGCAGCCCCAGTTTCAAATGGTATGAAAACCCTTGAGAGCGATCGACTGATGCCATGCTGAATCGATAGAGGGGTCACAAGCTGGGTTTCAGCGACATCACCTTTTTGCCCATGTTACATAGCCATGCGTTGCCCATTGGCGGATACACCCCCCTGTTCGACCAAAAAAGGGGGAAAAGAGAGGGGAGGGAAGGTGAAAGAAGGGGAAACGAAGATAGATAAACGGAAAAAGGGGTCATCGCGACCGGGGGGCGAAAATCCCGAGTTCGCCCCCTCCCCCCGTTCGTGAGGGCTGGATCCGCCAATGGAGTCGCCAGTGAAGCGGCCCCAGTTTCAAAAGATCAAATTTTGCTCGAAAAACCCAAAAAGGCATAAAACAAAAAAAAAACAACAACAAAAAAACAAAACAAAACAGAGGAGAAAAGAAATTATCTTCCACAACCGTCCACAAATATCCATAAGATTTTATATATTATATAAGATTCTGTGAAGCATGAGCGGATGGAAAAAACGACTTATTGCTGTAGCGGCTCGAGCAATCTGGCATCCGCGTTTTTGAATTTTTTTTTCCATTTATCATAAGCAAAAAATATCGATTGCAGGTGAGGCACAGCGCTTCACCAAAGAATCGATTATTTTATAGAGGTTTAAATGGAGATAACTCCATTGTTGTCACATAGCACGAGCCGCCGCTCCTTGTTGCTGTAGCAAAAGTCGCACTGGTCCATGAAATGTTGATTTTAGTTGCTATGGGACGATATCCACAAAACTTCCGTGAGCTTCCAAAATCTGACTGTGCGCCGAGTGAGTTAAGCAGTGCAGATTGTCTCGTGTCTCTTGTCGTCCTTCTTTTACGTACTATTCTTTTTTTATTATTATTATTTATTTATTTTCCTTTCTGTGATATCATTTCTCTTCATCTCATCTCGTTATTAAAAGGAGCCGTCTGTTGAGTGTGGTAAGTCGGTGAGTCGGTGAGCGGTGGACACGCGGACATAGGATATCATCTCTCGCGCACTGATGGCGACGCGACAGAGCGCCGACTGTGACTGTGAACTTGACTGCCACCGTTGAATGAATATTTTTATGACTACACGATTCTTGAGGTGTACTTGCGTTTGGAACAGTGTTGTCGGAATGGGGTTCTTGCTAACTTTCCGCTAAAAGCCAGTATGGTTTCCGAACTGAGGTATACGGAAGGTTCGTACGAGAAATTCCAAAAAGGTAGATTAAGTCAAAGTCGCGAGTTCGACCAAAACATTTTAAATCACCAGTTCGTTGCTACGACTTCCATTCTAAGGAAAAATTAAATAAAGACGCAGGCTCGGTTTGTTTGCCTCACTTTTTTTAACGTTTGGATTTAAAAACAAAAAACAAAAACAAAAAAACAAAAAAAAACAAAAACAACTTGAGACAAATGCATTTGAAATTGGTTATAAACGAAAGTTAAAGTATTTCAGAGTGGCTAACTGGACACAGAAATCGATATAACTTTTTCTTCTGGAAGGATTTATACGATAAAGAAACTGACACATGACAAAAATATGCAAAATTGTCTCATCTGGGTAGTTTTATTAAAATTCTGTGTCCAGGTATATAGCCACTCTTAAACACTTGCACTTTAGTTTAAAACCAATTTCCACTGGATTATTTACAATTTTTGATTTAAGAATAAAAAAAAGCGAAACAAACAAATCAGATTCAGATCGCACATGCTGTCACACTTTGAGATAGGACTTATACATATAACATGTATGGCCCCCCTCTATTGCTATAGGTAGCTCGTTGGATAGTCTATAGCAAAATTTTGAAATGCAAGAGACCCATTGCCACTCTGAAGATAAAGCGATATAGCTTGTCGCTCCAGTGGCGTTCCGTCCATGTTACCTTTGACACCTAAGGTGTCGTTTGAAAAATTGTGAGTGCAAAGATTTATTTCATTTTCAAAAAGCTTTGAAAAATATCAAAGAGGGTCAAGAGAATTGCCAGTAGTGCGACACGCAGAAAAGAGGAGAGACTGGCATCGACTCGCTCACTCGCACGCTTGACTAGCGCATGACAAGCGTAACGAAGCGTGACTAAGCTGAGGGACGGAAGAGACGTTTTCTAATCCAGCTTTTCACAATGCTGACCGTGTTTTTCGAAAAAAAAGTATCTGTTCAAAAACTTTTGACGATTTTTGATCGTCCAAAAATTATTTTGCTGACAAATTTTTGAGAACGTATTTTTTTTTCTTAGCCCTCTAAGGGCCAGGCTGGTTCAAAAGAAAGCCACTCTTCCGTTTATACAGGGAAGGTAGTTAACTGTTCGTACACGGGGGAGTTGGAATTGCCTATACAGCGATTTGAAGGCGCCCGAACCAATCTTATCTTGTGAGATGTGAGAGTGTTTTCATTGATAATCGAGTTTATACTGAATGAAGACTGAAACAACGTAAAGTAGACTAGAGGAGAAAAACGAATATATACTCGGGCTTGGTCCATAAAGGGTTAAAACGCTTGTTTAGTATAAATGTTTGCACATAACGTTTTTACGTTTACGGTAACACTCATGGTTTTGTCACGGCACGCCACTGAGTCGCTCGTGGAATCACGTTTAAACTTTCTTCTTTTTTCCCCTCTCCCGACCAATGAGCTATAACTTTAGAGTGGCAGCGGGCTGGTCCACCTTGTGCCACACAGGGTAGAAGGAATCCCGGGAAAAAGCGGAATTTGGACGTTAGATTCCGAGGTTTGAGGTTACATTTTGTAGGTCGTTCGGAATTTGGCGGGAATTTGGACGGCAGATTCGTAGGTCGTTTCCGGCGATGCCCGAGTTTGTTTACGAAACGACCGAAAACAACCTACAAAATTTAACCTCAAAATCGATTTTTACGGCAAGATGGCGGCGCCCTAGATGACAACAATGAACCAGCGGAACGTTCCTTGATGTGCCACTCTAAAGTTATAGCTCATTGCTCCCGACATCTTGCAACGTTGCATCTCTGCTGTTGATTGAGCGCCATCCGTCATCTGTCTCTCTGTACCGTCATCTGCCGCATCCACGTATCATTTTGCAAATTTTTGTCGCACACATGCACTCACTCACACATACTCACATCACCGGTCAACCGTTTCTAGTCGCGTCTCACCTTTCCGTTCCGCCGCACAGTAAACAGATACGATGGATTCGGCGGCCAAGACTCAGCAAGTTAACCCTCTACAGACCGTCAGGTTAGTCGCACTCTGTAGTTTATGAATGGAAAGGTAGTTAACTGTTCGTACTCGGAGAGTTGGAATTGCCTATACAATGAATTGAAGGCGCCAGAAGAAGACTTGTCTTGTGACTGTTCTCATCGATAATCGCGTTTATCCGGAATGAAGACTGAAACAATGTGTAATGGACTAGAGGAGAAAAACGTGTATACTCGGGCTTGGCCCATAAGGGGTTAAAAACCATCTAAATTGATCGTATAAGTATACATGTGACCGCACACGGGAAAACGGACCTTAGAGCCCGGAGAGTGAAAAACTGAATTTCGTATTTTCTGACCCAACTTGCTATAGAAAGAGCTCTCCTGAAAACTTTGTATTCGTGAATCAAGGTCCCTTGTCCCGTGCGCGGTCAAATATGTTTTCAGTACTCATCTCACAGACTTGAACCCCTCTTCTGACGAAGAATCATGAATTTAATTTAAGAGCCTGAAATTAGTTCCAAAAGCTTTTAGGTAAGTAGAAACCAGAAACGATTGTTTCAAATACTATGACCTGCAAAAAAAAAGTCCTCTCGTGGAAGTTGTTCTTGATAAAGTTGTCCCTTATAATTTCAAAAGAGTTTTAGATTTTGCAAGACGTGCTTTCACTTGTTGTATGAAACCTAAATTGCCTGAAACAGCATTTTTTTTTTTTTTTTTTTTTTTTTTTTTTTATTATAAATTGGCCGAGTTTTGAAAGAATGAAAATTTTTACCAGGATCCCTTCTTTTGCAAATCATATTAATACATAGAGAGTATGGTTGATTTTTGGCCGCCAAATCAGTAATGTCTGTCTCTCCATTGTGCGCCAATTTCGCGTCACGTAGTCGCGGGCTACATCGTATATGCATAAGCTCTACTTAAAAACAAAAAAGAAGGAAAAAGATCTAAATAATCCGGTAGGTATCCAGTTCGAGCGGCTCGCGCTGCACAATGGTCTGAGATTTAAAAAAAAAGCGGCAAAAAATCATTGAAAAAACTTAACCAAAAATCATCGTTTTCGACCTTTGAAGCTTAATTTAAACTTTTCATTTCCATTTCTAGGTTTAGATTACTTGTTAGGAGTGTTTTCTGTGATTAAAAATGATATTGAAAGTTTATAAATGATAAATTGATGAGAAATTTACTTTTTGATTTGTGGCCACTTTCTGAGTATCTCAGACCATAGTGCGCCGGCGGACAGACTGCCTCGTTCCGTGGATAACCATTGAGAGCATCGGAAGAATCGAGATTTTTGAGAGTGAGAGGGAATAAAGTCATATTTTTCATAACGGCACCACCTGAGTAGACTAAATATATATACCCACGACTTCAACCTTTCAATCAGTCACAACTGAGTCAAGCCAGTGGCGGCTCGTGCAATCTGACAACCGTGCACTTTTGCCATTTAAACGTATGAAAAAAGATCGATACTAGGTGAGGCGCTGCGCCTCACCAAGTAATCGATTATTTTACACAGTTTTAAATGGAGGAAATCCATTGTTGCCAGATTGCACGAGCCGCCGCTGAGTCAAGCACGTCTATAAACTGCGATCAAGTATAAATCTGAATCAGGGCTGCTGATACTCTTTTGTAATTCACCGATGATCCCACCGGTTGGCAAAAATATCATTTTCCAGTTCAACACGATTCAGCAGTATGACTAACGCACAAAAATACTCTGATTGGTATTTTTTTGTTTTGTTTTTTTTGTTTGTTACCAATGGAATCATCGGTGGATAAATGAAACATCCAACGAATAAAATCAACGGTTTTTCCATCGGCGGACAAAAATATTAATTATACATATATAAATCAGATTATGTAGATCAGAGTGTTTCACGCTGATATTATCACACACTGCTGACCTAGACTGTGTAATTTTTTTGACATCTGGTGGAATCACTGGTGAATTAAAAAAGTCTTATTCGCAAAGAAATCGACCAGTCGGCTGTGATCTTTGATCAAATCTAATTATTTTTTCCTTTGAAACGCAAAAAAAAACCAGCAAAAATCCTCTTCAACACCTACAGCTACACGTAATTGATGTCATTTACGAGAAAACAAACAAATAAACAAAACAAGACAAAGGAAGAGGGGGGGGGGAAACCATGCTAAAACCATAAAACCACAATCCTATTTACCTATATTTAAAATCATGAAGAATACATAATTTCTTCTTTTCATTGTCTGCTCAGCAGAGGCTGGTGCAGTGCGATTATCGTCTAAATTTGTCCAATTTTAACTCATGACGGAAATTAAATTCAAAGAGAAACAACAGCTTTCTTTCTTTGTCGACTTTTTTGTGAGTTCCTGTCACGTACGTGGAAGTCGTCGATGTATCGAATAGTATACAAGCTGCGACTGGAATCTTCTCTCAACCACTGAGCCAATTCGGAGATCAAATTATTTTCGAGATATCGAAGCGGTGTATATCGCATTTATAATGTGTAAATGTAATGTGTCTCTGTGTCAGCACAGAGCGCA
This sequence comes from Trialeurodes vaporariorum, assembly GCA_011764245.1. Lineage (NCBI taxonomy): Eukaryota > Metazoa > Arthropoda > Insecta > Hemiptera > Aleyrodidae > Trialeurodes > Trialeurodes vaporariorum. The sequence goes on along the minus strand of VMOF01000388.1, from coordinate 50,499,032 downwards.
TTTGCATATAACGGGTTTGGAGAAAAAATCTCTGTTCGACAGTCCCGTTGTTGGAGTCGGAAGTCGCTTCTTCGGTGAGTGTCTCCGACCTTCAAAATTTGAGAGTTTGTACCTCCCCACGCGGAGAGTACAGCAGAAGTATCTCCACCGATAACTCATAGGAACTTTCGGAGTAAGCTCTCTCTCTCTCTCCCCCCCCCCCATCTCCGCCATCCGATTGATACATGTACAGATACGCAATCGAGTGTTAGGTTATCCTTTTTTTTTCTTCCTATATCAGCGTTAAAGTCTCCACGGTAGCCTTAGCATCATAGGTGGAGTATTTATTTTTGACAGAAGATGGATAAGAGCTGGATCAATCAACTGTACTTACAAGTTGGGACACAGATACCTGACCAGAGTAAGCAACTCCTAACGCATCTAATACGTGTTGAATTGAATAGTATGCTATGTAATGCGTATTGCATACCATGACCAGTTAACTTTGACCCTGATAGAACATGTTTAACAAACGATGACGCGTACCCTACCCGCGAGTGTATGACGAAACAACTTTTCAATATTTGAATAATAACTATTCATAATATGGCTCTTGAAAACTTTTGCTGTGAGCAAATGGATAGTCCGATCTGATGTAAACACCAGCGAAAACCACACAAATCCAGGTCAAATCCCGCCAATATCACACTAATATCTATACCTACCATGAATTGCTTTTTGAGGATCAGAAAATAGCAAGGTTTGGAGGCATCATGCATCATTGCTAGGAATTAGTCTCATACAGTCTACAGAGATAAGTATTGTTTGAATTAAGGATACTTACTATCGGCACACACGAGCTGAGAGGCTACCGCGATGAGAAAAAGGACCCGACTGTAGCGGCATGCTATTTGCATTGCATCCTAAAAACAAACAAAAAGAGTTTTCTGAAATGTGGTAAAACGATCTTCAAAAAAAGGTAGAGATCTAAAAAAACAAAAAAAAAACATTTTTTGTTTTGACGAAACATGACGTCATGTTTTGTTTGTTTTGTTTGTTTTTAAATTTGTATTCACAACTTACAGTTTAAAAACTTCTCCTTTGGTCTTTTGTTAAATACCGGTGTGACGAGTTGTGAAGAATCTTTTTACATGATTCTAATCGAGGTTAAATGAATATGATGCCATCCGCGGTCAGTGGCGTACGCGGGGGGGGGGGGGGGGGCAAGGGGGCTAAAGCCCTCCCCCCCCCGACCTCCGCTTTTTGGGGGCGGAGGGGAAGGGGGGAATCATTTTCAGTCAAACGATTATCATTGCGAGCCCCTCCCAAGAAAAATCCTGCGTACGCCACTGTCCACGGCAAATAATGAGAATACTTACAAAGAACAGATGAATAATATATTGAGATTGGTTAGGTAACCAAAAATACCGGTATTGGCGTAATACCGTTTGAAACAACAGGAATATAACATAAATAACAGGAATAACAGTGGAGGAAAACAGGAGAGGAAAATTCGCACACAGCTCTCAGGAGTGAGGAGAGGCCTACTTTCTTCATGTGTAATCTTTTCCTCTAAGTTGAAACCTAGGATACGGCGTTACCAAGTTCGTAGCCAAGCAGTAGTGGCTCGTTTAAAAAATCTGGCAACAGCCTTCTTTCCCCACTTAAAACTATACAAAAATATCGATTCTAGTTGAGGCAAAATGTTTCACTAAAGAAGCGATTATTTTACAGAGTTTTAAATGGAGCTCCATTTCCATTTTGGAGCTGGAAACTATTGTTTTTACACTGCGCGAGCCACTGTAACCGAGTCTCTGATCAAGAGGTAGACACTAGGCATTGCTGGATAACTAACCCGCATAAAGTAGGGTTATCGTCACTTTTTGACGCATATCTTTACCAAGAAGTGGCTCATCACGTTTCGTTCCGCTCAGGTTTCGCTTAACCTCCAAGCCTGCAGACTGTATGGCTTTCTGTAAACCCCTCCCCCCCTTCTCATGAATGAAGATAGAAAATAAGGATTGAAAGATTTTTCCATATTTCAGGGGGCCGGATAGAAAACAGGCAGGAGGATACAGGAGTTTCTCTCTCTCTCTCTCTCTCTCTCTCTCTCTCCCTCTCTCTCTCTCTCACACTCTCTCTCTTTCCCTCCCTCCCTCCCTCCCCCACACTCCCACTCTCTTTTCCCATCTGAAAGTGTGCGTTAGAAAAGAACGGAGAAAGGGGCTAAAATCAAATGATGGGCCCCTCTACTATCCTTTTCTAACACATGTGCATGTCCAAATGGAAGGAGAGAGAAAGACAAATTCCTGTATCCGCTCAAGATTAGGAGAAGCGATTAAGTACCTGGAAAAAAACAAAAACAAAAACAAAAAAATATCTTTCGAGAAATTGACGATTATAATTTTTAGCTATCTCATGTTATGGATCCAATTTTTCACTACGATGAGGGTCATTACAGTGCGCGCACCGTATGCTCATCAAATATGACTTTAAATTTTAACATTCGGCAGATTGGTCGGTATATTCCTTCCCTTTTTTCGTGTTATTTTCACATCTTCCATTTCTTACTCACCAAAAACTCAATGCTCTCCAATTTTTTTTTTTTTTTTTTTTTTTTTTTTTTTTTTAGCCCTTTCTTTCATCTAGCTCCTTATTTATTTTTATTTTTATTTTTTTTACAGCCAGCTCTGGAATTCTAATCCTATTAGCGTTGTGTGTGCGTTTTCTTTGGGGGATTACAATTTAGTTCGTCTGTGCAGTTAGTACAATCAGTGTATGATTTGTTAACCCTGATTTCAAGCGAACTCTGATTGCGATGAAATTACGAAAAAAAAAGAAAAAACCCACATTATCTTGAAAACAAAGTGCCGTCGAGGAAGAAATAAGACTGACAGCCATAGATTCTATAGAGCTAGTCATTAGTATTCGAGTACAGCTTTTTGTACGGGACGTACCCGTTATTTTGAGCGAGCTTTATGATGTCTCGAGGATTGATCTCACTGTCAGTCGAGACACGTACGACTTGGGTACACACATAAACCCACGCGTGTTGGTCGACGGTATACCGTTTACCTACACCAAAGAGACGGAGAATTTCATGCTCCACGAATAGTCGCATCGTCGGACGAAATTACTTTTCATTGATTTTACCTTAAAATGTCACGTAAATATTTCCCAAAATATAACTACCCTTATATCCTACTGCACAAACCGCCTTAGTGTTCGATCGCCGAAAAAAATAATTTCTAAATTCTAATAATATTACCAGAAGCATAACGATTTTTGTATCATGTGAACTGCGTGGACAGTGGCGAATCCCCCCCCCCCCGCAAATGACGCCCTTGTAACTTCTTGATGGAGCTTTACAGTATTATTAGACGGGACTCTCCCATTATTACCTACTGCCTTACGCAATCATTACGCTTGCGCAAATAAAAGCGTTTATTGACTTTAGGAGTGGATTTCGGAAGTTTTTAAGTGCTTATATCGTTATTTTTGGAGGTTTTTACTCCAGACTAGAATATTAAATCGCATACAGCAAAAGTGTGCAACAACCACATTTGCTGTTAAAATGATTAGACTATCCACGGTCATTGGTGGATACAGGGGGGTGGCAAAGGGGCCGATCGCCCCCCGCTCGGCCCAAAAAGTGGGAAAAGAGGTGGAAAGAGAGTGGAAGGGGGAAAACAAGAGCGAAAAAAAGAATAGGGGGTCCCTAAGGGGCGAAAATCCTTAGTTCGCCCCAACCGGTCGCGGGGGCTGGATCCGCCACTGTCCACGGTTCACGGTTAAACGTCAGCAATTTTAGGGTCACTTTTATAATCTACAGGACATTGAGGACATTGGGGTTTAGTGAGACAGATGTAATTACGAAAACACGAAAACGCATGTGCGCGGGCGTGGTGTCGCGAATGGGGCTCTTGCAAACTTTTGCTGTAGGGGAATAAAGAGTTGATTCTTGCATAAAAACCTGTAAAAATGACGATGAGTACCTACACTGAAAAATCACGAAATTCTCTCCCAGAATCGGGCTTAATGCCGGAGATACGCAGGTATCATGGGAGATTCCTATCTAAATTGAGATGTATCTCTGTGTTTCCGTAGAGAAAGTGACATAATAGACAGGAATCTCCCATGATACCTGCGTCGAAGCGCCATTGTCATCTTGCCGTTATAACATTTATGTGAGTTTATTACTAAATTTTAGACTTTCTTAGTGTGATTTTTCGTGATTTTTGCTGGTTTTTACATAAGATTGGACTATTAATTTGCTTATAGCAAAAGTTTGCAAGAGCCCCATTACTTAAAGGTTATAACAATTTGGATAGGACTGCCCCATCGTATACTTTGTAATCTCATTACTGTCACTAATTTTTTTTCTTCCTTTTTTTCTTAAATAATAATTATTGAATAGGTTGTTTCCACATGGTAAATACCCACCGCAAGTGATGAATTCCACTCGCGAACACATTTACAAAACTTGGCCAATGAATCCGGTCCGGTCACAAAAGATTCAAAAACACCATCACACGCCGGCTATTCGCGGTTTCAATTCAAAAGCCAGACTATATCGCGAGAGCGGACGAGGAGCGGGGTATTCGAATTTTATTAACAGCGGCCCGCGAACCAAAACGAACTTCGAATGGAGGAGGCAGGGCGGTAGGCCAAGGCCACTATCCGTACATTCAACCACTTCCGAATCCGAAACTGATCCCGTAAAGTCTTAGCTCGTAAGTGTGAGTCTGTTTTTCTTTTCCTTTTTTTCTGTTTGTTTGTTTGTTTGTTTGTTTGTTTGTTTGTTTGTTTGTTTTTTTTTTTTTTTTTTTTTTTTAATTTGATTTACGAACTATACAGTATACAGATGTGCGCCGAGTCTGCCGACCGTTGACCGTCGAGGAACACCGACCGAATGGTTCCTCGATCTTCGGTCCTTGGTGAAGGCGATGCGATGCCGCGATCCGTGAGTGGACGCGTCACTTGCCCACTTCTCACTTCACGTCTCTCTTTTTACTCTCGGTCTCCCCCCCCTCTCTCCTCCTTCCGATTTCAATTCAATTTTTTGACTCCCCCCGCTTGCCCCTGGCTTAAAGCTGGGGGAAAAAAAAAATCGTTCTGTCACAAGATTTGAATCACTACAGGATAACTCTAGTTCAAACGACTCGTTCTTAAAAATGACTCATTCATTCGATTCATTTTAAAAGATTGGAATAAATCAGTGGCGTAGCTACGCATTTTTGAGGGGGATGGGCGTGGTTTCCAAAGACAACAATTTGGTAAAAAAAAAAAAAAAAAAAAAAAAAAAAAAAATAAAAACTAAGCCTTTTTTCAAGGAAAAGTTCGGTTTTAGGGGCAGGGGTATCATACCCCCCCCCCCCCCCCGGGTCACACCACTAGATTGAATGATTGGATCCAACATTTTGGTGGACGTTCCATGGGGAAGGTGGAAGGTCGCAAGTCTCAACTCAAAAGTTTCAGTTACGCTGCATCGCTTGACGGTGGCAGCTCGCGCTATTTATTTGGCAACCATGTTTTTGGCCATTTGAATATATGCTGAAGAATCGATTTCTTAGGGATTCAGTGACAAGTAATTTGGCAAGTGAGTTTATTTTTTACCATTTGAACTTATGCAAAAGGATCGATTCTTTGGAGGTTCAATGGACCTCTTACAGATCGACTAATTTATACATATATATTATATACATACGTTTAAATAGAGAGAATCCGTTGTTGCCACATTGCACTAGCCGCCACTGCTAGAATTAGAAAGTGACCGCGTATTAACTTGAAGATACCTACCCCTCCTAGCCTTCGTTCGTCTAAAGGTAAGGACGATGGAAAGGGGGTTAAATATTTGTGCCCTTAGAAAAGAGGCCGGTAAACTACTCCTTGATACCTCGATTACCTTGTTAAGAAAAGAAGTAGTGCCGCAAAATTATCCACAAGCATTAACGATTGGATGCGTGGAAACCCAGAAATACTTCCCCTTCCCCACCGGCCGTTTGAGGGTATAGGGATGATTCTGAGAGGCACATAATTATAACATGCCATGCAAAATTAACTCTTTCGATACCAAGCCCGAGCATACTTGTTTTCGCCACCAAGTCTTGTTCACACAGTTAGGTACAATTTCTCATGAGCATTAAAAGCCACTGAATTATTGATATTCTCAAAGGAATGAGTACGTCGATAAGCGCCTTCAATTCGCAGCATAGGCAAAATGAACTCCACGAAGTATGAACATTTAACTACTTACCTGCTCAATCCCAGAGAGTGAGTGGTAAATCGACGAAATAAATTGGGACCAATGAATGTTCGGTACAGACGGTCTTGCACCCAGATGATTGGTGTGCACCTAAGCCCATTTAAAAGCACGTACGTAAACGCTCACCATCCAACGTCTTTCGGGGACCGTCTGTACCGAACAATTATTGGTCCCTGGTCCTGACAGATTTATATTAAAGGCCCTATTCCACCTGAGACTTTAGTCGCCGGATCTAGCGTCAGCGTCAGGAAGATCAGGTGGAAGAGCGAAGATCCGGGATCTAGCGTCAAGTCGCTAGAAGTAGGATCGAATCCTACTTTTTTGGCTTCTAGTGCAACGTTGAGCTCCCGAGTTTCATCAATATCCCTGTGTCATCTTTAATTCGGCTGAAAACAACCAAGACAACCATCATCCGCGGTTCTTGTTATTATTGTTATTACTTTGTTATTATTATTTTCTTGTTATTATGTTATTACGTGAAAAATTACCGACGATTTCGGTAAACAAATGAGTGGTGAGAGGCACTGTTTGCATCGGTGACGCGCGTCAAGTCGCCTAGGTGGAAGGGAGTTTTCAGCTTCTTGACGCTAGATCCGGCGACAAAAGTCTCAGGTGGAATAGGGCCTTAAGCATATAACACAAACCGTACACCTTGATACGTCATTTAGAGACGAAGATACACCGAAACAGAGCTTACGATAAAACCCAGAAATACCGTCGCCTCCGGCCGCGGCGGCGCCTAGAAACATATCCAGAACACACGTTCTGGAGGGGCTATATTTGAGTTTGGGAGCAGGTAATTGTTTTCCTTTCACCTGAGCCTATCCGATAGATAGGTGCATTTATATCTAGGTACGTATTATATTTTCGGGTGGGGGGGGGGGGTACCCGCCTCTATGCCCTCCCCTTGGATCCGTCCCTGCCCCTGCTTGTTTAATTATTATTGGTACATTGCGATATATGGTATAAATTTAATTTAAGCGATTATGAGTTTTAAGCCCAAAAGCTGGCATGATGGTGTCATCGTCCCCCCTCCCCCCCTCCCCCAAGCTTAAGGGTCAGTAAGGCTCTTTGAACTTTTCACATCAATACTTACAAATACCTAACTTTATTAATTATTCCATATTGCTCACAGTATCGTTGGAATGAATGATCCATAGCAGTGGCGTAGCGTGCAATTTGACAACGTTGCAGTTCGCCTATTCAAACCCATGAAAAAGGTCGAACTACTGAGTGTTCGGTGAACACCTTTGCATTCGTTCTTTTTCATGGGTTTAAATGGACGCAAAACAACGTTGCCAAATTGCACACCATGCCACTGATCCATAGCTTCAGCTGTAGCTCGAGCATTGGATCTCGATCTCGGAACTCCAGCGGAGTGGAGTCTCGGGTTGTCTCGCTTTGCTCGACGCTTATGTGCTCGCTCGAAAGTGAACCGAAACCGAGGAGAGCAGAACCGAACCGCGAAGCCTCGAGACCGGTTAAGGTTACCAGAGGAAGAGCCACTGCAGAGCAAGAGTAAGAGCAACAGCGACGCCATATCGCACAACTTTTCCTGCACCATCATTTAATGTGAATTGTGATACACCGATATTTCCTCCGTATCATTGTATATGACGAGGAATCGAATTTCAAGAGTCGATTCTTTTGCTTGGGTTTAAATGAGAGAAAATTGATAGCACTGATGTTGCTCACGGGCCACCAATATAGCTCTTGCGGAGAAAGCCATGCCACCTGGCAACATAGAAGAGCGGAGAGCATCAATGCCCTAGAATCGGGACTCGCTCTCCTCTCACGTGTTACAGCGCAGTTGCCACGTTTACATAGGAATCAAAATTGGATATTAAATTATTGAATTGGAAACATACGCAAGCAGCGCGCCCGAGTTCGTTTTAAAAAGTGACCTCCTTAAATCAAAACAAAAGTTGCGCTCATCAAGATCAAGACAGATACTTTTTAAATTCAAAGTGCCTTTCAATGAAAAGTTAAGGCTCAAATTAATTTTCATTGTTTTCCATCATGCGATATGAAAAAAATGGTTGGGGAAAATTCCAAAGATTTTCTATCGGGGTCCTCATATACTTCTGTTTTGGAGTCCACGAATCGTTTGATGAACCGAACATTTACGCTTTAAATACTTTCAGACTCTAGGCCCCCCCCCACCTAAAAAAAAAAACAAATCTGGTGGCGCCACTTGTTGGACTTACATTTACATTGTAAATGCAACAAAGCGCCTGCAAAATGGCGGTTATGCATTAAGTGCGAAAAAATTATCAATAAAATAAGTCGCTGTTTAATCCGGAAAAATCGCGATTTTTAAAACGCCTTCAAATAGGCGGTTATGCATTAAGTGCGAAAAAATTATCAAAAAATAAGTCGCTGTTTTTTTCCTGAGAAAGTGTAATTTTTCGTAGTGCCTTCAAATGAGTGGTTATGCTATCAGTGTAGTAAATATTACGACCAAACGAGTCACTAAAAAATCTCGACAAAATCGCGATTTATCAAGGAGCCTACAGCAGAATGCAAAACATTGCGAAATAATTTCATCTTCTTCGGAATTAAGTCATAATTTTTTCAAGATTTATTGCAGTTTTCGACAAATCGTCGATTTTCTTGCCATTTTTCAGCGATTATTGCTTGGGCGGGGGAGGGGGGCTATCTTCAAAATTCAGAGACACGAACTTAATTAAGTGATACATCCCTCAGAAGGGCACGCAAAATTGAGTATTTTGGAGCAAACAGAAGGTCAATATCAAAGACTTCTAATACTATCTAGACTGGACATAACGCCTGCCCATTGAAACCGATCGGTATGCAACCACGATTACAGTATGTGCTAAGATTTTCGGAAATACATTGATTTAAATGGGAAAATGACTTTTTTGAAAAATTAATTAAAAATACTAAAAAAAATATTTTTCCATAAAACTTGGTACCGTTTGAAAGCTCATGATTTGCAGATTTCGGTTCGGGCCGGTTTTTATACCGTTTTTTCAATCGTAAACATTCTACAGAGGCTCAAAGTTAGGTCAATTTTCCTCGATTCTACGGGGTGTTCCACCGTTTCGGTACCCCGCTGAGACAACCTACATAGCTGTATATACTCAATTTTACGTAATCTATGTTATGATTAAAGTTATTTGTTTTGTGTGTCCCAATAATTTATGGCATAAATTTTATTTTTTTGAGCTGTAACCATTCAAAAAAAGTACAAAGAAAACAATTTTATGAAACACCCTGTAGAAAATCGGTACCCAACTGTAAGCCCCTGTAGAATGTTCCTCGTTCAAAAATCACAAATAAAACCGGCCCGAACCGAAATCTGCATATCATGAGCTTTCAAACGGTACCAAGTTTTATGGAAAAATATTTTTTTTAGTATTTTTAATCAATTTTTCAAAAAAGTCATTTTCCCAATTAAATCAATGTACTTCTGAAAATTTTAGCACATACTGTAATCGTGGATGCGGCGTAGCCAGGCGCAACATGCGATTTTCGTCCCACCCCTTGTATTCACTTTCCCCACCCTAAAATCGGCCTTATGTCCAGTCTAGATAGTATTAGAAGTCTTTGGTCAATATCATTTTTAACAATCAAGATTTATAAGTTAAGAGGGAGGGAGGGACTGTTTCTACACCACATGTATGGAATAGAAGTGGTTTGTATTTAAGTAAGTAGAAATTCTACCAGAGGTTAGTGCATGTTGCATAACTTGAAGACTTTTTTCACAGGACAAGACGCTCTTTGTATGCAATCGCATACTTGTCGACTTGTCTTTACTGTTCAGCTCAGGATTCAAAAAGTTTGAACTCAAATAAATTAAAATTAGATGAATGTGAAAGGGGACTCGGTCAAAAGTTTTTACTGAGTGACACTTGAATGTTATATTCCCAAGTGGAGCTTGCAGTAAACTTTATTTTTCAAATTATAAAACGACACCAAAACCACGAAAAGTTAAACAGGAAACAATTGTTAATTCCTACAACTGATGCATTTCATCAAAATACATACGGTAGCTTCTTATCAGGAATCAATCTCATTATTTTATCATCTTTCATCATGATGTTTATGGTGTGTTGTATATCAATTTTTGAAGAATGCTGTTATTTTAACCAAGAAATAACTTGAGTTACTGATTTAAACCATGTTAAAAGTACGCATTTCCTCAGCAACAGTGCTTGTTCTTTGACCATGGAATCATCCTTAAAAATCATTGGAACAGTGGAGTGGCCAAGAATTTTTTGAGGGGGGTATGGGGTCCAAAAATTGTCAAAGGGGAGTCCGAAGGTCAAAATTTGGTAACGTTTCTCTGAAAACGTAAAAAAATACCTTTTATAGGGCAAAGTTCAGTGTCAAGGGTGGGGGCCAGATCCCCTGGAGCCCCCCCCCTCTTGGTTACACCACTGCATTGGAAATTCCATGTGATATGGGACCAGTGGCGTAGCCAAGGGGGGGGGGTCCAGGGGGTCTGGACCCCCCCCCATGACACCAAAATTTGTCCTAAAAAAAGGTCATTTTTTGCGTTTTCAGACAAATTTTACCAAATTAGTATCTTTGGACCCCCCCATGACAATTTTTGGACCCCGGCCCCCCCCCCCCCCCCTAGAAAAATTCCTAGCTACGCCACTGTATGGGACCAAAAGTGTTCGGGACAGATGGTCCTTGAACACAAGTCCACCCCAAGTCCTCAACAAGCATCAGTCACCACTCAAAGGATAACATTGGACCATCACAAAATGGCAGCGCCACAAGTTAACCTCAGAATAAGCATAATGAGCAGTAAACCAATGAATCGCAGCACTTAGGATGAGTCAGATGGACTTAAGACTGGCCCTAGGTAAGTGTAGCCGACAGTACTCCGTCAAAGAAATGAGGTTAGATTCACCATTTTTGGGTATGAACCAAAGCCCAGCCGTCCCGAACATTTTTGGGCAAAGCGGTTTAAAACAACATCAATAAGACTCTCCTACAGTTGCTGGCTGTTGATTTCAGCACAACACATGGGCGGATCCAGCGATCTGGCAACTGTGTATTTTTCCCATTTGAATGTGTGAGCAACAATCGATTAGTCAAGGGGCCATGGCCCCCTCGAGAATCGATTCTTCTTCATACGTTCAAATGGGAAGAATACATGGTTGCCAGATCGCTGGATCCGCCCTTGGCACAACATAATTTTGCAGTCTCCTTGAAAATTCAATAAAAAAATTGGGAGATGGAACAAATTCCAAAAGTTGGATTCTTTGCTCTCTTGGAGGGTAGGTTAAATGAGCAAATTTTCATGAAAACCTGAGAGGTCAAGTTCAGTTTATAATTCTTTTTTTCTGACATAATTTGACATAGAAGGACCTGAAAAATGGAAAAATAGAGCCAGAGGCATCAAACATCCTTCGTACAAAGGCAATACATAAACAATCGTGCGTATATTTGATAGATTCATTTAGTTTTGTCCAACATCAAAATAAGAAAAAACTTTACAAAAGTACCAAACATATTGAGATACAGAAAAATCTCAGCAATCTGAAGTACTTGTGAACTGCATTCAGTTATTTCTAACAGAAAATTTGATTCGGTAAACAAAAATTTTCTTTGGATAAAAATTCTTAGAATTAGTTAAAACATTCTACCCGAAAGAAACTTCCTACTCATACCAGTCGTACGTGTGATCCTAGTTATCTTTACAGTTGCTTCAAGTTAAACTTCATTATTGTGAGGAATATTCTTAACGTTCACATAAAAACAAATAAAAACAAAGTTACTTCAAAAACGAAAATAATAATAACAACAAAAATTAGTCATAGCCATTAACTTCACAAAATAATCAAAATATGAAAATTATGAGCTACTGAAATGGTTTAAAAAACTGAAGACTGGCTAAATTCTCTGCACCTCTTGTGCATGATTCCAGACATTAGGTCCACTCTTATACGCTCACTTATTTGTCAGACTTTTAGAAGATCTTGAGCAAGGTAGACTTGTATCTTAATTAAACTATATTGTATTAGCAATTGATATCAACAATTAACTAGTAGGCAAAATGTTGGTAGACTTTTTAAAAATAATATCCAATGTGGTGGACCAAACACTGAAGGATCTTTTACATGCACGCAGGCTATTTTTAAGACTCTTGGTCACATCAAGACACAACTTCTGTCATGCTGAGCAAAAACGCCATAAGTGACAAGTGTTACTTAAACTGTTTTTGGAGCTTGGCTCGGGTCTCTATTCTTACACTGAGTTCCTTTTCAGGAGTTTATTATTGTTGTACCTGGTAACTGAACTTGCTCTAACGAAGGCTCTCTGCCTGTCCAAGCATTTAGGAAAGGTCGACCGTCTATTGTTCAATGCAGGAATCCTTGGAAAAACAAACCATTTTAGACAATGGAGGTTTAAGATTGAGGATAAACTGATGAATAGAAACCCCGAGCTACAATGCAAAAACAGTCTGAGTAACACCTGTCACTTTCGGCATTCTTGCTTAGCACAGTAGCCTTCTCCTCTCCCGTACTTGAATTGAAACAAATGTGATCTGGATGGATTTCTTTTTAGAAAAATAAAGAAATGATACAAAGAATAAAGGAAGTTGTATTAAACTTGTGGTTGAAGATTTAGGTAAAAATGCTTGTTTGCAGAGAAGAGCAGCGTACGAGTCACATTGCGCCTCCTCTATGGAGCTTGGTCTCATCATTACTAATCGTCTTCAATAAAATAGTCATTTTAGAGTTTCACTTTTTACAGTTTCCTGCTGTACATAGCAGCCTATCTACAGTTTGAAGATCATTGAGCTACATTGATAGTCAACATTTTTAGAAAAAGAAATCAACGCAAACTATACACGCAGTGAGAAACAGGATCAAGAGCTGGGATTATTCGCTTCGTCGGAGGCATTGTTGATTAGGTTCTTGATATCTTCGGCATCAATGGTTTCGTGCTTCAGTAAAGCTTTCGCAACAAGTCTGTGTTCTTTCGCGTGTTTCACAAGAATTTTCTTTGCACGGTCATATGAGTCCTGAGAGAGAAAATAAAACAGAAATAGAAATAATACAATTGACATTCGTAAGTATCACATTCATTGAATGCACATGAGTTAAAATCAGTTTTAGAGAAAACAAAATTAAGACAGTTTCTAGAAGAAGGTATTTGGCACTAGTGATGTGCGATGGGAATATTCCCGGCAGATTTTTGCAAACATTTCTGATCCGGGACTTTGATTTGTTTTTTCAAGGTTTTTTTTTCAATTAATATTTTCAATTGATCTTTCAACTGATTTTCAAACTCTGTGCCAAGTTGCGGCTAGGCTACCTGTTGGAATGCACTGTACTGTATTGTAACCTGTATCTGTAGGAAAAAATTTACTTCCTAAAAGTTGAGTTAAGTCCCACTACATAAATATTACTGCTGTATAAATTCCCGGGAATAAACCAACATTATTTGACACGTGTCTGACCGATTTTCAAACTCGTAACCGTTCTAAAAGAAAAGAAAAGAAAAGAAGAAAAACCCAGTTGAAACTTTTTCTTTTCTAACACCCTATACAGGATTGTAACAGAAACATGAGCCGTCCTAATGACTTAATAATATAAGAGTCTGAATAACCTTTTTTTGATACAGCCATGGGTCTGAAAAAAACCCTTCTTTAAGGAGGAGCCCCGAAAAGTTTTAATAAAAAATTAAGGTTTTTTTTTGGCAAACCATCCACGATAATGAACCATAAACAGTGGCGATTTGTGGGTTCAAAAGTGGGGGGGGGGGTCTTGCAAAAATGTGATTAGCCCTTTTCAGTTGCTTCTAACTTTTCTTGAGTCCTGATAAAAATGGGGGAGGGCTTCAGGTGTCATGACCTTTGGTTTTCCTCTTTTGAGCCCTTTACGAAAAAAAGGGGGTCTTAAATCTCCAAAGCCCCCCCGACAGACCATCACTGACTACATACAAATGTCGTGAAAATTTACCAACCAACATATTTTCACGTGTGAAACTCATTAATGACTCTAAAATTATCAGAAACTGTACTTTTCAGGTAGGTAACCTTGTAACTTTGACAGCAAAATATGAAGTCAAGGATATAATATTAAAAATGATCATCATAATCAAATGGTATTTATCTTTCAGAGGGATTTTTGCGGGCACTATCCCCATCAGAAACAACACATTAGATGCGCACACCTCAGAGCCAATGAATTTCACCATAAAAGATTTGTCTGCCCCTAACAAGGCTGGAAACCGAGAACCCAGCTATGGTAGAAACTGTCATGGACCACTACTACCAGTGACGACAGAGACCACGCACTAGTTGTTCGCACAGTGGATGACTTTATTTTAAAAGACTCAACAAAATAAAATGGGGAACAACAACATCCAACGGCTCCTATGTTGATAGCTGACCAACAACCAAAACAGTGATGCTTCATTCTGATTGGCTGCTGACATCAAAATCTTTACTCAACAGTCAACATAGGAACCGTTAGACATTGTTTTGTTGCAACCCCCCAAAAAAAGTTGCCACTATGGGATCTTATGGGCGAGATCGGTAGTACGCGGTTTCTGTTGTCTCTGACAACTACACAGAGGTTGTATGAGGGATGACGGATAATCAAGGGAATTAAAGTCTTCACACTAACCTGTAATATTTTTTTTATTTCAGAGTCTAATACTTCGGTTGTGGCTTGACTTAGATCGTTCACTTTCACTAGAGCAGAGTCATCTCTTTCAAAGGAGCGAAGTCCAACTTTTTCAGACATACCATATTCTTTAACCATGTGAGTGGCGATTGAGGTTGCTTGCTGATAGGAGTAAGGACACAAAAAATTAGAGCACTTTCGGAGCAGTCAAATTAAAAAAAAGCAGAAAAAGCAAACGGAAGAAAAGATAAAAGCTCAACCATTTTGAATAAGGTAAAGCACCAATTCAACAGATCAATTGGACTCACTTATACAAAAAGGATCTAATTGACTTTGGACGTTGCCATTTTCACTTGACTTTAATATTATTATAAAATTAGACCTGGTGTAAAGAATTCTAGGAGCTTTCCTTCTGTAAGTTAACTCTTATTCCTGAAAATATCATGCAATTTTATTCATCAAATTATTTTTAAGGGAATTAAAAAGTTAATAATAAATGGTGACGTCAGAATACTCATAGGTCTGTTTCGTGTAAGTGTGTCCAATTGAGACCTAGCTTTTTCTGGATAACAAGATATCCCAGTTGATCAGATGCCAAATGAACAATACACTTAGTAATTACTAATTAGTATTGAAAGAAACGAGAAAAATTGGCTACATGCAATTAATAGCATTACACATGATTTCATGAATCTACGATGAAAACATAAAAATCCCAAATCTAAACAATGTATGGACCTAACTAAAATTATAACACATTCCTTGCTGAGGCTATGGACTCAATTTTATAGAGATGGGGGCAGTTTGAGAAATACGGTAGAAAAGTTGGAGCAGATGGGATTTGCTAAATATGACCATTCAACAATACCCATTTGTTGCATGCAAAAAACACATCATTGTAAATCTTTAAATAACATTTCTCAAGGGCACAATTTTCAGGTATAGTCGACAAATTGAATAATGTCAGCCGGCTCCTCACATTTTGGCTCAGGTAGGCCGCATGCAATGCTCAAATTCATGGGGATAAGTATTTCCGGTTGCCTACCTAAACCAAAATTCAAGGCAAAACCATCGTCTGACAATATATAATTCGCCAACTGTTCATCCAGTTTTTAGATTTTTTTTTCTTTCCGTGAAAATGAATTTGCAGTATATTCTAGAAATTTGTTTGAGTGAAAAAAACAAACTTACCTTGAGATCACTTGCGGCACCGGAGGTAATTTTATCAGGGCCAAAAATTAATTCCTCTGCTGCGCGGCCGCCCATCATAGTATCAATTAAAGCTAACATTTGCGCTTTGGTCACATGATACTTTTCTTCTGGGATGTAGGAAGTCTGTGAGGAGTATAACCAGATCATGAGTAAAACAGAACAAAGGCAGATGAGTCACTGGATCATTGTGGACCATTTCTGCCATTTATGGCAGAAATTATCCAAGTTTTACATAGAGTCAAATCGGACAAATCAGACAGTTATCCGAAAAATGCAACACTGTTTTGGACCAATGGCTGCTCGTGCAATTTGGCAACCATGTTCTATTGCCATTTAAACCTATGAAAAAGGATTGATTGCTTCTTATATGATTAAATGAAGAGATTACATAGTAGCCACATTGCTTGAGCCACCACTGTTATAGTCAAACCATGTTGAAGAATCAGGTTTGTATAAATGCACATCAGGAAATACTACAATAATTTCAGTTTTTACTATTGTGACATTGCTTAAGGGCGTTTTTCTTTCATGCATGACAAATGAAAGAAGTAGTAATGGAAAAGCCCAGTCATAAGATAAATTTTTACATCAATTAGTCAATCAGAAGCAGAAGAAAACTAAATGAAATAAACCTCTATTATGAAACGCTATTACTTTTGAAGTTGAACATTTAATTGAGTACCGACTGAACAATGTCTCAAAATTATTTGAATCCAGAACACAAAGAAAATATAGATTGTAACTTTGAAAATTTAAACTGTGCGCTGGTAGTCACATAAGTGCACTGTGATGGTAGACTATTTATCTCTTGAAGCAAAACCCATTTTTTTTTAAAATTTCAAACAGGGTATCCAGCAAAAAGTCATACTGGAATTTCATACCAATTTAAAATGAATTTTTGCAAGGAAAGCTCTGGCAAGCACTCGAACAAGGGGTAAGCTTAAAGATTGGTCAGAGAATGATTTTTACTTTTTCCCTATCTCAAAAGGAGAGTAAGTAATGTCATCATGAAAGATTTCGAAGTTGGGTTTTCCCATGTCTAGGCATTGCATGTCCCCCGCAGTTTCTTTTTTTCACATGACAGAAATGGTGTAAAAGCGACAAATTCATGATTAAACAGGCAATGATGTATAGTTCGAGGCAGATTTTCTTTAAAAAAATCAAGGGTTTTCAAGGACTTTTCACAGAATTTCAAGGACTTTTTACTGGGATTTCAAGGACTTCCAATAAGCAAAACAAAGCCACTTTTTTACCAATTTTCTAGAGGCAGACTAAACACATGGTGATTCTCACTTAAGGGTGCTCTAACCAGAGAAAAACAGTGGACAAAAAAATTTAAAAAAGAAATAAAGTTCCTCTGATTCCTTCAATGTTTCTCGCCATTTTGCAACCAAAATGACGCGACATTCCTCAGGCACTTAGATGAAATTATCAACAAAATGGCAAGCTGACAAGCTGAAGCCAGTCATTTTCAAGGGTTTTCCAGAACATTTGACGACTTTGTCAAAATTCAAGGATATTCAAGCAAATGAAAAACAAACAAAAAATAATCAAAGATATCCAAGGACTTTTCAAGGCGTCACAAACCGTGTCGGAAAAATGCTTAACATAGACCCAAACTTCCTGATTTTTTACTGATATTAAACTGATGGGCTAAATATTCTGATTTTTCCAAGTCCTTTCTGGTTTTTACTTACTGACAACTTGCAAAGGAAATGGAATTTTGACAAAAATCAAAATTAATGTACAAAATGAAAATTATAACATACATGTCCAAGGGATTGTCCTCTAGGGATGATGGTGACTTTATGTAGAGGGTGAGAGTCAGGCGTGTAATAGGCCACAAGGGCATGACCACCTTCATGATATGCAGTTATTTCGTTAGCCTCTTCGTTGGGAATGCGTGCTCTCCGAGCTGGACCTGACAAATTGAGATTAAGAATAAGAATTGGATATTTGAAAAAATAGTAAAATAATGTCTAGTTATTTTTCCTTCTGTTTTTTTTAACCTTTGCAAAATCTGGGGCACACATTATCAACCAGAGATCAGAATATATTACAAGTGTATCTACCCTCAGCATGCTTTTGTCACGTCCTCAGAAATAGCAGGATTCAATGCCCTTGCTACTCCTAGATACTTTTTAATTTTAAACAACTTAAGAAACAAGTCAGTAAAGACGTGGACCAGTTTCTGCAGCCAGTTTTTCAGTTGAAAAAAACCATGAGAAACAGATAGTTAAAAAGCAAGATTTTTCTATCAGTTTACGGTGTTGCTTTGTTACGTATTTGTCATCGGTAGATTGCGATTCATGAGCAGATAAAAAGGAGATGAAAAAATAAATGAAAAAGTAAATACAAATACCCATGATAACTTTATCCCGAGCGTATTCCAGATCTTTCATGGTGACGAATTCAGCCCCTAAGATAGCACCTCGCAAAGCAGCTTGATTCACCATATTCTCCAAATCCGCACCAGTAAATCCTGTAGTTCCGCGGGCTAAATAATCAATGTCAACGTCTAGGCATTCAATCTTACTTAGATAGTGAGCTATTATTTCTTTTCGCCCCGTGAAATCAGGAGTTGGGACCTGAAGAAGAAGAATCAAACAATTACAAATATGCTAAGGTAACAATCAGGTAACATGAAGGCAAGTGATAAATAATAAGTAAAAAAAAAAAAACAGACAGAAGCAAGGCAGATGGTGGAATTCAGCGGGATTATTTTTTTTTTTTTTTTTTTTTTTTTTTTTTATGTACGAAACAGTTTTGAGAAATAAGAGCCGGGAATTCACTGTGAACTCCATCGGTAAAGTTACGTGGTTGCAGGTGACAAGCAGAAATCAATCAAAATCCAGAGTGCCGATGTTCACTTCATATAGCTCACTTCAGTGACATATCCACAGGAGGGGGGGTCGACGACACACCCCCTGTAAGACCTCAAATTTTGCCTTTTTTCAACAGAAAATAGCCCAAAATTGTTTCCGGCAATGCTTAACATCTCAAATTTTATTTGCATGCTCCCCCCCCCCCCCCCAAGAAAACTTTCTGGATCCCTAACTGGCTCACCTCCATCATTCACACATCATTCACAAAGTCTACTGCACTTGAACATTTTCGGTTCATGACCATTCACAACTCCTTTTTTTGAGTTTTGATTCATGGTTTGCAGCCCAGAGGCAAGCTCACAAAAAATATTTTATCTCACGGCTCAGTTGCATTATTCACATGCAGCTCTCTGGGAACATTCTTGAAGGTACGAGGAATCCATTTTACATATTTCCAAGCAAGATGCATACAATAGAATTTCAAATCAGTTATTTAAAAATGAAAATTTGACTTACGATGACTTCAACGTCAAAACGGCCAGGCCTCAGCAGAGCTTTATCTAAATCTTCTTTTCTATTTGTTGCACCAAGGACAATAACACCCTCATTCTGATGAAATCTGAGCGGGTCAAAATCAGTTCAAATTAAAATTTGAGTTTACAGAGGAAAATGTTGAAGGAAGGAGAAAGTTTGAAAATGAAAACTACAACACCAAAGTGGGTGCTCATGAAATAAAAAAATGCAACTATATAGTAAAAGTTTTAGAAAACATTAATCACAGGACCATTGTTGGTCAACATTATATCAAGTTTAACAAGACAAAAATCAATACTGTTTTGAGAAACGTCGTTTGAAAATTATATGAAAGTAACAGGTAGATTTGAAGTTTGAATGAAAGGTTCAAAAATTAAAACAAATTATCAAGGCTTTTAACTTTTCCACTTACCCATCCATCTCAGAGAGAAGCTGGTTGATTGTTTGGTTAGCGTACGGATGAAGGACAGAGTTAGTTCTCTTGGCACCGACAGAATCAATTTCATCGATGAAAATCACACAAGGTGAGCGATCTTTCGCTGCCTCTGCAAATAAAAATTAATAGAATATAAAAATTAGATAGATAGATAGAAGGTCTACCGCCCTAGCTGCTGGTTTAGGTCTTTTTTGATAAAAAAATAAAAATAATTGTTAAATAAAAATTGAGAGAATATAGAGAGACCATATGGAGATGAGCTAATTAATGAACAACATTATTTGTTTGATAAGAGGAACATGGGTACATGACAACACTTGTAATATTTTGATCAAAGTGTAATTTTTGGGTAAACAGCCTCTCCCTGACAGGGTCCTCAGTTGTAAAGAGATGCTCTTCATAGATCTATGAGACCTTCAAATCTCTAAGGATCGTCTTTCAACAAACTCAAGAATTACATCACCCTGAGGCATCACTTTGATTTAGAAAGGGTAAACTTTTAACCAGAAAAGTAGTGGTGGTGGTAGTAGTAGAAGTAAAGTCCACATAATAACTTACTGAATAAATCTCTGATTCTCCTTGCACCTTGACCGACTAAAATTTCATCAAACTCCGGACCTGCGGCTCTAAAGAATGGAACTCCTGCTTCTCCCGCAACAGCTCGAGCTAGCAGAGTTTTTCCGGTTCCCGGTGGTCCAACAAGCAAGATACCTTTGGGTAATTTTCCTCCTAATTTCTTGAACTTGTGAGGATTTCTTAAAAATTCTACAATTTCCTTGAGTTCTTGCTTGGCTTCATCGGCCTAAAAAAAGGGGGATTATGAATAGAGAAGTTAGGAAAATGACAAAACAGCAAAAACAAGGATAGTTGAGGAGTTGAAGGCAAGGGAGGCATTTTTCCATTCCCGTGTATAAGCATCTTCTCTGTTCATTTATTTTTCTGAAAGAAAACTGAGACGTAATGTTTTATGAAAATAAAACTGAAAATTCCCGAAAGTCAAGGAGAATACTCAGTCAGATGATGAGCTAAGTACAATAATTTGATTTTCTAGAAATAGATAGATAGATAGATAGATAGAATCCGTCTGTCGCCCCAGCTGTATTCTTAGCTCTTATGCGGGTCTTTCACCGCGAACGACCCACTTCTGCGAGGCTCCTTCATACCCATTCAAACCATTTGGTCAAGCGAGGATGTCAGTGGAACTGATCATCATCCAATATCATGTTAGTTGATGGGCACTCAACTCCCATGTAAAGACTCACTTGGCAAATTGTTAGCGCGGGGTCAAAGCATTCGACGAGTTTTGGGGGAAAGACAGGGTGCAAGGATGGGAAAGAGCACGGTGGACTGCATGCAGTAGATCCTGCGCAGGAAGGACTTCCTACAACTAACAGATTAAAAACAAGAGGAGACAACGTACACGGGGATGGAAACGTGCCTCCCAAGCATCCAGCGCCTTAATAGGGCTTGCTTTGGCAGTAAGCAATTGAAAGTAAGTTAATTCTTGAGTAAAATCCAGCAAAACTATAATGATGAGCACATTTAAAAATGAGGAAATTCACTCGCAGACTCAAAAAATTAATTTAAAATTTAAGACGTAATGGCACAGTTACGTAGGTACCATCGGAGATTCCTATCTAATTTAAGGCTTTCCTATTGTCTTTCTAAACAGAGAGCAATAAATTAGAAAGGAATCCCGTTTGACAACTACGTAGCTCTACCATTTAAGAGCAAAGACGGTGGAGCTATGCAGGTATCATACGAGATTCCCATCTGATTTGTCTCTCTCTCTCTCAATAGAAACACACAGAGGAAAGCCTCAAATTAGATAGGGATCTCCCATGGTACTTATATAGCTCTGCCATTACACCTTAAACTTTAAAATAATTTTGTGAGCCTATGAGAAAATTTTGTGATTGTTTTTTTTAGAAAACTCATTGCCATTTTTGCTGGTTTTTACACGAGAATTAGCTACTCAATCGTATAAAGCAAAAGTTAGCAAGATCCCTATTATTATCTTTAGCACCTTCTCATTCTCATTCTTTTCAATTACAGAATTAGCAGAATATTTTTACAGTTTTTAAGTTTCCATTTCAGAGCTTCAGATGCTAGCAAGTTAACAGTAGTTTTGTAGTTTGTTTTACAATTGAAGGCGTCTTCAGAGAAAGGGCTCAAAAAACGATGAGCGTGCAGTTTCCGAGAATTGAGGGCACACTGTGAGCGAACGGAGGTTTTTACCTCACGATCACACCAGTTGTTTTATGGGCCCTTCTTCCGGAGACGGCTTCAATTCTCATCTTTTGCATGCACATTACTCTCAACTACAATACAGTTACCAAGTTAAAGGGACTTACTCCTTTCACATCGCTAAATGTAACTTTGATATCTTCAGGGTCAACTTCTGTCTGACTACCTATTTGTATCCGGAACATTGAACCATTTGTCGACATTGCTAGAAAAAAAAAGAGGAAATAATATTTAGGGATAGTAAATGAATTTCAAAGTGAATGAATCAGAGGAAAGAACCTCTTTCTCAGCAACAGTAAAGCTTCACTTTATTATTGAAGAGTGATGGAAAGAAATGATGGTATCTGAATGTTTATTTTGATACACAGGCTCATTTGGAGCAGAGAAAATTAGGAGAAAGAGTAGATGACAGCCAAAAAAAAAAAAAATTACTTTAAAAAATGAGGAAGGAAAACTTTTGGCCGATTAAGTGACACTTTTTTGGTTGAGGCGCATTCTGCACCCTTGTGGACTTGTTTTTACATTGAACAAAGTTGAAAAGAAGGAGTTCCAATGATACATCCAATTAATCTGGATCTATTTTGCAAAATCTGACTGCCATTAAATGTATGAAAAATCTTGGTGTTTAATATCTCTCAAAGAGAGCTAAACTATTATATCAATTTTGTAGGTATGTTATCTTTAAATTAATAAAATAAATTAAAGAGCTGTGAGTGACGACAACAAATGATACATTTGATGTACAAATGATTCGCATTTAAACAAGTCGATTAACATTATTTTTTAAAAATTCAAGGTGCAGGAGGTTCACAAGCGTATAAAAAGATGCTTAGTAGTTTTTGCGAACAGTCCTCTAGCAACAAAAATCTTTCAAATTTTCTTGAGAACCAATAATCTTGGAGAAAAACAAGAATGTGAGACAGAGAAGAGAAAAACAGCACATTGTTTATGGTTTAAGGCTGGCTTGAAGGCTTACCAAGAAACGAAAGGACTGCAATAACTAAGCCGATACCAAGTATTTGTTGTAGATATTTCAGAAGCTTTGACAATCTTGGGGCCTCGGTTTTTTTTGAGCTGGCAGCAGCATAGCCTTCAGCAAATGCTATTCTTACACGCTTCAATTCATCTGGCGGTAGTGAAGACTCTAATTCAGCTAAAAGAAAAACAAAGGAAATACATTTGAAATAAGCTTCTCAAGTTCCATAAAAGGTTTGTCAATAACATAGAAAAAATTTACAACCTGATTCTCAATTTGTCAAGATTTATGGAAAGTACTTTCCTCGGAGGCAATATTGAAATTGAACTACGCTCTTACAAAGGAGCTTTCCTGCCCATTTCAAAGAGTTCTAGATTATAAACATATACAATACTATTTAGATATTTAATATTTATTTATTTATTTATTTATTTATTCATTTTATTTTATTTTATTTTATTTTATTTTATTTAATTCTTATTTCTTTTGCTTGCACTGACTTTTGTTAGATATATTCATCATCAAAGAGGAGAGAGTTTAAAAAATTGACAGATAACTTTCTTTACTTCACTATAAGCAGCATGAGGAACCACAAAGCTGAAATTTACCAAAAGCACAAATGACGCAAATCATAAATGGGAAAATTTTACAAAAAACACAATTTCTCCATCTGTCTCTAAATAACAGTGATATCCGTGTATCAATTCTTCCCTGCTTTGGGATGAGTCAGGCTGAACATGTAATGCAAATGAGCAAGACTTGTAATCAAATGGTATATCTTGGTACTTTATTCTTTGATTGAACTATCTATTAATTTGGTGAATGACTTAAAGAAATTTAAGGTACATCTTACATATTTTGTCGTTATAGAAAGAAGGCATTGGTTTCTTGTCAGGCTCAAGCCCCAGGGCATTCCTTAGTCGATGAACAACACCACTATCAGATACAGATGGCACAGATCTTTCAGTTTTAAAAAATCTTGTCTGTACAAATACACTATCAGATTTAGAGTTGTGGAACTTCATTCTTAGTTTCACGCCTGAGCTAAAATTACGAACTAGCAAATCTGAAAAGTGTAAGAAACATAAGGATTAATTATAGGACACACAGAAACAGAACAAAGAAACAAGATAGAGGCAAGCCCTGCAAAATATTATCAGCACCACAAGCAAGTCTCAGCAAGATGCGCTTCTCACAAGATTAAACAGGGTTGAACAAACAAGCAATCAGTGAGCCAAAATCCACCACTAAAGTCGGTTGGCAGGTGAGCCAACTGTTGCATGTTTAAGTTGATGTTCTGTTTGTCAAACAACTATGTATGTAGTTTGACGGCCCATCAAACTGCAGAGTTAGTAGACAGTGGATGATGCGTCATCTGTTCACCAATTTCAGTCAATGAAACCAATAAAACCCGGCTATGAGGTGTTTTGGTCAAGTTTATGTTTGAGTTTTGAAAGTGTCAAGTTGGCAATCCTGCAGTTTGATCAAACCCATCTGAGCGTGAAGAAAGGCTTTGAGGCCAAAGAACATTTATCGAATAATTTGTTCGATATTTTTGGTCTTGGTGTAGGGCAGTGGTGGCTAGTGCGATTTGGCAACCATGGAATATTTCCATTTAAACTAAGGAAAAACAATCGATTCTTGCAGAGGCTGGCAGCCTCCTAGAAAACCCATTGTTTTACATTGGTTTAAATACGAACACAGCCACCAAAGTGCACAAGTGTCACAAGTCACTGGTGTAGGGTTGTACTACAGTAGGAAAGTCACAGGTCACATCCATGTACAGGAATGGAGTAAAAGAAATAAGTTGAGGAATAATGAAAATTTGGCAATGCAGATTGATTCTTCTTGGTTTTAAGAGTACGCCTTAAAAATATCTCCACCATCAGATCATCATTAAGTAGATGATAAGCTGCTGTAGTAAGCGATATTTTACAGGGGTTCTTCCAGATCCAATGAGAAGAGGCAAATTTTAATTTTCCACTTATAGGTATTCATTTTTGTTATTTTCCCTCAATCTCATGCTTCTTAGAAGTGGCTTCTCAACTGCACTGCATATCATGCGCATATCACAAGGAGCATTTCACCTCGTTCAGGAGTGAATATTAAGAGTTTTTTGGAGCATCCGTAATTTTCCAAGTGAAATTTTACTGGAAGCATGTAATTTATCCAGCTACTGACATTTTTTGCAATGACCCCATTTGCCATTAATTAAATGTTAGCCTCTTAGGCACCAGAGTTGGCACAACATAAACAAGATTCTCCTGAAAAGAAAAAAATTACTTTGAGAAACCTTAAATACAAGTGGAAAGTTGCAGATCATAGTTACCACATTTTAATTTGTTTTGCTGTCTTGAGAGAGCAGGCCTGACACTGTTCCAAACTCCATTTGAACCAAGGACTAAAAATTTAGGCTCAGCACTGTAAGCGTTTTCAAAGTACTTCGGAGCCGACTCATTTGACGACGGTGGTTTGATACGACCATGCTTCGGACTTGATGTTACAGCCTCTCGAATTATTTCTGTAGATAATGTAAGATCGGAATTTCCAAATTGGATATCTTCAAGATTATAAGTCGAAAACAATTTGTGTTGTTCATTGGCCGATTTATTCAATGAGAACAAATTTGGGTAATTCTTGGCGACCTGGAAAAAAAGAGAAAATATTGATTTAGTAATTGAAAGTAAAATGTTTAAAAAGGCTTTTTAAGTCATTTTTAAGTCAATGATGCTGAAAGAATGAAGAGTGTTGAGCTTTGATGACTTTTAGATGAGTTTTGGACATGGTGTTCATTCTATTATTATGAGCAAAAGGTCTTATGGGCCAAAAAATATTGCATGATAAGTCTCGGAGATATTCAAGCTCTAATTTATCGAAAAGTTGGTCTAAAGGGTTCAGTGTTGGGCGAAGATTATTCCTCAATAACCTTATAGAGCTTTTTCAAAACTATTCATACACCATTATCTCACTAACCATACCAATAAATTGTTATTTTCACATTTTTAATCAATGATCGGTATGTCTCCAGAACTTCCAGACTTGAGGAAAATCAAGAACATTTTTGTTCTCAGCTCAACTAAAACTTTTACTTTATTTTAAAAAAATAAAAGAAAAAATAAGCCCATGAAACTGCCCTTTTAAATGTTAGCAAAAATTATTTTGCAGGGATCCAAACAATTTCAAAAAGTCTTCAACTTTAGAGATACCTCTGACTATTCAGGTAATTTGGACATGATTGCAAGAAAACTTTACCTAAAAAAATGATTAGAGACTGCTAAGAACTTACCTGATAAAGGGTTTTCTTGGCTTTAATTTGGGCTGTTTTTGAGGGCATTTTGGCTTCTACACTGGATTTTTGCCATGGCATACAGCGAGATGAGCGGTTAGAAGTAAGAACCAAAGACCCAAGCTGAGAGACTTGAAATCCAAACTAAAAAGCACAGAAGAGGGTACTCAAGTAAATAGAAATGAAGTCAGGTATCGAGAGAAAAGATGAGCATTATTTTCACAAAAGTTCAAGAGCATCAAAGGTGGCATCGGCCACCCACCCAGGCCAAGTTAGACTAAAGACTCAGGTGGCAATCCAAAAACAAAAATTATTTCAGGGGCAATAATCTCACTGAGAGAGTTGTCATCATACAAGTGTGGAAAGAAAGAACATGATTTTTAAAAACTTCAGGTACAACAGATTTTTATTCCAACAAAAATTTCTGTTAAATTTTAAACATTTGTTAAATTATACGCCTACCGCTACCACACAAGTTTCTTTTGGAAGGGTAGTTTTTGTTTTCCATCTGTTATAATATTTTTTGCATATAAATAAACTATCTCATCTTATCTAAATAGAACAAGTGTTTAGGAGACATGAGATACACATGTATGCGACAAGCTTCGGTAGTATTTGATGATGCCCAGCCATGTCCACGCGAAATGCGCCCGACCTTAAAATTTTATTCTCGCAAGTGAGTCTTTCTTTTATTTTAATTTGGAAGTATTTGCCATGATTAATTTACACAGGTCAGTCATTCCAGTGGATAAAAATGAGAATTATCGGAGCAGCCAATACAATAATGGCCCGTTTAAGCCATTGATTACTACTTAATAGTAATATCAAACGCAAAAGTTTTGGCAGTCAAGAATTCAAGATAAGTGGCGAACCCTTACGTAATCAAAGCAACTTTCTGCCCTGTGCTTCCATTCTTGACTGTCAAAACTTTTGTGTTTGCTAGTACCTTCGGTGCCATTTCCGCACTTCAGATTGGCTTAGTATTTCACCAGTAGTTGGTTATTAACTGTGTGCTTTGATCAGGACATTTTTGCTCAGATGAGCCAATAGCTATGCTCATGCAAGAGATTTGAACCCAGATACAATGCAATGTTGTAAAAAATATGAGCTCAATAAGAGTTCTGCGTAGAATACCAACATTCAGAGCCAATGAGAGCAGATGAGCAGAGAGCAAAGAGCAGCAGAGGCACGCTACAATTTTGCAGATTCAACAAAACAGCAGTTAACACTTTTCTGATTTCACAAGGTGCTGAATGGTGTGCACCCTCCTTTTCACTTTTCAGCCTATCTCCCCGTCATTTACTAAATGTCATCATTCAACACCATCAAATTCAGAAGGGTTTCGATAGTAGTTTCGCTGAATCCACAAGATTATAGCATGCTTCAAATCTTTCCGACATATTTATGCGTAGAGCACCATCTCTACTTGTCTCTGGAATATAAAGCTCCATAACCTTGAATTATAATGTTATCTAATAGTTAGAAATCGCAGATGTCAAACCAGTGCTGCCTCTCTCAGATCGTAGATACAGCATGACATCAAGCAAACAGCCTGACCTAACACAAGATACTTCAAGATAGGATGTTAAATATCATAAAATGTAGTGAAATACTCCATTTAAATACCTTTTAATTACCGAGTTCAGTCTATGATCTCGGGTGAAGGAGATCTGTTACTCAGGGACGAATGACCTTATGTCACATTGGGAACAGTTAAGTTAATAACGTTCAAAATTGTAAAATATGAGATAAACTTTCACTTCATCTCTGACGCTAGCTTGCAAGATAAGAAGTTTGGAGCAAAATGTAGGCATCAAAATTTTGATGACGATTAGGCCTTCAGCGCGTGGCAATTTGCCTTGAGTGTTGCATCAAACCTTGAAACATTGGATATGATTCATACAAACGTGAGACCTTATTTACAGTAAACTGAGCGACCTAGCATAAGGGATGAAATCTTTGGATAAACGTTGAGAAAGTTCAAAGCAGTGTTAAGGAATATATGAAAAACTAATCAACATTGCTAAAATGAGGTTAGGTCCATCTTAAACACTGCACTGATTGAAGTAATCGTTGACAGAACACTATGCAAAGCGATTCAGATTTGATAGCCAATTGTAGGATCAAATTAATTATTTGACTAGACTATGGTCAACAGTGAGCAGACCACACAGAGTAAGTAAATAGCGATGTCTGAGAGGACAACCGTTTCGCAGATTGCGATGACAACTGGTGCTTCAAAAAGAGACCAGCACTTATGCTGCTGTGATCAAACTGCAGAGCAGAGGGGCAGTAAAATAACATATAATTACCTGTAAAGACGCCATGCTTGAGTATTCAGTTAAAATTCAATTTAGAACTTATAGAACTATGGCATGTAGTTGGGAGCTAAAATTGGATGGGTGGACACAGAAAAAAAGGAATTACATGCTGGAAAACTAGACGAGCGAAGGAAAAATTATGCAGAAAAACGGACAGTGAGTTGAATTATTTTACTGGGTTTTCATCGGATCGAAAAAAGTAAAAACACAAGAAATACAACACAGTAGTATTACTATCACTAAAGGGAAAAGCCCATCTTGCGACAGAATTTTCGGAGCTGTTGCTGCTGGTGGATGATGGAGGTGATTGCTTGAAAGAAACTTAGGTTATGTTTCATTGTTTATATTATGTTATCGGGCCGAAGAGGGCGGGAACATAATGGGAATTCGTACTTATTACTTTTCGAGTTTCAATAACTTGAGAAGATCTTGAGCTTGCACCTTTTGTCATCTCAATTTTTCCGGGACATGGAATTTGAATAAATATTTGTACATCCACTTTAGAAGTCAAATCTTCCCACCTGTTGTCATGCACGACTTGGACGATTAAAGTCTGGTGAATTCCGATCAAGTTTAGAAGTTCGTCACGGTCGCGAGTTCGTGCAAGTGAAGTTTGTGCGTAACCACCTGTTCCAAATTCTCAGTGTTATCTCATTTTTTTGCTTAAATTAGCAAATTATATTGCGATCTGTCATCTCGAATCTGCAATAGTGTAATGCGTGTGAAAATTCCGGAAGGTCTAGCTCATTCTACCCCTTCAACTCAAGTCATTTTCATTTACCTCGGATAGGTATGTTTCTTGCAGTTCGCAAGGCTTTCCTTAACTGTTGCGTTTCCTGAGAGTCCTGAGACCCACAAAATAACAGTTCTCAGATAGAAGTTGTGTGTTGAAAAAAAGAGTTTCATGGACATGGAGGTAAGAATTGGCTTTAATTTATTGCTTTTCAAGTACATTTTTTGCAGATTTATTAAGGTGAAGATTATTCCTTATTAGTTAGCATTTCTTATCAATGCTGTCTCGCTCAAGAAAATTGTCATCAAGTGTGTAGTTTTTTCCATAGCTGGATTTGATTTTCTCGGCATGATTTCTTTCATGGGTGTAACTACGGCATAGAATAAGAAGGGGAACAGAAGCGAAACTCCCGTAAGAGACAATGGGTCACTCGGATAGGCTTAGTTTGGCTTAGCTGGTTAGTACGCGGAGAACCATTTTGAAAAGCCTGCCCACGCGAAACCGATGCCAGAGTCTGAAAAACATATTACCTTGTATTTATTTACATGCTGGTGGACCACCACGTACTAACCAGGTCGGCCATGACACCGTGACCCAAACCGGGTCGCAGTTTCGCTTCTGTTCTTCTTCTTATTTTATGAATACAGTTGCGTTGCACCCTCCATAGAATTTGCTGAAGAAGGCTAAAGAAGAATATCTAGTGCAGACCGCAGAAAAAGAAAACGAAGAAGGAAAACCTATGATTTTGAGGAGAAGCAATTTGCCAGTCGGAAGGTGACCAATGGCCTCCCGAAAAATTTTAAGTATCCAAGCCCATTTCCATTCCCACTAAAACATTATGTTCATCCACCTTCTGAATCAACACGAAAAGTGGCTTTCTTATCTGATCGTGACTTGCAAGGTACAACAGATGTTATTTTTTATGTTGGTCGACTTACTTTTTTGAGTGTCTGCCTTTCTTAAGTTGCTGCGGTTGACATTTTTTTTGTGATATTGCCTCTGTTTCACATATAATACTGTAAGCTTACAAATTCATAGAACTTTCATATAGTCAACACAATTTGTTTGATTGTTTGTTTGTTTGTTTGTTTGTTTGTTTGTTTTTTTTTTTTCACTTTCAAGTAGCCAAAGCTATTGCCACATGTTACTTACTCCCCAATTTTTACACGCACGTCTCTATCCAACCTTGATTCCCACTCTCTGGCCCTACCCTGACTCTCCAAGTCACACCGACAACCATTTCTCCTGTGAGTCTACCTTTTTCATGTGTCAAAATGGAAAAACCGTAACGATGCCAAATTGCACGCTGCGCCACTGGTCCGTGGTGGGTGACATCATTAACCGATATATGTTACCTATCCTCTCATTACTAATTTGTAGGTGACCTTGTACCGTACGTCTGCTGTTATTTTGAATGGCATTAGCTACTGTAGTCTGTAGTGCTATTTAAATTCACACAAAAAAACCGCTGCCAGAAATTTTCTCAAATTTCTGGTGGCTGCCACAAATTTTTCACCTTCTGTTTGCACCAAATTTGGCTCAGCTGAAAAAAAAAAAAAAAAAAAAAAAAAAAAGCGAAAACCAGGATTCTTCCTTCTCCTTTCTGTTTTTTAATAAGGAATGCAAGCTGGGGAAAATTCTCAGCAAATGGGGACAGTCGTAAATTTTGGCGTTCTATAGTAAGCAAATGAAAGTACGCGGTGAGTTGAAAACTTGGATGCCCTTGGTCTCTAACTAGGTTTCGTACAGTAGCGAAGCGTGCAATCTGGCAACATTACATTTGGCACTTTAAAGTCCATGAAAAATATCGAACTATCTAGGAATCGCCGATGACCATCGGATTCGATCTTTTCTATGGGTTCAAATGGGCAAAATGCCATGTTGCCTATTATCACGCTTCGCCACTGGTTTCGTAGCGCCGGAGGTGCGATTTTGGTACAAAATACAATATTCTTTCAAATGGGAATGCAGCGTTGTGGCGTCAGCGTCATAACACACATTTGTTTTGTGTGACTTCAAGCGAGTGCATCTCTGAAACCGGGACACTTCGGAAAAAAACTAAATGCATCCTTGCTCTCAGCTCTATGGCTCAGCCAGAAATTTTTCGAGTGGGTGGGGGGTCCAAAGGTAAATATTTGGTAAAATTTCTCAGAAAGTGCATATAAGTAATGACCTGTCGTTAGGGCAAAGTTCAATGCCGGGGGCTAGGGATCCGGACTGCCGTGTTACCGGAGAGAGCAGTAAGAGCAAAATCGACTTTTTGAGAAAACTGACTATGAAGTTCCAAACCTAAAATTAATGAGTTCAAAATCCTCCGTTTTTCATGAAACTTTCAGGAAACATCACTCAGGGTGTTTGAAATCGATGAGATGATCAAAAACCGACAGATTTTGTCTTCAACTATAAAAAAAATGTCGTTCTTTCTTTTATGTTACGCAAGACAGCAGTAAGTTCTATGAAACCAATGGAAAAATCAAGGTAGATGACGCTGCGTTCGCGCTTCTACTATGCTCTCTTCCATGACAGTGGAATACGCCGAAATACACGGCAGGAGCACGCGACTTACTGCTGTCTTGCGTGATAACGTAGACTAACTGCTCTCTTGCTTAACTTAACAGCAATTTTTACGTACTTACTGCTTTTCGACAGCTCTCGTTTATTGCGTGAAAGGCATATTTTCCAACTTTCCTTACGTTCCATAGATTCTACAGACTTAAATACATTGAATTTTGAAGAAACCTCAATTTCGAAAATTTGTGACTTACCGCTTTTTTCGGTAAGACGGCAGCGTACCCCCCTCTGGACCTGGACATCCCCCTTTCCCAGTCCATACCGATGCGCCACTGTATCTCAGCTCATCAAGTACTTCCATATTATCCGCAAACCCCCCCCCCCCCCCCCCCCCCACGGTTGTTCGCGCGATTGGACTTGGGCACTTGCTGCAGTCCCAACAAGCCGGTTTTCTAGACGGACCTCGGCTGCACTCCGAGCTGTTTGATCCCTCAAACGTCCCGCGGAAAAAGAAGGGAAATTTTGCGGGAGGCCTTCCCGCGGAAATCCTGAGATCTAACGATCGTGCGCCGTTTCAATCGGGATCAAACGGCGGTTTATTAGTGATAGAGCAAAGCCTCGGGGCCGATGCCCGTGGAGTAAGAGGGGCGGTGGGCAGCGGAGTTGGGGGCGTCTTGATCTGTGCCAGTTTGTTGTTGTTTGACACATCTCCCGAGCCGAGCTCGATTCCTTTCAGTCAGTGGCTCGTAAAACTTTTGCTGTGTCAGTCTGGCGCGCGTCGATTCGTATCTTCAAATCTGTTCTTTCGCGCCACCACCAGTTCGATTCTACTCTCTGCATACGGATCTGATTTTCTCTTTTTTCGTTGTTTTATCGCCGATTTTCCAGTCATCGTCGATTGGCGATATGATCGGTGTCCTAGGTCGCAAGATACACCGTCCGAGTCACACGGTGCGTTTTGATTTTGTTCTTTGTTTTGCTTTGTTGACCTCAAATTTAAGGGCCTGATGGAAGAATCTGTGAAGCTTTCTTGCTTTTTCTATTATAATTATTATTATTATTGTTATAATTTTTGTTATTATTTTTGGGACAAACTTTAAGCATGCGGTGGAAAAGGTACATCAAAAGTATTAAAACCCATGTATGCCCAGAATTATTCTACATTTTCAGTAGTTTTTCTCAGAAAGCACTATCTTGAATCGTGAAATTTTGCGGCCCAACTAGATAATATGTGATGCTAAAGCACTAAATTGATTTTTGAGTAAAATTTGCCTGAGTTTATCGCAATTTGGTGCAAAGGAAACACAACAAGCGGGTCATTAACGACCCATTGAGAATTTATTGGTTAAAATCTGTGAACAAAAATTTGAAGCCTGTTTCGTTTTTTTGTTGTTGAAAAACCGTGTTTTTTTTTTTTTTTTTTTTTTTTTTTGATACTTTGTAATGTCAACTCTCGAAAACGTCAATTTATTGAAAGGAGATTTTCCGTTTTTTATCGCTTCTCTCATCCGACCCTTTGATTTCTCAACAGAGAGCTAGTATATATATCTAATTGTAAGTTTATGTGTACGCTATAATAATCGCAGGTTGATTATCCTATAGTTCATTGGTTTTATTTGATTTGAACGCATTTTATAATAAAACGTATAAGATGCGTCACCAGCAAAGAAACGACCAACGTAAAATGTCATGTAAAATTTATCGCATTGACAATGTATCTAGCGTAAGTAAAAACAGAATGACGAAGCAGATTCGCCAAAAAATCCACAATTTATTAATGATGAGTGATAGCTAGCTTTGCAATTTTCCTCGTTTTATGGAAAAACGGTTGCCTCTGCGTAGAAAAAATTTCCCCCTCACAATTCGATCAAAGTTAAATCAAAATTGAATCTTTCGAAATGCGCGGAACCGAGGAACAGACTCTGTTTAAAATTCTCATATGTGACGTTTTTCATTGTCAAAATTTGCGACGAATTCATAGCCCGCCTCTTCGTACCACGCACTCAGTAATGCACCGCCCACTTGGTGTTGACATTGTTGACGGTATGCTCTCCGTTATGGGACTGTTGCACACTTTTGCTATAAGTGATTGAATACCGCAAAATATAACGACGGCAGCTCTAAAAACTTTCGAAATCCACTCCTTAACTCAATAAAAGCTTTTATTTGCGCGGGCGTAATGGTGGCCGAGGGCAGTAATAATGGGAGATTCCTATCTTAATTTCGTCACTCTCTCTATGCTGACAAAGATGATTCACAAAATAATTAGTCATCAGAGTAATGATCCACATCCGATGAATGGTACCGTGACATCTAGTGACAACGGTGTCAAATGAAAGTCGTTTCTTATTGGTCAATTCTTGATGGAGTTACAGTCTTGTTAGATGGGAATTTTCCTTTATTATTGCCCTCAGCCACCATTGCGCCCTCGCAAATAAAATCGTTTATTGAGTCTAGGGGTGGAGTTCGGAAGTTTTTATTGCTGCCATCGTTACCTATATTTAAAGGTTTTTTCACCAGAATCGACTATTAAATCGCTTATAGCAAAAGTGTGCTATAGCCCCATTGTGGTGCAAGCATGCGCAAAATTTCGACGAAGAAATACGTCACAAACCTGCATTTTCAAACGGCTACATCTTGATCAACACTGAACGGTTCGCGACGGAATTTCCGTAGTAGCGCTTCTTGAAATTTTCTCGGCATTTTACGCACGAAGCAACCATCAAAAGTCGAATTGGTTGATTGTGCATCTTAAAATAGGATAGCTAATGGCTATTGAGTGGCACATTCCCTCTCCCATTTCTTGTCTCTTCGTCCTGAAGGTATTTCCTTGATTTTCAATCATTGTCGTTAAAAACAAATATTTTTATTTAATGCTTTAATATATACGAATCAATGAAACGGGAAATTGAAAACTGTACGCAGATTCAAATTGTAACACCTAATATAATGGGACCGAAAAAAGTTACAATGTTTGCCCGTAACACATTCATTGGAGGGCTTCAATTAATTGTGAATTTTTTTTATATTTCCCCCCTAGACGATTTCATTTTTTCTGTATCACGTTTTTAATAACGGCCCAAAACGCGTCGAGCTATCAGAAGTAATTTCATGAGTCAACCGAGCGAGCCTTATGGTAAAAAAGCACCAGAATATCTCAATCGACTTACGAGTTACGACTTACAAGTTTCAATCGAATCGTGCTTGACTTGATCATTCGTCGTAGCGAGCGAGCGTACGCCGTGCGCTGTTTCACGCAACTATTCCGGCATCAGGGATATGGGGTTGCATATCCGTTCAATTGAAGGAACTCTTCATCAAGGTAGCTGATTGTAGCTTGTTAGCGGGGTTTACACTTTAATACACAGTCGTTGCAACTATAACTTATAGGCGGGGGCCAGTTTGAATCAGTGTGGGCTCAGTGGAGTCTCTACGATACCTACGAAACCCAATGGAAGAGAGTAAGGAAGCAATACTAGAAATCATTCGAAAAATAAACTTAAAAATAAGGTCAACACTATCGAATTTTGGAAACTACCGATCGATTGAACTTATCCATTAGTGATTTGCACAATTCGACTCAGTTGTCTTTTTACATTAATTTCCGAACAATTTCACGCAGTGCTTTCCGAGACTTTCTTTGAAACTCCATGAAAGCGATTTTGTGAAAATACTCCAGCATTCGTCCAATTTTGGCCATGAATCGGAGCTTATGGCAAAACTTGAAACTACTAAAATATGGCATAGAATAGACTTGTAGTTTTTATTTTCCCTCCCTCCCTCCTCGACCCAGCGTTAGCTCGTGCAATCTGGCAACCGTGCTCTTTTGCCATTTAAATCTATACAAAAAAATCGATACTTGGTGAGCCACGGCGCGCCGCCTCACCAAGTAATCGATTATTTTACACAATTTTAAATGGAGATACTCCATTATTGTCAAATCGCACGAGCCGCCACTGCCTCGACTCCTTCTTTCGTACAGCCAAAGGGGCTCTTGCGAACTTTTGCTACAAGCAAATAAATAGTCCAATCTCATGTACAAACCAGTTGAGATCACGAAAATCACACCAAGAAAATCTAAAATTCAGTAATAAACTCACATAACTGCTATAACGGCAAGATGATAATGACGGTTCGACGCAGGTATCATGGGAGATTCCTGTCTATATTATGTCGCTTTCTCTACGGAAACACAGAGATATGTTTCAATTTAGATAGGAATCTCCTATGATACATGCGTCTCTTCGCCATTAAGCCCGATTCTGAGAGTGAATTTCGTGATTTTTTAGTGTACTCTTCGTCATTTTTACCGGTTTTTTTGTGCAAGAATCAACTCTTCAATCCCCCATAGCAAAAGTTTTCAAGAGCCCCATTATTAAAACTCACACGTCAGTCGACTACATCCACAACCGCAGACTTATACATTATACCTACGGGTATATATTTCACTCGCATCCATTAAAGAGATATAGCCGAAACCAGAGTTGGGCAAATCGGATTGTAATCGATTACACGATTACTGGGCAATCGGTAATCGTCAAACCTTTGGATGGTAATTAAATGTATTTTTCCCTGATAAATAGTAAATTTCAGGGTCTTTTCGACTAGATCCAATTCTTTTGCAACTAATATGATAGGTGGCTTGTAAAAATTCAGCCCTGATTACCATTAAATCACCCGCCGAAAAAACGACGATTACGATTACTCGGTAATCGTGTAATCGATTACCACCCCCATTTGTCCTACTCTGGCCGAAACCAGTTCTCAAAAGTATCACTTTATTTCCCATCCAAACTTGATGATTGGTGGCTCAAGACATATTTAAAGTATTGAATAGCTCCGTGATGGCCTGCTAATCTTATAATAATTAGTTTATATGATCATCTGCCCTTTCCTTAAAATTACCCAAATAAGGTCCCTTTTTTGAAACGTCATTCAGCACACTGGAAGATTTCCGACTTTCGCATGGAATCGCTTTAAAACTACTTGGTATTCGGACCCAGAGTAAGACAATTTGTTTTTTTAAAGAGATTTCTCAAAACTAGGCAAACTGTTTGCAAACGTTATGTTATTTTTTGTCTTGTTTTCTTGCTTTGAATTTTGCTGATTGTTAGTATTGCAATGTTTTGGTTTTTGCAGGTGCAAAGTAAGAAGGAGTCGATGATGACTGAGGATGCCGTGGTTGAAGGGCTGATACACAGACTCCGGCAGTGCAGTCAAAAGCCGTCAGAGAGCATTGATGTTGTCAGAACCACCGCTTCTAGACTGCTTAGTCGCGTCACAGCGACCGGTGAGTAATAGTTGACAAACATTTCGAATTTCTTCCGTATCTTTTCATCAACGTGGTACTTCATCGTCCAAGCCCTATAATTAGAGCGCCAATTTTCATGGAGACAATTTCAGTCCCCGATACAGTAACGACTTTGTCCCGTCAAATATACCGTTTTATTTTATTTTATCCATGCATTTATCGCCTTAGAATAAGGAGGGGGACAGAAGCAATTATTTGACCCTATTTGGATGGCGCTGCGCGCCATCTACCATGATAAGCTGGTTAGTACGGTGCGTGGTCCGCCAGCTTGTGATTGGTTTGAGTCATTCCACTGACCGCAAAATGGCGAATCAAATACCAAATGGCTTTGGGCGAGCGCGCGCATTTTAAAACGGTCCTATAGTACTAATCAATTGATTGTGAGTCTATCCGAGTGAGCCACTGTCTCTCATGGGAGTTTCGCCTCTGTTCCCCGTTTTATTCTATGATATAGCTCCATCGATTTGCAAAAAATTGGTGCAAAGCAGAATATATATGTACATGTGGTTTAGTATATTTTTCATTGTAGAATTTTCAACTGGAAATGTCAGCATGTAAACAGAAATGTATAAAGAGTGCTTAGACGCATCTGGACAATATACCTACCTACAAGAGACCGTATACGCTGTAATCGCGAGGTGTCCAGCTTTTTTTTCGGCGCGACTCAACGAAATAACATGGGGAACAGAATTTAATGGCTTCCTAGTAGCTCTTAAGGGAACGTTTTGTGATCGATGCGCAACTTACATAATTTTCAAATATTCGGCAATCAACGGACTTTTGATGTCAAACATTCAAATTGTTGTGTATCTTGACGGGCGCCGGGGAATGAAAAAAGGAGGAGAAAATAAGTACTTAAGTATTGCACACAAAATTGAATCGTGTAAAAGTTCGTAGAATCGCTTCATCCTCCTAGCCAAAAAAATCATGCTGGAGCAATTTCGAGAGCGTTCTTGAAAATTGAAACGTTAAAAAAAGAAAAGAAAAAAGGGGAAAAAAAAATCTGGCAGCCCCGCAAACTTGCATCGTTTATTTCGCTAATGATGCATGTTTCTAATTATAAGTCTTTGTTGTAACAGTCCAGAGGATGGCGTTCAGCATATTAAAGCACAGTTTCTGCTAACTTTTTGTTTAAACTTTGGCGGAAGCAGGGAGTTGACTCTCGTTTTAGTAGTCTATTTGAATCCACAAATAGGGAAATTAGGGTTGAAGAGGGGAGAGGATCGGCGCGTTCCGTTTTAAGGATGTTCGTTTTAAGGAACTGTTCGAAGTTTAATGAAATTATTTAAGATTTGATTTGGGGGGAGGGGAGGGGCAAGGGGTAATTGCCCCCCCCCCCCCCCAAGGATTTTGATCAACAGTCAAATGTGTGTCTTTAATAGTCCCAATTCTTTAATAATCGATACTTTAAAGAAGGAGCGGCCGCGCCACCCTGGGACCCTGGGCCGCCTTACACTAATTCTTATTTAACTGGTAAGACCCTTTTTTTTTTTTTTTTTTTTTTTTTTTTTTTTTTTTTTTTTTGGGCCGGATTAGACCCTTTTTTAGGTGGTCGGATCAGACTTTGCCCCCCCCCCCCCCATCTTTCCAAGAAAAATTTGAAATGACGCCCCTGGATTTGATCGAAATTTTAGCATCTATAAGACGTGGTAAAGAATAACTTGCTCCTAATTAAAAAAATTAAACGCGGTTGATACTCGCCTCAGAAGTGGAGGCCAGGTTGGCATGTAATCTTTGGTAGTCATTGAATGATCATTCCCCCCCCCCCCCCCCCTTCCTTCTCATAACTAAAAAAAATGGCCATGGTAAAACACATCTTGAAACAAATGACAAGTGTTTATATGACTTCTAGGGAGGAGTTTTTAATGCGGTCTATTTTTGTTTTCTTTCGAGTGGAGTTTCGATCTCTCGATCCACCAGTTGGTTCAAAATAAACCATACATTTTAATACAGTCACACAAGTGCATAGGACAATTATGTTTTAAAAAAAAAATAAGAACAATTCAGTGTAACACGTTGACAAAATCAAACAAAAAAACATGACAATACAATTTATTTGAGATCCAATTTTGAGGCCATTGTAGACTTTAGTATATGAATTGTTTTTTGTTTGGATCTAAGCTATATTATGTGGCACTTAGAACTTTAATCACGTTACACTTATTACTGAAATAATGCATCTCAACGTCTCTTATTCAGTGTCACTATAACTATGTGTATCCTATGTAATGTGTGTAGCTGTCGTAAATAGCTTTGACATTTTGGAGTGAGAGAAAAAAAATAGACTGCTTCAACCCTCGATTATATTGGATTTGCGTGAGACAAATTTAGTGACGTCACTCTGCATTTTCGGATTGTAAATAACGTCTAGATTGCGGGAGCTGGGGTCGCCGTATGTGTGGGTATAAACTTTGAAATAACTTATTCCTAAGTTTCCACGAGTATCTATACATGCACATTGCAGAGTGTGAAATATTTCACGTCATTTTACGCTCTCTCAGAGATTCAATGAAGTCATAATTCCAAGCATGAGTTGACGGCCTGAAAAGCGCGCGATTGTGAAACAGCACAAGTTGGGACAAGTTAGAAACTTGGAAAAGTATTTAAAGGACCGTTCAAAAGCGCGGTCTCGCCGAGTTGAAAGTGCACATAATGAGTTCCATTTTGCCACTCTCTATATGAAATCGTCGAGGGCTCACGACGCTCACGTGACTATAGCCTTATATTCGCTCTGTATTTACCTACTATTCATCCGCAATACACCGAGCTTTGTTTTCGAGGAGTTACGAGCGTACAACTTTCAGTGAACGATCCGATGACATGTAAGCTTGTAAGCTAACTGCCGACGACTTTCGTAATGGGAGCGTTTAGAGTGATTCTGAACCCCCGAGAATTGCATTTGGTCGATGTAATCATTATTATTTACGAAAGTCAAATGTTCCTCGAAACAGGCTTATACTAATTTACATCTTTTCGTTGTCATTGACAATAGAGGTCAGTAGAAATAGGCATCCTAAACTCTGCCTTCCATGCTCGTTGCAAACTTTTGTCGTAGCGCAGCGTTATACATAATATAGAAGGTCGATTCCTTTGTAAAATCGCATTATCGCAACGAATTCATCAGGAAGTCTCAAAATCCACTTATTAACCTACGAATGGCAATTTCAAAGAAATCCAAGATGGCGGTCAAATGAGAGGGTCACAATGGGGGAGTCCCATTTATTTGCATCTTTCTCTGTGATGAATTACTTTTCTCTTCATAGAAAGATTGATTTTAGATGGGGCTTCCCCATTGTGATCCGCTCGGTTGACCGCCATCTTGGGGTTTTATTCAAACGTATCTATTGAGTTTGTGAGTCAACTTTGGAACTTTCTGATGATCCCCACATTATTTCCAGGTGAAATACATCAGAATAGATTCGCTATATAGATGCAGCAAAATGTTGCAACACATAGACATTCATCCTTCTATGAAAGGATAAAATGTCGCGAAAATTAACGCTGTTACAATTCTATACCGCGATCCTTCAAGTATCAAACTATCAACCAAAGTTGTCAGTTGTCGTTAGAAAAGGTTGTTGTGGTTTTGCGTTCTTGACATTTTTCTATTCCCCGACGACTTATCCGATTGATTTATTGTTAGTTTATAAGACTCTAAGTATTCGAAGATGCTCTCATCCGTAATATTATATCAATCATGTTTTGTGTTAGCAAGGTAGTGCCATGGTAACACGTATTTTTGCCGCCAAGAATAATTGCCCAAGACATTATGTATCGTAAAAATGTTAAAGGTACCAGACGATTGAATCTTCCTGTCAAAAGTGTTCCTTTTAGCAATCTCACCAAAAACATAACTATAAAACAAACAAACCATAACTACAAAAAAAACAATGAGGCTCTCGCAAACTTTTGCTATAAGCAAATGAAGAGTAAAATCTGATGTAAAAAGCGGCTGAAGTCACGTTAAAAAAGTATAACATTCAGTACTAAACTCAGGAAACAGCTGTAACGGCAAGCTCGTGATGGCGGAGCGACGCAGGTATCATGGAAGATTCCTATCTAATTTGTCACTTCCTCTGCGGTAAAACAGAGATATATATCTCAAATTAGCTAGGAATCTCCCACGATACCTGCGTTGCTCCGCCATTAAGCCCAATTTTGAGAGTGAATTATGTAAATTTTAGTATTCTCATCGTTATTTGTACAGGTTTTTATGAAAGAATCAACTCTTCAATCGCACCTGTAGCAAAAGTTTGCTAGAGCCCTTTTGAAATGATACATTGACTGCTTTTGAAGAGTCAAGAGGTCATTCTACCAGGTCATGCCGCTCTTGTTTTAACTTTTTAAAATCCCATATACTTTCAACGATTCAATAAATTAACGGATCTTTTTTGTAGAAGTTGCTGAAGTAAACGCCTTTTACCTAACAAAAATATTCATTCATCCATAAAGAACATCCTTCCAGATGTTTAGTCACCTCCTAAAAATAAACGAAAATAACTACTACCTTCCATCATATTTACGTACTTTGTAAACCTTTCAAAGAGGTTGTTTCATCGCCCATAAGGAATGGGCTGAGAATGGATTTCCTTCATTTTTTCAGGGCTGATAGAGCTATTCTTGGGGAGTCTAAAGCTGGCCTATTTTTTATTTTTGCCCTCTTAGAACCGGGGGGGGGCGGGGGGTCAAAGGTAAAACGGTTTTTCGGCCATAACTTTTGAACGGTTAAAGATAACAAAACGAACTTTTTTTTAATCAAAAGATCTTTTAAAGACCTATCTTTTGATGTGTATGATATTTCAAAAACATTGAATTTCAGTTGAGTTATTGCATTTTTAAAATTTTGGAAATTCCAAAAAATGAGTTTTTTGGATTTTCTTCATATGGGGATCGCACTGAGGAAAACAAAGAACTGTCTCAAAGAAAGCCCTTTTTTCACCGGTTAAAATGAGCTAAAGTTCGTTTTTGGGAAATGATTTGTCTTTGAGTTATGCATTTTTAAAGTGTCAAAAATCGCTATTTTTGGGTTCTCAGCGGCAGCGACGAGGCCGAAAAAAATAATTTCTCCGCATGTAAGCGACGAAATTCAATGAAAATCGGTATCTAGGGGTTTTTGAGGTCGCATATTTCAATTCTGCCGTCAGATTTGAAGAATTGTGAAATCCAAGATGTCTTCCGAGTATATAGAGGTCGGCAGCCATCTTGGATTTCACAATTCTTCAAATCTGACGGCAGAATTGAAATATGCGACCTCAAAAACCCCCAGATATCGATTTTCATTGAATTTCGTCCCCTACATGCGGAGAAATTATTTTTTTCGGCCTCGTCGCTGCCGCTGAGAACCCAAAAAATAGCGATTTTTGACACTTTAAAAATTCATAACTCAAAGACAAATCATTTCCCGAAAACGAACTTTAGCTCATTTTAACCGGTAAAAAAAGGGCTTTCTTTGAGATAGTTCTTTGTTTTCCTCAGTGCGATCCCCATGTGAAAAAAAATCCAAAAAACTCATTTTTTGGAATTTCCAAAATTTTAAAAATGCAATAACTCAACTGAAATTCAATATTTTTGAAATATCATACACATCAAAAGATAGGTCTTTAAAAGATCTTTCGATTAAAAAACAGTTCGTTTTGTTATCTTTAACCGTTCAAAAGTTATGGCCGAAAAACCGTTTTACCTTTGACCCCCCGCCCCTCCCCCGGTTCTAAGAGGGCAAAAATAAAAAATAGGCCAGCTTTAGACTCCCCAAGAATAGCTCTATCAGCCCTGAAAAAATGAAGGAAATCCATTCTCAGCCCATTCCTTATGGGCGATGAAACAACCTCTTTACAGGGTTTTATGAAGAAAAAAAAAAAAAGAGCTGTGGCGTCTGTCCGTCTTTCAGTCTGTTTGTCTGCTAGTTCGTATACCGACATAACTTTTGAACCATTGATCCATATGCATTCAAAAATTTTGCACAGACGTTGCTTTTTAGATTCCCCAGAGGCTTTTTTTTTTTTTTTTTTTTTTTTTTTTTTTTTTTAATTTTAATTTCAACTTTTAAGTTAGATGGAGGAAAAGCGGTTTTTATTAAAATCAGAAATGGGTAAAAATAGGGGTCTGGGGGTCACCCTTAGAATTCTAAAGGGTGGTCTGGGAGTCTCCCCCAGAATTCTAAAGGGAGGGGGGCGTCTCCAAAAATGGTGAGAGAAAGTGTTTGTAGGGTATTCCATACAATTTAATTTCAATGAGAGGACATATCATATTTATTCTGGCTGTTGCTTTGTGCGGCAAGCTCCGAAATAAAGCACACAAATAAAAATGAATGTATGAGTAAATAAATAAATAAGAAAAGTGGTGGTGAAACGGAAACGGAAACGGAGAAGCAAATC
This sequence comes from Trialeurodes vaporariorum, assembly GCA_011764245.1. Taxonomy (NCBI): domain Eukaryota; kingdom Metazoa; phylum Arthropoda; class Insecta; order Hemiptera; family Aleyrodidae; genus Trialeurodes; species Trialeurodes vaporariorum. Next base: position 50,455,407 of record VMOF01000388.1, on the reverse strand, counting down.
ATGAATGAAGGAAGAAAATGTGTAAGCGTAGAGAAGCTGGACGAAAACCCGAGAGAAATGAAACGAGTGTACGCCGGGAACCATAAGAACTTGCAGCAGGGCTAAGGCTATTTCATAAAAAGTTTATTGACACCTTCCCATCCCATCCCATAGCCCGTACACTACACATTGTTTATTTTTGCTAAAAGTTGGCACGTTTACCACATATATGTATATCTACTCTCTGCGTCTGGGTCTGTCTCCCGCATTCGATACACTTTGACAAATCTAGCTCCCTCCCCTCCCCTCCCCTCCCCGCCGCGCCCCGATTCGGTAACTGTTGACCATCGCGGAAGCAACACAAGATCTGTGTTCGCGTAAATTATGTGTACATTCAGTATGGGATTAGGAACATCGTGGTGTATGCTTAGAAGTGGATCCAATTCATTGGGACTTGGGGAAAACATGATTCTAATATATAATGGCTTGAAACTTTCAAAGGGACTCGGGAAAACATAATTCTAATGGGTCCGTTGCAATGTTTTTTTTACAGCAATAAACAGAATCTTTTCTGGTGTGAACTCATTTGGAAATAACGCTGGGAGCCTCGTAATTCATAAAGTACCAAAAATTGACTATAAAACTCAATAAATGCGTTGACACAAAATTCTAAGACGGCTGTCTTGTGAGCGAGTCACAATAGGGGAGTCCCATCTAATTGCAGCTTCCGTTGTCTCTGATTATGTATCACTTTTCTCTCATTGTCAGTATAGTTTCCCATTTTAATCCTTATTTTGTCTGTGATGTTTTTTTGGCCATTTACTTTGTAATTGTTTTAATATTAATTGTCAGTATAGAAAAATGCAGTTAGATGGGACTCCTCTTTTGTGACTCGCTCATATGAAAGTCATCTTGTAATTTTGTTTAAACGCTTTTAATGATTTTGTGAGGCAATTTTAGAACTTTCTAACCCTCTCAACGTTATCATCGAGTGATTTTAAACCAGAACTGACCCTCTTTATAGTTGTTGGATAGTTTTGCAACAGACCCATCATTTAAGAAGTCATGCACCGTGTAAACAAAGGTCTTCTACTGCATTTTTGTAGTTTAGAAAGCTGAATTAAACTCAAGTTACAATTACTTGGTTTAGCTGACTAAAAGTATGCATGCACAACGTATTATAGGTTTTTCGTTGTTTTTCTTTTTGTTTTTTGTTTTTTTTTTGTTTTTTTGTTTTTTTTTTTGCCGTCTATATACCTATGTATTTAAAAATAGTATGTTTGCAAAAAATGGTAAAAGGGCTGGTATGTGGGTGGTCTTTTCAAGTTGTATGCATTTGGGTAAGTTAAGTACTTGCATCGCGTGTGTATACTTACTTACACGAATATCATTAATTGGTCTCTGAAATTGCTTTTAAGTTCGAAAAGTTGCTAGGGGCTGCGAAAGTATAATTTTTCTAATTTAAGAAAGTCTATCAAATAATCAAGACTGCGGTGAATTTTGATAATGCTGCAAAGAAAGAAGAAAACTGAATTCATGGTATTGCTTAATTAAATTCAGAATATAACACAGTGTGGGATCTAACCTGTGTTTAGTGTGCACGACGGTATGAGATCGTCCATAAAAAAGCCAAAAATTAGGAAGTAAATTTCTCATTACTTTATCATTTACAACCATTCAAGACCATTTTTTACCATAGAGATCACCTTGATTTAAACCGAGAAATGTTTATTGGAAAGTTTTTTTATGACGCTTCAAAGGTCAAAAACGATGATTTTTTTTTTTTCACTGATTGAGTGATTTTTGGCCATTTTTTCGATCCCAGATCAAAGTGCTGTGGTCGGCGACACTGTACAATGTGACGCCTCTTCACCGTAACAATCTTCTTTTATTATCAGATTCGGGTGCAAATCTGAGGCTCGTAACTTTTCGGGAATAACATCCATCAAATAACTCCAACGAACACCAACACCGTACATTCCTGAAAATCAAGAGTCTTTCATCTCATCGTTGGGAATTCGTCTTGTACTCGGGCCGGCCGTGTCGGGCGAGGTGGGGGCTTTCAAGATTCTTCTTCTTCTTTCTTTTCTTTTCTTTTTTTGTTTGAAAGTTGAAACGTCCTCTTTTGCCAACCAGGGCCCAACAGATGAAACGAAAGAGAGAAGGAGGTGGAATAGATATCGTAAAAGAGAAAAGCGTTACACACATGTCCTTCCGAAATGACTAGATCTGAAACAGTCAAATCTTGTCATCTCGGCCGGGATTCGAACCCGGGACCCCTGGATTAGAGGCCAGTTAACCTAACCTAACCTAACCACAGAGGCCGACAATTGCGAGGTTTGGATGACGAAACGGTACTCAAAACCTCATCACTGGTGCATCGAAACCGTCGACGAAGTCGAACCTCCGATTTACACGAGAACTTGCGATGATAAAATATGCTTCAAGTACTGAGCCTGACGTCTACCTCCTCACAGAGTCGGTAGTGTATGCTCAACCACTGCAATAACTTCCCTGAGGAACTCTTCATAGAACACTCGAATAATGAACTTGAAGAACTAATATCAATAATAATATTCTTTATCCCAAGAAACGAGGTAACAAAATTGAAGAAAGAAAATCTAGGTGGTCGGCGGTATTCTCACATCGACCGCTAAGGCCGCTAAGTGGGCTGGAGACAAACAATGAGTATAGGAAACCTTGGTATGTGGTGTAAATAATAATCAATTACTGTGGGACTGGGATATATTCTCTTGTACAATATAAGAAAACCACTCGGCCTAATTTTATTTAGAAGGATGCACGTATTGTTTATAGGGTGTGGCAAAAGTCCGCCCTGCTATAAATTTTGAACGGTTGCTAATTAAAAACGGAACTTATATACTTAGTGGATTTTTATAACTTTAAGACCGGCAGCTGTACAATTTGGCTGGGCAAAACTTTTAAGTTGTTGAAAATTTTGGGAGACAAATTTTCGGCTAGGAAAGTATTACGAACAGAATTCTCACTATGGTATAATTGAACTTTTTGTAGCACATGGAATACTTAGTGACCTTTATTTGGAACTTCGGTGGCTAGCCTCTCTAGAATAATTTATTTTCCATATAGGTTTTTATGGAGAAATGGCCGGGACTTTTTCTAACTTTTGCTAGATGTGATTGAATTGACCTATTGACCACACTAGTGTAAAAACCAGCAAAACTTACCATGAGCACATTAAAAATTTAAAAAATTCACTTATCGACTGACGAAATGATTTTAAAATTTAAGGCGTGATTGCGGATCTATACGCATGGGCGATTCTTATCCAATTTGAGACTTTCCTCTGTGTGTTTCTTTATAAAGAGTGTGAAATTAGCATTCCTCAGTGACACCTGCGTAGTGCGTAGTTCCATTATTTAAGAGCAAAGATGGCGGAACTATATGCAGATATTATACATAGGAGATGTCCTGTCTAACTTGTCACTCTCTCTACCGAAACACTCAGAGGAAAGTCAAAAATTAGAAAGTAATCTTTCGCGTGATACCTGCGTAGCTCCACCATTACGCCTTAAAATTCAATGTCATTTTGTGGGTCTTCAAATGACTTTCGTCACTTTTTAAATTATAATTCATACTTTTCGCTAGATTTTACTCAAGAATAAATTGTCTATTCAATTGCTTACCGCAAAAGTTAGCAAGAGCCCTATTGATGTCGACACATGCAATTTGCAAAGTACGAAACCCCATCCACTACAAATTCACCTGTAGCCAACCCTTGAAACAGACAATTTGCATCAGAATCACCAATTCTTCAACCACCGTTTTTCAATGCGCCGATTGTTTTCAGCTCCGAGCTCTGTGTGCGGTGTAGATGAGAGCTTATGGCGTGAGAAGTGTCAATATTTTTTTTGTTTGTTTGATTTTTTTTTTTTTAATTCTCCCGACGACTGCGACTGACACATTTTACGAGCAGTAAACAATATCGATCTCGAAATGATTTGTAAGTGTAAAAGGCGCGATGAAAGGTAGCTGAAAAATAAATGAAGGTTGTGGAGGGGGGGGCGAAGCTTTTACACGGTGCTTCCATACCCCCATGTATCTTCTCAATGGATGATATCGAAGACTATTGATTTTTTTTCTTCCAAGTGACACGTTCCTTATGAACGCTGATATGCATTATATTTATGAGGTCATTAGGTCGGAGCATCTCCGTGCATTGCATATATTTTCCTCGATGAAAACCATCCTCGCCCGAGTTGCCAGATTTTTGGTGGTGGAGGACCCAGTACAGTGGCGACTCGTTATTTGTATCGATTTGTATCGATTTATATCGATTATTATCGACCCTGAATTTAAACCTGTGTTTTCAAACAATTCTCATGCAAGCAGTTCATTTGAACTTTTTGAATAATTGATGTGTAGGGGCTTTAGTCAGTGGCGAGGCGTGCGATTTGGCAACGCTCCTTTTCCCCCATTCAAACACATTAGAAAGGTCGGAATGCCTGGTCATCGCCGATGACTGAAGCGTTTGACTTATTTGGTGAAGTTAAATGGAGAAAGTGCATTGTTGCCAAATTTCACGCCTCGCTATTGGCTTTAGTTGAATGGGTCTGTTGCACACTTCGGCCACAGCGTTTTAAAGTAGCAATTCCTATGTAAAAAGCCGAGAAAATAACAATGGCAGCATCAGAAAACACTAAAATTCAGTACTAAACTCACAAATTGCGAAAAACACTAGACACTATTCACCCCTGTATCTTTCCACCACGTGCACGATATTTCGCGAAATTAGCGCGGCACATTCAAATAATCACGGCCGACTGTCATCACAGCTGACTTCATACACAAATAAACAGTAAACACTGACGGTGTCTGTTCGAATTCTTAAGTTTCAATATCCTCAATTCCTCACAAAAGGTTTTGAAAGGTACGGAAACCGACATTTGTGTCGAAAACTTATCAAAATGAAACAATGAAACACACAGGAGTTCCAAGGATGATTCCAACTTCGATCATCATGCTTGGAACTCCTGTGTGTTATTGTTTCATTTTGATAAGTTTTCGACACAAGTATCGGTTTCCGTACCTTTCACAACCTTTTGAGGATATTGAAACGTAAGAATTCGAGCAGACACCGTCTGTGTTTACTGTTTATTTGTGTATGAAGTCAGTTGTGATGACAGTGGGCCGTGATTATTTGAATGTGCCGCGCTAATCTCGCGAAATATCGTGCACGTGGTGGAAAGATATAGGGGTGAATAGTGTCTAGTGTTTTTCGCAATTTGTGAGTTTAATACTGAATTTTAGTGTTTTCTAATGCTTCCATTGTTATTTTCTCGGCTTTTTACATAAGAATTGATACTTTAAAACGCTGTAGCCGAAGTGTGCAACAGACCCATTATAGAAAAAGAAGCAACCAGATTGTTAACTTCGAGGGACCGCAGCGCAGTCACTCAGCAAGTGTGATATTATTACACTTATAAAATGTTTTGAAAAGGATTGATTCGAATGACCTGTAACTATTGAAATAGGTCAGTCGCAAAGGTCTGAATTTTGGCGTTTTCTTGTAAGCCAATGAAAGTAATCAACTCGCGGTGAGCTGAAAACAAGGATGCATTTGATTTCTGACGAGGTTTCATATAGTTCTGGAGTTGCAATTCATGGGTGCCCGGACTGCAGTTTGTCCGTATCCTTTTGTCCAAACTCCTTTTGTCCAAACTCCTAGTCGGTTCACTGTGACTATTTGGTCCATCAGGTCAATTTGTCCACAAGGCAAGTTTGTCCAGAAAAAAAAAATGCCCGAATATTAAAGTGTTATAATGGTAAAATGGGACAATTATTTCGTTGGCCAAAGGCAGAATACGTCCAAATTAAGGTAATTTTTTCATCAAGCCACGTAGTCTAAGCAACGGAGAGCTTTTATAGACCCTAGCTTGCAAGTGTTGGAAATTAGGTCTGAGAGTCGATTCTTACGTATTTTGGGTGGCTGATTCCGAATCCGAATTTTGTGTACGAATAAGAGGGGCGGAAAGGCCGCAATTTTCCAAAATGACGAGTCGAAATCACGTTCTTTGGCTTATTTTGCTTACCACTGTAGAGCGCCATTGATCAAATGCAAAAAATACCTTAGTACGACATCAAAGTTCGTCAAATTTACAACGAAGTAGCATCAGACCATTATTTAAAAACGATCGAAACTGAACGCGCCGTGGAGCCACGAAAAATCGTGAAATTAGTCCGTTGCGGCGCATGACCGCTAAAAGGCCGCCTTGCGCCGCCGCGGCCGGGACCGTTTCACTGGCAACTCATGGCTCTTTAACCCTTTAAGGGCCAAGATCGGGTATACTCGTTTTTCTCCTGTAGTTACTTTCACTTTGTTTCAGTCTTCATTCCGAATAAACGCGACTATCGAAGAAAGCACTTATATGATAATGGTATGTAGTCGAGCGCCTTCAACTTGTCATATAGGCAATTCCAACTCCTCCGAGCACGAATAGTTAACTACCTTCCCTATATAAGTGGGAAAGTTGCGTTCTTTTGAACTAACCTCGTCCTTAGGGGGTTAACATAGGCAATAAAACTTTGAAGTCATTTTGTGAGAATAAATTTTGGCTGAAAGTGGATCAGGCTCTGATTTAATCATGTTTATGAGTTTACGACCATTGGCAACAATGCGATCGCAGCGCCTGCTTCAAATAGTTTGCTCTTTTACTTATTGTTCATCAATCTACAATATGAGTACTCTGCACTGGGAGCAGACGTATAATATAAGAATAACACAAGGAAGGCAATTGGACCGAAGAGTGTGGCAGGAGGGGGGGGGAGGTGTTTCAGTGAAGCTCCTCCTCGGCCTACTATGGGTCGTAATGCACTGCCCGCCGCGCTGCTGACACCGATAAAGAAACAGTGAGAAATGTAAACACGCATTACTCTTGCGAGTAATAATCATCATTCAATATACTGTCGTTTTTATTTATTCGATGAAAGGCTCATTCTTTTGACGTGAGCCAATTTGCATTCGTGCGCGAATGTTCGTGCCGGTTTAAAAACAAATTGAAAGCGTATACGGAATGACACGGTCGACAAGAGAGACACGTGTTAGTTGTTACAACCAGACGGAAGACGGGGTGGGAGGGGGTGGGGTTGTTGATGTTTTCGAAGAGATGGATCGCAAAACGCTCTTCACCCTGGGGGCCGACTATGCAAAGGATCGTTTCGTAATCGTAATCTGTTTGAGTCGCCATCGAGTGCGTTATTGTGTTATTCTTATATGGGTGGTTTGCGAGTGTCTTTCAATTGATAATTCCGATTTAGAAACCCTTCCATCTCTGCGGAAATTTATCAATGACTCCTACTGGGCTATTGTGCTCACATCAAAGATATTGAAGAATGATGTTCCTATCGGAATGACTACGGTCGAAAAGTAAACATCACTCGTAAGCGTATAGAACGTATTCGATCAGTGACTACGATTATCTTTCAGCATCATTCTCCGCAAGCCGCTTATGGAGGGTCGCATCTTAGATGCTTTGAGCATGTTTTCTTCTCGTGGGTGGTTTGGTGGTTTATCTTTCGAGTTGTCTTTCTTACGGAAACTCTAACGAGGGTCATCCAAAAAGTAAGTGTTGCTTTTTTATACCTCCGAAACTAAGAGCAATAGAAGAAAAACAAAGCAACGAATTTGTTTGTTATATCCTCAGCTTTCCAAAAAGCTCAAGTTTTTAAAAAACAGGTTACTGAATCGCGAGAAAATTGACTTTTTGTGAGAAAAACCTCTTATTGTTGCCGCGTGCCCACCTCTGAACGCTTCGCGCTGTGTCGATCGGGTCTCATAGATCATCTTTCAAATCGAAATCGCCTCATATTTTGTTTTTCTCTATCTACGCAAAAAAATTAATTTTAAAGAGCTTTACTTTGCTTTTCAACTTGTAGTCACAATATTTTCATCCAGACACTCCTGGTACCGCGCCTCTAATATTTCTTGATTCCATTTTCGTAGAACTTTTCGTCTTGAGTCTTGAGCTGAAAATCCCCCCCTCCAGATTTGGCCACCAGTCATTGGCGGATTCCTGGGGGGGCGAAGGGGGCGATCGCCCTTCCCCCCCCCCCTTTCGGCCAAAAAATGGTGGGAAGGGGAAAAAAGGGGAAGGGAAGGGGTAAACAAAGAGAGAAAAAAGAAAGGAGGTCTCCAAGGGGCGAAAATCTCAAGTTCGCCCCTCCCCCCTTCGCGAGGGCTGGATCCGCCACTGCCTCCAGTGATTTCCACCTTTCTCAACGAGCGAAGAGAAGTCTTGCAAGGTAGCATTTTACCAACAATGAACTTGAGTCAAGAATGCCGTGGATGAGTGGTTCAAAGCTCAAGACAAACAGTTCAACGGAAATGGAATCAAGAAATTATAGTGGTGCGGTATACCCAGAAGTGTCTGAATAAAAATGGTGACTACGTTGAAAAGCAAGGTAATGGCTTTTTAAAATTAAAATATGTACAGAAATATAAAAAAAAAAAACGGAAAAAAAAACAAAAACAAAAAAAGAGATATAAATATGTAGAGAGGACAGCAGAGAGAGAAAAACCAAACATAAGGCGATTTCGATTAGAACTATAATCGATGGTGGGCTGAGTGTCCGATCGACACAGCGCTGGGCACTCGGCGAAAAGAGGTGTTCCCTAACAAAAAATCAATTTTCTCTCAATTCAGTGAACCTATTTTAAAAAGCTTGAGCATTTCGAAGAGCTGAAGATATAGCAAACGAAACTGTTGCTTTGGATTTTTTCTATTGCTGTTAGTTTTGGAGTTATGAGATAGCAATACTTGCTTTTTGGGTGATCCTCGTATATCTCCGCGAAAATTCACCAATGACTCATCAGCTATCGAGAGCACGTAGCATCGTAGAGAGATTGAAGGGTTTCTAGCATCGTATAGAGATTGAAGGGTTTCTATCAGAATGCTTAAATTTGAAAGATAAACATCACTGATAACATTGTACAAAGTCCTCGACCATCGACTCGATACGATTACCATACGAACGTTTGAAATCAGTCCCCTCCAGCAGGCGCCAGGGGAGGGGAGGGGGGGGGGTAGGTTCTCCGGGTGAGTATAAACGATCGTATTATAATCGTATAGAGTCGCTATCGAGTGCGTGTTATATTTTTATCGGGTGGTGATTATCCTTCGATTACAAGCATTCCGCGATAGAAACCCGTTTATCTCTATGTTCACTTGCAAGCTAATGAGTCATTTTATTTGAATTCCAATTTGAGGAGACTTGCCTACTCAATCACGACCCGATTCTATTACGATTTGATCGATCACATTCGGCCCCCTCATACCGTTCAAACGTACCCGGCAACTTTGACCCCCCGCCCCCCCTCTTCCAAGAGGGCTAGAACACAAAACTGGCCATTTTTAGAAAGCTCTTGAGTAGCTCTATCAACCCTGAAAATTTGAAAGGTTTACTTTCTTGGGCCAAAAATGCTCATTTTGAATACAGCTCTTTGACATGCAATCAGGTAACATCACCTAGCACCTAGTCAAAACATAGCATACTTCTGGTTAACATTAACATAACATCTAGCAGGTGCCAAAATCAGGTATCCGTATGGTTATTTTCACCGTAGTTTTTTTCCGTGAAAGGTCGATTCTGGCGATTTTCATCTTACCCAGTCTCTTGAAGTCAGATTGTGGACATTTTGGGGCATCCCTCCTCCCTCCCTCCCGTCCCTCTCCACAAATAAAAAAGGGAGAAAATCTGGTCGCTCTGAAGTGGGAAAATAATGGCGCGAATAAGCCCATAACCATTCCAATGTGAGCTGAGTTTGGCCATAACGATTAACGGTCTTGTTGTTTTGAAAATATTTTCCTGAAAGCAGTGGCTTTTAAAACTTCTCAAATCTCAATGAGTCAACACCATGGTTTTCTAGTGTATTTTTTGCTGTTTGGAAGTTTAAAACAAACCCAATTTCTCAACCCTTTCACGATTATACTACTAACAATAAAATAAACCACTGCTAGATTCATCTCAATTTGCGTGAGAAGTTATCAATTCCTACTCCACCATGTTTGTTTTGCCTATGCCTCTGATTGAAGGCGCTCCGCAAAATGCCATTATGCCAATCTCAACAATTTATGGTCGTTTTTACCATCAATAGGACATAGACAATTTGTGAGGCAGATCAAGTCAATTAGACGAATATACGCGGGCGTTGTATTAAAAGGGTCAAACCTTTTGGTCGTTAACCTTTGGTTGATTCCCTTTCGATGTAAATAGAAAATCCGAGGATTTCCTTCCTCAGAATGGAGCTCTTGCAATTTTTTGTGGCTTGATTGTGATTGATGAGTTGATTCTTGCTTAAAAACCGGCAGTAAAAATGATGATGAGTACTCTAAAAATCACAAAATTCACTCTCAGAATCTGGCTCAGTGAAGCAGCTGCGTGTAGCTATCATAGAAGATTCCTATCTAATTTAAGACGCATCTCTATGTTTCCGCAGAAAAAGTGACAAATTTGACAGAAATCTTCCATAATACCTGCGTCGCTCCGCCATTACGATCTAGCCTTTATAGCTCGCAATTTGTGTTGGTTTTTATACACCAGATCTAACTATTTATTTGCCTATAGCAAAAGTTTGCAAGATCCCCATTTGTCAACATTGCAGGGTGCATCAACATGAACCATGCGCCCTGCTCTGCACTCTGCAAGTCTGCACTCGGCAGTCAGTAGGCCCTATAGAATTGTAATCGAGCGCGTTTTCGCGTTTTGACATGAGCGTGTTAAGCCGCGCTTGTCGCTAGAATTTTCATCCCTCTCCCCGCACTCTGCACTCTGTATAGTCACCTTTTAACGATCTTTCCTACTACTCTTGCCTCAATCATCGAATGCATCCGTTTGGACTAATTAATTTTTCGTGCTCTGCGCCACCGCCATGCGGGATGTAGCCCCACACCAATACACCATTGTTCTCAAACGAGTAAGGAAATAAGTTATCGTTACAGGTCAATTTTCTCGCCCTGAGAGCGCCGCGTAGTTTTCGCATGCAACGCCTGATGTCTTGCTGTCTACCTGTCGCGCCGCGACGCGCCACTCGCCGAACTGTGGGTTGATATGACCTATTTCCATGCCAAAAATCAACAAATTTCAATCACCCAAATGGGTCTGTTGCGTAAGTGTAGGTACTTTTGCTATACAAAAGCATGACACATTGATTCTATATCGTAAATTTCGGCAAAAATAGCGATGCGCTCGTTGGCAAATTTTAAAATCCTCTCATTAACCCTCTAAGGGCCAGGGACCAATAAATGTTCGTTACAGAAGGTCCCCGAAAGACGTTGGATAGTGAGCGTTTACGTGTGCTTTTAAATGGCCATAGGTGCACACCAATCATCTGGGTGCAGGACCATCTGTACCGAACATTTATTGGTCCCAGGTTAGTTCAAAAGAACGCTTCTCTTCCGTGGATGTACGGAAGGTAGTTAACTGTTCGTACTCGGGGGAGTTGGAATTGCCTATACGATACATTGAAGGCGCCCGAATGAACCTTATTTTGTAAGTGCTTTAATCGAAAATAGCCTTTATCCGGAGTGAAGACCGAAACAATGTGAAATAGACGAAAGGAGTAAAACAAGTATACTCGGGCTTGGCCCATAAAGGGTTAACTCAGGAAATCGCGATCACTTCCATTTCAAACAAAACAACCCGCGCTACACTAGACACTATTATCATGCACCGACGTACAACCACATTGACAGAACCACCGTGTTTTTGTAAACATCGCAATAGAACTTACAAACATTTGAATGTTTCTTTTAGATGTATACTTTTCTTGTATTATTTTGTGATCTTTGATAAGCCAGAAAAGACCAGACATCAAGTGCAGCCAATATTTCATGTATTTAGAAGGACATTCCATCATTTTGTGCTTCGATATCGTTTACATATCATTATTATTATAGCATTATTTTTAGATGATTAGCTAGTACCTTACTTTTCGTTTTCTTAATAATTCTAAATTGCATCATGCGTACATGGCTTGAAATTAGACATTACAGTGACTGGATTAACCACAGTGCGGCCATTTGCCCTCCACCCCTCAATGGTGCACCCACTTTAACGTGGGCAGCGTGGGGAGTATGACTGTTTTTGGGTTACGGAATGAAATTTTTTCTACCCCCTGTCTGCAAAAAGTCATTAATGCTATGTATAAACCATTTTTAGGGCGGGGGGTTGCGATATTTTTTGCGAGTAACTCAGGAACACACTTCCTCTCAATGGCGCCCGTGTTGAGTTGGGTGCGCACATCCACGGTGGGCCAGTTACGGGGAATCGTTGATTCCTCTTAATTTTGTGAACCAATTTGTTTCAAATTTGACAGAAGACCTTCAGTTATGTCTAACTTACGTACGAGAACCCTATAATACCGTAAGAATTCTTCTAAATTCTCAAATTTGCAATCTAAGAAATCCGACCAATCAGGAAGAGGACCGAAATGGCCGCACTGTGGTTTATCCAGTCACAGTATTAGACATTAATCGCACAAGCGCTCTGGTGGCAGAAATCGGCATCAAATGCTGCAGACTCATTGCGCGAAGCTTGTTAAATTAGCTTTGAAAGGGTCTTAAACGATACTTTTCGGCGATTTTGTTCGGAGTAAAAGCCATTTGTGTCCTTTGAGCGCCGCACGTGGGTCTAATCCGACAATTTCGAGCAAAATGTCACACTGGTCATCCATTTTTGGCCCCCGTGGAGGCGCTTTCTTCTCTTTGTTTGACTCTATGCTTTTAACATCAAATTTCAATTCCTTATTGAATTTTGACTGAAAATGAGTTAAAAATCTTTCTTTTCATTCACGAAGTACGTATGTCCTGGATATTTTACTAATTTCGACTCACTGTGCGCTATCTCGGCGTTGTTTTTATTTATTCAACCCCGGGCCCTTTGCTTCCCCCCCCCCCCCATCCCCGCCCAAACACAATCTCCGCTTCTTTTCCCAGAGGTCATTCGCTCATATTCTTGTAAATCTTTCCAAGTTCTGTTTTTAAGAGTTTCTTTTTAAAAGTTGCGAATACTTTCATAGTCGTTAGATATCGTGGTAAGAACAAATTGAGTCGACAAGTCGGTAAAACTTTTAATAAAATTAGCAATGTTGTTTTTTCTCTTTGTTTGTACCTGTATAACCAATCAACCGGTTGCGAGCTTTCGCTATATAAGAACGTTTGTGTCAGGAAAAAATAGAAGACTTCAAGTTAATAATGGAGCAGCACAAGTTTCTCTCACGCATGGACTTTTCCGACTTTTTTTCATTATTGGTGTTTTACTCATTTTTTTTTTCAAACCACAATCTCTACCTTTCAGAATGCATTCTATTCAATACATCGGTCTAAATGTTGATCTTGCAATTTCACAATAGTTTACAAAACGTTGGTTTTTGGGTCCAACATTTTTCACAAATTTTTAAATTCAGAAAAAACGTATTCTTCGATTTTGATCTGTCTATGATATCTAAAAAAATTGCTAAAGTTTCGTATAAACCGCATGTCGGGGAAACTTTTAGTTTCTGAGTTATGAATTTTTAAAGTGTCAACAATCGGTATCTTGGCGCTTTCAGCTATAGCGACGAGGCCGAAGAAAATCATTTCGCCGCATCTAATCGACAAAACTTGAAAAAAGTGGTATCCAGAGTTTTTTGAAGGTCGTAATATTCAATTCTGCAATCAATTTCCAAAAAATGTGAAATCCAAGATGGCTGCTCCCCCTAAAGGCTTGGCATTTAGATAGATGGTTTTCACTCTCCACATTTGTACTCTCTCGTACAGTGGTGGCTCGCGCGATTTGGCAGCAATGGTTCCCCTCCATTTAAATCTATGTAAAACAATCGATTGCAGGTGAAGCGCTGTTTCACTGTCAAATCGATTGTTTAACATAGAATCAAATAGAGGGAAAACATTGTTGCCAAATAGCACGAGCCGTAGGGTGACTCTTATTTTTGAAAGTTTCGAAAAGTTAACCTCCAGTTCTCTCAAAACGTGCTATGAGGCATAAAAATCAAGAATATTTGTCGAAAAAAAAAATTAAAATTTTTTTAGAGGTCTCTCAAGCGGCATAAAGGGCGTAAGTGCAAAATTTGCAACTACAGCAACAGTATAGTCGAATTCGAATGGAAAATGCAATAATGCTGCCCTTTAGGGCGAAAATTTCGTCCGTTTGACCGTATCTTGAAGCGTTTAGCGGGAAAATGTCAATTAGAGAGGGCGCAACTGCAAGTTTGCGCGCGCGCGAGGAGCTTAGCGGCGCGGCGCGTGGCCGCGGGCCGGGTCAGCACGTTGAACGATCGTCGCGCGCGCAGTTGGTAGGCAGATTGATAACGGATATTCTCTATATACGTGCAAAGGCGTATTGTGCGCTATTTTTCACCTTATTTAGAAAATATGTGTGTCAAATTATTAACTGCGGATACAATGCACACAGAAACAGAAATATGCAATTTTAGTGGTAATCGTTGCCTTGTCCTGTATTACAAAATGAACAAATAAATAAATTAATACAGTCGTCTAAAAAACATAAAATATCTTGAACTAAAACGACTGAGGTAAACGCCCCCGTAGCCGACACCCCTGAAATGTACCAGTATCAGACACCCGCTTTTCACTATGTGAAAAATATTAGTTTAGTGGCAATGTTTGTGTTTTGCGTATTGATTCCGAATGTTTCACAGTTTTGAGGTCTCAGAAAAAACCACACAAAACACCAGTATTGCCACCAAACTAGTACTTTTTACAGTGTGAAAAATGGGTGTCGGGTACTACTGCAAGTCGGCTACCGGGGGGCTCACCTTAGAATGAACTAAATTGTCGCACAACTAAAAAGGTTTGAAAAAAGAAATTTTAGCATTATAATTTTTTCAAGTCATGGACGGAAATTTTTCTGGACCGTTTTTCTACATTTTTAGTGAAATGGGTTGCTACCATAGCCGTAGCCAGGATATTGTCTTTCTCTCTCTTAGCCCATTAGATTGAATGTGTTGGAAAAGGACAGAAAGAGGGGCTGAAGTCACGTAACAGCCCTTATATCCATCCTTTTCTATAACACATGCGTTTAAATGGGCTAAGAGAGAGAAAGACAATATCTTGGCTACGGCTATATGGTTGCTACTTTGCAGTAAATCCTGAAAATCTTCTTCTTCGGCCGTTACTTTTTACTTTCTCACTCTAATGAAATTAGAAGAATTGAGAAAGTATTGCAACGGACGCCACAGACATTTTATGCATTTACCTCTCCAAACTACATATATTTAAGAAATACTAAAATGTCATGGATAGATGTTCTTTAAGATAGTATTAGGCATGATGAGAGCCAATGATTTCAGAATTATCATGATTGACTTAGTCGCAGCGGGACAAGCATCGAAACAAAATGCATCAAAAATCTTGCGCCATTGCAATACTTTCTCATTTTTTCCAAATTCATCTTGCCAAATACTATCCTAAAGAACATCTATCCATGACATTTTAGTATTTCTTAAATATATGTAGTTTGGAGAGGTAAATGCATAAAATGTCTGTGGCGTTCGTTGCAATACTTTCTCAATTTTTCTAATTTCATTAGAGTGAGAAAGTAAAAAGTAACGACCAAAGAAGAAGATTTTCAGGATTTACTGCAAAGTAGCAACCCATTTCACTAAAAATGTAGAAAAACGGTCCAGAAAAATTTCCGTCCATGACTTGAAAAAATTATAATGCTAAAATTTCTTTTTTTAAACCTTTTTAGTTGTGCGACAATTTAGTTCATTCTAAGGTGAGCCCCCCCGGTAGCCGACTTGCAGTAGTACCCGACACCCATTTTTCACACTGTAAAAAGTACTAGTTTGGTGGCAATACTGGTGTTTTGTGTGGTTTTTTCTGAGACCTCAAAACTGTGAAACATTCGGAATCAATACGCAAAACACAAACATTGCCACTAAACTAATATTTTTCACATAGTGAAAAGCGGGTGTCTGGTACTGGTACATTTCAGGGGTGTCGGCTACGGGGGCGTTTACCTCAGTCGTTTTAGTTCAAGATATTTTATGTTTTTTAGACGACTGTATTAATTTATTTATTTGTTCATTTTGTAATACAGGACAAGGCAACGATTACCACTAAAATTGCATATTTCTGTTTCTGTGTGCATTGTATCCGCAGTTAATAATTTGACACACATATTTTCTAAATAAGGTGAAAAATAGCGCACAATACGCCTTTGCACGTATATAGAGAATATCCGTTATCAATCTGCCTACCAACTGCGCGCGCGACGATCGTTCAACGTGCTGACCCGGCCCGCGGCCACGCGCCGCGCCGCTAAGCTCCTCGCGCGCGCGCAAACTTGCAGTTGCGCCCTCTCTAATTGACATTTTCCCGCTAAACGCTTCAAGATACGGTCAAACGGACGAAATTTTCGCCCTAAAGGGCAGCATTATTGCATTTTCCATTCGAATTCGACTATACTGTTGCTGTAGTTGCAAATTTTGCACTTACGCCCTTTATGCCGCTTGAGAGACCTCTAAAAAAATTTTAATTTTTTTTTTCGACAAATATTCTTGATTTTTATGCCTCATAGCACGTTTTGAGAGAACTGGAGGTTAACTTTTCGAAACTTTCAAAAATAAGAGTCACCCTAACGAGCCGCCGCTGCTCTCGTATAAGGGATAAAAAAAAAAAGAGAGACAAACAATAGAGTTGTCACGGTAATCCGTGTCAAGAGAGATGTGTGGGTCCCTATACAACTTACAAGTTTTATATCCTTGAACTTGTCCCAACTTTGGTTCGCCCCAATAATTTGCTATCAGATGTGTTGGAAAGAATAAATAAATAAATGATGGAGAGAGACGAAACAATTCCCGAAGGCGAGAATCGGGTTTGTGATTTAGAACTGTTTCTGTGTGTCTTAAACTCTTAAATTTTAATCCTGGGGATTACAAAGCTAGCGGACGTATACACTGTTGCACGCGCGTGTTCAAGAGTTACACCTTCGAACTTGGAAACTTGATTGTTCGCAACGAGCACATGTCAAAACAAATTATTATATTCCTACAGAATTACAGATCAGATATTGCAGGTATATAGTAGACGGAATAGCGGTCTGGCTTGCGGCGAGGGGAGGGAAGTTGAGAGGGCGGGTGGGGTGGAACATATTTTTGGCGCGCTAGCAGAAATAGATAAAATATAAATAAAATAGATTTAAAATAAATAGATGGGAAGAAAGATAAGGCTACCAGAAATAAAACCGTCAGCGCCCAGCTCGCACTGCGCCGCGCCGCACAATGGTCTGAGATTGAAAAAAAGTGGCAAAAAATGAGCGAAGAAAATTTATCAAAAATCATAGTTTTCGACCTTTTAAAAGCAATCTAAAACTTTCCAGAGACATTCCTGGGTTAGAATATGACTTGTTGAAAGTGTTCTCTGTGATTAAAATTGGTCTTGAAAGCTTGAAAATGATGAATTCATGAAAAATTTAGTATTTGAGTTTTGACCTCTTTTTGACGATCTGAGACCATAGTGCGCCTTATGTGTTCGCACGCTATGCTTAGAACTAGGAAGAATCGTTCATCGATTCAATTCGATCTGTTGTGAAATGATTCGTTCATTTGATTTATTTCGCTCATTGTCAGTTCAATTGGAGGAAGCTCGTGATGATTCGTATTTGAAACTCCGTTAAGTATCGATTATTTACAAGTTCAACTGTGTCGTTTGTCTCCTATTCGAAACAATGTAAAATCATCGATTATTTATAGAGGTTCAGTTGAACCGCGCGGGGATCGATTGTTTTCTGTGGGTTTCAATGAAAGTATGGCTTCGATGAACGATATAGCTTACGAGCTGCCACTGAAACTTTACTGACTCGTGTTTAATCTTGATTGAATGGGTTTATTGTTAGTCGCAAATTATTTTGCTGCAGCGTTATGGATGGTCGATTTCCTGTGTATAATCTCTTGAAAATAACGTTGAGAGCTTTAAAAAGTTCCAAAATCCACTCATAACCTCAATGAATGCGTTTTACGGAATTACAAAATGACGGTCGAATGAGTGGGTAATGGGGAGGTCCCTTCTAATTGCAGCTTTCTTTGCTGAGAAAAGTGATTTGTCATAGAGAAACTCTGCAATGGGGCTCTTGCAAACTTTTGCAACAAGCAAATGAATAGTAGAATCTGATGTTAAAAACCAGCGAAAATCACGTAAATCACACTACGATAAACTCAGAAAACAGCAGTAACGATAAGATAGGAATGTCGGAGTGACGCAGGTATCATCGGAGATTCCTGTCTGATTTGTCACTTTCTCTATGGCAACGCAGAGATATGTCTCAAATTAGATAGGAACTTACTATGATATCTACGTAGCTCCACCATTAAGCCCAATCCTGAGAATGAATTTCGTGATTTTCTAGTGTATTCATGCATTGTCATTTTTACAGGTTTTTATGCAAAATGCAAGAGCCAACTATTGAATCGCTTATAGCAAACGTTTGCAAGAGCCCCACTAGATGGGACTGGGGAATCCCCTAATCCATATGTCTCCCACTCATTCGATCGTCATCTTGTAATTTTGTTAAACACTTACATTGGATTTGTGAGTGGATTTCGGAACTTTCTCATGCTCTCAACGTCACTCCCAAGTGATTTTAAAAGAATCAACTCTCCGTGAGAATATGCAACAAAAATTTGCAATACATCTATTGAAAAACTCGGAACCAATTGGGTGATGAGTGATGAATTGAACTACGGAATGAAGACTCGGGTCTTTAAAATACTCAAATGAAGCTTTCAGATCAAGTGAATCAAGTGACTCAAACGAAAAATACAGAATCTTGATTGAGTTGTATAATGTATATCACTCCAAAGGTAAAAAAAAAAAAAAAAAAAAAAAAAAGGACTCGACTGAATCGCTTGATTCGATTCACTCGGATGACTCTTAAGACTCAAATGAATTGTATGTATATTGGTCTAATAAATTGTTTTCGAATATATGAGGGACTAAAAAATGTATAGGAAATATATTTGGATCGCTCGTGATGGTGTTGGCCCTGAAAAGGGCCGTTTTCAAATGGATGTTTGCTCCGGCAAAAAAGATGGTGAAGAGAGCTGCAAGAGGCCTGAAAGAGAGAAAGTGTGAGCTCTATGCCGGTAGCGACGTGACTGCCTTCAGCTGCTGCCGCTCGGGGTATTTAAAGCGGCGAAGCGCGGGAAAAACAGCTGTGAGCAGTGTAGCTGGTGTCAGCCAATCACGGAGCCGCTCGATGGTAAAGCGCGGGAAACTCCGTGACTGCTGGATGTTGCCACCACAGTACTTTTCTTGGTTCAAGACGGAGTCTTACCTTTATAAAGAAACAAAAATAAAGAATAATTATTAGAAGAAAATAGGATAGTAAGCTTTAACGAACATAACGAACAACGAGCTGTTGGATGAACTCAGTTTGTTTGTTGAACTTGGTACAGTAGGCGTTGATCTTGGACTGCAAAACTGGAACTTCGAGACTAATTCTTTTTCTGCATTGCAAAATTTATGAGTGCACGGCAGAAAATTTGATTTTGTGCATTTGCACCAGGTGCTGCACTGTTTGCATGTACCGCAGACAGACCTTGGGCGTAACAAAATTTCTCTGCGCATGAATGATGGGAGGAGCGTACATGAGCAGCTGGTCTGGTACGAATTGAATGTATCCTTTTGTAATCATGATTTTTGGATGTTGTTAACTTCGGGACGATAGTCGCACGATAGGAGTTTGTTCGCAACTTGGTGAATATGTGGTTTGGAATGCTTGTCCAAGTGCTGACTGATATTAACCTGCTGCTTTGTAGCTCTTAAATTTTGTTGCCGAGCATAGTTTTTGACGCTTCTGGCCAAAGTACCAGAAGTCGAAGCTGCCTTGGAAAATTTATTTTTTATTTTAAAAGAACGTGGTCGATCGCGTGGTTGATCAGCGTCGAGTTTATGCCTGTACTTAATAAAAGTTTTTGTGAACGGCACAGCCCATGAAATGCTTTCAGGGTGTGGAGCGCTGGTGGTCTGCTTGCTGTGTGCTATTTTCAATTTTTTTATGAGGCGCTGGTAGGGAGCTGCAGTCTTGATTGGTTCCATGGTAGTTCGATGAAGTGAAAGAGAAAACTGATTCTATAATTAGCGGATGTGAGCTATTTATAGAATCAGTTAATCTGATTTCAAACTGACAATAATAGAAGTAAATATTATTATTGTTTTATGTTGGGAAAACGGAAAGTGACTTTTCTGCCCGCACGAGTCGTATATGTTTTTGGATTTTGCTTCAGCTCGACAGTTGTCGGTGTTTTTTTGTTTGCTTTTCTATTTTGTTGATTAATTTGATTGTTATGTTCGTTATCGAGAATATAAGCTGGTTTCACTTTTTCCAACTGAATGCTCAGACAAAAGTGAGCAATTAGAGACTGTCACTGCCTTGATGCTAGGTTGCTTGATGTTTGCGTTTTGACAAGAAGTATGTATTTTTGTGATACCATCTATGAGTGTTTTATTATAGAAATCGGGCAACAATTGATGTTTTGCCAAGAAATCCGAACCGATTACAGGTGTGAATACATCTGCTATAACAAATCGCCAGGTGAAAGGACGCCTTAAATTCAGGTTCAGCGTGAGAGGCAATGAACCGTAGGTTTTAATACTGGAGTTGTTAGCCGCATTTAGTGAATAGTTTGTAGGCTTCATTTTGCCAGGAAGAAGACTCCTAGGAAAACAACAAATGTCAGAGCCTGTATCAATCAAAAAACGCAGCTTGCTATTGGAATCAATTACGAAAAGGCGGTCTGAATGAATGAGGCAGTCAGTTGCCGCGACTACTGGCTGCCGTTGCTGTTTGTTTGACCTTGAGATGTTCTATGAGAAGAATCACCCTGAAAATTGCAAGGTGTTAAACATTTGTATGCGGTTTTTTCCAAATCTTTCATGGTACCAACAGATGTTCGAATTTGAAGGTGTTCTCGGCGTTGAAAAATTTCGAGGGCGTGAGAAAGAACTTGACCTTGAACGATTATTATAGGATTTGTCTCTTTGAGGTCTGTCAATTTGTGACTCAATTTTTGTTAAACGCTCAGAGAAAATATTTAAAGCACGAGTTTGCTTTGAAATATTTCTAGACATATTTTCGATCATGTTATTAAGTGAAAGAATGGTTGGATCAGTCAAAGAAATTTGGCTAGAAGTAGAAAACACCGCTGGTGTGGGTGGAGTAGACTGAGAAGCTAGTATACGATAACCCATTTTTTCTAATTCTTCAAGAGGGAAGGTACTATTTTGTGTTTGAAGGATGGCTTGAACGTTGCTAGGAAGGCGTTGGGACCATAGTTCTCTTAACATATTATCAGCAACGGGAGTTGTACCTGCAAGAGATTTCAGTCTTCTTAAGAACTGTGAGGGTGTTAAGTCTCCCAGTTCGGCTTCAGAAATGAGTTCACGAACCCTGGTCGATTCGGTTTTTGATAAACGATCAATTAATTCGTTTTTCAGGGTCGTGTACGGTAGATGTGGCGGACGGTTACGAATCATGTCCGCAATTTCGTTGGCCCAACGACCTTCGATTTGACTAACAATAATATCGTACCTTGTAGTTTCTGAAACAATTTGGTGCAAAGAAAATACAGTTTCTACATGAGAAAACCATAGATCAGGATTGTCAGGAAGAAAAGCAGGTAACCGAACAGTCGGTGGTACGATAGGTACCGTTAAAGAAGGTGAAGAAGGAGGAACAGCTGAAATTGTTGAAGTAGTGGGAATTGTTGAGGCAGTTGAAACAGCAGACTGCGTCATTTGAGACTGGAGACCTTGAGTCTGCTGCTCTAAAATTTTATTTCGTAGAGAAACATGACCTATGGTGTTTCTCATTTCGTCGTTTTGTTGCACGGGCGCTTCGTATTGTTTAGCTAGCAAGTCCTGTTGTTGAGCCATTTGTTCCTTCTGCTTCAATGCTGCGATCCTCGATTTGGTTAAAATCTCGTTCTTCTTCTTGACTTGTTCCTTTTCTTGATCCTTTTTTTTTCTTTGTCTTTATCCGGCGAGTGAAACATTATTAATCAATCACGTGGATGTCACCAATATAGGAAATATATTTGGATCACTCGTGATGGGGGTGGCTCTGAAAAGGGTCGTTTTCAAATGGATGTTTGCTCCGGCAAAGAAGATGGTGAAGAGAGCTGTAAGAGGCCTGAAAGAGGGAAAGTGTGAGCTCTATGCCGGTAGCGACGTGACTGCCTTCAGCTGCTACCGCTCGCGGTATTTATAGCGGCGAAGCGCGGGAAAAACAGCTGTGAGCAGTTTAGTTGGTGTCAGCCAATCACGAAGCCGCTCGATGGTAAAGCGCGGGAAACTCCGTGACTGCTGGATGTTGCCACCACAAATGTTAGGTTTCCGAGCGCAACTCACGCTCGGTCATAATAATGTGACATTCCTCAAACTCTCTGATTGGTCGAGACCGCACGCAATTCAACTTGCGCACCCTGCCGGGACCGTGTCCCTCCAACAGTTTACCGGGGAGGATCACGGAGGATCCAAGGTATATGGAGGAACAGGTATGGACAGTCGGCGGGGTTTAAGGGGTTTTCGAGCTTTTCCGCCAAATGATGACGACACGCTTGCTTGCTTCTTTTCTGAATCGATAATATAATATGCTTCTCAAGTGGAAAATGTCTGATCTGCTTTTGGAATTTTTCAGCTAGACTTTTTCTGCTAATTCCATTTCGTGCACATTGTAATCTCTCTACAGGGCTCCTTGCAATGAACCAAACACTTCTTTAATTTGAATGCTTACTTACAAAATACTGAGTTACTTGAAAAAATATTACCTCTTGTATTTCTCCGCCCAATTCGTCCGCCTCGGCGCTTCCTATCCAGTCCCGGCCGCCACAAATGTCATATACCAATTCTTCCTCTTCGTCCAGCTTTTCATTGTAATTTGGAACAGCCTTGCCATCTTCGCTCCCGTTGCCAGTGGGAACATTCTTGATTCTGGCAGCTTTCGCTTTGATGCGCGATTTAATGTCTGACCGAGTCTGCAAAGAAAAAAGGGAAACATATTACACAAATAAAATATATAACAGAGAAAATTTCGCAGGCCTTAGGAAGAGTACACGAAAAAAATGACTTGCAAATGATATTTATCTTACTTTTTGGGCTCCCAGATATATCAAATCTTTGTTTTTTCAAATTTGATTAAAATCATGGCTCGAACTTAGAATTACTGTGCTTCTTCTGCGCATTAAGCAGATTTAAAATCCAAGGAAATATGAACTATGTTGGTGACTAGACAAAGTGTTGCTCATTATTAGAACTGCTGCATCACTAAATCAGTCAGTTGTTAATGTAAGGGTATGAATGCGACTCACTTGTTTCCATCCCTCCGCGGTCTTACTTGCAGGTCCCATGGCGTTAAGCATAACCGCTACTTCTCCCCACTTCTTCCCTCCCAATTGCTTCCCCTGAGGGTTCGGGCCAATTAAATGTTTGGCAAAATAAGTGTGATGCCTCATGTAACTTATCATTTGCGAGCGCTGGGCTTTGCTCACTCGCTGCCGCACAGTTTTAGTTTCTGAAACCAAAGAATAACACAGTAGAAATAATTTGGGAGACATACCTAACCTAATCCTACATTTTTCACCAAGTATACCAAGATAAATTCAATCTGGACAACTTTTTGATAAACTTCACTTACAGGCATAGGGATCAAACAGGTAACATTCGCAAATTGAGCTCAAATGTCAGTCACCCACGCACAAATAAAGAGAGCCACCAACGAAACTCTGCGCCAAACGCCATATCCATCAAATTAGTTTTCCTTCCATCAGTCTGTCTTTGATGATCTAAGCGGCTGGTTATTTTTCCCCCCAAATCAGCTAAAGGCCCCCTAAATAATTGAGGCGTTGGTTGACTACAAAGTAATATCACAACAAAACTGATTTTAGCCATACTTAGAATTATCAAGTCCAATGTTTTCAGAAACAACTTTACGGTGGTCTAAAGCTTGCACAATGCACTTCCCCCCTCCCCGGATAATGAAGCTCTAAGGATGCCTATTCAGTAATTCCCTGAGCCTTTGCACAATAGTCGATGATTTGCTGTTTCGAGTTTTCTGAATCTTAAATTATACGCAACTCCTCCTAGGTCATATTCAATTCGAGACATCTCATGATATGCAATAGGTACTAGAGTCCATCCAAATACTCTTGTCCCAAAGTAAGTTCAATTGAATCATTCATAATCTGCTTACAAAGTTTTGCGTAGTAGTAGTAGTTGACAAAGAATTTGAGGAGAATCTCAGGGTGGGTTATATCATGTGATACTTTCAAGAAAAGATCTTGGGACAAAACCGTGTGCCAAGTTATTATGTAAGAATGGTGAATGATGATCTACAATATACGCAATAGATAGATCAGATAGATCCATTTTGGGAGGTTCACATTTCTTCAAAAATACTTTGAAAACTCACTGCTTTCAAAGACAAGAAATGGAAAGGACTAGCACTTAGTGGCTAATCAAACTTTTGAGACTATGTGCTCAGGGAACAAGAACTGGAATTTTGTCTCTTGCAAACTAAGTAGGTATGTGACAATAATTTCAAACACAAAATTAAAAGTTAACGAAGAAAGAAACATTGCTTCAAAACAAATTCCCTAAAAGGACAATGCAATACTTACTCATTTTGATTATCCTTTTGGTATATTGTCTTTGTATTTGGTATTATTCAATTGGTAGGTACACAAGTCACAAACTCACAAATTACAATATAATTTATTTAATATCAACGAAAGCGAAACACGTAAAATCAAAACAACATATCACCGGCGAGACGGAAATGAATAGTGTACAATGACAAGACCGGAAACCGGCGCATTGTTGCGCGGGAACTACTCAGCGAGCACGCTTTCTTCTTCTTCACTTGCAGTGAAGAGAAATCCGACTTGTAACGGGCTCTGTGATTGGTCCAAAATAAAACGATTTACGTCGCGCACAACGGCAACGTCGCAGCTGTATCTAGTCTACCGAGATTCAACGAAATCCAGTCTAATCGAATCTAATCACCTAATCAAACTTTTGAGACTATGTGCTCAGGGAACAAGAACTGGAATTTTGTCTCTTGCAAACTAAGTAGGTATGTGACAATAATTTCAAACACAAAATTAAAAGTTAACGAAGAAAGAAACATTGGTTCAAAACTAATTCCCTAAAATGACAATGCAATACTTCCTCATTTTGATTATCCTTTTGGTATATTGTCTTTGTATTTGGTATTATTCAATTGGTAGGTACACAAGTCACAAACTCACAAATTACAATATAATTTATTTAATATCAACGAAAGCGAAACACGTAAAATCAAAACAACATATCACCGGCGAGACGGAAATGAATAGTGTACAATGACAAGACCGGAAACCGGCGCATTGTTGCGCGGGAACTACTCAGCGAGCACGCTTTCTTCTTCTTCACTTGCAGTGAAGAGAAATCCGACTTGTAACGGGCTCTGTGATTGGTCCAAAATAAAACGATTTACGTCGCGCACAATGGCAACGTCGCAGCTGTATCTAGTCTACCGAGATTCAACGAAATCCAGTCTAATCGAATCTAATCACCGTATATCCAATCGAATCAGTAGTAAATCTAATCGAAGCATTTCAAAGATCGCACAAGTTCAAACCGGTGGATTGGATAAACAGTCAGTCTAATCTTTATCGAATATTTCAAGGATCGGCTCGCTGGTTGACCAGGACTAAGGTACACGTCCATTTACAATTTCAAAAATTCCAATTTCAATTATAATTTTAACAATTTAAGAGGTAATACCGACTTCACTGAACATTAATAGAATAAGTTTGTTAAATAGAATAGGTATGTTAACAATTCAATCACGAACTTCTATCCTCCCTCTGTCTTCCATCTGAATTCATAAATTCTCTTATAGAGTAATAAGGCCTGATCTTTAGGAACTCTTTCAACCTGTTCAAAAAGCCGCCAGCTGGTTCACCATTTTTAACAATGATTTTTAGTTCCACTGACAGCTTATTGAACAGGTTTTTTGCTCGCACAGATAGTGGGGCATTCATTTGGGATTTATCCTTATTTCTATTTCACAATCAGCCAGTAGATACTGGAAACCTTGTGGATATCAAATTTGCCATTAGTATTTTCCCTTAGGATATTTCAAATTTTCGACTTTTGGCCAGCTTTCTGGATCAAACACCACACGGTGCGGCATGCAAATTTGCCTTGCATGATTTTGAAGCGATCGTGCGTGTGAGACATAAATATGTTCTTGCGGGGACGAGGGACGCAGTGCTGTCATTTTTCCGGATTGTATCCGATTTTTCCCATTTCAATTAATGTCAAAGTTGAAAATTCAAAGGGAAATCTGGCAACATTTGAAGCACAAAGCATGGCTGTGGACACAGTAGAAGAATTCGGATTTCGAATTTATTGTGGATCGCTAAGTACCAAGTGCTGAGTGTGATTTCAGTGATGCCTCCCCTCCTTCGATCGATCGTCCACTTCAAACAGTTCAAACGGCACTGCAGCGCACACTAGACCAAAACATTAATTTTTATGGAAAAGAAATTTCGTCTTGTACTTATTTTTATTTAGAGTGGCAGTCTAATGGGTAACCTGCGTAACCACCATGGTCATCGTGGAGGATTTTTAGGTTAGCTTTAAGGTGCAATTTTGTCAATTTATTCCCATGTATCTTGGTGCGGCGCTCATTGAAGCCCGTGCCACACTTAAGCGAACGCTACTAAAAAAATTTGCGCCATGTATTTCAATGCAACTGGCCACACCATAGCGAACGCGTTCGCGAACGTTTTGGCATTTCGCAAGGGATTCAAGGTGTTTCGTCATCGATAGGGGACTTCCACTGATGTAATAGGTAGATATTGACCGATGAATGTCCTTGCATCGTTTAGGCTGTAAAAAAAAAAAAAAAAAAAAAAAAAAAAAAAAACCTATTTCTTTGTATTTTTTGTAATAATTCAGAACCATAAATATCACAATAAACAAAGTGACGCTCCACTTTCTTTTTTTTTATTTGGGAATCAATGACATAAATATAAGAAAAAATAATAGGAGAGCTTTCTAATAGCTTTGACTATAAAATGTTCATTTTTTGGGGGAAAAAATAACATGAACTACATGGATCACAAGTTGACAAAAGCGGGACGATGTACCGTGCAGGATACGTAGCGTCGCGTCGCAAGGTACGCCCCACCAAAACGAACGCGAACGTGAGCCCGCGTTTGCTTAGGTGAGACACGGGCTTAAATCGGAACACGCTTTCATACACTGTTCGTCGCTCCAAAATACACGGGAATAAATGGACAAAAGTACACCTTAAACCTAACCTAAAAATCCTCCATGGTGGTTACAAAGGTCGGTTACCCAGACTGCCACTCTGAATAAATGTATAGAACGTTGGTTTTTTGCTTAACCCTTGTGAGCCGAACCCCAAGGTATTTTACCAACGTATGGTACTGGGGGGGGATGGTTATGAAAATACTGTATAAACGGTTATTCATCAGAGGCTGTTTTTTCTTATTTTTTTTCTAATTCAGAGTATATTATGTAGTTGAGGTTATTCTCTCCTGAATGTTTGTCATCATTCTTCATTTTTCATCTCAGTTTACTATTTTTGTTTTTTTTTTATTATTATTATTATTATTATTATTATTATTATTTTTTCTTCTAATCGATGTCCAGTTATTGAAGTGTTTTGGTCCATTGCGCGTTGCGGCGCGGCGGCCGATCTGTCATCGTAACTCACCGTGCCATAGCGTGCCCCTTGCGCTAGCCGCCGCTTTGATGTCTCGCGCGGCGGCCGCTCAGACGCGTGACTATCACATTCCCGAATTTCGAATTCCCCGTCGTCGTCGAATCTTAATTTGTGCTCCCACCTGCCCATCACCCTTTGACTGCCGTCACGCCCTTTTCTCCCCCCGTGCGCCTTCCTCGCCGCCCCTCTCATGGGTTTTTGCGGACCTTAGCCCCGGCGCGGCGGCCCACTGCAGGGGTGCAGAAAATCCTCGATCACGCGATCGTACGATCGCGTGAAAATTGTGGACACTATAAGTATAATTGTGGACACTACGTATAATTGTGGACTGCCTGGAAGAAAATTAGTTGGTTTTTTTTGTTTTTTGTTTTTTTTTTTTTTTTAATACTTTGACCAACCAAATAATGTCTATTGGGTTAATTCTACATGCTAGGCCAGGCTAAATTTCGAGGGTGAGCGTTGTTTCGAGCTAAAATTTGAGTTCGCGCGTTAAAATAAGCCCCAAAAAAAAAAAAAAAAAAAAAAAATCAAAAATTGTGGAGGCAAAGAAGATTCGGCACCCCTGGCCCAGCCGAATAATATACATTATTTACTGCAGAAAGGGACAGTGATGAAATGTTTTTCCTCAGTATATGTACACATGTTTAAGTCAGTGGCAAAGTGGGGGGGGGGAGGTTGCTGCTAATGGAGGGTCTGAACACTCTCTTCATCCTCTTGACATCGAAAATCAATTCAAAGTATGAGTAATTTTTCGCGTTTACGAGAGTTTTTTGAATCCGTGTTGGCCACAGTTGTCGCATTACCAGATTCAACTGTGGCAATTGATGCATGAGGAAACATGCCGAGGAAATCACGATGAGCGCAATTCCATTGCTATAGATTCGTTTAGTATTAAGTTATTCACCAAGACATAGCCATTTAAAAATGCTGTTTTGTAGCGTACTTGATTGTCCAAAGCGAGAACTTTATACCATCTCTCTTTTTGGTGCGACGTATTCACTTATTCAGTGATTCGCCGCGCACATGGTGTTGACGTTGTTGGCGGCCGCGGCGCTACTTTCCGTCATCGTACTATCACAACTCTAAAAGTTTTGACTATCAATTAAGAAAAATGCCCTTGAAGCGGGAAATGTTGCTTTCATTACGTGAGAATGAACCACTTATCTCGAATTTCTGACTGTCAAAACTTTTTGGGTTGATACTTGATAGTCCTTATACACTACAGTGCATGCATGCAAATTGGTCTAAAATTTTGACAGTTTATTTCGCCGAAAAACAACATTTTTAAACGACTTTAGCTCCTACCTCAATCCTATTTTGACATATTTATATGTGTTAAACAAGACAAACCCGATTTCAGACCAATAACGAATTTGTTCTACGCCCAACTATTTTGGCCTAGAGAATTTGAGACCGAAATAGTTTGTCCTGCTCAGTGGCGCACCGAGAACTTCAGTTTGGTGGGGGTTTAACCGCAAATTCTCCATTTTCTGAGGCCTGGGGGGGGGGGGGGGTTGAAAGCAATTTTGGCCGAAGATGACATTTTTTAGGGCAAAATCTTGATGCTTAGGGGGTGTTTTGACCCTAAAACCACCCCTATCGCTGCGCCACTGGTCCTGCTCATAATCAGTCTGGCCCGAACATTTTTAGGCCAAACTAGTTTTGCCTGCACATAATCAGTTTAGTCCAAACATTTTTAGGCCGAACTGGTTGGGCCCAGGACAAACTGTTTCAGCCTAAACATCGGGAGTTGGGTCATTTCCGCACAAAATACGGGGGCTCATACTTTCCGCACAAAAACCTCGATTCTCATTTCCGCACAATTATTTTTATACTATGGCAACGCTGCGGGAGAATGAACTTAATTTTTATACAGGACATTGAACAATGTCGTAAAATGTAGGGAAATAGAAGGACTCACCTGTGGTAAAAGAAAAGTTTCTCGATCAGTAATGCACGTCAACTTGGATGGCAATTACAAGGCGAACCCATGGTTTGATCGGCAAATAGGTCCCAGACTCTGCTTCGAAGGTTTCAGGACATTTCGTCAACGACTTTTTGTCCGTGCGCATGTTTCGTCCAACTGTTTACGTCGCTGCGTTTTTTCGGCAGCAACATGTTTGTCCACTTAGTAAATAATGTCCAAAGTTTATTGGTCCAAATGAAAACACCAACTTCATACAGAAAATATTGCATAAATTGGGAAACATCATAATTTTGGTATAATTTTTGATAAAATTCACATGATTCGCCGGGAGCCTTATGAGCGGCAGCTGCGGGTTTTTCAAAAATTGTGACATTTTAAACAAATTTTGGAAACAGAAAATTTGGAAAAAAATGAAGGAAAAATAGAATGACATCGGTATAAGGACAAAAATTACTCCACTGAAAATGAAGTTAACAAAGCAGCACCTTCGCATCTACCTTTCATTTTCTTATTTTTAATGTTTCCATAAATTCTGTTCCTTGCATCATGATTATATTTCATACATGTTTTTAACTGTTGTCAAAAATTTTAAATGTTCAGTAAAGTCAAACATATGGACCAAAATAAACGCATGGACCTATCTTTTCTTGCCTTCATACATGCGTGGACGTAAAACGCCTAGACGAATTTGTATCCGGACAAAAAGTCGTTGACGAAATGTCCTATAACCCCTTCGAATATAAAAAGTAAAGCCTGGAAACTTTTACCCACTCCTCCTTCTGAGGTGTAAACTGGCCTTTTGTCAATATTATTTTGGTTTAAAAACGGCATTGACAGTCGTTAATCTGTTTATTAGGTACGGGCTTGCCCACGTGGAGGGAGGATACTTATTGTTAGAAGAAGAAATGTAATTTTTATCAATGTATGAGATGAATTTTTTCCATTCAGGAGGAGTTGGAGCGATTTTTTGCAGATTAATAAGAGCAGAGGAAACGTTGCCTCTTGAAAGTATTCCTTAAAAAATCTGAAACTCTTTGAAAAATAATGGACAGCATAATCAAGGACCGTTTCGATGAGAGGACTTTCATTTAAAGGTCATAGTACTTTAGGCGGGTCGCGAACGCTGCTCTATGAATTTTGGCAATAGGTGTCAGTGTTGTTAATCATAGACAAAATGGTCTGCAAATGGCATATAGGGTGTAAATGCGGATCGTAAATGGAACGATTTTCTCAAAATCCAGGGCTTTTGACGCGGGTTAAAAAAAAAAAAAAAAAAAAAAAATGTAGCTTTGACGTCCTCTCAGCAGATCGTCCGAACTATTTCCACGCAATAGATTTTTCTTATCGGTCAAATAAGTAGCGTAAACTGACTAGTGACTATAGGGTATATTCAAAGACATTATATCATATAGACGGAGTGAAACCTATACCGTAACATTGAGCCGGGTGAAAATTGCAATAATCTATTTTCACCGACACATAAATCCTTATACAGTGACATTATGGTTTCAATGTCCGCTAGGAAACCCAGGAAACCCGTTTTTCTTCCTGATGAAAGGACATGTGGACCATCTTCTGTATATTTGAGGTTCAATATGTACTCTTTACAGCTTCGTAAAAAATTTTGAATAGTTGGAAAATTTTTATCATTTATCGGTTTTTTAAAACCGCACTGATTCAAATTTTTGGAATTTAAAATATCAAACAGTGAATCAAAATTTTTGAGAAATTGAATCATCGGTGCTGCATCTTGAAACTGTTCTTCACCTGACTCAAGTAAAAATTGCAAGGCATCAGCAACTGACCTTCTCAACACTTGAACAGCTAGTCGAACATTCATTTTTTTACTCTGATATTATAGGATGTGCTTCAGCGTTATCTTATTTGCAAAACGTAATCCTAATGCTTCTTGCAGTTCATGTAACAAACTCAGTATCTGTCATAAAATGTGCCTACTTGTGGGATCAAACAGACACTTCTTGTCACCCAAAGCATTACGTACTAATTTGGCCATGTGACAAGTATCAAATAAAATGTAGATTTTTTTCTCCTGAAGCTGGATTCGAAAACCAAGTCACCAAGTTCTCTGGATCGTCCAACTTACAACCTAGTTCTCGGTACATAGCGAAATTGGTGGATGGAGCATCTGAGGTAACGGTTATCACTTTAATTCTGACGTCTTTTAGTAATGAAAGGCACTGAGTAATTAAATTTGCTTTCAATGCAGCTGGGAGACTAGCAGTTTAAAAAGTAGCCAAGCGGTAGCTTCCAGTAAGCAGTTACAGCCACAAGCATAATGACAAAAGCATTAGTAGCAATATCGGTAGAATCAGAATCAAATCCATTCCCAAAGTTTACATATCTCCAGTACTTACTTCTTTTCGTCCGTTTCAGTTTGTTGTATTGCCATTTCATCTACAATGAGGGATCCAGGATCCAATGGTAAGCTGGGGGCTTGACTCACACTTAATTTTCAAAACATTGAAAGCCTCACTGGTAAAACCGGGAGATCCATCAATGCTTTTGTACCAAGAGTAGATGGTCTTGGGATGAGGAAGCGATAAATTAAAACACTCTCGCACATATGTATACCCTCGAGGCGAATAAAAGTGCAGCGTTAAAGCGAATGTTCTCAACTCTTCTTTGTAAACTTTGCACTGTTTTTTCCAGTAAGTTTATTCAACTGTCTTTCTAACAATTCGCCATGAAAACTACTGACAGATTTTAAAGTTTCAAGGCCATCAGAGGACATAAAATTGTTTTTCTCAAGCGTGTTGATGATTTCAGTCATTTTCACTATTTTTGCCTTCTGTCGACTATTAGAGCATGAGTGTCATGCTCTATTGAAATCGTTTCTACAAGGTCAATAATGCTTTTCTTATAGGAACGGCATGGTTCGGGGGTCCGCTCGGGGGATCGCTTGGTTTCAGTATCGAGAACGGGTCCTCGAGGACCGATTGACTCATGTGATTCCGCCAATCCGGTGTCCTCCCAATTTGTCGCTTTTTCTTTGTGGCGGGAGTTTTTGGCCAAGATTGAGGTTAAGCATTTTTGGGAATGTAATTACGTTACTAATTTGGATCAGACTTCAACGAAATTTTCTGTATGAGATATTGGGGTTTTATATCAGAGGATTGTGTCCATGTTTCGTGTATTCTGCGATTTAAAATGCATTTAGATGATTTCAAATTTCCAATCCTGTTATTGTTGATTTTTCGGTCCGCAAAAAGAGTTCTTTTGGGGAACGCGATCGGCGTTGCGTTTTAAGGTGAATCCTCAGCGACCTGTAGTAAGATTCTCATCCGCTAGATAACGCCACTGTTCCGCGGTCCAGAAGCCATGCTTTTTCCCCCCCTTTTAAATCGTTAATTGCGAGAGCTAGAGTTAACTTTTCGAAAATGGAAGAACGTTGCGTTCTAGATCAAATCCTAAGGAAAATTTTAAGACCATTCCGAGCCATGGACGAAGATATAACTAAGGACTGCCGACTTCCTATCTCCCCCGTGTTAAAACCTGTTAGCGGGTTTTCGAGCGCGACCGCAGCGCTCCAAGCAGCAGTAAGGGTCAACTAAAAGCGAACCGCTGCAGCGGTGGCCGCTCCGGCTCCCTTTCTCCCATGCCTTCCCGCAAATGTATACCGTGTAGGTACTTTGAATCACGATTGAACGAAGGGAACAAATGATCAGCGAATTAAAAGGAAGCAACATCCGCTAAAAAGCAAACGTCTGGAGTTTTTCTTGAAAGATTCCTGAATTGTCGAAAATGTTTTCAGGGACTGAAATACTATAATCACATTTAACCCCAAAAACGGAATCAAACAAGAAAGAGTACATAGACATTTGTTTTATTAGTAGAGATCAGGCGACTCTTTTAATTTGCTGATGATTTCTGTTACCTTGCCCAAAGCTAAATTTTCCCTTGCTTTCGATCTTCCATTGAGATACTGAGTTATCTGATCCTCTTGGGTCGCCGACAACAGTTGACAGCCATGCCAAAACAGACCAACTCCAACAACGGTTTTAGCAGTAGCACAGCATGTGAGCATGGACACATCGCCAGGATCGCTCACTTGAAAGAGTAGTTCAGCTGACCGCTGCTTGGAGCGCTGGGGTCGAGAGAAAAACAGGACTAACAACAGTCGGCAGTCCTTTCGTCCATGGTTTTGCGACGACCTCCCTCCCCTTTGCCCTCCCCACGAACTACTGCACCCACGCCTACAACAGTTGCTTGCCGCGTTGTGCAGATTGCATGAATGATGTTGTAAATCTACTTCATCCCCAAATTTTACAGCCATCACGGATGCCACGCCCGCCACGGGGCTTCTACCCGGTTTTATGCGACATCGGTCATCGTGGCCCCGTGTTACATGGTAATCAGCGGCGGATTCGGGAAAAGGGACGCCCCCCCCCCCCCCCCTCACGGTAGCCTTTGCCTCTTTTCAACAGAAAAAATCCCATAAATTCCTCCCTGCAAATTTGAAAATTCATAGGCGTGAAGCCCCCCCCCCCCCCAAAAAAATTTTTTTGGATCCGCCATTGGTAGTAATTTTTGCGGCACACTACGCCGGATTCCCGTGCGCTTTCCCCCACTTACCTTTCTCCCTTATCTGTCAATGGGCGCTCCCCGAGGGGCGGCGCGCCCCCCCCCCCCCCAATTCAGAAAAATCAAAACTTTACAATAAAAAAGAAACGGAACATTCGAAGATCAAATAATAACGAAAGGAGTAAGAGTTAACAAAATTTATCCTTAGTTTACTTTACAATTTTAATTAGGGGCGTAATTTAGGGGGGGCAGGGCGGGAAGTAGCCCCCCCCCCCCCAAGCAGTGGTGCCCAACCACCCCCTTTCCACTATACAGCTCGCCCCCCAGTTTCAGGATTCCTCTCCCCCCCAGATCTGGACCTCCCCCTGATTTTTACCCCACCCCTTTCCCGATTCAGACGACATCATCCTTCCCCCCCGTCATCTCCCTCGCCGAAAGAAATTTTAAAATCTACTAGTATGAACGTGTCTACATTGGCAACTACCGTTGGCAACGAGAATTTTGCGAACTTCCTTGAAAATTCAGAATCCTCTGGTCGATAATTACATGATTAGAGAATGTATAGGCAAGAGTTTTGGTTTTGTTAATTTAAATAGGTTAACTCTTAGAATTCATCAGGACAATGAAAATAAAGAAGGAATAGTTGTACTTAGCTTTTTACTATTTCTATCATCTGATGCTGTCACTTTATTCATAATATCAAACACGTCAAAATAGAATTACTTTTTATAAACTACATGCTACAATCACTTACAATTTCTACCATTTGGAAGGATAATTGATTTATTTTCTATTTTGGGCGGAAGGGGGGGGGGTTCTCTAGACTTGCCCGTCTCTAGGTGGTGTCCCCTAGACCTTCCATTGACATTCAAAAAGTTGCCCCTCCGGGCAATTGTTTTGCGGGTGCCCATGTCTTTGTCCATAGTCTCTGAACCAGAAATTGAACGTTCTTCCGGTCTGTGGTTGCCTTCTTTTCTCATAAGTTTAGACACGGCCACCCTGTAAACCCCACAACAAGTTAAAAGTCCGCAATCCGCACCCTCGACCCGCAGCCACTATCAAAAGTAAATTGCCGGTTGACTTGCAGGTACTCTCCTCCTCCTCCCCCAACTTAGATTAGACACAAACAAAAAATTTAAAAAAAAAAAAAAAAAAAAAAAAAAAAAAAAAAAAAAAAAGTGAAAAATAGAATGTATGCCCCAGCAAAGGGCCCCCTCCACAGTTTTCCAAGAGAGGGAGCGACCACCTTGCCAGCGTAACTCCGAAAAAATAATTCCAACTGGGGTCCAAGTAACTCAAGTAAGGTCTCAAAATGAAATCAGATGGATCCAAATTTTAACGGCGAGTACCGGTAAGCTTACTCTTTTGATCGGTCCAAACCGGATTGCGATACATCGATTTACTCTCGAGATATCGATTTTTCAAAGGCGCGCGGTATAGGGTCAGAAATCTAAGATTCTCTAAAATCCGCGAATTTCGACTCTCATGGACCTAGCATGCGCCGTGAGAAGTCATCTGTGAGTTTTTTGAGTTCACATGAAGTTCATTAAGGGCCCTGACAAATGTCGGACCGATAAAGTCTATATCGGGGGGGGGGGGGGGGGCGTGGCCCCAACTCCAGCGTAAGTCTCACGTACAATGTCTAACTGCGGCCGCGGGAGGTCCCATAAGATCCGTTTAAAAACTTGGATGGATCTGAATTTTTTTCAAGAATTATCTAAAAGCTGAATCTACCGCCCAATCCAAACCGCAGTGCGCAATCCATCGATTCGTTCTCGAGATATCGATTTTTCAAAGGCGCGCGGTCTTGTCAGATCGACCTTAGAGGGGCGCTGGGCTGGAAAAAAGGCGAATTTCGTCTCTCACGAACCAGTCGTGTGCCGTATTATATCGGTTCCGCTTTTTTTCGGGTCCCAATGATGTCCCGAGAGGGCCCAATGCAGTTTCGAGCCAAAAAATATCATCTTAGGGGGGGAACTACTCCCCGTTTCAGCGTAACTCTGACAAGAAATGTCTAACTGCGGCCGCGAGAGGTCCTGTAAGGTCATTAAATAAACTCGGATGGATCTGAAATTTTCGAGGTTGTCAGTCACAAGCAAGCGCTTTCGACCGGTGCAAACCGAATTGCAATACATCGATTCACTATCGAGATATCGATTTTTCAAAGGCGCACGGTCTTGTCAGATCGAACATTGAAATAAGCTGTGGATACTCTGTATCCGCGAATTTCGTCTCTCATGGACCGTTTAAGCTCCCTTAAAAATCGAATGAGCTTTTTTCAAGTTCATATTACGTTCCTTAAGGGCCTTGATGAGTGTCGGATGACATTTGATCAATATTAACATTCATTTTTTAATCTGAGACAAAAAGAGCTGAAACCATAAAGACGAAGAATTTCCATCGTGATGACTTTGGTTCAAGCGAGGAAAATTCTATAGAAGTCCCAAATAACTAGACTAGACTTTCCGGCTTGCTAGGATTGGTATTAAGAATTTCCTTCCTGATGACTTTGGTTCAGGCGAGAGAAATCTAAAAAAGTCCCAAATAACTAAACTAGACTTTGCGGCTTGCTAGGATTGGTATTGCGTCATCCGATTTTAAAGGAACTATCACTATCGAAATCGATTTTCAAAACCACAGTATTCACCTCGCCTCGTGAACAACTGTTTCAACACGCTATAAGTAAATTTTCATTCCCACTTTGACCTATCAAGTTATTTTTACAGCGATCACTGTTATACAAACACAAATGCAGCGTTGCGATTGACTTTGTCGCAGTTTTGTACTATCAATATGGAACTCCACACTTACAATGATTTACGGCCGACACTCATGCTCTCTTTGCTAACACTGTTCCAGTGTTGCAAGTTCCAACTTGTTTTTCAATGTTAAAGTTTTAATTATTCTGTTTTTATTTTGGATTATCCGCTTTAATTTTTTCTTCCTAGGTGTATCTTCTTCATGTTCCTTCGTAGTTTCTCTGTACGACACACTTCGTTTCTTCCCTTGGTAAGCTCTTGGAACGGCAGCGATCGGCTTTTGCAGCCTTTGACTGCGCAAGCTGGCATTTTTATGAGCAATTACATTACAAATTAGGTGTTTCGAAAATAATATCCAAAAAAATAACAACTTTTTTGACCAAGTACCAAAAGTAAGTATTTATTAACCAAACAAATCTCACATGATCTCACGTAAACTTGCGTAAACACTTGGTAACCACCGTGAACACTCTTCCACTGCCGAAAGTGAAAAGAACAAACTGCGCAATTCGTATATATTCGTGAATACGAAGCCGAATCGGTTTGTTTGTCACCAGTTTTACCAAAGATTACCTTGAAAAGATTACCAATTTCAGTTTTGATGCAACCGTTGAGCAGGCTGATGACTGGTGATCATTTTTGGTGGACATGCTAAGTACCGCTAGTTTGCCTCAAGGATCTTGTTATGCACTCCGTTTATATGATATAATGTCTTTGGGTACATTACGCACTGGTAGTCTACACGTATGTACAATCCGCGTGCATCTCTGGCAACGCTGATTTAGTTTCCACCCAGTGTTGATAGATTGGGCTGAAAAAGCCGTATGTTTTACATCGATTTAAATGGGGACGATGCGGTTTTTTACCCT
This sequence comes from Trialeurodes vaporariorum, assembly GCA_011764245.1. Taxonomy (NCBI): domain Eukaryota; kingdom Metazoa; phylum Arthropoda; class Insecta; order Hemiptera; family Aleyrodidae; genus Trialeurodes; species Trialeurodes vaporariorum. The sequence continues at coordinate 50,417,539 of VMOF01000388.1, read as the reverse complement.
CGATCCGGCAACACTGTTTTCACCTCTCCCATCTCAGGCTATTTACCTTAAATTTATCAGGGAGGTTGAGTGTAAGCCGACTCAAGCGTCAATTCTGAACTAGCGCCAATTGAACGCGCATAAGGAAAGGTACGAATAAATCATTTTCACTCCACATACGCGACGTTTTTTATTCGTGAATTTGAAAGACTCGTTCAAAACGCCCGCCGCGCCGTCTAGTTTCGAAACCAGCAATATCCATGGCAACATTTTCACCATTTTGCATGTCTTATTTGTTCTATGAAAAGCCAACTGCTCGCAATTTTACCCAAAGAGGGATTTTCTGGGACGTGCTTTTAAGGAATTAGATGGAGGCAGCCATGATGGGAATCTCTTATGGACATCAGGGCTGCCGTTTTGCGTATAATCAATGCTATTTTTCATTCCACCGATGATTCCACCGGATGAGAAAAGATTACACAGTTCAGTTCAGTGTAATACTGTAATGAACTAAAATACTCGCATCTGTAATCTTTTCTCAACCGGTGGAGATGTCGATGACTTTAAAAAACTTGCGGATATTTTAATTAATCAACAGAGTTTCCACCGATTAAGGAAAGATTATAGATCAGAGTATTTTCGTGCATTACAGTCATACACTGAACTGAACTGTGTAATCTTTTCTCAACCGGTTGAATCATTGGTGAATAGAAAAATAGCATTGATTATACGCAAAACGGCAGCCCTGCAGGCTGATTCTGCCTATTTGGACGAGACGAGACGAGATAGCAAGTAACGATGAATCCCATTGGTTTAAAGGGCGTCACGTGACAGATTAGGAGCTTGTTACGAGTATTTTTCTCTGGTTACGAGCAATGAGCTATAACTTTAGAGTGGCAGCGGGCTGGCCCACCTTGTGCCACTCAGGGTAGAAGAAATCCCGGGAAAAAGCGGAATTTGGACGGCAGATTCCAAGGTTTGAGGTTAAATTTTGTAGGTCGTTCGGAATTTGGTGGGAATTTGGACAGCAGATTCCAAGGTTTGAGGTTAAATTTTGAAGGCCGTTTCCGGCGATGCCCGAGTTTATTTACGAAACGACCGGAAACAACCTACAAAACCTAACCTCAAAATCGATTTGTACGGCAAGATGGCGGCGCCCTAGGTAACAACAATGAACCAGCGGAACGTTCCTTGATGTGCCACTCTAAAGTTATAGCTCATTGGTTACGAGTCATGAATTTCAAAATCATGACTCGAAGCTTGCGCCAATGACTTCAAATCTGTCACGTGACGCCATTCAAACCAATGGGATTCATCGTTACTTGCTATCTCGTCTCGTCTCGTCTCGTCCAAATATGGAGAATCAGCCTGCTGATGGACATTTCCAATCGGGCTCGGTTTATTTGCCTCACTTTTTTTATACTATATAGTGGAAATCAGTTTTAAACGAAAGTGCTAGGTTTTGAAAGTATGACTATGTGGACACAGACATCGGTATAATAAAATTGTTTGGAAAGGATTCGCATGATAAAGAAACTCCCACATGACAGAAAAACGCAACATTTTCTCACTTGAATAGTTGTATTAGAATTTTGTGTCCAGGTAGCCACTCTGAAACACTTACACTTTCGTTTAAAACCAATTTCCACTCAGGGAAAAATAGAGACGGAGCACTAACTGGCTGCAGCAGAGGCACGCTGAATTCTCGCGGATTTAACAAAACAACAGTCAACATCCTTCTGATGTCGCATGGTGTTGAATGGTGAGCACCCTCCTCTCCTCTTCACCTTCCAATCCGTCCACCCTGTGTTTTCCGAATGTCACCGTTCAACACCATACGACATTAGAGGGGTGTTGACTGTTGTTTTGTTGAATCCGCGAGAGTTCAGCGTGACCTTAAATCTTCCCTATGTATTTTATTTGTCTCTGTTTCCGCTGGATAACTTTTGATTTAAGGTTAAAAAAAAGCGAGGCAAACAGACCAGTGGGCCGATCATTTACTTTATCGTTAAACCGATCGATAAAACTGTCTACGAGTGATGCTATTGGTCGAAAATTGTAAAACTTGGCTGTTGCTATGGTAACCATCGTTAAGAGTCTCGTTTTATAAAGGCTATTCATGAGTAACCTTTAAAAAACGGACACTATAACGATAGTTACCATATAGCAACGGCCAAGTTTTACAATATTCGACCAATAGAATCACTCGTAGACAGTCTTATTGATCGGTTTAACGATGAAGTAAATGATCGGCCCTCAGATTCAGATCGCCCATGCTATCACACTTTGAGATAGGACTTATAACATGTATGACCCCGTGACCCCCTCAATCGATATAGCTTGTTGGTTTTCATACAGCGGCATGGCGTGCAATTTGGCAACGTTGTACTTGGCCTATTTAAAACCATGTAAAAGGTCGAATTCGAGGGTGTTCGCCGAACACCCAATAGTTCGATACTTTTAATGGGTTCAAATGGAGAAAGTACAACGTTGCCAAAATGCAAGCTACGCCACTGTTTTCATACGTCACGTACACATCATCCCTGTCCTAGAGCTCAGGCGGACATAGGTAAATATCTTATTTGTTCCTATGACAGAGGGTTTTTACGCGGTTTGATTTTATTTCTTATCAACTCCATTATTCTTATTCTTTCGTCCATGTATCTGTCTGCTTTCAGATAAGAATGTAAGGGAGAAAACTCTGGAAAGAATGCGGAGGAAGAAAGATGATGCACTAGGTGTCATTTTGAACCTTATTGAGGTAAGACGACTCCTAAGTTCTATCACTCTTCCAAGTTATATGTTTGTTGAAAGTTTTTGCCGGGCGATTCTCTTGAACAATTATGCAAAAAATAAAAATAGGATTGAAGAGTGGTAAAAAGTTTCAAAATTAACTCCTACACCAACATGTATCCGAAGAATGTATTCACCAATAAGCAGGACTCAATATTAGTGGGGCGCACTGTGGTCCTAAATCGAATCCTAGGCGGTCAAAAATTGATCTGTTAAAAAGTCAGGAAAAAACTATTCTAGCTACTACACTCGTACACAGTCTGGCCATTATAAGTTCTGTCCCTCGCTAAAATCAAGATGGCGGCTAAACGACAGACAAAAAGTGTATGTAACTGTATGTATCAGGGGCGTCATTTCAAGTTCGGCTTGGGGGGGGGGGGGCAAAAAATCTTATGACCTTTTTTTTTTTTTTTTCTCATCATTATAATTTTCGGCTTTGTTTTTGCTCATCAATATAATTTTAGAGCCAAAGAGCCGTCTTTTGGGGGCAATAATCGGATGATCTTTTTTTTTCTTGCCCATCAATATAATTCGTGCCAGTTTTTGAGCCTGACTCCAAATCCTTGGGGGGGGACGCCCCCCCTAAATGACGCCCCCCTAAATGACGCCCATACTATGTATTCTAAAAGCCCATATCAAGAGCTATAAAACCATGTTTATTAATTTTTTAAATAAAATATCAGTTGCTTACCTATACACGAGAGTAAAAATGAGATCAACCTCGACAATCGACATGCCAAGTAACGATGCCTATTATTGAGTTACTGAGTTTGTTTATGGCCCGTTTTGAGCCCAGAAAAGAAGGGGGGAAACAAGAAAAGTGTGAATTTTTAAGAAAATTTTATCAATAATCTATTGCGAAAAGGTCACTTTATTTAGTGATCCTCTGGCTGGGTTATTCAAAGTGATCAAGTGATCTCCACGGTCAGTGGCGTACCGGAAACTTTGGGGCCCCCCGCGAACCTTCAGCCGGGGCCCCCTACATTTTTACACAGTGAATGGAGGGTCTATAAAGACATCCCCCGCCCATCTAGAGGGGGCTCGGGGATCCTCCCCTAAAGTTTTTTGGAAATTGAGTGCTCTCACGACATTTTTTCACGCAGTTTTAGCTGTAAAATTCCGTTTCTCTCCCAAGAAAGAAAAGAGCTGAATTTCTGTTTACTGACAGCCTTATGATATCCATTTAATACCACGGAAAACACTGAAAAAAAAAGTTCTGGCTCTACCGAATACATGCTTCGGGAAGCTGAAGGAGGCATATTCGAAGCAAAGTTCTGTGACTAGCGGGCTTTCCGTCGGTAGTAGCGAGCCACATGCTCTACTAGTCCCGAACCTCTTGCTTCGGCATTGCGATGTAGGCGGGCAACACTTGCAATGACATACAATTAGCAGGACCTGTCGCCATCTTTTCTCTGTTAAGTATCAGAGTAGAGCGGGTTCACTCTTGAAATCAATTCACTCTGAGAATTTGTCATCGGCGATCTCTGAAAGAACGCTATGTTACAATTTAGGAGCATGTTCACAGAGTTTGCTCACTTAACTAAGCGCGTCGTAAAGGGTGTGCGCCTCGGAGCGCTACCCTTATATACGCAGCAATCAGGCCTCGTAATCCACAAGCACTGAGCACCGCAGTGGTAACGCACTGGACCCCGGAATCGATCCTGGGTAGCGGCATGCTCTTTTTTCACTCTTCTTTATATACAATCCCGAAGCACGTGCTTATGTACTACCGAGCTTTGCTCCGCGAAGCTATCTGAATCAGCACGTGCTTCGGCTCTACCGGAGCAATAGGTGTACTACCGGAGCACAGTTCTTTCAGTGAATGCATGGCCAATTTACCATCACATCTAACAGAGGAACAAAGCAGCTCTTTTTAATTTAATATTACCTTTATTTATTTCCTAGTCTATTTTTATCTTCATTCTTCCTAATGTTATATTTTGTCAAATGCACGGGTCAGATGTTATCATGGGGCCCTAATTGGGGGCCCCCCCGCGCCGCGGGGGCAGCGGGGGCCTCCGGTACGTCACTGTCCACACTTGTCAATGCATTGCCTCAATCTCACGGCGAACTCGTTGATTGCGGCGAGCAAAAACTCAAAAACCTATAGAGAGTCCCGATCTATCACATCACAAGTTTCTTGAAAAAGCTATTTAGTACATTAGCTAGCTTTTTTAAAAGTTTCAACAAGTTAATAATCTCCATCGCACTACAGTTTGCCTTAAAAAGACTGACTATGATGGTGACGCAACTGTAGAGGTGTGCGATTAATCGGAAATAATCGAATATTCGATTAATCGATGGTCATACGACTTCGATTTTTTCGATTGTTGAAAAAATCGAAATCATGTGATTATTCGATTATCGAACGTGAATAATCGAAAAATCGAAAACTTGAAGAAATTTAAAAAAAAGCGGGATTTTTTCTTCTTTTGTCTAAAAAATGATGTTAAATCACGGAATAATCGACTTTTTTTTTCTTTCTTTCTTTTCCTTCCACACTTACAGCCATATTGGATGGGGTGTAGTGTTTTTTTAAAACGCAATTAATGGCTCAAAGAAAGATTAAACGGATGATATTAAGGGGCTTAAGAATTAAGCTTAGAAGTTGAGTTTTACATAAAATATACTTTAGTGCTTGTTTTATTTGAATCAACTAATTCTATTTATAAAAAATTTGCACTTATGCGCCTTGAACTCTAAACGCCTCAATTGTTTATTTATGAGGCGTTATTGTCTGGGCTCTTATAATTTACGGGAAAAAGTTGGTCTCAAAAAACAAGAAAGAAGGTCAATAGATAGTCAAAAAAACAAACATATTTTAATGTGAAATGTAAGTAAAAATGAAAATAGAAAAACGAATAATAAAAATGTACTGAAAATAGAAAAACAAACAATAAAAATGTACTTCTTAGGGATATAATACTTTCGAGGTAACGAATAATTTGCTATGCAACAGTCGAAGAAAGGTAAGCAGTACTTACAGTCTTCAAAAGGATACATTTTAAAAACTGGTGCACTGTTTAAAAAAATAACACTCCCAGATAAAATGCACATACAATTAAATCAAGGTAAACAAAAATGAAACTAATGAAACGAAGAAAGAAAACTGAGAGGTAAAGAAAGTCTCGTGAGAGTTTGACTCAGACTTACAAAATACAAATCAAGAGTATACGAATATAACGTCACGAAAAAATTAAAACTAATGGAACGAATAAAGAAAACTGAGAGGTAAAGAAAGTTTCGTGAGAGTTTGACTCAGACTTATAAAATACAAATCAAGAGTATACGAATATAACGTCACGAAAAAATTAAAACTAATGGAACAAATAAAGAAAACTGAGAAATTAAGAAAGTCTCGTAAGAGTTTAACTCAGACTTATGAAAATACAAATTATGAGAATACGAATAGGACGTCACAAAAAATTAAAACTAAAGAAAAGAGGAAAAAAATGGCAAGTTCAAAGCCTTAAATGAAGTCCAAACCGAAACGTTTGCCCAGGACTTCTTGAAGAAAAAATTTTTGGAATGAGAGCACACTGGCATCAAAAAAATTAAAACTAATGACTCGGACTAACGACCCTTAGAAAATATAGAGACTAATGGCACATGAATAAGGCAAAAATGATTCTTAACGTCTAAACAAATGGACAGAGTTTAGCAGAAGTGCACCAAGTGTTTTTTTTCATGAGCCCTGAGACTCATAAAGATACATGCAAAACAGGGCTCATGAGAAAAAACACTTGGTGCACTTCTGCTAAACTCAGTTCAAATATTAACCCAATAATTCAAAGTAATATAGGCACAAGCTACAGAATAAAATAAATTAAGAACACATAACTGCACGAGAGTACGTAATGTTTTGTGTTGGTAGGAACACATAAAAAAGAAATGGAAACGATAAAAAACCAGAAAGGTATTTGTACTTTTATCGATAAGGCAATATCAATTTCGGTATCACAGATTCCATAGAGATGCATCAATCGAGCTTAGAAATAATAACTTAGGAACTTTTGAACTTTTGAGTCGAGACCGCTTTGAAGTTATTATATTTCCAGTCTTAGAAAAGAGACGTTCAGATGCGACAGAGGTACCAGCACCGGGAAGAAATTTAAGAGTCACTTTGTGTAGCACAGGGTACTTGATCTTTAACCGCTTTTCCCATTCTTCAAATGGATTGCTTTTCCTGTTTGCGAGTGGCTCGGCTATACAGGGTGTTTCAGACCACCCGTCCACTATCTTTTTAGCGAAAACGGCGCAAGATAATGAAATTCTGACGAAATCGACCCCAAAGAATTCAGGGAAAATATTGCCGACCCCAAAAAACGGCCCCTAAGGGCCTATTTGGGCCCCTAAAAAGGGCCAAATTGCTGTTTCTCAATGTTTTCTTATGGGGCGGGTGTTTTTTTATTTCAGAAACGAATCGTACGCCTGAAAATAAGCATATTTTGTTCAGGGCATTATTTTCAAAAAATGACCCTTTCTCAAGTTAGGGGCCGTTTTAAAAAAAAATAGGGGCCATTTTGAATCGCTCGCTGTGACCTTGAAAATTGACGGATTTCAAAAAACTAAAAATATTCTGAATCAGCAGATCAAGGGCTTTCATTTGATGTATCACAACCTTATTTTCTGCGAAAAGATATTTGGGGCCCCCTCCCCCCTAAATTTTGGGGCTTTGGGGGCCGCTACGAAAAAAATTTCAAATAGCAAGGTATAGGTTGTGATACATCATTGGAAAGCTCTTGAAAAGACGAAAAAAATGGTCCAAACCGGAAGTCAATCCGATCATTTTAACGAGAGTTACGGCCTGGCCTCTCCCCCTCAATTTTGGGGCTTTGGGGGCGGGGCCCCTTTGAGTAAAATTGGAAATGGCAGGGTACAAATTTTTAAAATCATTCAAAAGCCCTTGAAATGACAAAGAAAATAGTCCAAACCGGGTCTCAATCCGATAATTTTAACGGGAGTTACAGCCATTCAAAGATTTGAAGTATTTTTCTCGTATTGCGGAGGATTCATCGAGGAGGCCATAGAAAACACAAAATCCCGCAAATACGAGAAAAATACTTCAAATCTTTGAATGGCTGTAACTCCCGTTAAAATTATCGGATTGAGACCCGGTTTGGACTATTTTCTTTGTCATTTCAAGGGCTTTTGAATGATTTTAAAAATTTGTACCCTGCCATTTCCAATTTTACTCAAAGGGGCCCCGCCCCCAAAGCCCCAAAATCGAGGGGGAGAGGCCAGGCCGTAACTCTCGTTAAAATGATCGGATTGACTTCCGGTTTGGACCATTTTTTTCGTCTTTTCAAGAGCTTTCCAATGATGTATCACAACCTATACCTTGCTATTTGAAATTTTTTTCGTAGCGGCCCCCAAAGCCCCAAAATTTAGGGGGGAGGGGGCCCCAAATATCTTTTCGCAGAAAATAAGGTTGTGATACATCAAATGAAAGCCCTTGATCTGCTGATTCAGAATATTTTTAGTTTTTTGAAATCCGTCAATTTTCAAGGTCACAGCGAGCGATTCAAAATGGCCCCTATTTTTTTTAAAAACGGCCCCTAACTTGAGAAAGGGCCATTTTTTGAAAATAATGCCCTGAACAAAATATGCTTATTTTTAGGCGTACGATTCGTTTCTGAAATAAAAAAACACCCGCCCCATAAGAAAACATTGAGAAACAGCAATTTGGCCCTTTTTAGGGGCCCAAATAGGCCCTTAGGGGCCGTTTTTTGGGGTCGGCAATATTTTCCCTGAATTCTTTGGGGTCGATATACATTGGAAAAGTTTCGTCAGAATTTCATTATCTGGCGCCGTTTTCGCTAAAAAGATAGTGGACGGGTGGTCTGAAACACCCTGTATATTGACGTAATTGTAAGGGTAATCCACCTAGATTAATTTCTGAAGTGCTTTCTTCTGAAGCTTTTTTTTTTCTTATCATGGTGGTCCCAAATACTTTTCTTTTCGGGTTTCTTTGCCTCACACTCGGTGACGTTGGGTTCCTTCGCTTTTTCAAGCTCAATTTTACTCATTTCTGATTTAATTGCAGCAATTGCATTTGTGACCGCAATGGGATTTTCAAAGTTAAACCTCTTGAAACGAGGATCCAATATGGTGCTAATGGCTAGCTGTCTCTGGTCTTCAACGTCATGAAATCTTGATGTCAATTCAACTTCGAGCTCTGTCTTTAGTTGTTCTACAGGAGGCAAAGTTGGATTTATTGACAGTAATTGCTGATTTAAACACCAAAGCATAGGTATTACCAGGCTAGTTGTGGCGTATTTCTCGCCGCAGAGATCCGTTGTTACTTCTTTAAATGGTTGGAGAATCTCAATGACTGATTTTATTAGGGCCTGATCTTCTGGCCCCATGACTTTTTCTACTTGATTTGACTGTATGAGGGTAGTGTTCAAGTGATCAAACAGTAAGTCAAATCTCTCTAGCATCTCAAGAGTGCTATTCCAACGTGTGATGATATCTTGCTTCACCTTAAGCACCTCCGCCTCGGGAACTTGTGCTTTAAGTTGAAGTTCTCTCAAAAGGTCCGCTGCATTAACTGTTTGTTTGATGTACGTAACAATGCTTTTCACTTTGTTGATTATTACCTTCACTTCAGGGGTCTGTTCAATAGATTCAACTACAACCAGATTTAGTTGATGTGCAAAACACCACACATGTTTTCTAATTCCCACCAGATCTTGAGCTGCTCTGCAAATTTTTGCATCACCATCCGTTGCAAAACATATAATTTGGGTTCGCTTAATTTTCCAGTCGGCTAACAAACCTTCCAAGACATTCAATAAATAAGCACCTGTATGCTTATCTGTCAACAATTCACATCCTAAAATGACAGATTTGATGCTTGAAGAGGAGGAATCAAGATAGTGACCGGTTAATGATAGATAGCTTTTATTATTGAACGCGTCTGTCCAAATATCCGATGTTAAAGAGAAGAACTCCTCCTTATCAAGTATCTTCTGCATTTTCTTTTTCAACTTCTCATACTTCTCTTCCAGAAGTTCCGCTACTTTCTTCCTATTGGGTGGTTTGTAATTTGGCAAAGTGATACTCAGTAGCTTCCGGAAACCCTCGTTTTCCACATGGCGAAATGGCAGACAGTCTTTCGCGATCATAAAGAGGATTCCATTCGTAATTTTTGACCATTGAGGATTTCCCTCTGAAAAAAAAGTAATGGAAAAACATGATAAGGTGATGTGTTATAAAAGAAAGGCTTCAAAAAATCATTATACAATTATTGACAGATTTCTGTTTTACCATTCCTCTCAAAATTTTTTGAAAGAGTTATCTACCTATAACCAGTTTCTCAGACACTTTGAAACAAACAAGCTTTTTACCAACTGTCAATTAGGGTTCGTATTACCATGGCTCCTTAAGTTTATTCCATAACCTCCCCCAACCAAATTTTCTCGCAAATTTTTCTCAAAAATTGCAAAAGCGCCATTAAATGAATCAATAATGACAGAGTTATTGTTCAAAGTCTACAGTTCTTCGCAACTTTCCATTTTCGATTTGCGATCCCATAACTCTCCAGGTTTTATACCTAACAGGTATACCTGACACGAGTCTACTACTTAGTTTGAAGTATTGTGCTGAACTCACCTTTCATCGATTCTTGTCTACAGAATGCATCCTTTATTGTCTCTTGATTCTCCATGTTTAAGTTTACCGTCTCACTGCTTGGCTGAGATATAGGTTTTTCAGCCTATTGGTAAAGAAAAAAACATCTTATGTCAATGAAAACATTTTTAAAAGGGGCTCACTTTTACAAGCAAGTTTAAACAATATGATTATGCTCAATACATCAAACATTTTTGTGAGATGTCTCGCTTCCAATAAAAACAAATTGGAATCAGTACGGAAAAATTTACCTCACATTTTTCATCCTCTAAAGTGCCCACTCTAACACTGTAGTTGCACGCTCAAATTCTGATTCAAATTCCATTCGAAACCGAGTTCATCAAAAGTCAACGTTGAGCATTGCCAACATCCAAGATAAACAGTTTTGTACCAATGCTGATTTGGTTGTTTTGTAGGTTGGTACGACGTTCAAATTTCTGCGGGCTGCAGAAATTTAAGCCACCGATCAACAGCATCGCTCAACAACACATCAGGAACTTTCTGTTTTGAGCTTCATTCAAGGTTATTTTTTGAGTAGGTTGGTAATGTGAACAGCTGACTTCCCATTAGAAAGGAATTTGAATCAGACTTTAAGCGTGTAACTAGAGCTTTAAATGATAATGAAGGGGCTCAACTATAGGTAAAACTGAAGAGGAGGCAACCCGAGCCCAATAACCTGATTTTTCTATTAGTGTAGCTGCGGTCTTTCCTTCCTTGATGTTTACCATCCGTGAACAGTGGATTGCACAGAGTTGATACCAATTTTTTGCAGCCTACAGAAAATTGATAGTAGACTGTGAGCAACAGGCACCGAATTGGTGGAAAAATGTTAAATGAAACTGATGGTGTAACGAGTCACAAAGACTTAAAGAAAGACCGCAGCTTCCTCACACAAATTTACATCTACTAAGAATAAAGTGCATCTCCTCTCCCTCTCCTTACCAATCGATTCCTAGGCAGACATTCTGAGATAATGTATACTGCGTACAATTGTACATGGATCCCCTTAAGAGTAGACCAATAATGCCTAGTAATAATATGATACTTTAAACACAGCACATACCTCCTGCTTTTTGGCTTTTTTCTCGGGTTTAAAAATGTCGTAGAGAGTTTTCCTCTTCCTTGTTGAAGCTGCTATCTCGGGGGAGTCGATGATCTCGACTTCATCTTCATCCACTTCTCCGTCTAAAGAAGCATTAGTCTCAGTAGGAGCGATTGTTACACTCACAGTTCCATGCTGAGAAACCAAGTGGCTTATCATGCTTGAATTACTTTTACAATATGTAAAAGTATTCTTACACAGGTTACATTGCACTTTCTCGTTGGGCTTTTGCCCCACCTTCTTGAAAAAGCCCCATACTTCGGACTTTTTGCGCCCCATACTTATCTTATCAATTTGCACGAAACATAATTAAATATTTAAAATTAGAAAATTGCCTATGAGGGACTGTCATTGAGTCTAAATTTGGCCCAGGGGGGTAACATTGGCCCAGGAGGAAAAACCATTTGTGAAGCTGAACAGTTTTATTATTTTAGCATGTTTGGATATAGAGGTTATCACTAACCAACTGACCTGAAAACACAATCCAAACATGCTAAAATAATAAAACTGTTCAGCTTCACAAATGATTTTTCCTCCTGGGCCAATGTTACCCCCCTGGGCCAAAGTTAGACTCAATGACAGGACTAGAAAAGTTTAGAAATAATACAAAAGTCATAAAATATTAACTCAAACAGAACCTAAAAAAAGTGGCGGGACTATGAAATAAAAAACATTAGTTTTCTTTCGATTTTCGATTATCAATCGATTAAATTCGATTATTGGTCATCGATTTTTGGCGGCTTCGATTATCAATCTTTCGATCTTTCGACTTTCGATTTTTCGATCATTGAAATAATCGCACACCTCTACGCAACTGTGGAAAAGATGACTCCATGAGTGCATCAAAGTGGCACTAAAGTAAACATTTTGATGATAACATTGGTCATGTTTTGGGATCTGCATACTGATGTGAGCAGAGTATGCTGATATGGTCTTGTCATGATTTTTCTCTCTGATTCTCGAGTTAGTACCGGATAATGTTACGCGGGACCAGTGGCGTCGCGTGCCACCTGACAACAATGCTACTCCTCCATTTAAACTCAATAAATAAATCGATTTTTCCATGTGCACTGTGCCCCCCCCCCCGAATTCGACTTATTACATGAGTTTAAATCGGTTTAAATGGATAGAATACAGTGTTGCCAAATTGCACGCTACGCCACTGCGCGGGACGATTGCGCTGCGCTTATCTATAGATAAGCGCAGCGCAATCGTTACTGAGAGCTCCCTGGCCGATCTGTTTTTGTTCTGACTGAGGTTATGAGATGAGACCGTTGAGTGTTGCATTGCTGGACTGCATGCGCAGTAACTCACTGTGCAGATTATTCCGTATTTGGCACTACTTTCAAATTTACGGGGAAACTAAAATACCAAAGTTTTTTCAATTAAATATCAACAACCGACGCGAATCGAATTTCCGTTACGACGCCATTTTTGTTACTGAACTTTTGAAATGCCCCAGCGTGCCTAGATTTGTTGAAAAGTTCGGTGATCGTAACCGAACAATTCAATGAAACACTTACTGAACGCGAGACCGTGATGATCACGGACCGGTTCGGTGATCATAATTAGCAAGTTGGGTGACGGTCAACGTATATATCGGTAAATCCATTTACCGAACGGTTCGGTGCTCATCACCGCGCGGATTTCTTTCCGTGTACTGAGCATCGTTATTTGGCATGTCGATAAGTTGATCTCGTTTTTACTCTCGTGTGAGCAAGTAACATGAAAATCTGATGAACAACATGGTTTACTATAGTAAGAAAGTCTATCAGTTTTGTAATAATTATAAAATACATGGTTGGCATACAGAATATGTTGAGCAAAATTTATGGCTAAAACCCATTCTCACACCCTCGTTGAAGAAGTGTTCATTGGCTTGAACGGAATACTTCGAACTTACCCTAAGCTGTGGGGGGGGGGGCTTTGAAAATAGCATTCCTAAATAGCTGGTGCATTGAGAATAATTAAGAATGATGGAAACCGCATCATTATAAGTCGCAATCAGCAAAAATGTTTAGGGGGGGGGCGTTGATTTTGAATGACCCTGATGCACGTAGCTCCCTCCATGAAAACCGTCGAATTCCTCGTTGGCCGTGATTTGGTCAATTTAACTGGCAAACTTTAGACGCAATCTTCAGAAGCTGCCGAAAAATTATAGAACGCCCTCCTATGATCGTGTATCCGATTCGTGTGACATTCGACTGAGAAAACGTCGTTTTCTATTTTTATGGCACGAATAATGGAGTGCAATTAGAATTTAAATGATGCGAAAATAGGTACGAGAACTTGCTTAATTAGATAACAGTTTATCATGTTTCTGACCCATGTTTACTGCCCACTTTGTGAGAATGAGAAACTTGCTTGGATGATCTGAAGAAACTGAGCCAAAAACATGCCTTGTAATCTTACATCGCGTCGTCCGTCGTCATCTGCTGATATTACCGGCACATTACATCAATGTAAGCGAAACACCCCCCCCCCCCCCCCCCATGACGTGATGATTTAATTTGAATTTCAGTGTGATTAACTTATTATATAGCACTGACATGCTCAACATCGACCATTAGAGCTCATGGTAGGTAGCCAATCATCCAATCAACAGTTTTCTTTCTCACCATTTGAATAGGTCTGTATTTGCTGCAGCGTTATGGAGGGTCGACCTCGACAACTATGTAAAATTGCGCATAAAGTACATTGAAATCATCGAAAAGTCTCTAAAGCCTCTCATTAACCCACTAAAGACATTCGAAGAGAGATTCGGAATGGCGGCCCAATGAACGGGTCACAATTTGAGAGTTTTCTGTATGTATATTCACGGAGACAAATTTCTGATTGAAATTACGGAACGTAATAAGAAATTGGGGTCAAAAGAAATTCCTTTTAAAATAATGAGAATTCTTATTGATTCAACGAGAATTACCATTGGTCCAATTGAACGTTCTGATGATTTAGAAGAATCACAAGAAAGAATCGTTGGATCAATAAGAATTCTTATTATTTTAAAAGGAATTTCTTTTTACCCCATTATCAATAATACGTTCCGCAATTTCAACCAGAAATTGTTTTCTGTGTTGTGTAAGATGAATCACTTTTCTTTGCAAATAGAAGTTTGCGATTAGATAGGACTCCACTATTGTGACCTACTTATTCGACTGTCATCTTTAATTGTGTTCTGCGCACTTATTGAGTCTTTGAGTCAATTTTGGGACTCTTTAAGGCACCCAACGGAGTTATTTCCAACTGATATTGTACTTCAGGAATGACCCGCTATGTATACAGGGTGAATCAGAAACATATATCGTCCTTGTAACCACGTATTCTAGAGGTCAAAATAAGACTTTTTTTTCCTATTAACATGTGTCCGAAAAAAATTATGGTTTTTTTGGAATAGCTACCACCATTATGAACCAAATGTCATGAAAATTGGTGTCCAGGGGTAATTTTTAGTGGAGAATCCAAAAATGACCTCGAAAAGTTCGAAAAATACGTCGGACTACACTTTTCAGGCAAGCTTGTACCTTTAACGGCACAAATTTTATGTTACGGATTTGAAATTTGAAAAATAATTACTGGAATCAAATGATGGGGAAAACTATTAAGAAGAATTTTGGTCCTTCTTATTTTATTCGACACGACGCGTTTAAAGCTAGATAATCGCTCCACAAGGTGGAAAAGTCAGCGCTTTTACTATATTGGGCGGCCCGAAGTAGCAGCGGGTTGCATAATGCATACTAACTGCCGATGGTAAAAGCGCTGACGTTTCCACCTTGTGGAGCGATTATCTCGCTTAAAACGCAACGTATCGGAAACTATCGGTTCTTCCCGATAGCTTTCCCCATCTGATTTCAGTAATTATTTTTCAAATTTTCAATCCGTAACATAAAATTTGTGCCGTTAAAGATGCAAGATTGCCTGAAACGCATAGTCAGACGCAGTATTAAAATACCGTTTTGTAACGCGTGTGAGAGTTGGGGATATTAATAATAGGACTAATCTAAATACTTAACCTTAACACACACTTTATAAATATATAAAGGATAACACTTACACTAAACACAGAGATTATTAAAGAAAGTAACTTACGCTTTGAGTGGTAATCGATCAGTGAGTTGTTCAAAATTGGCCGGGTCCCTACCGCGGCCGGTCAGCATAGATACGCTGGGTCAGCAATGATGATCCAGCGTTGCTACATGTCACATTGTCACATCTCCTGGGCCTATTTAATTTCGTCCCGAAATTAATGCGATGTTCCGATGGTTCGGGGAGGCTGGAGAATCGGTGAAGGGCAGCGTGACTTTGGCGAGCTGAGGGGCGAGAAGGTTGCTGCCACTATGACGCGATGTGTGTGTGTGTGTGCGTGAAAGTTCAAGGCTAAGTTTCCAGAGCCTTTCCGACCATTAATACTCCCTTTTCCTTACCTACATGATAGATTAACCTATTTTTTTTCTTACTTCCTACATGCAATAGCTTATGCAATAGATTAACCTACTAATTTTTTTTTTTTCTTTTCTCTCAAATCATATGGCTTTCGCGAGTTTCTTCTTTTTTTACAATTTTATTTAATATGCCTACATATCTAATTATTTTATACCCTATAAATATTAAAATTGTAACTAAAATAATGGTCAGGGACATGTTTCCTGAGTCCCGTGTTGGGTCTAGTAGTTGCGACCGGGAATTTTTGTAGGTTTCTAGTTTGTGCAGGAGAGTAGAAAATTTTATTTCACCGCGCTCTGTTGCAAGATTCCTTTCTATTTCGTTCATAAGAGTAGGATTTTCTGATAGCTCTAGTAGTTTTGGCTGTTCCGATGGTTGTATTATATCTGTAATGAGGGGAAATGATATTGAGGAAATATTTAAATTAGCCGTGGAGGAAAGTTCATAATGTGGCAACAGCTTAAAAGTGGGTGAATTAATTTCGCACTTTTCGGCGTCTTTCAGGAAACCACTTCCTGAAATTTCGTATCTGTAGGTTTTTGAATTATTTCGGCAATTAATGGAAATTATTCGTTTATCTATAAGGGTGAAAAGCCAATTGTTTTTTATTTTTATGAGAAAATCTTGGTGTAGCTTAAGTATAACTTTTTCGCAGGCGGTTGGTTCTTGAGACATGAATAATTCATATTCACATGTGTGAATATGTTGTGAATAAATGGGGGTTTGAACGGGGCATATCATGGGATTGGTCCCTGAGCATTTTCTCACCTGATTATCAGAGAGCAAAGTGTGAAAACTTCTATTTTTTGTGATGAGGATGGTGGGGCTTGTTATCCATTTAACGAACAATTTAATTTCATTGGAAAAAACAGGGTAGGATATTATGTTAAATCTTTCGTAGTGCGATTGGGCACCTAAAATTGGGACTTTGATTTTTATTATTAGTGTGTCCATCGTAAATTCCACTGAGGCACGGCTTGATGTGTAAAATATGTGGATTGCATCCATTGTTACTTGGTTTACCAGACTTTCATCATTTGGAAGATTTTCCCTGATTTTCCGCAGTATGTTGAAAAAATTTTCGGGGGAAACTAAGAAAGGATCTACTTCATTTTGAAAGGCTTTATCTATGGCCAAAGATAGGTCCCTGATTGTGTTTGCTGTTTCCATGACAAAAAATTGAAGTTCTCTTATGTTTGCCTCTATCTGTGCTGACACTTTCAGCTCATTAATTGATTTTGCCTGCCTCATTAGATTTTCGTTAGTCAGGTTTTTTATCTGATTTTGGGTTTTTATGAGCTCTGTTGCCAAGTTTTGAATTAATTTAGTGTTATTTAACACATGACGCTCCATATTATCTATGATAACGCTTTCTTGGCTTCTTTTTAATAATATTTTTCAGGGGCGGGTAGTGCTCAAAATTATTCGGTGGAGGCCCGTCTTGGCCTATGCTACTGGTCTTGTTGCTTCCTTTTTTTTTCGTTTTTCCGCTTTTCCTCACAACTTCGGCGACTTCGCCAGTCCCTTCGCTGCTGATTTCTGGGATGTTGCTATCTACTTTCGTATCGATCACGACGTCCGTGGCATTGGAAGCACCAGCAATGTCCACTGGACCTCTGCTAATCAATTCTATGCTATTTGCGGGGGCAGCGAACCTCGCGGTGGAGATGATGCTGGTTTCCTGCTGGATCTTATCTCGTGATACGTGATAGGGGCTGGGGCGCGGTTTAAAAAACCGCCGTTGATCGCCGTAATATTGCCGTGGCGGGAAAAGCCCCTCTTTCCGCTGCCGGAGCCACTTAGTCGAGATTTCCTCGTCGTTATTTGAGATTTTTAGGGCATAGCTAATCAGGAGGTTTGGGGGCAATGGATGCCCCACATTGTTTTTGATTCGCTGATACATCTCCGAGTGTTTCTGAAGAATTATGTCAATGCTTTGAGTGAGTTTAAAATCCAGTTTTCCTAATTTTGTTTGGCCAAAAAAAGTGGAAATATCGATAGTAATTAGGCCTGAAGATATTGAAATAAATTCTGTTTTAATAACTGAAAAGCACTCAACATTTTGCGTCTTGTCTCGAAAACCGCCGCGTATAAATTCGGCAGTCGACGCGAAAGTTATGACTATTTGAATGTTGGCAGTTTGCCCCTCTCTAATTTCCCTCTAATTATTTTTAGAAAAAGTACACATTTGAGGAAAAACTACTATCATGAATGTAAGTTATGAAAGTACAAAAAATCAATTGTCATGAATACAGTTGTTTCCGCACACATTCCCATCATTAAACGCGGATTAGAAGGATGTCTGGCAAAAGCCATTGCAGGTGTGTGAAAAGTTCAACCGTTCAACATTTCTTGATGACTTTTTCAACAAACGTCTAAATAATGGTCTGCTTCTACAACATAGAATAGGTTAGGTTACATACTTTTGTTACTTGTTTATGGAGGGTTGATTCTGATGTAAAATCGAGTGAAAATCACATTGCGAGAGCATCAAGTTCAAGTAGTCTCAAAATTCACTCAAAAACCCACGGATTCAGCGACCCAAAATACATAGGAATCGACTCTCAGATATAATTCTCCAAACTTTGCAAGCTAAAATCCCCTGTTACCTGGACTAGTGGGCGAAACCGGCCATTCGAGCAGTTGACCGTTCCGCAGAATGACCGATTTTTCGGCCAGTCCGCGGAATGGCCTGGTAAAATCTGTCTCATTACGCCGACTTATTATTTTTTTTTATATCGACGACTCATGCATTTAATTTCATACATTCGCATACTTCCATTCGGCCATTCATCTATCGATTTATGTAAGTATTTGCTTTGTTCTTTCATTATTTAAGCACTTATTGGATTATACAGGGTGTAGACCAAACCAACCGGATAGGGGATTTTTTCGAAAACTACTGAACTAACTGATTTGGAACAAAAAAGTCAGATAGAGAACTGACCCCAAATTTTCCGTCTTTGATATTTTCAAAAGCCCCCAATAGTCCCTTGGGGGTTTTTTTGGGGGTGAGGGGGCTCAAAAACATGTTTCAAGTTTTCTCGAAAAAGTCTCCAAAAAACAAGGCTGGCGATAGTGAGAAGGGTTTCCTTTCTTCTGCGAGCACTTTTTGATTGGCCTGATTATAAAATAATGGATCAAATTGGCATATGGTGATCTGGTGGTCCCCGGTTCAACGCTCTTCACTTAAATAGCCTATTTTTACTATTTAGATCCTCTTTGCAAAGTCAGCTTACTTTCGTAAATCTAGACAAGAGGCAGCTCCATTATGTTTTCAAAGCTCCTTCAAAAATCCATGATGCTACACCATATCCTACAGGTACGAACAGTTACCGATCTAGCACGGAGCACTGATTTCGCATGCCTCCAGTTTCAGGGCCCGCTTTTTGTTAGGTAAACAGTCTAGCGTTTATCCAACGATGATTCGAAACTACATCGCTGACCAATCAAAAGTAAGGAATCGCATCTTATGTGATATTCGGAGAATCATCCGCATGCCGTGAGTTCCAAACCAAAGTTGTTGGGTGCGGGAGAGCAAAACTGTAAAAAAGACTTGGGGTTTATTCCCATTTAAAAATGTGCCTACAAAGCAGTTATAAAAAAAAAGATGGGTTACCCGGGACCGCAAAGCGTACTTCATGGTGGGAGGCTAGCCTGAAGCTACTCCCTCCCCTCCCCTCACACTCATGGATTATTCCCGTTTATATGTATTATTGAGAAGGACAGCAAAAAACCTGAAAACAGTATTGATGAACAGGAAAAGAGGAACTTTTCTCTATAAGAATCTAGTCATAATACCATAGAATTTTCTCCAAGTATTCAAGAACTCCACTGTATAGTGTATAATGCTAGAATTCTGGTAATGGTTCTAGAAATTCTTCGGTTGACATATCGGTCCGTTGAGCTTATGATGGTATTATTGCTATCTCTTTTTCTTCAGGCTATAGTTTTTACCGTTCTCTCTCTCTCTCTCTCTCTCTCTCTCTCTCTCTCTCTCTTTCTTTCTCTCTCTCTTTTTTCTTCCTTTTTTTTCTTCTTCTTCAAACCCATACTATCATTTGTAATTCTAGAAAGACATCATTCAACTGTGAAATAAGAAACTGGCACCAGAAACGAACAAACTGCCGACGTATTTTGAGAAGGGGAAAGATAGCGAAAGAAAAACAAGAAGAGAGAGAGAGAGAGAGAGAGGGGGGGGGTGAGAGAGAGGAAGGGGGGGAGTCAGAAGCGGGAGTGAAGTGGAATGAAAAATGTGACAAATATTGAAATTATATTAGTTTATTCGTGATAAAAAAAAGAGCATGAAGCGTACACAGTTAAACAAATTGTGAGTAGGAAGGGAATAAGGGGAGGTGATATTAAAGCTTGTTTCTGAGCCGCTAATGAGACGATTAAAGCTGGAATGGACGATCATCGACCAAGACATTGGATTTAATTAAAAATAATAAATGTGAAAGCGAGCTAAAATAAGTTTTTGCATCAGAGTCAAGTTGTTGGCATGATGTGAGCATTGGAGGGTCATGGCTCATGGTGCACGCGCGGGCACGCCGCGCACCGCACTTTTGGACCGAGTCTCCAAATCTATAAAATCTGCATCATTTCGAGTTTTAATAATTCCCACACTGATAAATGATGGACTGGGAAATACGAGTGTTTCCCAAAGTTGACAAATGAAGGTTTAAGGTGCGGCGGTTGTCAGAAAATGTCATTTTGAAAGTATTTTGCGTAAAGTTTAACCACGTTTGAATTTATTCATCAACCGCATGCCTAATAAATAATCAAGGTTATTCTTTTTTAATCATTAAAAACTGCCACCAAGAGCATTTTTACAGCTTTAACTTATTTCACAGAATATATCTGCTAGAGGTCGTTTCAGAAGTGTAGGCACGCCCAGACCGATAATATTTGAAAATTTTCACCATTATTTCACTCATTACAAAATGAAAATTTATGGAAATGCGTTTGAGCGCTAGCTTTTTATTGAGGAACACTTTAAAATCAAAAGTTGAAAGTCGGCTGCTAGTTTTGTTCTGATTTGAAGGAATGGAAATTGAAAATTCGCCAAAGACTATGGTCTAGGTGAAGAGAACCTTCAGAGAAAACTCCTCGATCTACACTTCTGTACTTTATAAATTTATTTGTGCACAACAGGCCAACAAGCACCCCGCAGTTCTAATTTAGTGTCGCGTTTGATCCAGGAAATGTTCTTTTTCCCTGCTCACAACCAATTCACTTTTCGGTTTTAATGCCAGTTGGAATATGTTAGCGGGGTCATTAGATTGCTCTTCTCTCGATCAATTTTCTCTAATTGTCGACACAGTTATAAGTGCTATTGGTTGCCAGTCATGGATGAGTGCTTTTTGATTATAGTACTTTATTAGGACATGTGGCCTTCATTGAATTTCACAAATTCTTGAAAACCTGCTTTTCCCCCAACAACTCCTATAAGGGAAGTTTACCAATGGATGAGGTCTTCTCTTCTATTGACTCTGCGTGGGACGATTTGTTTCGTTTTTTTGAATTTTAACTCAGTTTTAAAGTTGAAATAAATAATTATGACAGAAGACCGTATCCAAGATGTTTGCCAGTTTGGGGGCAAAAAAAGTATACGCCGCGTGCAGTGGCGTAACCGTGGGGGGGGGGGGGGGGGGTCTAGACCCCCCCCCCCCCTTGACACCAAAATTTGTCCTAAAGAAAGGTCATTTTTGCGTTTTCAGACAAATTTGACCAAATTAGTATTTTTGGACCCCCCCCCACCCCTTGACAATTCTCGGAACTCCAATCCGGACACCCCCCCCCCCGAAAAATTCCTGGCTACGCGACTGGCCGCGTGGGGCATTAGCGGATCCAGAAATCTGACAATTGCGCGGCCTACCTATTTAATAGTATGATTAACAATAGATTCTTGGATGGGCCATAGCGTTGTGACTAATCGATTGTTTCTCGTGCAATGGGGCTCTTGCAGACTTTTGCTGTAGAGGATTGAAGAGTTAATTTTTGCATAAAAACCTGTTAAAATGTCGATGAGTATACACTAAAAAATCACGAAATTTACTTTCAGATTCGGGCTTAATGGCGGTTCAACGCAGGTATCATGGGACATTCCTATTTACATTGAGACATATCTCTATGTTTCCGTAGAGAAAGTGACATAATAGACAGGAATCTCCCATGATACCCGTGTTGAACCGCCATTACGATATTGTCGTTACAGCAGTTATGTGAGTTTATGACTGAATTTTAGATTTTCTCTGTGTGATTTTCGTGATTTCCGCTGGTCTTTACATCAGATTGGACTATTTATTTGCCTGTAGCGAAAGTTTGCAAGAGCCCCATTCAATGGGAATGATAAAATCGTCAGATTGCTGGATCCGCCAATGTATGGGAACAATTAATTAGTGGGAGCTCATGCAATTTGGCAGCCATGCTATTGTGCCATTTAAACCTTTTTCAAAAGTATCAATATCTTAGGGGTGCGGTCGAGCCTCCTGAAGATCGATTGTTTTGCATCGACTTAAATCGTAATTGCAATATTTGTTAGGTACCAGATTGCACGCCTCTGCTTCTGAAACTGACTGACGCGCTGTCAGTCACATCGAACTGAATACACGGAAAAAAAAACTACGGTGAAAATAACCATACGAATACCTGATTTTGGCACCTGCTAGATGTTATGGTAATGTTAACCAGAAGTATACTATGTTTTGGCTAAGTACTAGGTGATGTTACCTGATTGCATGTCGAATTTACTCAAAGTATCGGTAAATGTACCATACTTCTGCTCAAGTTTACCATAACATCTAGCAGGTGCCAAAATCAGGTATCCGTATGGTTATTTTCACTCATCTTTTTTTTCCGTGTACGAGGGTGGATTTTAAAGTAAGTTTACCTATTTTTTTTTCTCAGAAACTATCAATGCTAGAAAAAAAAACAAACCCAGCGTTGAAACGTACGTACTTTCAGCTTTCTAACGAGCTTTAGTTTTTTAAAGGCCAACGCGTTGCGGAGATATCGTGGATTTTCCCCACCCGTCACTCCTTCAAACGTGCCCACCTTTTCACGCGCTACAGAAGACTGCGAGTTTCGGCAGGCTATGCTTTTACCTTCGGATCAGACATCTCAATAACAATCAAGTGCATGTGATTTACTGAATAGACTGCTCTTCTACTGATCAAATAATCCAATTTGTATTGATCTTCATACTTTCGGCCAGTACTGAAAGTGTAATCATCATGAGTTGAAGCTGGATCAACAGCTGGCGTCAAAACCTGGTTCTGGAGTATATGGGGAAAGAATTTTACGACGGCTGAATACAGAAATGTTTGCACCAATATGAAAAATTCAAGAATCTAGCGGGTGACTATGTCAACAAATGAGATGAGACGAATAATAGCTCTGTTTTACTTTTTCAAAGTCTTAAACTCATGTTTTCTGTGAAGCTCCGCAGCGCGTAAAAAGGTGGGCACGTTTGAAGGGGAGACGGGTGTGTAAAATCCATGATATCTTCGCAACGCATAAGCCAAATTTAAAAAACTGTAGCTCGTTAAAAAGCTGAGGGTACGTACGTTCCAACGTAGGGTTTGTTTTTTTTTTAACATTAATACTTTCTGAGAAAAAAAAATAGGTAAACTTACTTTAAAATCCACCCTCGTATGTACTTTGTGTATCATTATTGGTTAGTTTTTATCGGCGTTGTCGATATGTACATATATCTTCACACATGTTCTCAAGATACAACAGGCGCTTGCCATCGCTGAAATGTAGATTATTTCTGTAATTCTTATATCAACAAATTGAGTTTTTTTGAGTGCAGACGCGTGTTCTATAAATTGTGACAAATATGTCATTAACTCAATCTCGTCAAAATTTTTGTTTTAAATTCGTAACATAATGCCTGTCAGGTGACCTATGTCCAAGAGCACCAGTATTTTATGGTTTCAACGAATTGTAATTATATTGGATTCTCCCTTAACCCCCCCCCCTCGTCGGAAGGAAAATGAAAAATTTCTTGCGGTTTTTAATAATTTTAATGTATTATACATTAATATGAGAAGTCTTCTTTAATTAGAATTATTCGAAAGTGTTGTACCGCGGGGAAATTTGTTGATATAATAAAAAAGTCAGTAAACTTGAATTCTGGCGGTATCAGTGCCAATTTGGCAGTCGGCGGCAGCCGTAGCGAATCCCGGGTTAGTAGGAGGAGTGTTTGGGGAGGGGAGGGGGAGGGAGGGAGGAGGGGAATGGAGGGGGAATTTTGAGGGCTCTCGCTCGCACTTAAATCCTCTTTTCTTGCTTATGTCGCTTATTAAGCAATGAGCAGACGTGAGGCTTTCGAATTTGTCGCGCCAGTATTTCCTTCAATTTTCGAAGCTAGACTTCCACCAACATGACATATGCTCAAACTTGCTGATCTTGTAATTTTACTGTCCCCTCCTATCTTAAAAGAACTGCGTTACGTCCTTAGTTTCGTAGAACGCTCGTATGTACGATATGTATGCTGTTCTACCAGTTGTAGTTCGGACAATTTTGCAAGCATGTCTCTTGCCGTTTGACTTTATGCGAAAGCATCGATTTCTCAGGCATTCAATGAATTTGCGCAAGATTGATTATTTTAAGTAGATTTAAATGGGGGGGGGGTGGAATCCATTGTTGCCACATTAAACGAGCCGCTACTTTTTTTTTCTCTCCTTCTTTGTTAAAACAATTACAAACTCTAAAATTAATGGTCAAAAAACATCACAGACAAACAAAGGATTAAAATGAGAACTAGACCAACAATAAATAAAAACTTCCGAGACGTTTCGGTGCATTCTCAGCACCATTATCAATCGGGAAATTATAAAAATAAAAACAAAATACTCAGAACGAGGAGCACACTCAAATATGCTGGAGGCTGATTATGAACGGTCGTATCGTAATGCTATCGAGTCGATGATCGAGTGCGTGTTATCTTATGGGTATTGCCATTCCGAAAGGTTTCATTCCGATAGAAACCCTCCCATCTCTGCGGAAATTCTCCGATAGCTCAGGAGTCATCGGAGAATTTCTGTAGGGATGGGTTTCTATCGGAATGAAATCTTTCTGAATAGCATCACTCATAAGATAACACGCACTCGATCATCGACTCGATAGCATTACGATACGACCGTTCATAATCAGCCTCCAGCATATTTGAGTGTGCTCCTCGTTCTGAGTATTTTGTTTTTATTTTTATAATTTCCCGATTGATAATGGTGCTGTGAGTGCACCGAAACGTCTCGGAAGTTTTTATTTATTGTTGGTCTAGTTCACATTTTAATCCTTATGTGTTTAATTTCAATGGACAATCGTCAGAGGAGTTTTTGCCTTCCTCATCACTCCTCACCAGTGGCGTCGCGTGCAATTTGGCAACACTGCATTATAACCATTTAAACTCATGTAAAAGGTCGAATTCAGGGGGGTGCACAGTTCACAAGGAAACTTCGATATATTTAAGGAGTTTAAATGGAATAGTCGCATTGTTGCCAAATGGCACGCGACGCCACTGCTCCTCACTTCATTCTATTCAAAGACAAACGGTCGACTCGTGTTTATTTGTCAGTTGTCGGAGGGATAAAATCGGCCTTCAAATGGTAACTGCTCGGATCCAGATAAAAAGGGCCATGTTCTCTTCATAGAAGAACAAAGGAAAATGACAGAAAAACGAACCAACGACGACTTGAACCAGTGGCGTCGCGTGTCATCTGGCAACAATGCAACTGCTCCATTTAAACTCATTAAATATGTCGAATTTTCCTTGTGCACTGTGCACCCCCTGAATCCGATATTTTACATGAGTTTAAATCAGGGCTGCTGTTTTGCGTATAATCAATGCTATTTTTCTATTCACCGATGATTTCACCGGTTGAGAAAAGATTACACAGTTCAGTTCAGAGTATTACTGTAATAAACTAAAATACTCGCATCTGTAATCTTTTCTCAACCGGTGGAGTCGTCGATGACTTTACAAAACTTGCGGATATTTTAATTAATCAACGGAGTTTCCACCGATTAAGGAAAGATTATAGATCGGAGTATTTTCGTGCATTACAGTCATACACTGAACTGAACTGTGTAATCTTTTCTCAACCGGTAGAATCATCGGTGAATAGAAAAATAGTATTGATTATACGCAAAACGGCAGCCCTGGTTTAAATGGATAGAATACATCGTTGCCAAATCGCACGCGACTTGAACAATAAATAAAACAGGAACGGGTAAAATGCTGGAATACAACCTAAATTGGCGAGGACGTTTTGGCTCAAATAGAAAAATGCGAATGCGATTTGAGCCGAAACGTTCTCGCCAATTTAGGTTGTATTCCAGCATTTTACCCGTTCCTGTTTTATTTATTCTTCACAGAAGATATAAATGCTTGCATTTTTTTTCAAAGCGCTGGATCCTGCGGAATCCGCAGAGTGATCGACCTTTGGATAGGACGGGGAAATTAGACACAAAGAATACAATGTAGAAATATTTGTAGAATCGTTGGCTCATAGTTTTAATACAGGGTCATTCTAGGTAAAATGGAGCGCCCGTTACTTTTTAAAATTGTAATTTTGAAACAAAGCTTGAAATCGTTTTCTTTACTGAGATGGAGCTGACAATGAGGTGGTTACCTCCGACCTTGGTGTTGGTTTAAAAGTTCAAAACTTTAAGTTTTACAGCCAAAATTTCATTTTTAAAATGTAACGGATGCTGAATTTTAACCCGATATGACCCCATAAGAAAAAACCAACTCCTCTCTTCAAAATACATATAATGATTAAAACTAGACTCACTTGCCTGGAACAGAATAAAGGTCTGAAGCTTCAGACCGATTTACGTTTAAGGTTCGAACCTCGCTTCTTATTGGTCAGCCAGCCGTGCATTTTTGAATCATCGATTTGATGTATACGCAAGATCGTTTGTGCCAAACAAAATTTGGGTCTGGCAACTAGAGACGTGCGTCGTGCACGGTGCAGCAACGTGCAAAAGTGCCGTCAATCGAGCGAACTCATTGCTCCGTGATAGATCCGTAGCTATTCGTACCTGTAGGATATGGTGTAGTATCATAGATTTTTGAAGGAGCTTTGAGAAATAATCGAGCTGTATCTTGTCGAGATGTGTATGTATGTAAGTACTTACGAAAGTAAGCTGATTTTTCAAAGAGGATCTAGACTAGATGTAGACAAATGTGTATACTGTCCTGTTTTGGATTAAGAGCATTGGGGGCGGGGACCCATAAGTTTTTGGTTTAACGAGGCCAATTCAGGTCATTTTATTAGCTATCGCCAACGTCAAATAGGAAGCATTTACTTTTTTTCTTATTTCTACGATTTTTTTGTTAATTTATTTTTCATTTTTTTTCCATTTCTACGATTTTCTCATTTTTATTTTTACTTTTATTTTTACAATTATTTTTAGGGCCTTTGGATCGACGCGATATTCCGTCAAAGCAGAACTGACCCAGTGCATGCATGACGTGATATCAAGTCGAAGCAAGTCAATGGGTTAAATAAATCTGAATCTGCAAAATAGGTCAGGAGGCAGGATGAGAGTAAAAGTAAAAGTAACTGAAAGATTCAATGTTTTATTGTTTATTTAACAAATTTCCATTTTCTGCATCTTCCGTTCTTTATCATGAATTTATGATCATTTCTATAACTTTGATTTGTGGTTGCCTGGCATCTACGTAGACTACATATAGGTACTGACGAGTAAGTGTAAGAAATGGCAGGCCCGGATTTACCCTTGGCGGCGCTCTAAGCCCGATATTATTATCGGCGCTCTTCTTCTTCGTACCGCCCCCCCTCCCCCAGAAAATTTTGAGAATGTGAAGTCCTTGGGGAGCATTTTAAGACCATTTCGATGTCAAATCCAAGACTCGTTTTGGAGGAAAATAAAGTCACTTTTGTTAAAAGGAACCCACAAAAGTAGGTACTTACATTCAGTTACTAAAAAGGATCGTGTTTTTAGTTGTTGACCTCCTTTCCAGCCTGATGCCTGACCAAAAAGAGGGAACTTATAGTTCCAAACCAAAACTCAAAAGTACAAAAGGGTCAGAAATCTTGGGGGGTTCGGGGGCTCTCCTCCAGAAAATTGAGTAAATTTAGAATCCATAGGATGCATTTCGAGGCTATTTCGATGTTGAAGGCAAGGTTTATTTTGAAGCATGAAAGCGCTAAGACTGAACTCACGCGCCGCGCAGCGTGCGCGGCAAATCCTGAAAGTTTCAAAGTTTTTGCCGTCGGGCGACTCGGTATGCGCTCCTTGGACCGCGGCGCCTCTATAGGCCCGGGCCTAATCGGCCTTACGGGCAGGGCTGCCGTTTTGCGTAGAATCAACGCTATTTTTTAATTCACCGATGATTCCACCGGTTGAGAAAAGATTACACAGTTCAGTTCATTGTATGACTGTAATGCACGAAAATACTCTGATCTGTAATCTTTACTTAATCGGTGGAAACTCCGTTGATTAATTAAAATATCCGCAAGTTTTTTAAAGTCATCGACGACTCCACCGGTTGAGAAAAGATAACAGATGCGAGTATTTCAGTTTATCATAGTCATGCTCTGAACTGAACTGTGTAATCTTTTCTCAACCGGTGGAATCATCGGTGACTAGAAAAATAGCATTGATTTTACGCAAAACGGCAGCCCTGCTTACGGGAAATCCGGGCCTGAGTAATAGACGAAGAATCATAATAAACGTATTACTTCACTAAGCTTCTAGACCTCTCATCAGTTCCTCTTCTTCTGCATTATCTGGCCTAGGCTTTATGCGCTCCTCACCCTCCTTGACTCTGCTAAACGTTGGGCCTTGAGGAGGCATTTCTTTCCCTTCAAAATCGTCAACGACGCCCGCCGCGGCCGTGGGCCCGATCAATTGAAGAACGACAACAAAACACATCAGAAACACAATCGGACGACGAACACAACTCGAAAGGATCATCGCGAGAATTACTTATAATAACGATACAAAATTTCCTTCGATGATTCAAATTTATCAGCGCGGCTTTCGTGAGTTTCGATCAATCGTCATAATTATTAATTAACTGTCTTGATTAGTAGTCGTTTAGGTTTTGACAATTCATAAAAAAACGAAATAAAACAAGACAAAACAAACTGTAGATTGTTGTGCAGAAAGTTTGGCCGGTGTCAAATCGTGTAGGTTTTATAAGAAATCTCGTATCGTGTGGAATCCGTTGATTTTAACTTAAGACACTGTTGGAAAGAAAATTTGGCTTGTTTTAATTGATTAGTGTGAGATTTGTCGGTCTTAATAGAACCTGTAATCTTTAGTAGTTTCATAAAACACTCTATTTCACCATTGACGACAACTCGGTGTAATCTACTTCTGCACTTTATTAATTTACTAGTGCACCACAGCTGAACTCACACTCCGCAGTTAACTTACAGTGTTGTGTTTGTTCCAGGAATTGCTTTTTTTCTTTTTGTTCCCCTGTTCCCATCTAATGAACAGATCAGTTTTTATGCGCATGTTGGATGATGTTTTTAGGGGGGGGGTGATTAATTGCTTTCCTTTTGATCCATTTTCTCTGTGTGTCGTCACAGTATTGTTAGTTACAACTACTATTGGTTGCCAGTCAAATATTTGCAAAGTGCTTTTTGATGAGTATTTTATACTAGGCCATCTAGTCTTCGTTGAATTTCATAAATTTTCCTTTTATGCTTACCTGCTATTCCCAACAACATGCATCTAAAGGGAGGTCCGTCAATGAATCAGGCTCTCTCTCTCTCTCTCTCTCCGAGTGTCTCAGCGTAAGACGATTTGTTTGCGTCTTTTTGAATTTCAATACCTATCTTTGTCTCCTTAACAATTCTCAAACATTTTGCCCGGGTAGAGGCGGCACTATAGGGTCTACGCGCACCAGCTATACAGGATATTGAAAAACTGTTCCAGAATATTTCAGGGGCGGATTTTACAGGTCAAAATAAGACTTTTTTCCCCATCAACATGTGTCCGGAAATGCCCCCCTTTTGAGCTACAGCCCACCAAAGTTTTAAAAAATTCACGGTTTTTTTGGAATAGCGACCACTATTATGAACCTAATGTCCTAAAAATTGGTGTACCAGGGTAATTTTATGTGGATAATCCATTAATGACCTCGAGAAGTTCAGAAGTTGAGTCTGATTGTACTTTTCACGCAATTTTGTACCTTTAACGGCACGAATTTTATGTTACGGATTAAAAATTTGAAGAATAATTACCGAAATCAGATGCGAAAAACCCTCAGAAAGACTTTTGATCCTCATTTGTTTCCTTCGATACGACGCGTTTTAAGCGAGATAATCGCTGCCAGGGGCGGACTGGGGCAAAAAGGCCCGGGGTGCTGGGGCCCGGGATTTGGGGAAAGGGGCCCCAAATATGTACTGGTCCAGGGGGGAGAGGAGTGGACATGGAGGGGCCCGGGGTGCTGCAGCACCCCGGCCCAGTCCGCCCCTGAATTCGCTGCACAGTGTGGAAAAGTCAGCGCTTTTACCATGAAAAGTGGCAGAGAGTATGCATGCAACCCGCCTCTCCGCTGCTTCTTCGGGCCGGCCGCTATGGTAAAAGCGCTGACTTTTCCACACTGTGCAGCGATTATCTCGCTTAAAACGCGTCGTATCGGAGGAAACAAAAGAGCATAAAAAATCTTTCTGAGGGTTTTTCGCATCTGATTTCGGTAATTATTCTTCAAATTTTTAATCCGTACCCTAAAGTTCGTGCCGTTAAAGGTACAAAATTGCGTGAAAAGTACAGTCAGACTCAACTTCTAAACTTCTCGAGGTCATTAATGGATTTTTCACATAAAATCACCCTGGTACACCAATTTTTAGGACATTTGGTTCATAATAGTGGTCGCTATTCCAAAAAAAAACCGTGAATTTTTTAAAACTTTGGTGGGCTGTAGCTCAAAAGGGGGGCGGGGGCATTTCCGGACACATGTTGATGGAAAAAAAGTCTTATTTTTGACCTGTAAAATCCGCCCCTGAAATATTCGGGAACAGTTTTTCAACACCCTGTAGACGAAAGTCCCCTAATGAAGTAGCGGCAGTGAAAATTGGTGATTGATTATTATTCTGGTTTCTAAGCTGTCAGTGCATAGAACCAAGCCCGTCACAATATGGGGGCGCTGGACCCATGGGTTCGGGGCCCGGCGATCCGTGTTTTTTTGTTTTTTGTTTTTTTTGTTTGTTTTTGTTTTTGTTTTGGTTTTTTTGTTTTGTTTTTGTTTTTTTTAATTTTATTATCTTCGATATAAAGCACGTTTTGTCGCGCCTTCAAACTCTTAGGAAAAATGTAAAATTATGTTATTCAGTTTGGAAGTATATTTTTATTTTTCTCGTATTGAAATTAACTTGCTCTTTGTCTTTAATATCTTGAAATTTACCATGGGATCTTTAGCAATAATTTAAATTTAGATTAGTTTAATTTGAAAGCGTTCGATTCTAAATGGCTGGAACTGATGGTTTGGAAGGGAATTGTTAACAAATTTCTCGGGGTGGGGGGTTTGAGAGGAGGGGGGAAGGGGAGCCCTCCATCCCGCCCACCTCTCATTAGAAAAGGGCAAAGGGGGCCCCGGGGCCCGCGTTAGTAAGATGTGACGGAACTGGACTCCTCTATCGATTCAGTTTGGAAAATGGAGTCGGTCGCTCTCAAGGGTTTTCATATCTTTTGAAACTGGAGTCACTTCACTGGCAACCAGAGACAAATAGAGACCGTGCACTCCCTATTCTTCCCGTGGTTGCGCGCGGTGTCCACTTTTCGTGAACTACTTTTGTCGGGACTCATCGGCCTCAACAATCAACCTTCGCATAATGTTGGATGGTGAAGCTCAACAAAAGGCTGTGATTGGTCCGCGGTCTCGGAAACGGAAACAGGTTTTGCTCGGCGAATGCAAAATACGTGCTCATCAGTCAACATTATGCGAATGTTGGCTGTTGTTTCGATGAGTTCCGAACAAAATTGAACCACGAAAAGTGGACACCGCGCGCAGGAATAGTGCAAGGTCTCTATTTGTCTCTGCTGGCCACTCATGGCTATGTAACATGGGCAAAAAGGTGATGTCGGCAAAACCCAGCTTGTGACCCCTCTATCCATTCAGCTTGGCAAATGGATTCGATCGCTCTCAAGAGTTTTATTATCTTTTAAAATGGGGCCGCTTCACTGGCAACTCATGGCTATGTATAGAACATAAGATTTTCAGTCCGTTTTCCTACATTTAGACCGTTTTTCGAAAAAAAAAATAAATAAAATAAAAACCAGGGTTTTACAAGGAGAAACATTTAAAGTAGGCATCTATATTGTTACTGAAAAAAAGAGAAAGAAAGAAAAAATGGAAATCAAGTTTTTTTTTCATGTCTTTTTGGCGTTTCCTTTTGAATTATTTCTCTGTCAAACAGTTTATTAGTTGTTAAACATAACCGATAACAAGACCCTCAATTAGTTAACGTCATTCCGCGATTGACATCACACTTGTTACTCGTTGTTCAATCTGATGTTTACTTGGTACGCCGCCAAAATTCTTGAAAGAAGTGTTGGAAAATTGTCTGATAGAAAATTCATGAGCGGATCCAGCAATTTGGCAACCATGAATTCACCCCATTTGAACGTATGAGAAACTATCGATTCTTGAGGGGTTCATGACCCTGTTACCAATCGATTGCTTCTAATGCATTCAAATGGGAACAATACACAGTTGCCAGATTGCTGGATCCGCCTTTGATAGAAATGCGGAAGGGTTGCGAACGAGGATCGACAAAAATGAATGAAATGTATGATCCTAGCGACCAGTTGTAGCTCGTGCGATTTGGCAACCGCGCAATTTTCCCAATTTAACTGAGGGGAAACAATCGATTCTTGCGGAGGCTGATATACTCATGAAAAATCGATTATTTTACATTTTTTAAAATGGAAAAAAAACCACCGTTGCTAAATTGCACACAAAAATTGCGACTTTGCCTATTCGAAATTAATAAAGAAATATATATGAAATAGGTAAACCCACAGCGTAGAATAAGAAGAGGAACAAAAGCGAAAGTGCAACCTGGTTTGGGTCGTGGTGTCATGGCCGACCTGGTTAGTACGGTGGTCCACCAGCATGTAAATGAAAATAAAGTTATAATGTTTTCTCAGGCTCAGGCATCGGTTCCGCGCGCGCGGGCTTTTTAAAATGGTTCCTCGCGTACTAACCAGCTAAGCAAAGCGAAGCCTGTCCGAGCAACCCAGTGTCTCTTATGGGAGTTTCGCCTCTGTTCCTTTTCTTATTTTATGCTCACAGTGCAGTAACAATATTGATAACTTGAGACGAATTTCGCGAGACGCTTTCTTCCATCTTCATTGATTTACGACACTGAAGACCGAGGTATATGGAAGAACAGGTATGGTCAGGAGGCGGGGTTTAAGGGGCTTTCGAGTTTTCCCGCCTAATGATGACGACACGCTTGCTTTGGCGATGACGTAGCCGTCACCTACACTGCAGTAGCGAGAGATGGAGATCACGGGAGAGTGAGTGAGATAGTTTGGAACGGTAGGCGAATTTTATCGCGACCGTCTAGAACATCTGTGACGTAGCCGTCACCTACTGAGATAGGCTCCGCCTCCTGTCCATACATGTTCTTCCATATACCTTGACTGAAGACTGAGGACTGAGGACTCGGTGATTCCTTCACTGAGGATAGCAGAATTAAAGCGCCTCCCGAAA
Organism: Trialeurodes vaporariorum; assembly: GCA_011764245.1. Taxonomy (NCBI): domain Eukaryota; kingdom Metazoa; phylum Arthropoda; class Insecta; order Hemiptera; family Aleyrodidae; genus Trialeurodes; species Trialeurodes vaporariorum. The sequence continues at coordinate 50,383,880 of VMOF01000388.1, read as the reverse complement.
CTTGTCTTAAGTTATATCAGTAGTTATGGTGTATTGTAAGTAAAATTTTACTTAATCATATACCTCACTCTAGAGTCTAGATCATTTCGAGGAGTAAAATAGTAAGGCTTGTTGATTGAAACTGTCACTTTTAAATTGGCACCTCTGCACGGAAAAAAAAGATTAGTGAAAATAACCATACGGATACATGATTTTGACACCTGCTAGATGTTATGGTAAACTTGGCCAGAAGTATGGTACATTTACCGATACTTTAAGTAAATTCGACATGCAATAAGGTAATATCACCTAGTACCTGGTTAAAACATGGTATACTTCTGGTTAACATTACCATAACATCTAGCAGGTGCCAAAATTAGATATCCGTATGGTTATTTTCACCGTATAGTTTTTTTTCCGTGTGGTAATGAAGATGATAGAAAATGTTGGTCTAAAATCATCGACTCAATGGAATAATTGTAGGTAAGGGATGTTGATTGTTGATTACTATCTGTTTCAGGCAATGAGAGACCAAACATCTGTTGCTAGCCTAACTGCCATCCTACACGCTTGTGTTCATGCCTCACCTAAGTCAGGTGAGCAAGTTCAACAATACAGTACAGTAGGTATACTATTATACATGTTATGTAATAGATACATAATGAAGAGGCGGACTTTGCACTGTGGCAACGTTGCACTTTATTCATTTAAGCCCGTGTAAAAGATCGAATCAGGGGGAGTTCGATATAGCCCTTCGAATTCAACCCTGTACATAAATTGGGTTAAATGGACGCAAAGCAACGTCGTCGAATTATTATGGAAAGCGATGAAGGAACCAAGTATCAATAGGTACTGCTAGAGTATCTACGTACTGATAGTATCTACGCACTGATAGAGTATCTACGTACTGATAGACTATCTACGTTCTTTCCTCTTGCATTTTACGGAGGGGCCGAAATCGGTCAAATCAATGCTCTGGATCCTATTCATGCTTAACCCTTTATGGACCAAGCCCGAGTATACTCGCGTTTTTCTCCTGTAGTCTATTTCACTTTGATTCAGTCTCCATTTTGGATGAACGCAAATGTAGATGAAAACACTACAATAGATATGGTCTCGTCGGGCGCCTTCAATACTTCGTATAGGCAATTCCAACTCCATCAAGTACGAACAGTTAACTACCTTCCCTGTAGAAACGGAGGAGTGGTGTTCTCTTGAACTAACCTGGTCCTTAAAGAGTTAATTACGTAGTAAAACTGAAGGTCAGAGGCACGATTAATATAAAATTCTCCATTTCCGTTATTCATTTACAATCTTTTCTTCCCCTGGCTTTTACCTTACTGTAAAAAAAAAGATAAAAAGAAGAAGAAAAATACAGAACTGCCGAGATTTAATTCTGCATTCTTGTAAATCTGTCTATCTAAGCCGAAAAGTTTCTCCTCAAAATGAGCTTTTCTTTTCCATTTTTCAGGTGCAGCAGTGAAACAAATGATAGACTGTAATGGAGCTGTTATTCTAACTAAACTATTGATCTCTCTTCAAGCTAGGGAACCGCACACCTGTGATTCTTTTTTACATCCACTAATTTCAATTTTGAGCCAAATCTCTCAAAAAGGTATGTCTACGGTTTTCTATTTTGATTTCTTAAAAACTTTTCTTCCAGTGGATAAACTTCAATTTGTCTGATCGTGATTCTTTTTACTCTTGACAGCTTATAATGTGCAAGCAAGCTATTGGAGAACACAGGGTACAGGGGGGCGAAGGGTGCAAAGGGGGAGGCCCCCCCAAAGAAAGGGGAAAATAAAGAAAGAAAACAGAAAAGAGGGTCACCAACAGGGGGTGAAAATCCCAAGTTCGCCCCCCTTCCCCCGGTGTGCGAGGGCTGGATCTGCTAATGAGGTTAGTCATTCTTGAATTGGGTTGGATTTGCTCAAAATCAATCCTCTGCTTTTCCCAGTCAATCAATGGGATTTAAAACCTGTTGAAAGCATAATTTCTTGTTCTGTAACTACATATTTGTAAGTACATACATATATCTACTTACATTTCAACTTGATAAGACGAAGATATTTTTAACAAGATGGATTCAAGAGAAAATTCTTTAATTAAAACTGCAAATTAATTTAAAAAATTAATAGGCTCTCAATATGAAATAAGATAAATTTTGGATCATCAGATTTAATCTGAGTTTTTTCTCAGGTACCATCTGTCTATGAACATCTTTGTGTTATCAATCCAACAATTGATTCCTATAAAACAGTAAATAATCCAAAATTTTGTTTCAAGTTGATTGAATATATTTGCCAAGAATCAATGACTAAGTGCAGAACAAGGAAAGATGTTTTCAATTTTTCTCTATCGGTGCAATATATGCTTGGTTATGAAAGCAATTACAAAATTTTTATTCTGTTTTATTGTTATTTTTTTTTTTTTATTTGTTTTAGACCACAGATTTGCCTCAAAAGTACGACTCATTAACGGAGTTAAAACTTTTCATCATTTCTTGCGCACCCACTCCTATAACCACAATAAACTGTTGCTTCCAAATCTGTTGATAATCAGAACTTTAGTCCTAAATAGTAAGTATCTCACATTTCATAACTTTCTCTCTAAATTGCTCAAGGAGAATCGGTAGCTGACCAAAGCAAGAACATAGGATATGAGATAGTTGCGCTTGCTGCTTATAATGAAATTTAGCGGATTGAATTAGTTCTTTTCAAAACCGCAAGCTTTGAGAGTTTCTAAAAGATCAGAATACTCTTCGAATATCTGAAGCACTTTAAAGATTGTTTGAAATTCTTTTGTACAAAATTTGTGCTGTAAACATTTATTAGTTTAGGAATGCTGAAATTTTGGGATCTTTATGCTTAGAGGAATCAATTCCTGCACTTAAGGCAACACTTAGTGGGCCAAGCTGCGAACCCTCTCAATTTTGTATAATTTTTATTTTAAAAGCAAACGTTTTCCACCAAGGTCCTCAATTCATTGTTTTTTCCAGTGGAATTATCTCAAGGTGAGCAGCTCAATATCATCCTTGCTTAGTTGTTTTAACTGGCCTGGAATTTTACTCTCCTGATCAACTCCTGATATCTTTGAACTGAAAACAGTCAACATAATACATTTTTCTTTTTGTTTTGTAGATGCCACCTCAAATATTCTCGTTAAAGATGGGATTGTTCAAAGCTTAGAAAAAATACTTTTAACCATCGGTTATTCTCCAAGTCTCAAGCTTAGAATTATAATGAACATCTATTGTTGTCTTAGCAGAAGTAGTAAGTATTCTTAGATTCTACTGTAACTGTCCGACAGCTTTCTTTTGGATATTGATCTGGTGTATCATCTTTTTTTTAGGTACATTAATTTTAAAAGTTTTGTGGTATCTTCTTGTAGACTGGTACGGTGTATGCGGGCGCTTAGCACTGCGAAGGTCCGGGCAGGCCCTTAATTGCAATATGGGTATTATTACACTGATGGTTTTGGTGGTGGCGGGTGGTTTTTTTCAAAGTGTACTAATGCTGTACAATGAATGGTCATCACATATTTTTACAAATTTGATGCCATTTGAGGATTCAATATTTTTTTTGTATATTTGATATTCATGGAATATTCAACATTAAAAAAATACCTCATGAATTTGAATTGGAGATTGCCAGAAAAAGGGTTCGTGAAGTATGAGGTGTGCTTGTCAGTAGGAATTAGCTTAAAACAAAAAAATTGAGATTTGTGAGAAAGAGCGCGCCTACTGTTTTATGATCCTTTTTTCCAGCTATGTCCTCGAGTTGAACCAGGTCTGCTGTTTCGTGTATATTTAAAGACATTTTTTAATTCATCACTGATGATTTTATGGGAGGAAGGGGGAGAAAGATTACACAGTTCAGTTCAGTTTATGCCTGTGCAGTGCTTAAAAATACTCTGATCTGTAATCTTTTCTCAATTGGTGGGATCTCTGTTAAAGTATTAAAAACTTAAAATACCCGCAAGTTTTTTGAAGCCAATGATGACTCCACTGGTTGATAATAGATTACAGATCATAGTATTTTCATGTGTTAATAAGTTATAAATTTAACTGAATTGTGTAATCTTTTCTCAACTGGTGGAATCACTGGTGATTTGAAAAATTCCACTAAATATACCTGAAATGGCAACACTGATTTAAATGATTATTCTATTTGATTTATCAAATAATTTGGCACAAAAAAAAGCATCAACTTCACCTCTAAGCATCCAAGAGCAAGTATTATCACTTGAGTGGTAGTTTCATGCTTTGAATGATGGGTTTTTCTTTTCCTCAATTTTTTTTTGCATTTTGAATCATGCTTTATCGGCTGAAAATTTTCTGCTGATTGGCAAATACTCAATTTTTTGTCCCTCTTTCTTTTTAATTTTTCTGTTTGTCAGTTGCAAAGCTTCTCTCATCTTACATCTCTAACACTCTCCTACAGTCAGTAAGATTCATCCTTAAGTGGCACCCATGCAGATCTCATATATTTTGCAAAATCAAATAAAAAAACTAAAAATCTCTCTCTTTTATGTCTTTGGATGAACTAGCGGAGACAAAGATACCTGGCCAGGGTATGCAATACGTAACACAGAATATAACATTCAACACGTTTATTTGGTGTGTTGTGTATTGCATACTCTGGCCAGGTATTTTTGTCCATGCTAGAACATGTGTAGTAGACATTCAGCAAAAGAACTTAGCTCAAGAGCAACTTGGCAATTTTACTATCAAATGTAATGTTTGTCACACAGTTAAGAAAAAAAAAAATCAAACTACGTATTTGTGATTTTTAAGGTATCCTCCCTGTTCCCTAGATTCTCGGCTAAGAACCAGACCCATTAGAGTATTATATACAAAAATGGTTCTCAAAGGGCGTCAAATCTTTTGATTTCCTGTGAAATTGCTGCTCTTCTCAGTATTTTTTTTTTTTAATTTTTGGATAAAAAAAAGAGAAATAATTAAAAAAATTGGATTCAGTAAAATAGGCGTGACGTTTGTCTTGTCTTTGTCAGAATTATTTTCTTTGTAATTTTTAACCTGTATGCTCCTAGCTCAAATGAAATAGCTTACTTAGAGAGAGTCTTTTTCAGAGAGTGTTAATTGCTGAAACAATACTAAAATAAATAGTATGCACCAAAGCTTTTCTCAATTTTAAAATCTCATGAAATTTTGGGGAAAAACTTTCTAAAAAAAAGGGTTAAATAACATTTTGACGGTTGGGTTCATCAACATTCCTACTGATGCAAAAATTGTCTTCCATGTAGATTTATTCTGCGCAATTATGGTTAAATTGGGCCATGTGTCAATGGTTCTTGAAATGTTTAGACGTTGGGATAGATTTGACGGGAAAATGAGACTTCGCACAACGTCATTCGCTCTTCTCACTCTTCAACATATTTGCGTCACAAGTAAACTTTCTAATTCTTTCATCTGGTTGTTTGCTTTGCTCAATTTTGAGTTATGTTTTTGCTTGGTGTTAATTATTTTAGCCTGCATGAGTTTTTTTCATGTTCCTCTGTGTACTTGTTTCTTCCTGTGGTTTTCATTCTTTCAAATCGTATTACCTACTGTTTTATATTTTATTTTGTTCTTTTCTTTTGATCACTTTCATCTCATTTTTAAAAAAAATATCATACAAATATAACACAAATTGAATTAATTTGTGGGGGAAGGGTTTTTAAAATTTGTGGTCATGAGAACAGCTGCGAGTAATATTTCCATCTAAATGCATTTTTCTGTGTCTTGTTGGTTTTATTGGTTTTTACTTTGCCTCCTATTTAGGACTTAGTTGTATCACTGTAGGATATTTTCTTAGGATCTCACTGCGTTGATAGTAACTAAATTCGACTTAACCTAATAAAAAATGGTACAAGTTATAATTTTGTGTTTGCGTAAGTTCTTTAATTAAAGGTAACTAAACGTGAAATTTTATTGGTAACTAGAATTGCATCTTCGACCTGCTTGTACCCTGTTTCAAAATCTTTGCTCTGAACAGCTCAGTCAGCTTTTCATATTTTTCACTTTTATCTACTTTCAAGTTGATGTAGAAAAGCCTTACTGATTGGGCTGATTTGGCATGTGCCACTGTCATAGTAAGTACACAGTCTGCTCATACAATCAAACATACCGTCACACGTAAAAACACATTTTTTGAAAAAATGACTGGGTAAAAGTATACGTAACTTCATATATTCTCATTCTGAAAAGTCATATCCTTACGTACTTGAATCTTTAAATGCATTTAAAAATTTGAATTACAGTGCACGCGCAAGCAAAAATAGTGAGACAAATTGTCAATCATGCTTGATTTTGCATTCAGGTCTCGATATTTTTTAGGCAGGAAAAACATAAAAAATTGATAAAAAAAAGAAAGACTGGGACAAGAAGACTGCGTAGCTCGGCCATTTAAGAGCAAAGATGGGGAAGCTAAGCAGGTGTCATGGGGGACTCCTGTGTAATTTTTAACTCTCCCTGATAGAACACATTGCGTCAAATTAGAAAGGAATCTCCCGCGGTACCTGCGCGTGTAGCTTCATCGTCACGCCTTAAACTTTAAAGTCATTTTGTGAGTCTCTGAGTGAGTTTCATTATTTTTTAATGTGCTTATCGTAATTTTTGTTGAATTTTGAATTTGCTCAAGAATACTTTATTCGATCGCCTGTAGCAAAAGTTAACAAGAGTCCTATTCAAAGATATTAATCAGATTAGAGACGTGTATGATAAGAAAACATTTTTGCAACATATTAAAAAGTCGTGACATTTGCATGGTGAATTTTTCCAGTTGCAAAGTCGTTATCTCAATATTTTATCTCTGTTATTATTGCTTCCTCTCATTTTTGTACTGCAAATCAGTAAGTACCAATGTGAAAGTCTTCAACGACAAACAAAATATAAACTTAAAATTGAACGTTCCATTTGCAGACCACCTTTGAGTTTGTATTTCCTTTCCTTGTCGTCTATTTCTTATTTTAGACTTGTCTTTGTCCAACATTTATTCTTCTCTTTTTTTTCCAGAAACTGGACGGAATTCAATTCGCTCAAACAATGGATTTGCAGTTTTATACAAATTTTGTGTTCTTTGCCCAGAGGATAAAATTTACGACTCACTTTTATCTCGAGTCTGTGCTGTGATAAATATGTGCCTTGAACGAAGGGATTTACCTGTACCCTCCTTGTATGGACCTTATCGTTTCACCCAGCGTAATATAAATTGTAAGTGCTAGCTTATTTATTTATTAATTTATTTACTTCTTTTAAAATTTATTTACTTTTATATGCAGACATTCATCTTTTCATTCATTTATTTTCTTTTATCCTTGAGATAGTCAAGCTGATAGACTGGCTCAAATTTTAAATGTGTTACAGAGACAAATAGAGGCGTTGTTCTGAATGGCTCACTTTCTTCTCGTGGATTCAATAAAAGAACAATCAACACCTTTCTGATTTAGCCTGGAGGCTGATTTTGGAGGATCATATTGTAATCGCTTTGAGTCGCTATCAAGTGCGTGTTATTCTTGTGGGTGGAGTCATCTTGGCAGGTTTCATTCGGATAGAAACCCTTCAATCTCCACGGAAATTTGCCGATAGCTCAGGAGTCATTGGTAAATTTCAGCTGAGATGTAAGGGTTTCTATTGGAAGGGAATCTGTGGGAATGACACCATCCATAAGAACAACTTGTACTCGATCATCGGCTTGATGGCATTACAATATGATCGTTCATAATCAGCCTGCTGGTGTTGAACAGTAAATACCCTCTTTTTCAGCTGCCAGCCTATCCCCCTGTGGTTACCGAACATCAGTATTCAACACTACGCTACTTAAGCGAATTTTACTATGAGTTTTGGTTGAAGATTTCCACCCAAACCAACAGTTGTGCGTTTTATTATCTCACCCGAACTGTTTCTTTGGCACGATGGATGACACCAATACAGTATCTGAACCTCGGAATCTATACCCATCCCAGGAGGTGGGGGCGAAAAGAGTAACTCAACAATGAGAGACAAGAATGAACAATGCCCCTAATTGGCTACAAATGGTTTTGTTGACTCTGGCGTTGAGTGTCCCCGAAAAGTTTGAACCTCAAATCTCCTACCGAACCTCATAGAAAAATTTGCTCACTCTGAGGGTTGTTGACTGCTGTTTTGATAAATCCTCAAGATTATAGTATGCCTCAAATTAGCCTCATGCATTTTAGTGTTCAGAAATTATGAAGCCTAGGCATAAGTACAATACGCGACATTGCTTTCATAACGTCAACGGTAAGACGAGTGGTTGAAGAAATACTTTCGAGTTTATTGCATTTTAATCCTTCAATACTTTGTCGGATACGTTGAAAAATACAGTTAAGAACTTTGGTCCAATAGTATTTTTAATACATATTAAAAGGCCTATTCGTTAAGCCCTACTATTCTATCAAGGAGTTCCAAGATGATCCTGTTTAGCTTTAGTTCAGTTACCTACTAGTTGTTGTTACTTTTGTTACTATCGCTATTGTTAAGACTATGACTTGTACCATAGCCTTGTACAGCAGGCTGGCTGTGAGAATAAATGTTTTTGTTTGTTTTTTTTCTACTTGGCCGGGGGCTACCGCCCCTTATGATGTAAGAATAAATTATTATTATTATTAATATCTACTTGGCATTCTTCACGCCTCTTTGGCGGTTTCTTTCTGAGTCACCGGAAGTAATCCATACTTCGTAGGTACCTCAGCCGATTACTTTCCGGACGATGTGAGCCGTTTTTAGTACTACCGTTTTCTGGAGAGCAACCAAATTGTGCTTGCCGGGAATTTCTTGGATTGTTCTTGCTGCGCTTTTCTTCTTCTTCTTATTATTATTATTTTTATTCATTTTCATTGTCATTCGCTTTGGGAGGTGTGTGGTGTTGCACACGGCAGGACCAAACCTTGGTCCTAAGGTGTGTGGCTTATTTTTTGTGATGAATGAAATTGCTCAAATTTGTTAATCAGTTCCTCTCACATTGCCATGCAAGGCTCATTTTGATTTCTAAAGTCCAATCTTATATCTAATCCTGCTGCAGCCCCCCCCCCCCCCCCCCGGGTACTCTCATCTTTTTATTTAATTTTTTCATTTATTACTTCTCGTCGCAATGTCTATAAATCTGTTTTTTATTATTATTATATTATTTTTATTCTTATTATTATTAGTGTAGGGCACTATCTTTATTTGTCTCAATATTTGTTATCAAAGGGACTCAAGCTGTGAAATCTCTTGAAATATGAAAGTTTTGTGTTTTGGCTCATGTTTATTGCTATTGATGATTTTTGTACTGTTTCGTGTTTCAACAGCATCATTTCAAAAATCTGAGTTTGGAAGTATGAGTGAAGAAAGTGACTCTTCAGATGAAGATGAAGATGATGATGAGGATGATGTTGGAAACGAGCTCTCAGACACTGCCTCGCTCCATAAAAAAACACGACGGAAATCATCTTTAATTCAACAATATCCACTCCATTATTGTTTTCGGGAATATGATCAACTTCAAATTTATAAGAAATATTTTGAAGAGTTTTATATTCCTCCTACCTTCATCTCATCTGATCAAAATTCTCCGAGTCGAGTGGTAAGTACTGCTTTTCTTAGGTAAATAGTCTGAGCTCAACGTTTTTACTGACTCAATTTACATTCATTTACTTATTTATCTATTTATTAACTTTTTTTCTGATATGGGCAGATCCCAATTTTTGAGTAGATTGCATTCTACTTGAGCGAATTGCAGTTGCCCAAAAATTATGGGTAGATTGCGATTCGCCCTGGCTAATCACAATTTGCCCACTTTACTTTGGCAGATTAGTATCGGACAAGAGGCATTATAAATGGAGAAAAGTATGATAGAAAAAAAAGAGGTGAAGCTGCTTTCACCTCTTTTACATTTTCCAACACTTTTTTGATAAATCCGTCGATCATATTGAAATTATCGCTTATTTTGACCAGAAACAAAAAAATATGGGAATAAAATCAATGGGGTTTGGGCGGATTATGTGATTTTTCTGTGATCTGTTTGATCTTTTTTAGTTATCAGAACTTTCTTCAAAATATCGTCTTTTTGTCCAGAAATATCAACCACGGTGTGTATGAAATTACTCAAAAATTGCTTAGCGCCTAGTTTTTAGTTTAATTTTTGAATTATTTTGTCTGTTGCAGAGACCTAGTGCCTCCATTAGCTCCTCCACCAATGCAATTAAGAGTGCTGTAAACATTCCATTTAATGTAAGTTCTGTTTTAATTTTGTTGCAGTTTTCAGCTTCTTCTGAGTTACCGACTAAGGAGCATCTGAATTTAAATTTCTCAATATTCTAAACAAGGGATGAACACTGAACAATAGATGTGACGCTGTAATGGCAGAAGGCCCCAATTGTCATCTAGATCAAACTTTAAATAATGGCACTTCTGCTCTTGTTAGTTCTGAGTAATTTAATGCTAAAAATACCCATGAATTTTACTAATTTATGAGATGAGAGCGTGAGAATGGCAAAGAAAATGTTGTTATTTTTAGGAAGCGGATTCAATGTTTCCAAAATGTTAAACCCGCAAGTATATAAGTATTTATTTATTGACTTCATTGTAGCGTGATTACTGCATGAATGAGGAAAGGACACAGGACATTTTGCCTTTGTTTCAATGAAATGGGTACAATTTTTCTCTTTGCAGACGCAATTGTACTATGATCTGCGAAAGAAAGTGATATCGTGGTCAAAATATTTACTCTCTTAAATCTTGGTAATCTTTGTTGAGGGCTGAGTAGAATGCTTCTTTTCGTGTACATCTTGAAAAATTGAAAATTCTACTGAAAACAGCGGAAAAATTTAACAATAAAATTTTCCTCCAGGGTACTTCCTTTTACAAGTCATAGTTCATATCTGCAAAGATACCGGTTTGAAAATAACAGCCGATAACCATACCACATATCTCTACTGAAATTTGTATGAACCCTAAAATTTTACCGCCTCAAGCAAAATATGAACTAAATTTTTTGCCAGTTGTCTGGAGGAGTACAGAAAAGCGTTTAGATACTCGGTATAATAGAAGAGCGTTAGGTACCAGGTATAACAGAAGAGCGTTAGGTACTAGGTATAACAGAAGAGCGTTAGGTACTAGGTATCTTGAATCATTCGGATCAATTCGGACCAAGTCTCATGCGGACATCAAAATATCCAAATAATGCGATGCCATGCTATCAAATTGGGAAAAAACAAGTAAACAAGGAAATATTGTATGACTGTACGTATCTATGCTCGTGCAAAATATATTTGAAGCAATGCACAATTAAAACTGCATACACGTCAGAATGCATAATGTATTTAATGAATGAAAGTTTAAAATTTAAAATCTTTAAAAATCTGAAGAATGTGTTGATGTTCTTCATTGCTGTTTAAAGAAATCTCTTATTTTTTCCAGAAAATCCTATTGAAGTTTTTTGAGTTTTAAGCTTTTTTCCTCTTTTCTGTCTTTTCTGAATGTATCCAGATAACTGGATGGTTAGAAGACTGGAGTCCGGTTAATTAAAGCACTACTTTGATTGTGACGTAACTTTCATTTTTGCTCTCCTGAAAATTTTGTTTGGTAAAGCTAAGGGCTGTGTCTTTGATGTATTCAAAACTGTGGGTATTTTTACAAAAAAAGGATAACTCGATTCATTGTTTATAAATGTCCCATCACAGTCTCTTTTAAAATATGTTCTAGGTTGCAACCAAAATAAAGGAAAAAATCAAAGAAATTAACACATTTGCTTTTCCTTCCAATACGGAACAGTAATGCAACATTTTAAAACGTTGAGTTGAGCTATGCCTCTTTATTAAAACGCTGACAAAATGAGGATTGAATTTCAGGGTTGAAGCAAGTCTATCTTATTATAAACAATCTTGTTCTTTTGTCTTGTTTTCAGGATAAAATTTTCACTCCTATTCAAGGAATCAATTCAAAACGGAGTTTTGCAAGTGCCTACTGTTCAATAGCAAATCGTGTGAATGGTGTAAATACTTTTGTGAAGGTAGCTTACCCTGATATGATTGGAGGGAAAGGGGCAGGTGTCTTGGAACCTCTTCATTCAAAAGACAGGAGTGTCTGCAGGTATCCTTTTTATCATCCTTTTTTCTTTCAAATAAAATTTGTCTCTCAAGATGTCAGTACAAGCAGAGCCATAAGTCCTGCGTTGACGATTCGACGCAACCCGCTCTGCACGTAAAATGAACGCTCTCTTATCTTTCTTTTCTCTTGTTCTCTCAAGACTGAGATAGGCTCGGGCTATGTGTAGTGCGGGTTGCATCGAATCGTCAACGCAGGACCAATGGCTCTGCTTGTACAGTTGGATATAATTAACTCCCAAGGTCGAAAAAAACTTTGGATTTTGAAGCTTGACCAAATGCTCAATGTTTATCATTCCTAAAATAAAGACAACAATTAATGAAATTGAAGCATATAGTGCAAGCGAGTGGCAATTGGTTCATTTTTCAGAAAAATTTATTTGTCTTGGTTAGATTCCGTTGTAAACAGGACTGTCCGTAGTTTTATTACAGAAAGGAGAATGGGTAGAGCTTATTGGAGCTGTGAACAGTTTTTTGTATTTAACAGTCACAGTATTCTGCAACTTTTGCAAATGGATAGCTCTTTCGTTGTTCTAAAGATCAGCTGTTTTTTTCTTTGCTAGGTACTGCTAATCAGTAAACTTTGATCAAAATACTTTGGTTACAGGACTAAATTGCAATCAAGTGTTGAAAGAGGTTTAAATGCAGATCGATATTTCCACAATGTTGTTTACGATCTTGATGAACTGGCTGCTGCGGAAACCCACATTCCAGCTCAAGAACCTGTCGAAATGTAAATTAACTTAAATGTTTCTATTCCTGATTCTGTAAGTTAGTCTTTGGTTGAGTCCTTTATGCATCAAAGCATGGTATATGGCTCACCTTTTGTGTCTGTGCCAACTTTATCGACTACATTAAAAACTGTCCTTTATCGATGTATTCTATGGAAATCAGGTGCATCTTTCTTCACTCTTATTTTTAATATTAACTTCATGGTCATTGTATAGGAAGGAGTGTCTCTGTTTGGTTTTTGGAAACAATGTCCCCTAAAAAATGTCCGAATAAATATGTCCAAAGCCTTCAAGCCCAAGAAAATGTAGTCCAGCTACAAAAATGTCTTAAAGGAAAAAAAGTCCAGTACAACACTCTTTATCCAACGTCCAGTACATCTTTTGTCTAACATTATACAGGGTGTCGTGCATAAGGTTCCAAGTGTTAAAAGGGGCGGTTTAAGAAAGCTAATTGCTGTACAATGTGGAAAAGTCAGCGCTTTTACTATTGCGGGCGGCTCGAAAAGACGGCGGAGTGGCGGGTTGCATACTTTACTGTTGCTCTTCATGATTAAAGCGCTGACTTTTCCACATTGTGCAGCGATTATCTCCCTTAAAACATGTATCGAAAAAATATTGTGGACCAAAAATCTTTCCAAGAGTTTTTCCCATCTTACTTAAGTAATTATTTTTCAAATTTCTGGTCGGTAACATGAAATTTCAAATTTGTGCCGATAAAGGTACAAAATTGCCTGAAAAGTACAGTCAGACTGAATTTTTGAATCTCTGGAGGTCATTTTTGGGTTTGAGATGTAAAATTATCTTGAGACTTCAATTTTCATGATACTTGGTTCATAATGGTGGTCGCTATTCCAAAAAAACCATAAATTATTTAAAATTTGGGGGGATGTAGCTCAAAAGGGGGGCGTTTTTGGACCCATGTTTACAGGAAAAAAAATTCTTGAATTGACCTCAGAAATCGGCCCTTCAACAGGCGGAACCTTATGCAGGACATGTTGTATCAAGTCCGAAAATTTTTTTGTCTGATACATAAGAAAGTCCAAAATTCTTGAATCCTTATTTTTTTGGGACAGTTTTTGGTATTTTTTTTATTTTTAATGGGTCCTGAAACTCCATTCAATAGGAGCTTGGTGTTACTTTCGACTAAAAGCAACTGCGGGTAAAATATTATTTTGGTTATTACATACTTTGGACTAAAAATTTTACTGAACATAATGTCATTTGGACCAAAAATTACATTTGACATTAAATTATTTGGACGTAAAATGACGCTGAAAATTTTGAAACTAGGACATAAAATTACAGTGAAAATTCGTTGTGTGGAATGTCCTCTAAGTGGAATATCTCGCCAAATGGAATTTTTTTTCAGCACCGTGATATTTTCCATACTTTGATCGCAATTTCTTAAGTGGAACTTTTGCCAAGTGGAATTTTTTTCGGGGCAGGACCGAGGTTCCACACAACAAACTTTCACTGTACGTTGGACTTTTAATGCTTTAGCTTTTTCACCATGGACATTTTTTCGTCTCGGACTTTAATTCCTTGGACATTCCTTCTGGCCACCCTCTCTTCAAAAAATTTTCTCTTGATGAAATATTCACGTTCACAAATTATAAGGACCAAAACAGTATAGGTCTTGAAAGAGTGGGCCTGTTGGAACCTTTTGCTACAGCTTTATGGAGGGTTGACACCACTGTGAAAATATATGAAAATCACATTGAAAGCATCAAATAGTCTCAAAATCCACTCATAAACCCACCACAGACGCCTTCAGAGAAATTCAAGATGACAGTCAAATGAACTGATTGTAATGGGGGAGTCCTATCTTATTGCAGCTCTCTCTATCACTTTTCTCTGCATAGAAAGTTGCAATGGGTCTGTTGCAAACTTTTGCCACAGCTCTGTAGAGTGTTCAATCTCATGTAAAATTGCGTGAAAAGACCATTGGTGTCATCAGAAAGTCATAAAATGCAGTATAAAACTCACGAGAGACATTTAATGAAATCCAAGATGGCGGTAAAATATCGAGCAATTTGTATGCATGCACCACGAACATCCAAGGATAGCCAACCTCACAATATCGATCACACCTGATCACAACGTAAATAAACACATAACCTCTGAAGCTGTGAGGTTGTCAACGTTGGCAATCCTTGGATGTTAAAGGTGCATGCATATAGATTGCTCGATATTTTACCGCCATCTTGGATTTCATTAAATGTCTCTTGTGAGTTTATTATTGCTTTTCATGACTTTCTGATGCCACCAATGGACTTTTCAGGCGATTTTACTTATGATTCTTTATTGTTGCAGCAAAAGTTTGCAACAGACCCATTAGATGTGGCTTTCCCATTGTGACTCGCTTGATTGACTGCCACGCCATATTAGAATTTTGTTTAAACGCATCTATTGAGTTTGCACGTCAATTTTGGAACTTTCTGATGTTCCCAATGTTACGAGTATTCTCAAGTGATTTTACTTCAGGCTGAAACTGCTCTGAAACTGTTGCAGAAGTTTGTAATAGACCCATTAGGTGGCCTAGTTGTGGGAAAACAAAATTCAAGGGAGACATTTTTTGTTTGAACGAAAAATTTGGTAAAACCTCAAGCACAACAAAGAGTGAGGACCAAATACCTTGAAAAGAGAGCCAAAGAAGTAATACTGATGGTTCATAAAGAACTTGGGACTTTCAGTCTCTGGAGATAATTTTTTAATGCTTGAAAAAGGCACTTGAAAGTACAAAACTTTTTTGAAACAATTCAGAACCCATTAATGGATGACGGAAATTTGCAAAAAATAGTCTGCATTTTTTGTGGTACACAAATGATTTGATTGACTAATGAGATGATTAAAACAGATCTCAGAAGACAATTTGAAGTATTTAATCACTAATCAGCTGTTATTACCTGAGGACCCAAAATCTTATCATTACAACTCTCGACTGTTTGATTATTTTGCCCGTTTTTCAATGTACCGAAAATCCCAATTTATTAGTTTTCTTTCACCTTCTTTTTTAATTTTTCCTCCCCCCCTTCAATGTGCCTTTTAAAAGGGTATATATGACTCTGCCTATGCCTTTCCCTTTCCCTTTGTTTTATGTTTTCTCCTCTGTTTTACCCATCAGGCCATTAATTACAATCTTTGCTCACTCAAAACTGATGTAGCAGTTGTTAGCACAAGAAAGCAGATTCTGTTGCCAGATTTCCTGTAAATTATCCCCAAGTTAAATTAATAAATTAAGTGACTTCGCTTTAAACTCCCTGTTGACTAGATATCTGAACCATTATTAGTTTGTTTCTTACGCATGGGTGTACTAATATACAAAATTGAATAAATTACATACATTCATCTTTTGTTCTATTATTTTTTTATATTGTTCTTTTATTTTTTGGTCTAAAACCTTGAAAATTGTATTAAGAGTAAGAAGGTTTAACCATAGCTCGGAACCTCTCGGTATTCTTCAATTCCAATCCTAACTTTTGATTCAATCACCAAAATTGGCTGAGAAATTAAATTGTAAGTTTGCAAACGGATTTTGGCTACCTCTTTAGTGGTGCCAAGTAGTTTTTCGTTTATTTCACCAAATGTTTTTAAAATAACCTCTCTATAGCGACCTCAATAATGTGAAATTTTAAATTAATCCAAAATGCTTATTACGACTTGAAAAGAAGAAGGATTTCAATTAGTCGTCCTAAATACTTCCTTAATCCAATTAGACTTAATTATTTAATCTTACTTGTGTAAGTCATAGTAATCAAAGATTGGTTGAATAAACTATAAATCAATACTCAAATTATTGTTACTAATTATTTACGTAACAAAATGGTGACCTCGACATGATGATGTTCTGTGAGACAATGAGGCAGAACAAAATATTAGTTACCTTAATTTCACGCTGAGGCTGCTGTAGAGAGGTTATTTTAAAATCATATCATGAAATAAGTGGGAAAACTATTTGACAGATGGATACGAGTAATATAGGTACTGGTTTTGTTGAAAGAAAATTTTCGAGGTCCATTTTTATCAATCACGGTAGTTAAACTCTGTGTCAGGTAGCTTGACCCGGTATCGACACTGAGTCAGCTACCTGATCCGAGGTTTACTGCTCGCTGCTTTGCTGACATGTACTTGCATCCCTGAGTCAAACACGGACTTGTGCTGAAATTGGCCCTCAATGAATATATTAGTAGCTCATTTCTATACTTTTTCAGGTTATGCAACAAAGACATTCAGAAACTAGGGGTGAAAGAACCGGGTGCTACTTCGAGACTTCGTTTCGAGTCCCGCTTCGAAAGTGGAAATTTAAGAAAAGCTATTCAGGTATGTGCGTTTTAGTTTTTTCCAGAATTTGGGAGTCATGTTGTCCTCGATACAATGACTTTATTATAAAGCTGTCTTTTTTATGTCCACAATTGCTCACTGTGGACTGCTGCGGTCCACAGACTATTTATTTTGTGGACGACCGCGAATGGGCTGATCTTCTCAAGCAAGAATCTTGCAGGATTTCCCTTTTTCTAGGCTAGTAGCAATGCTGCGAGCGATTGTGGACCACAATCGTCGGCATGGTTTGGAGCTCCCAAACTACCATGGACGGAGAGGATGAGTGACGCACAGTGCGCAAGTGGCACTTTTGATTTCTCGAATGATTTCCACTGGTCACCTACAACCACAAGACTCGGTAGGCGGAGTTTACCATATATTCGCAAAATTATTGTGGACATAAAAAGAGACTGCTGAAGATCATTGCCATTCAGCATTGATGTTGACAATTTTTTTCAGAGATCGTGGAGAGGAAAAAACAGTGAGAGTAGCAATACCCTGCTAAACCTGTAGCAAGTGTGCAGCGTGGTGCTGGCTGGAACCCAGACGCCCAGCACTTGTTGCATTTTCTCTACGCAATATATTTTGTGTCTCTTTTGTGTGTGTGTGTTGTCAACAGTGTTGCGTGTGTGTTGCTTATTATTACTCAAAATTTAACTCGTTACCACCCGCCGCATTCAGCTGGGCTCGAGTCAGCGGTTTGTCGAAGCTACTCAGAGAGTAAGTAATTGGACTACTAGCTTGCTCTCGAGCTTTACTGTGTGAGGTCCTGAACTCCTGCATCCACAAAATCTTAGTTGACTATAGTGCAGGCGTTTTCTCTGAAAAATCAATCAAGTTTTTCACTTCCCCAGGAAATTTTGCTTCCACTGGAACGCCTGGACACTCGAATATACGTATAAGAAAGCCCTTTTTCCCAGTCCAGTCAGTATCTACTCGGTTGGTGCCGCAAGTCTCAAGGCTCTGAGTTGTCTTGTGGTTGGTGCCGCAAGATATTAGTCCCATTCTTTATTTTTCCTATTTTTTGAGTTAGTTCGAATATTTGTGGTTGGTGCCACATCTGAGTTGTAGTGAGTTAGTTCTTTTTCTTTTTACACGGTAAGTGCTAAGTGGGAGTGAATTCTCTTGTTTTTCTTCGGTTGGTGCTGTAGCCCCTTGCTCTAATTCTTTGTAAATATTGTTGGCTCCCAGTTTTTATTGTATCGTCCCTTTGTACGCCAACTTGGGTAAGAATCGTGGTATTTTTGAGTGTCGTAATTATTTAGAATATCAACTGAATTTTGTTCTTTACCTTCAAGCAAGAGTCGTCTCTATCATTTACAAGTTGTCTGTGATGTTAATACACGGACTTGTGGAGATAACCCCCCCCCCCCCCCCCCATTTATAGTAGAAAAGGTTAGGAATAAAGGAGTTAGGAAGTGGAAATATTTAAATAAACAAACACCGTATATTTTCCTACAGAGAAAAATAAGCTGCTAAGAATTATGGAGGCATTTTCTCTTTAGACAAATCACAAACCAGAAAACTTTCAATATTTTTTGCTCTCTATCAAATTTTGACATTTGTTCTCAAATCAAAGTCGTTTTCAGAAAAAGGGCTTATTAAACAAAAGGTGCGCTCTCTAGTCAAAAGCCTTTGTTCAATCACAATGTAGTTGAGTCAGCAAGAGCCCATCCATTAATTTATGGGCCCTTTTTCCGAAAATGGCTTCAATTCTTCAAATCCTCTTATTTTGAAAGAAACTTTGAAATGAAAACCTCCAACGGCTTAAAACTTATCTGCAAAATACCAACTTTTTAGATGAGTGGAAAAAATGAAAACGAGAGAAACGCTTGTTTAACTGCCACTTATTTCTCTTTCTCAAAAACTTCTGATCTTCTGGGAATCTATAAATACCAATATATTTTAAAGTAGTACATAGAGAAGTTTTGCTTATTTATTCAAAATTGTTGTAAATGATGATTCGTGGTTTTGTATTTTGGTCGTCATTGCTAATTTTTCCTAAAAGCGATTGAATAGGTAACTCTTGAGTAAAATCTAGCCAAAATTAATATGAGTGCATTAAAAATTAAGAAATTCTCTCGCAGACTCATAAAATGTCTTTAAATTTAAGGCGTACTGGCAGAGCTCTGTCGGTACCATTGAAGGAGATCCCTATCTAATTTGAGGCTTTCCTCTGTGTGTTTCTATAGAGAGAATGACAAGTTAGACAGGAATCCCCTCTGAAACCTGCATAGTTTCCCCATTTAAGAGCGAAAATGAAAAATATTAGATTTCCTTTTGAATGGGAAGTGATTTTGTCCAAATAATATTTGTGGCAATCGTGCCCCTACCTACCTGTGATCCAGATTAGGGTTGTGCGGTACTGATTTCGGTATTTTTTTGGTATTTAGCTATATCTCTGACTGCATGAGTGAGACTGATAAAACTGCCGTGGGTGACGTAAGTCAGAAGACAACTAAATACTATGAGACTGTCAAAGTAGCATTTCTATATCATAATACCTTTGAATTCCCTTAAAGTTATGTAAAATACCAAACTGGCTTATTTTTTCGGTATTTTACATAACTTTTAGGGAATTCGAAGGTACTATGATGCGGGAATGCTATGTATCAATACTTTGAAAGTTTTATAGTGTTTAGTTGTCTTCTGGCTTACGTCACCCACGGCAGTTTTATCAATCTCACTCATTTAGAGGCTGCAGTCAAAGACAGAGCTAAATACTGAAAAAATACCGAAATCAGTACCGCACAACCCTAATCCAAATCTATCTACCTTTGAAGAAGTTTGTAAGACCTCGGTAAAATCGTTCTTCACTGCCATCTGTTTTTTAACTCATTACTTCAATTTCATTTTGTCTCAAGATGCTTTAAATTTAAATTTTAGGTCGGGACCAGAGAATATGACCTCATTCTAACGCCAGATATAAATTCAACCAGTCACCACCAGTGGTTCTATTATGAAGTGAGTACTGATTAATTTTCAGGCTATTTCTTCTAAAATACAAATCCTAAGATTCCTTTTCTCTCAAGCATGATTATTTTTCCATGAATGTGCTTCAAATATACTTATTACTCATATATATATATGTATCCTTACAATGGACTTATTGTATAGTCGGCAAATTAAAGAATGTCAGTCAACTCCTTAGATTTTGGCTCAGGTAGGCCGCCCGCAATGCTTGAATTCATTGTGACACTTGCGGATGGCCAACGTAAACCAAAATATGAGGTGTCGCCTGACATTCCGAGTGTACATTGTAAGTACTTGCTTATTGCACTTATTTTTTACTTACTTTTTTTATTTGTATCTTTTATGCTAAATTTGGCAGCACTGTCACTGTATTTATGTGCTTTTTTTACCTATACTGACACAAATTATGAAAACCAAACGAAACAAAATTAGGATTTAAAGCGGTAGGGATTCCACTTTTTTACAATCTGGACAAGCTCCGGCTTGTCCAGAAGAGAGCAAGCCGAAGCTTGTCCCGAAGCGGTAGTATGAAATTGATTCCTACTTGAAATGAAGAAACGAGACGCGGGGTTTTAGTTGTGGATGGCCCGGCGGCCACCACAACTCACTCCACGTACGAACTAATAATAAATATCTAGAGTTTCATCCCTAAGTGGGATGAAACTTACTAAAAACAACTCACATTTTGCTAACACGGACAGAGACGCACGCGTAGTCCTACGAATCATACTTCAATGCCGCAAGGCATGATGGGTAGAGTTCTCCGCGTTGCTGGACAAGTTCCCACCCCGCTCACCAGAGGGCAGAATGCCCCTAACGTGGCAATGCTGTGCTCTGCAGCGGAGGGGGGACAGATCCAGCGGCGCACAGTTTGAACTTTAAATTTAAGAGGTGGGCTGAAAATCGACTCGTTACAGACTTTGATAAGTGAAATCAGAGAACCTTTCAGGTATTCATTATCCTGCTTTGACATTCTTTCATAAGTCCAAAAGAGCTCTTGATAAACATGGGCTATCATTGAAATGATCGAAATGATTAAAACCTACAATCATGTGATATCAAATATAAGTACTCATTTTATTTATTTATTATTGAGAGAAGAATTTACTCAGTTGAAAAGAGAGTTGAGGAGAAAAAAAAAGGGAAAAAAAAATTGTGGAGCTGCACAGATGTATTGCAGATAAACTGTAGAAAAGCATAGAGATGGGAGTAATGTTCCGAAATATGATAATATTTTACATTGGGGGGGGGGGGGGGGACAAAAAAACAAAAATCTAGAGTACTCTACCTCCTTGTGTGCTCTAGATCAGCGGTTCCCAAACTGTGGTCCCAAGAAAGGATCTTTGGGAAAATTCCCAAAACGTAGATGAAGGGAAATTTGGTAACATGGTTGGCCGAAACTCTTTAAATTTGCTGTTGATTACTCTGACTTCCTCTCAATATTAAATCGTTCCTGAAAGGAAAAATTTGAAGTGTCATGGGTCAAAATTTGCTGTTACTTATCACTTATTACTATGTATTATTATTTTTTTTTGTTTTTGCCGTACAAAATTAAACTAAAATTAAAAGTTGTAAAATGTTACGGAGTGGGTTAATGCTTGTAAAAGGAGTGAAGATGCGGAAAATGCTGATATTTTTAAGTATTTTCCTCTTTTTGGACAGGGGGGCCTCAACGAGAAAAAGTTTGGGAACTGCTGCTCTATATATGCCTTTCCATCTTTGAAAGTGTCTGGTAGGTCGCCATAGCTCTCTTACTTTCTATCCTGGTTTGCGAATACCTAGGTTGTCTTTCCTCCCTCTTTTATTTTTTTTTTTTTTTTACCAGTTCAGTTGTTTGTTGTGAAATATCAGCATTACAAACCACTATGTTTGGGCAGCTGGACTTTACTACTACTGCTACCAATTTTTTTTTTTTTTTTTTAATAAAATACTTATCTATTTATAGTTTATCCATGGTTTTTTCACTGGTTGGCGGAGTATTCAAAATTGGGAGTAATGTGCAATCATGAATTAAATATTGTCAGTTGACGCCTTAGATTTTGCTACCTGCAATACTTATCACAATGAATTTAAGCATACAGGTTGCTTACTTAAGCCAAAATGTCAGTGGTCAACTGACATTATTCAATTCGTTGACTGCACCACATTTCTGAGTCTTTGTGGAAAGATAATTCCAGTGCCGGTCTTTTTCACTGAATGAAGTTGATATAACTTTCCTTCTGCATAAACTCTCCTCCCCTTCTCCTGATGGAATTGCTTCTAATTTGCAAACTGTTTTCAGGTTTCAAATATGGAAGCCAATTCTCTGTACACTTT
Source organism: Trialeurodes vaporariorum (assembly GCA_011764245.1). Lineage (NCBI taxonomy): Eukaryota > Metazoa > Arthropoda > Insecta > Hemiptera > Aleyrodidae > Trialeurodes > Trialeurodes vaporariorum. The sequence continues at coordinate 50,361,456 of VMOF01000388.1, read as the reverse complement.
CAACATCATCAACTGCCTCAAGTCAAACTCTCAATTTAATTTTGGGATGAAACCTCTAATATTCTCAGTGAAAGAAGCCACGCTTGGACGGCCAGGATGGCGGCGAGTGGGCACAGATATTTGCTACTACAGAAATAGCTACCGTTTCTCAAATAAGAGGAAAAAAACATATTTTACTGCAACTTTCTCCTTCAAATTCCCGCATTCCTTAGATGTTTGTTATTTTGCCTATCATTTTCCGTACACGTATTCCCTTTTATTGGTGAGTAAAAAAGCCTTTGTATTAGTAGCGGCTCGCAGTGGCGGATCCAGAAAAATTTTCTGGGGGGGGGCACGCCTGTAAAATTTTGAAATTTGAAGTGTTGGTGGAAGCATTTTTGGGCTATTTTCTATTGAAAAAAGGCAACATTTTATGTCTCTGGGAGGGGCATGTGCCCCCCCTCCCCCCCCTGGTGGATCCGCCACTGGGCTCGTGCAATATGGCAACGATGTTTTTCCTCTATTCAATTCTATGTAAATAGGGGTGTGCGAAGCAGAGTTTTTGAAAACGAAGCAAAGCGGAGAAAATCCAGCGTTGGGAAGCATGATACAAAGCACGAGAAAAATGTCAGGGCGATCTTGAGGGCGATCGACTCCATTTGCCAAGCTGAATCAATAGAGGGGTCATAAGGGGGGTTTTGGAGGCTTCGCCTCTTTGCCCATATGATGAGTCATGAGTTGCAATGAATGGAAGAGCCACAGTTGCAAAAGATATGGGAACCCTTGAGGGCGATCGACTCCATTTGCCAAGCTGAATTGATAGAGGGGTCACAAGGGGGGTTTTGGAGACATCACCTATTTGCCCATTTGATGAGTCTTGAGTAGCAATGAGTGAAAGAGCCACAGTTGAAAAAGATATGGAAACCCTTGAGGTTGAGTTAATTTGCCAAGCTGAATCAATACAGAGGTCACAAGGGGGCAGTGGCGCACCCATATGGGGGGGGGGAGTTATCGGGCTAAAGAGCCACCCCCCTCCCCCAAACCTAGAGTAATTTTCCAGGCTGGTCTGTAAATAAACGCCGCTCTCTGAATTTTGTGATGCTAAAAAAAATAATCAAGAATCTTTGACTTTTTTAGCCCCCCTCCCCCTCCCCAAATCCTGGGTGCGCCACTGGGTTGGCACTATTATTGCAGAACAACTAACGGGTCTCTGTCCGGGCGTGTCCTCAACTTTTTCAGAATTTGCATCTTTCATGTCCAACCGCCATAGCACCGTCTTTGCTTCGCTTCGCGAAGTATGCGCGAAGCTTCGCACACTCCTAATATTAAACAATCGATTCGATAGCTAAGCGCTGCTTCATCAACAATCGATTGTTTTTCATAGATTCAAATGGAGGAAACATACTGATGCCAAATGGCACGAGCCACCACTCCTTTCTAAACGTTAAGTTACCTATGTCTCTTGTCATCTCGGAAGGACATGGATGTAACTCTTCTCTCTTTCATCTTTCCTTTTTCCTCTCTCTTCTATTTCGTCTATTGGGCCCTAGTTGGCGAAAGAGGACACTTAATCTTCGGAAGAAAAAAGAAAACAAGTTACCTATGTTGAGGCTACTGTGTGCAAGACTGCAATGTTTTATGAAGAGAAATTATCAGGGTGTCAACAAGACAGGAAAACTGGGACAGATGGAAGACCAATTTTTACTGACCCACCAAAATGGAGGAATGTCCCAAACTATCTCTTATTTAGAGGAAAGTTTGGGGAGATCAGAGTATTGTAGCTTCTTGTCAATTTTTTTTTAGAAAGATGGTTCTTAAATGTTTTGCAACTTGTAAAAAAAAATTCTAAAATCCTAAACAACAGTGAAAGTTTATCGGTAAGGTGAGGGTAAACCTGAAAAAGTGGGGGAATTTTTCACCAAACCTTTCAAGTAGACACTTTGATTTTTGTACTGTTGGTTCGTCAGTTTTGATTTTGATCTGTGATTCTAACAATTTTGAAGGAATACGCAAAAGTTTTTGAAACGCTGAATTTTTGGTTAGTATAAAGAAATTAAACATAAAAAACTGGGGTTTTTTTCTCAATTTTAAGATAGTTGGCATTGATAACTTGATTAAATTTTGGCCAGAATTCAGACTTTTCTCAAATCTCTTGCTGTCACGTGGCTTACCAAACAAAAATAATAAGATTTTATGAGAAACATGTTTCAGAACTGTATCTCCTCTCTTTCAAGTCCAGTCTTGCCAAGTGTGTGGAAAATGTGATTTTAACCAGTTTCTTTATATTATTAACTGTGGAAGGTAGGGGGGATGGGAGGAGTTATATCAGTTTCTTTCCATGTATAAAAGATCATCGTGATACATGCAGTGTCTATAAAAATTTAATGTGCGTGCCAATTTAATTTTGAAATCTTGTGTCCTCCGCCCCTGAGTATGTAAGAGTGGGGTGCGGGTGGCATGGGTAATATTTCGAGTGGATTCATTTTGCAGGGGAATGTAGGCTTTTTAGTTCAGCGTTTTTTGTGCATGTTTAAATTATTTCAAACTTAAGAAGATTATCCATCTTTTAATCAACTCTTGTTTTCTGTTGTGTCTCAGGCTCAAATCTGGAGATGGACTTGTAGCTCTCCAAACCCATCTGTCTATATTAGAGTGGATAATTTATGTACCTCCTTGAAAAACAATCAGATTCCTCTTCTTACAATCTCAGCCCTGGACAGGCCAGATAATCCTCTAATTGTAAGTACTTCAAATTTTTATCACATTATCTATTTAAATGGTTTTAGATTTTCAACCTTTTCTTTTAGTCTGCCGTTGTGAAAAATAACTTTATTATTTTATTAGCTTTTTTTTGACCCCATCAGTTTGATTTTTGAAACTTTGTCCTGCCAGAAACAGTGTCAATAAGTTCAGCTTTCAGCCCAAAAAACGATCAAAATCGAAAATAGACTATAAATAATGAATGAATTTAGGTGCTCACTCTGTATTATTATTTTTGTTGTAATTTTCTGAGATAATCAATATTTATAACCGCTGTTCAAAAATTTTGCCGGAACCCTATTTGAAACCCCTTTTTCTCTGCCCCAAAGTACTAAGAATAATGTTACTTTGCAGAATAGAGAAGTAATATTTCTCACGTCCCGTGTTCATCCTGGTGAGAGCAATGCATCTTGGGTCATTGATGGACTTCTTGAGTTCCTTTTATGTGATGCATTACCAGCTGTGAAACTAAGAGAGCGATACATTCTCAAAATTGTTCCTATGCTGAATGTAGATGGAGTTATTAATGGATGGTGAGTGCATTTCATGTTTTTTTTTCTTGGTGTTTCCCCCCCCCCCCCCTTCTTTTGTTTGTACTTCTATTTTTCCTGGATTTTTTGCTTGCATTGTCATTTGTGTATTTTCTTTTACTACTTTTGTGCACCCTCGTCACTGACAATGTACTGAATTAAAAAGTTAATGAACCCTTTCTGTGAAAAAAGGAGGTGATCGTCATTTAAATATCGTAAGTTTATATTAAATGCACTGGTTAGCGCTTTTATTAACAGATTTCACTATATGTCTACCAACGAGCCGTGTGTAGTGTGATCTTTGATGACGATCAGTATAATGCACGGTTTAATATAGATCAATATTTGATGCGTCAAATACGTGCATCAAATATGAGGGGTGTGCAATGCAGCGTTTTGAAAAGCAAAACAAAGTATGTAGCAAAGTGCGAAGCTTCAAAAACTGGACGCTACAAATGCGGCGAATACAACTTGAGCGAATGTTATGGAGCTTCTGAAACGTGTGAATACCTGGTGTTTCTGCAGTGTAAGGATGGAACAAAAACAAAACCTGAATTTCTGGGGATCTGTTTTTTGGGAAGCTTAGTTGAATCAGAGATATATTCTTTGTTTTAGCTTATAAAACCTCTTTTGGTGTCTGGTGTCTTTGATCTAGAAGCCTGGCATCCATATTTTGTGCATTAATAGTCGCTGTATGCATGTATGTACTTAATTGTACGATCAAACGTAAAAGTTTGGGAGTCAAGAGTTTGAGGTGAGTGGCAAATCTTGTATATTCAAAGCAACCTCCTGTGCTCTGCGTGCATTCTTGACAGTTGAAACTTTTGCGTTTGCTAGTGCTTCTTGCAGGTACGCTCAGGGACAAAAAGAATGTCAGACAACTCCTTAGATTTTGGATTAGGTGGGCAACCTGGCATGCTTTAATTCATTGAGATAAGTACTCGAGGTAGCCTACCTTCAGGAGCTATCGACATTCTTTTCGCCCCTGACTGCACATCTATTGGGAACTAATGATCCTGAGGCTGAGGAGGTTCTCTCAAACCCTGAATTCATGCCAACGAAATAGACATTTAAAAATCAGTGCTTCAATAAGATGGATACATTTTCACCTGATTTTCTTGATTGGGTGCTTTTTTTCTTTTTCTACATAATTTTATTTTTACGAGATATTTCAGAAGACATTACAAATCAAATCATTACAATCAAGGAAATCAGGTAAAAATATATCCACCTTATTGAAGTATAATTTTTCAGCCTGATCATGAAATTCACCCAATTATCATTAAAAATCAGTATTTCTGTAAATAAAAATTCCAAAGGTAAAATCCATTAAAAAGAAGGATGGTGAGGGGCAGTGAAAACGTCCGAAATCACCTGTTTAACTAGCCCAAAAAGTGAAGCAATAATTTTACATGTATCTTCCATGGGGATAGCCTTTGATTGAGACTTGGACTGGGATTGAGAATTACTCAAGTCGACTTCAATCAAGTCTAAGCTTAAGCTTAAGTTAACTAAGTGAGAAAAATTGCAATTCAGAGACGCTCACCCTAAAGTGAGGCATTTTATGCAAGAGGGACGTCTGGCGCCAGACGCCCTTATTTTGTAAAATTGCTCATTCGCTTCCTCATGACTTAAAGTATGTGTGTACCAAGTTTGACTTTGATATGATGATTTTACACTAAATAGCACACACAGATATGTGTTATGTGGACAGGTTACGCTAGGTTAGGTTTTTAAACTTTAAAGCATTTTTCTCAACATGGGCATTTGGCGGAGACACCCTTCTTGCATCAAATGCCTCCATTGCAAATTCTTGCTTGAGAAGTTTTTAGTTAGTCAGGGAGCCATTTAGCTACCTTGAAACTATCTCCTTGAGATTTATTTTAAGTGTAAAACTATGTTTTTTCAAAGTGTATTTGAATTGTTTGAAACTTTCTCGAGAAATCTCAACGCGTTTTGGATCAAAGTGCGTTTCTGAATTGCAAATTGAACCTGCAGGACCTTTCTAATTCAAGTCGTGCTAAGTAAGTAAGTAGATCTCATGTGAAGTCTTCGAGTTGCACCCTTAGAACTAAGAGGGTAAAAAGACAGAAATAGAAAAAAACAAGGTAGAATTCTTTGTAACATTGGGTCTTCTAATAATCAAAAACAATAAAATTGAGGCCAATGTATTTATTTACGAGGTTAAAGTATCAATCCCTGGCAACCTCTCAACGTTGGCGTTTAGTAGGTCTAAGCACACTTTATTCACGTCAACAACATTTAAGGCGTTTCCGACCAGCAATGTCAATAATGCTTGCAACACCGGCAGGAGTTCTTTTAACAAGAGGTTTGCAATTGTTTGCAAAACTCCGATTATGTTTGAAACGAGCTTGCCTACAAGTCCAAAATCTTCTAAGCTCACAACAAGCCCCAGCTCTGCCAAGGTGGCAGTTATGTCGAGCTGGCACGTACCATTGGGTGTCTCAGTTGCCGTTAAAGTGATAATAATTGTGCTTCCCGTCATATTTGCCAACAATTTACCGGTCTCATCAAGCATGCCGGCTCTGAGCATGGTATTATTATAAACCAAGCTTGCTCCGTCCATGGTGGCATTTTGCGTTGCAGAGGCTGCATTTGTCCCGGATTGCATTATCCATTGAGTTGTGTTCATCAGTCTATCAGCATATTTTATCGCCCCATCCTTAGCGCTCATAGAAATCATATTGCGCATAACCTTCATGGAGAAGTCTGGAACTCGGTAGGACCCGTCAGCTTTTAATTGTGGCCTCTCTGAGTCTGAATCTTTTAAAGCTTTATCATCCCTGCTACTTGCAGTGGCAGAAACGCAGATGAGCGCAGCAGCAAAAACCAGTGTGCTTGAGATGAGTTTCAGAGACATCTGTGAAATGAAAGAATGAGCCAGAATGTTAGACAAGTGAAACCTATAAAAAGGTCAGAGATGCGAAAGATATTGTACTTACTGATACCTAAATCAACTCCTGATTGTTCAGGAATCACAGCAAATTGTAACAAAATTGAGTTGATTGTGGGTCCTCGCAGCTCACATGCTTCTTGACTAGGGTCGCATTAATAGTCACTGAAAAAACTTCATTCAATAGGATGGTAAGTGATTGCTTGGAAGTTTGTGTCTTTAGTGGCATTGATTTCTGTCCTATGCAATCATGCCTGAAAAAGTGTGTAGCTATCACAAGTGCCATCGTTACGGACAAAAAATCTTTTTAAAACTTTGCAAATCAAACTTTGACGTTTGATATCTCAAATGTGAAAAACAATACTGACTGACCTCTAATTTGTGGCAGAATGCTCGGTTTTTAATGATATTTCAATCGATGTATCAAACAACAGAGGTTTGTCAATAGAATTTTTGAGACAGCTCCCCCCCCTCCTCCCCCGGCAAAATCGTTAAACATTTTTGCGAACTCCTTCTTTTTTTGTTATTGTTTGTAAACATTGTAACTTAATGTTCTGGTATTAAGATGATTCCAGGCAAAACTTTTCCAGATTTCAATCCAACGGATAGCGCCACTAGTCGCGTTTTAGAAAAGTTGTGTTTTTGGCATTTTAAACTGAAACCATAGATGAAATGCAAAATCCAATAACGTCAGCACCTGCAAAATTTTTTTATGGATTTTTTGAGTCCAAAATGAGCAAAATTGGTTTAAAATTAAGGCCGTAAATTCTGAAATTTGTTTCGCCATAAGCTTAGTGAGTGAGAGTGAGGACGAGTGATGATACGTATGTCTGCCTCGCTCGCACTTATTGCGGCTTCCGGGAAGTTTCGTATTTCATAATTTCCGGTTTTATCTTTGAGTCTTTCAGCCTGAAACTTTCTGAGTATCCTCCTGAAGTTTGCTCGCAGGTGCTGGCGTTCCTCAAATTTGTGTTTTTAGCGTGAATTCGTCAAATTTAGCAAAAAACTGTTGACTTTTTGAGCAGCGCGATGTGGTGTCCACAGTTGGAACTAATCGACCCTGGAATCGTCTTAATGTCTGTCATTTAAATAAATAAAAAAATCAACCAAAATAGATAAATAAATAAAAAAATAAATAATAAATAAATAATAAATAAATAATACATAAATAATAAATAAATAATAAATAAATAAATAAATAAATAAATAAATAAATAAATAAATAAATAAATAAATAAATAAATTCTAACTATAACTAAATTTGTTTCAAAGCCATTTCTGCAAAGTGGTAGGTAACCTCCACTCCCTCTTTTTACCCTTTTGTATTCTCAGTCCAGTTGTTTGCTGTGATTCACGAGCATTACTACTACTACTACTACTACTGAAAGTGCTTGCTGTTTTTGAGTATTATTCCTAATCCTTCAAATTTTTACTTTTCAAATAGGAGTACCTAGTGATTTTTTGAAAATGGGTCCAAATGGAACTTTGATCTTTGATGTGTTGCAAATCGGTAAATAAAATTGATCTTTGGTTTGCAGGAAGAGTCTTAAAATTTTACGCCCTTTTGAATATCACAAGATAGGGGTGCCTTTTGAAAATTCCGGGTTGGGGGTCGGTTATCCCTGATAAGGGGGGACCCATAAATTTTGACCTCGCCAAAAGATATTTCATTTTAAGTTATGAACGTCCCTAAAATTTGTTTTTTTATTTGCACCCGTTGAAAATTTATGGAGCCGTTCCGGGACTTATGGCCCACCCTGCATTCAAACAGCAAAGTCAATTTTTCTAACCGAATATGACGTTGTTGAGAATACTCGGGTCTGATAGTATACCCTAAAAGAGCTCACACCGTGACATCAACATTGAAAAATCATTATCGGCTTGAGTATGTAAAACCAATTAACAAATGCTTTAAAAACAAGACTAAAGTATTACCTATACAAATGATAAAAAAACTACTCGACAAATATATGCTGTCATAAAAATTGAGGCCACTGTCGATTCACGAATTTAAATCTCATCCAGTTAAAAACGGCTTCAGAGAGGCATCAGCATCATCAGCAATGAATAATTGAGCAAAACTTCAATTAAATACTTGAACTACTTGTAACCACGTTTATTTTCTTGGCACTATTAATGTAACGTAAATAAGTTGAAGCCTGAAGTTGAAAGCAACTTGAATTGGGTATTAGGTTGGCATACCCATCATGCCAATTCATTCCATTGCAAAAAGTAACCGCTATTGTTTTCCCTTACACATGCAGTCTAAAAGCACAGGAGGTGCATTCATCTGCACGAATTTGAATAGTACAGTAAAATACAGTGATGTGTGAAATAGCATAACTTTTGTCTCGCAAAACGCCCTGCATACTGTCTTTTTTTCTGCTCAGCTTCCCCTTTCTCTTTGCTGTTTTTTTTTCTCTTTTTTTCTATTAATTTTAGCGAATAAATAAATAAATAAAATAAAATAAGAAAAATCAGCAACGTTCGGTTCGGTAGTCAAGGGCTATTTTCCTGCTCTGTGAGGGGAGGGGTGCCTCGAAAGTAAGTACCTATCATGTTAAAAAAAAAAACAAAAACAAAGCAACAACTATTAAATGCTGTTTAACATGTTTGCTGATGCAAGTTTAAATAAAAGATTCAATGCGTCATACCTCAAAATTTGTTATTATTATTTTGGATTCTAATTCAAGTATTTTCCTGTGACTAACTGTTGTCGCGTCATGTGCCCAAAATTTGACTTGAATGAAGCAACGGGGGCGTATCAAAAGTAAATAATGCACTTTTGTCATGTTGTGCTGAATCAAATCGAAATTATGATTTCAATCTATCATATGTATAATAAGTATTTAAACATTTGTCCTAGGATTTTGCTTTAAATCAAACCAAGAAAATGACAACGAATTTTCCATGATCAATTGATCAGTGATCACCTCCTAGCAAAACCGTTGATAACAACTGCCTGCAGTATCAAAAATCAGGACAGAGTTCTTCTCCGTTTTAGCGTTGCCATTTTTGAGAGAAATTAGTCTACGTTTCTGGTTTGAGGGCCATAAGACCAGACCCAGCTTTGAAAAAACCGAAAACATAGACTAATTTTTCTTGAAAATGGCAACGCTGCTCCACGGTATAAACAGGCAAAGACTTTTAATACTATCTAGACTGGACGTAAGGCTGATTTTAGGGTGGGGAAAGTGAAGTGGAAGAGTGGGACAGAAATCGCATGTTGCTCCAGGCTACGCCGCAACCACGATTACAGTATGTGCTAAGATTTTCAGAAATACATTGCAGTAAATGGGAAAATGACTTTTTTTAAAAATTAATTAAAAATACTAAAATAAACATTTTTCCACAAAACTTGGTACCATTTGAAAGCTCATGATATGTAGATTCCGGTTCGGGCCAGTTTTATTTGTGATTTATGAACGAGAAACATTCCACAGGGGCTTAAAGTTGGTTACCGATTTTCTACAGGGTGTTTCATAAAATTGTTGTTTAAAATAAATTTCATAAATTGAATGGTTACAGCTCAAAAAACTAAAATCTATGCGATAAATTATTGGGACACACAATAATTTTAACTTTAATCATAACATAGCCTACGTAAAATTGAGTATATACACCTATGTAGGTTGTCTCAGCGGGTTACCGAAACGGTAGAACACTCCGCAGAATCGAGGAAAATTGACCCATTTTTGAGCCTCTGTAGAATGTTTACGATTGAAAAAACGGTATAAAAACCGGCCCGAACCGGAATCTGCATATCATGAGCTTTCAAATGGTACCAAGTTTTATGGAAAAATATTTTTTTTTTAGTATTTTTAATTAATTTTTAAAAAAAGTCATTTTCCCATTTAAATCAATGTATTTCCGAAAATCTTAGCACATACTGTAATCGTGGTTGCATACCGATCGGTTTCAATGGGCAGGCGTTATGTCCAGTCTAGATGGTATTAGAAGTATTTGTTCACAGGTATGGACAACACTCGACTCAGGGGGCGTGGCCACTTGGGAAAAAGAGCGACTTCGCCGCCATCTTGTCTCCTATTTACACCGCCTATTTGTTTGTGGTTAGGTTTGAAGGGGAAGTTTGTCTGAAGCAATACTTTATTTATTTGAACAATGAAACGTAATTTTTATCTTTAAATTTTAATGTTGTGACTATAGAATGGATGAACATCATCAATTACGTTGTTCACTTTCCTTTTCAAGATGTGAAATCTAAATTTGAATCGCGCGGTCAGAAAAATGGCGGCGGAGCCGCTTTTTTCACAATCAATCAGAGCCAACCTCGGAGTGTTGTCCATACCAATGAGCTATTACTTTATTAGAGTGGCACATCAAGGAACGTTCCGCTGGTTTACTGTTGTCACCAATGAGCTATAACTTTAGAGTGGCACATCAAGGAACGTTCCGCTGGTTCGTTGTTGTCACCTAGGGCGCCGCCATCTTGCCGTAAAAATCGATTTTGAGGTTAAATTTTGTAGGTAGTTTCCGGTCGTTCCGTAAACAAACTCGGGCATCGCCGGAAACAACTTGGAAACGACCTACAAAACTTTAAATCAAACCTTGGAATCTGCCGTCCAAATTCCGCTTTTTCCCGGGATTCCTTCTACCCTATGTGGCACAAGGTGGACCAATCCGCTGCCACTCTAAAGTTATAGCTCATTGGTTGTCACTTAGGGCGCCGCCATCTTGCCGTAAAAATCGATTTTGAGGTTAAATTTTGTAGGTCGTTTCCGGTCGTTTCGTAAACAAACTCGGGCATCGCCGGAAACGCCCTACAAAATTTAACCTCAAACCTTGGAATCTACCGTCCAAATGGAGCTGTTGCAAACTTTTGCTACAGGCTTATTAATAGATGATAATGGGGTAAAACCCTGTAAAAATAACGACTAGCGCACTAAAAAATCACGAAATCCACTCCTAAACTCACAAAATGCTTTTAAACGCGAGACCGTAATGGCGGCCGGGGCCGCGGTTTTCATTGGGGTTCCCTATCTTCAATCAGCGCCATCTACACGAGTTGTTCTCGCAACACCACACAAGAAGAAGAAGAAGCATACAATTGCCATAAGAAAACCGCGGCCTCGGCCGCCATTACAATCTCGCATTTAAAAGCATTTTGTGAGTTTAGGAGTGGATTTCGTGATTTTTTAGTGCGCTAATCGTTATCTTTACAGGGCAGTACCCCATTTTCAACTATTAATAAGCCTGTAGCAAAAGTTTGCAACAGCTCCATTCCGCTTTCTCCCGGGATTCCTTCTATCCTGTGTGGCACAAGGTGGACCAGCCCGCTGCCACTCTAAAGTTATAATTCATTGGTCCATACCTGTTCTCCATCTACCTTGCGCTGCTCCGCATGCATATAATAAAGTCAGCGCCACGGTATTTAAGAGGTTTAAGGAAACGGAAATAGTGGCAGAAACTAAGGTTTGACGACCCTTCAACTGCTCTTACGTCATCCTCAAGTACAGAATCTTTGTTTTTCTAAACTACATTCTTCTTGCATGTCTAATTATGGTCTACATGACGATTGCGTCAATCGCATTAATCGCGCTCGCGGCACTGACAATGAGAGGTGGTCATCGCGGCACGGTACAACTGCCGCCATTTCCTCTGTTTTCATTCAAATCGAAATCCTGGGGGGGGGGGGAGATTAAAAAAGTTTAAAGAGCTTCAAAGCTCATTTTTATAGAAGTCATTTTTGAGATCTGCGTTAGCGTTATTTAACAACGTTAACGCGTTATTTAGCGCGTTTTTAGCGTTTAAGACAAAAATTATTCTTAATTTTGAAACGCCCCAGTGTGTGTTGCTTTGATGGCGTTAAAGGGCACGCGGGAAAAAAAGAAGAAAAAAACGGAGCTCTTGCAAGGTTTTGCTGTAGACACGTGGATTGCACTGAGCAGCGGACAGTTCCGTAAATTTAAAAAAAAAAAAATTGCTTTGAACGCACGGCAAAACGAAAACTTAAAATTTGTCGCACAGTGTTAAGTACAGCTATTTGGATGTTAAATTCTGCTAGAACGGAGTGAATAAATTTACGGGTGGTCCATTTGAGTTTCGAGCTGAGTTTTGGACTTTTACACTGATCTCAATTTTATTTTCACAGAACTTTACGTCAGTACTGGTAGCTCATTTTCTCACAGCAAAACCTTGCAAGAGCTCCATTGGACTATTGCTGTCATTTTTGGTTTGTTTTGGTTTAAATTATACTAATGTAAAAAAAAAAAAGGATTGTAAGGATTGTAAAGGATTGTTTCAAATAATTGTTTATGAACTTACTTTTATGAGGTTCAAATAATATTTTTCTCTTGAATTTTTTCACCAAGTATTTATCCTATGAGTGCGCACCGGCGAACTAACTCACTTTACACTGCGTATGAAGCTCACAATTCTTTTATTTTATATGGAAAGTGTTTTCATTCATTTGCGTTGTTTAGATAGGCTACTACGAATCGTCCTTTAAAAATTGAGCACCCTCACCAATAAGATACATATTACGAACGCATCAAAGTGTTTTATAGCTTCTTATCTCTTGCGGAAAATTTCAGATGTAATGCTGAAATTCAACATTCCTCTCATTTTTTTCTAAATTTAGTTCAATGCGAACGTTATAGGAAGTTATAGTATTTAATCGCAACACCGGATGGCAAGTACTTGTAGGTACTTCTTTCTAGTGTTTTTTATGTTTTTCTGGTTGTTTTTTTCTATTTTTTATTTTCTACCGCTTGTCGTATGATTCTTGACGTGCGCAGATGTACGCAGGATGTTACAAAACTTGTGTGGCTAATATAAGGAGGGATTTTTCGTTTCCGAAATATTTCCCCTCCCCGCGAGAAGAGTCGTCCTGAAGTGGCCTCCTCTCCTCCGTATCAAACCCCTCCTCCCCCCTCCCAGGAAAAAATGGGGAATAAAGGAAAATGTGGGTCTTATTTCCATTTTCTTTTTAAAAAAATATCTCTATATTGTAAATGAATCAATAAATTGTGTGATTGTGAGAGTAATGGAGTATGGATGTAGTAATGAGCGTGTGAAATTAATCAATAACTACCCTTGAGAAAATCATTTCAGAAAGTTTGAGGAAATCTTTGTCGGGGTTCGGTCACAAAAATTGTAAGTGTCCAATTAAAATTCTCAAAGTAGAACAACATACTTGATTAACAAGAACTAAAACAAAGATATTTTGTCTCGAGATCCCCCCCCCCCCGTTATAACGTTTAGACGCGAAATAATTTTTTCGCTCTTGTTCACCCTGATTTTGCTGTCTCCTGAGAGTGCCGCTTGGGGCAAGGTTATCCAGCTCCCGGTCCTCCCCCCTCGAAAACGGCCCTGCCAAAAATTTTGGGGGTTCTATTTGTAGCTCGCAAAGGGGAGTCCTATATCTGGACACCTTTTTCGTAGGCGCGGTGGATTAATGGAGTGTGCATTTAGGCCGTTTTGGGGCTTGCTGGGATCTGCAATTCCAAATTTGATGTCAATTTTCTTTATTTTGGCCAAGATTTCCCTTACACTCGTAGACTTCCCGATGCTCTTGACCGCAAATTGGTAAAAAAAAAAAAAAAAAAGTGAAATCATGACAAAAGCATTGGATTTTGGAAAACTTTTATTATACATCAGCCATCAATTTTATGTTTAGCCAAGTTTTACCAATTTCAAATGTTGATTCTTAAGGTCTTCACTCATACTGAATGCCTACTTCTGGTCAGCCGACAAAGAATTCCTTCGAGTGGCAGCTCGCAAGCAATCCTGTTTTGTCTTTCTACCGTTCGAACGCACGCAAAAGTATCGATTATTTGGCTACTAAATTTGTTTGTGGCAAACTTCTGCTCCAGAATTATGAAGGACTGTTTCTTATGTTAAATCACATTGGAAGCATTGAAAAGTCTCAAAATCTACTCACAATCCCAATAAGTAAAGGAACCAATGCGTTTAACAAAATTCAAAGATGATGGTCGAATGAGTGGGTGACAATGTGGGAATCCCGTCCAATTGGAGCTTTCTCCATGATGAATCTCTTTTCTCAGCATAGAAAGTTGCGATGAGATAGGACTCCCCCATTGTGACCCCTCTTTCGACCGCCATCTCATTTGAATTTAGTTTAATGCAGCTATTGAGTTTTTAAGTGGATTTTGAGATTTTTGATGCTCTCAATTTGATTTTCTCGCTATTTTATATCGGAAAGGACCCTTCATAACGTTGTAGCAAAAGTTTACAACAGACACGTTGATTATTGAACCCTCTAAGAATCGATCCTTTACCATATGTCCATACGAAGGAGAAATCAATACATTGTAACTCACGAGCCGCCACTGATTGCATGTCTGTGGAACGTAACGCGGATATATTCAGCACCCTGTATGGTGTATAGCAAGCGGCTGGTACAGCATCAAAAATTTGTTAGATTGAGTTTCGGAGCGAATGTGAGTCCTGCAGCCCTTCTGCCGAGTAAACTTTTGCAAAGCTCATCCAAGTTAACAATGCTGGCAAGTTTCTCTCCAACCGAATATGACAGGATGTTCGGTGTCAATATTCCAACGAGACTGGTCAACTGGCCTTTGGCAGTTTCGAGCATCGAGGCCGAAGAGTGATTGATTCGCTTTGCCAAACCTCCGTCTTCCATGGTCAGATTGACGGGCGACTTGTACGGGACCGCGGTGACCTTCAAATCGCAAGCGCTCTCGACCTTGGTCGCCGTCAAGGTCACGTTGACGGGAGTGTCCGTGAGGTTCACGGTCAACTTGCCGATGGTCGCTAGTCTACCGACTGTCAGGTTGGCTCGGTCGTAGACAACTCGCAATTTCGGGAAAGTGTAGTTTTGAGAAATGGCGGCGTAGTTTTCACCTCGTAATTGTACCCAGTCTGATGTGTTACGCAGGCTGCGGAAACCTTCAACAACACCTGCAGAGGTGTTGACTGTGATTGGTCGTAGGAAATCTCCGGATCTGGCGACAATTCCCGGGAAGGTTTGGTTGTCGAATTCAGCATGGTTGCCGGTCACCATGGCAACAGAGCCGATGAGGCTCACTGCGAGGACCACGGCAAATGAAAAGAATCCCTGCGACATCTGTGGAAAGAGGAAAAATATCATTCAAATCCAAACATTAATTGTGAGTTGCGCGAACGAAATTTACCTCATTGGTGTGAGAAAAAATTCTTCGTCTACTCAACTGGTCGTTCATAAAGTTTTCGAGATAGGCAACCAGCTGACAATGAGTGGCAACCTAATGGTACTTAGCGTAACCGACGCAATATGAAGGTAGGTTAGGGTTAAAGTGTAATTTTCTGCAGTGGCAGTCCGTGGGTTCAAAAGTAAGGAGGGGGCTGGGGGGGGGGGGCTTGGATTATGTTTCGATCCAGTGAGCGCCGCGGTCGGAGCACAGTAGTCTCTCTTCACTCAGAGAATTCTTCTTTTAATCCAAGGTGTATTTCGTTTGTGTCAAAGAAACTGCTCAGGAAAATGTTGCCTCCGGGGGAATTCCTTTTAACCCAAGGAAAATGTCTGCTGCTACACGTAAAAGATGCCTTTGTTGTGACAGTGATTATCCTCTTCATGCAATCATAATTTTACTTCGCACAAGAAAAACTGTCACAATTAAACGTGTTTCCTTATTGTTTTTAAAGAAGTGATTTGTCTCAATTTCGTATCATAAGCACGTCGTAAAATTTCAAACGCGTTGCAAGAAGTTATAAATAGTCTTATCTACTCAAAAAGCGCATATAATTAATAGGACAGCCTGTGCGAAAAGTTTGGTAATTTTGATATAATATACACGCAGCCGTTCACCCTCAAAACATAAATATTTATGAATTTTGACGATTTTTCCCAAACATTTTTGATAAAAGGGGTAAACATTGAAAATAATAATGAGAACCAATACATTCCCTTTTCATTCTTACTTCCAGTTGTGTATGAAATTGGTTGCCTTTCTTTCATTTCATCAGTTGTGTAAATAGTGTTTTCATAGAGCGATATATTGTATCGATTGCCGCGGCCGTCCGAAGACCGCCGGTTCCTAACAAACTCTGATTCAATTTACATCGGATACCATGCGTAATACGCGGATAGAGGTCTAATCATTAGAAAAGAAAAAAGAAAAAAAAAAATCTAGTTTTGTATTTGGGGACCCTAGCCCTAGGTTTGTGCTCATTGGGGGCGGACATATTTGTCGCATTTGCTTAAAAATCGCCCGGGCTCATCTTTCACTTATTTGTTAAACTGATACCGAGTAAAGGGTCATTATTTTGTAACGGGTGGGACATTCAGACGACTTTGAAGTAATTTTTTTCAACTTTTTAATCATTTAAATGAAAAACTATCCCACCAACAGAAAGGTCTTAACTCCTAGATAGTGATAGGATTTTCAAAATTTAAAAAAAGTCTATCCAAAGCTGAGAAAAGAGCAAAATAAGGGTGTAACGGGTGGGACAGAAAATGGACCAGGTTTTTGAATCACTTCAGAAAAAGTTGAAACTCTGTGAGTTTTGAAGAGATAAAAATTTGGAAAACATATATGTTAAAGATGAGGGTGTAATACATAAAGTTTTTTTCATTTACTAATTTATTTTTCTCTAAAAAAATTAAAAAGTAGCGTAACGGGTGGGAAAGCCAGGTTTTGTAACGGGTGGGACGCGTGTGATTTGGTCATTGAAAATACACATCAAACCTGCTGTAACATCAACACGTTTGACCTTATTAGATATTTTAGGTAATATTTTCGTCTCTGGTTGCATTTTAATGCAAAACAAGACTGCTAGGCACTAATTTTAAATGTCAATTTTTGCATATCATGTCCACTTTACTGTAGAATGACCCTAAAGATTGTCTATGAGTGACGCTATTGGTCGAGCATTGTAGGACTTGGTCATTGCGATGGTAACCATAGTTTGCCCATTAGTCTATTTCAGAAGTCCTGGCTACCCTCCTGTACAGGGCTGCCGTTTTGCGTATAACCAATGCTATTTTTCAATTCACCGATGATTCCACCGGTTGAGGAAAGATTACACATTTCAGTTCAGTGCATGACTGTAATATACTAATAAAATACTCGCATCTGTAATCTTTTCTCAACCGGTGGAGCCGTCGATGATTTTAAAAAAAACTTGCGGATATTTTAATTAATCAACGGAGTTTCCACCGATTAATGAAATATTACAGATCAGAGTATTTTCGTGCATTACAGTTATACACTGAACTGAACTGTGTAATCTTTTCTCAACCGGTGGAATCATCGGTGAATAGAAAAATAGCATTGATTATACGCAAAAAGGCAGCCCTGCTCCTGTATCTCGAGAACGGTGCGGAATTTTTAAATTCTGCAGAAACCAGACATAGGGTTTTTGGGGGCGAACTTTTACTCGAGAGGGTCCATTTTCTTCTAAACCTCCCCAAAAAAAATTTAATGGGGTCTTTAGCCCCTTTTTGATTTTTCGCAAAATTTCAAATCATGACCCCTATACCTTGTGATACATTGTTGGAAAGGGCACAAAAAACTGAGCATTTTGATGAAAATCGCAGGTCAATATCGTTTTTCATTTTCGAGATATCGAAGGTCAAAGTTTGATTTGGACCCATTTTCTAAAAATCATTATTCCTATTTAAAAAGTCGGAATTTAAAAAAAAAACTACTAAACAAAAATACTTTAAAAAGTAAGTACTTTTCAGAAAAAAATGCAACTAAGACACAAATTTGGTCAAAGTTTCGTTTTAGCGCCCCCAACAATTTTTAACGTTTTTTAACACCACAGGGGGCCATCTCAAAATTTCCGAAGGACGGCCCCTGCGCCCCCGACTGAGTGATACATCGATCGAAAAGACATAAAAAACTGAACATTTTGGCGCGAATTGGAGGTCGATATCAGTTTTCAGATTCGAGATATCGAACTTTGTAAATCTAACTTTGACACACGATATCTCAAATTTGAAAACCGATATCGACCTCCAGTTTGCGCCAAATGCTCAGTTTTTTATTCCTTTTTGATCGATGTATCACTCGATCAGGGGCGCAAGGGCCGTCCTTCGAAAATTTGAGATAGCCTCCTGTATGGGGTAAAACCGTTACAAATTGTTGGGAGCTCCCAAACGAAATTTTGACCAAATTTGTGTCATAATTGTATTTTTTTCTGGAAAGGACTTGCTTTTTAGAGTATTTTGGATTAGTAGTTTTTTACTCGCTAACTTTTCAAATAGGAGTAATGATTTTTTGAAAATGGGTCCCAATCAAACTTTGACCTTCAATATCTCGAAAACGGAAAAACGCTATTGACCTGCGGTTTTCATCAAAATGCTCAGTTTTTTATGCCCTTTCCAACGATGCATCACAAGGTAGGGGTCATGATTTGAAAATGTTGAGTTAGGGGCCAAAACCCCCCGTAAATTCGGAAGGGGGGGTTAGAGGAAAATGTATCCTCTCAAAAAACCCTCTGTACGGTTTCTGCAGAACTGAAAGATTCTGCACCGTTCTTGAGATACAGGGGGTGGCCACTGGCCAGGACTTCGGAAACATACTGTAGTGCTATAAAGGCTACCCATGCGTATTGGGTAGCCCTTATAATGCCACAGGGAACGGGACTATTAACTAAAGGTCACTCATAGACAGTCTTTACTAGGAATCAGTCTAACGTCTAACGAAAAAGTAAAACATCAACTGGTTTTCAAACTGGGTTTCAAAATCTATCCCAACAAAGTGATGCACTTTATTACAAGTTTGTCCTCGATTGGTTTTCTGAGTCGAAATGATATAAGTGAAAATTTGATCTTACCTTGTATTGAAAGCGAAAGCTCTGAAATCACAATAATTTCAAGTTTGTTTTAAGTCTGAAGAACTCGCGGTAAAAGTTACTTATGACTCTGAATCAATTTTGCCATCCTTTTATATCAGTAAAATCGATACTTACGATAGTTTTGGTGAGTCACGATGGCTCCTTTATTCAAAATAATTGACCACTCAAGGAATACACGGAACTTTTTAGATGTCTCGGTACTTATCTCTATCGTTGAAGTTTTATTTTAAGTCTAATATAAAATATTGAGATTTATTTACTCTCACTTTGACTGTTTGTAGATCGAACTATACGGTGTACTGATTTATCGATGAGTCACGATGCATAAGTTGAGTGCTTTTTGACTTTCATTATCGATTACATGTTTGATTTTTCCTATAACAATTTACCTTTTGATTTTTTATTTCTTCTTCTTCTTCTTCTTCTTCTTCTTCTTCTTCTTCTTCTTCTTCTTCTTCTTCTTCTTCTTCTTCTTCTTCTTCTTCTTCTTCTTCTTCTTCTTCTTCTTCTTCTTCTTCTTCTTCTTCTTCTTCTTCTTCTTCTTCTTCTTCTTCTTCTTCTTCTTCTTCTTCTTCTTCTTCTTTTTGATATCTCTAACTGCAAGACCCTCGATATTGATTTCTCATGGATGCAAGAATAAAAGAAGCAACTCAAGAGTAGCTTTTCTCATTTTAATTTCTAGAATTTAAAAACAGTTAACAGTTGTTGCCTGTCAAAGAGTATACGATGTAAACAGTACTTTATTGCTCACTAACCAAATTTTAGGAAAAGCGTGAGACGACTCTCATAATATTGCATTGATGTGTTTAAAAATTCGTTCTGAGTCATTAGTCTCTCGAATCGAAGACTAGTCATTAAATCTAGTAATATTCCATTGGTGTTTCATATACCATTTTGATCCCGATTTTTAAAAGCATCTGCGACTGAGTTTAAATACATAAATTCCCTCGTCGTTTTTCTAGCCTGATTTCACACAAGAATTTCTGTTTCATGTTTCTTTAGGGCAAATTTATCTCGAAATTCTTACGGAATAATATTTAAGGTTGACATATTTCAGGTAAGATTTAGAGCATTAGCTTTCGATTTCTTTTTCCGATGTTACCTTTTCTACAAAAAATGGTCTCATGCTGAAAGGGTCCGTTAAGCGAGCTTCTTTCCACAGCGCACTATGGTCTGAGATGCTCACGAATTGGCCACAAATCAGAAAGTAAATTTTTCGTCAATCGATCATTTTTCTAAACTTTTAATACCAATGGGTCTGTTGCAAACTTTTGCTGGAGTTGAGTTGAGTCTTTCAAACGGAGTGGTCATAATTTTGGCCGCTCCCGTTTAACCCAGCTATAGTTCAAGACAAGTTCGATTGTTTATTTGTGTTTACCCAAGCTAGAAGTCAAATCGGTTGTGCTTTGTTTTCCGAATTCCGAATTCACTCTGCTTGGGAGTGAGCTATGATTGGCCTTGAGAAGACGCATCCAACTATTTTTTAGGAACGCAGTGCAGCGTATCCATACATCGCGTATGGCGCCAGTCACGCCGTCATAGCATGTCGTTTAACGTCATCACTTGTTCGAAATCTGAACCAATGGCCGGGAGAGAGGAGGAGAGATTTTGTGAATTACGCTACTTTCATATGGGTCGAGCAATCGGATTTGTTTGTGTTTACATCTAACTCAAGCCCAATACCAGATGAAGCAAAAGCCTTTACAGCCTTTGCGGGCGCTAGGTCGGGCAAACTAATAGCTGAAGAGGTTTTCTTCCCCAACACCGTGGTTTCCTCTGTCAATCATCATTTTACAATAAAAGCAGTACAAGCCAATAAAGACACTGTCAGGTTTTTCAAATGTCGCCAACCACATTTGTTTTTCTCCTGGCCCATATCTAATATCTAATTTTTTTGTATTCTAGGTTTTTCTTGCTTGCAAGTTTTTCTCCTAACCGCTAAACTACCTGCTGTTTGCTCAATCGACAATTTAAATACTAAGCTTCAGCCCTGAGCACACGCAGTTGTTTTTATTTCAAGACCCCATGGCGTTCAATGTTTACCGTATGAATCGCGATCACGACGATGCTAGGCAGAACGGTGGCCGGTTCAGTCAGGTAACAGTTAAAGTTTTGCCAAGGGATCTTCTTATAAAGCAAACTAGGTTTTTCACGTTTTCTCCCTAGTGTATAAATTACGCTGAGGTATCCTTACCTCTCAAGGGTTGTTGGTCCCCAACCTCCCTCAAACCGTTATAATAGTCTGAGGGTGTACTTGATCTGTTTCGTACGTGTATCTTGGCATCAAGAAGACACCTAAAGTTTAATTTTCATTAAACAAATATAACAGTTTCTTATTACCAATAGGTAGGTGAAACTCTTTCTTTGTTAGATTGTATTGCAGGCCTTCGGGTCAGGGCCCTGTCATCCCTGATTCCAGTTTGTAATCTTCCAATAAAAGAAATTCAAAAAAACTTTTGCTACAGCGCTATAGAGTGTTCAATCTCATGTAAAATCGCGTGAAAAGTCCATTGAAGGCATCAGAAAGTCATAAAATGCAGTATAAAACTCACAGGAGACGTTTAATGAAATCCAAGATGGCGGTAAAATATTGAGCAACCTGTATGCACGCACCACGAGTATCCAAGGATAGCCAACCTCACAATATCGATCACACCCAACCACAACGTAAATAAACACATAACCTCTGAAGCTGCGAGGTTGTCCACGTTGGCAATCCTTGGATGTTAAAGGTGCATGCATACAGATTACTCGATATTTTACCGCCATCTTAGATTTCATTAAACGTCTCTTGTGAGTTTATTATCGCATTTCATGACTTTCTGATGTCACCAATGGACTTTTCGGGCGATTTTACATTTGCGATGAAACACTCTTTATCGTTTAAGCAAAAGTTTGCAACAGACCCATTTTAATCACAGAAAACACTTTCAACGAGTAATTTGAACCTATAGAAATGTAGCTGGAAAGCTTTAAATTAAGCTTTAAAAGTCAAAAACTGTTGTTGTCTATGATTTTTTTTTTCATTGATTTGCGGCCACTTTCTTTTTTTTTCGATCTCAGACCATAGTGCAAGTGCAGCGTCACGTAGGGTCGATTTCCATGTAAAATCACTTGAAAATAACGTTGGGAGCATTCACTCTCAAACTCAATTAATCCGTTGAACAAAATTACCAAGATGGCGGTCGAATGAGCGGGTGACAACTCGGGAGTCCTATCCAGTGGCGCACGCGGGGGGGGGGGGAGGCTAAAGCCCCCCAGACCTCCGATTTTTAGGGGTGGAGGGGATGCAAGTCCCCTACCAAAAAAAATCCTGCGTACGCCACTGGCTCTATCTAATTGAAGCATTCTTCTATGACAAAACACTTTTCTCAGCATAGAAAGCTGCAAAACTAGATGGGACTCCCCCACTATAACATTGTAACCTGCTCTTTGAACCGCTATATCATTTGAATTTCGCTAAATGCATGTATTGAGTTTTTAAGAGATTTTCGATGCTCTCAATTTGATTTTCTCGCTATTTTATAACGGGGAGGGCCCTTCATAACGCTGTATCGAAAGTTTGCAACTGACTCATTATCTTTGTGCTTGAGCCGCTCTTTGCTAAAGTTTGATCAGAGTCCAATATCTGCAAAATTGTGTCACTATCGTGATTCGAGTATAAACTCTAACCGGCGTATTTCATCAGATTTACTAAATCACAATGGCTGATTACCTATACAGTAACTTTAGATCCCACCGATATTTATTTGCAACACTTTTGGTGTAACAAACATTAATCCAACAAATAAAAACAAAATCTATCTTCTTTTTTATACAAAACTTAAAGTTTATTTGCATGAAAAAGTAAATAAATTAAAAATACTTATAAATACACAGTTTAACCATATCTCTATTATTACAAAATTAAGAAATTTTTGCTGTACAACAGCTGATTTGAATCTTTTTAAGTATGTACAAGTTTGAAATTTGTCAACGATTTGTTAGATACAGCGCCTATGGTGAAAGTTCTATAGATACCTTCCTTTTTCCCCTCATTTCCCACTATCACTATTCCGTCTAGAAAAAATTTTATTAGCGAGAATTAATATTTTGTACTTGTAACTTTAAAAAAAAAAAAAAAAAAAAATAAGAATAACCGGTCGAAAGCCCGTCAGAAATCGTATTTTTCAAAATTACCGGAACCTTTTTTGGCCGCGAGTTAACTTATTGTTTGAATAATATTGTTTCAAATAATTTGGAAATATTCTGTGAAATAATTCTGAGCTTTTGAAAAAGCCCGTCGGACATATGAACATTTACAAGAATTTGTACGCGATCTGCAAACTTTATATCTAAAAACAAAAAACAAGAAAATTCCGAACAAAATTTTACCGGGAAAAAGGAAAAAATCATCATCTTTTTTCCCTTAATTATTATTATAATTTTTACTATAGGTATTATTATTTTGTTTTGTTTTTTTTGTTTGCTAGGAGCAAAAAAAAAAAAAAAAAAAAAAAAAAATCCAGCATAGTTCGATTTAAAATTATGTTTTGTTTTGGGAAATTATACTTTTTCTTACAAACTTTAAGTTTAGAGTTACACAAGTTCTTCGCTACCATATCTAGCTACTGTGAAAATTTTCATTCATATTTACAACCATTCTATCTGTTCTTTGGAAGGCATCTACAGAAAATTACCAAAATATCAAATTTTGCCTGTTGACATAATAATAAAAGGATTATATTCAAGTAAAATACTCGTCTTTTTTTCCAAACTAGTCTACTTAATTGAAATTTTAGTCATTTTCAGTTCACATTATCTGCTAACAAGTAATAGTTCTTGACATTAAAGTCGTCAAGAGATATTAGTGTGGTACCCTCACACTTTTTCGATTGCACAAAATTAGTCTATTCGTTGAAGGCTTTTCTTTATTTTTTTATTTTTTAATTTTTTTTTTAATTATGCTAAAGGAGGCTAATCATAAAGTATAATGGTAACAACAGTTGCTTGTATAAAACAAATAATTTTACTTACAGTCTTAACAGGTGATCAAGATCATCAATTTTCACTGTGAGAGAGAATTGCAATTATGGTCGTGTAGCCAATAATTGTTCTCTTTCTCTCTCTCTTTGCCCATTTGACTGCGTGTATTGGAAAATGACAGGTAGAGCGGCTGAAGTCACATGACCACATCCTCTCTCTATCCTTTTCTAATACTTGCCTTCAAATAGGCAGAAGGCAGAGAAAGACAGATTTCTGGCTTCGGCTATGATCGCAATGTCTATCTCTTTTTTTGAACGCATTATTAACATCCAGACTGGTGTGTTTTGAAAGTCAGCCTCAAAAAGGAAGAAAGATTTTTAAAATATTTTTACCGAAGAAAAAGTAAGGGCCTGAGACCCGTACAAACGTTACGGGCAGGTATGGAACACAAGAGAAATTTTGGTGTCGACACCCAGATTTCTCCGTTGTTCCATATACTTACCCGTACTTTTCCATACTTTTTTTTTTCAGTGTTGGATTGAATTATTCTATGAATGTATCAGTCAGAGTTTTTATTTGTTTCATCTTTTTCTCTCATGAAGGACTCTTAAGATTTAGAGGAACTATTCTTAAATTTCCAAGTGAAGGAAGCAGTCATAGTATTTGTCTACCTAACTGTAACATAATGCTCTCAACAGACAATATTCGAACACGGCTCTCGGCTCGCCGTACCTAACATTTTAAAGACGCAAACGTTGATATTTTTATTCGTAACTTAATTTATCGTTGTATTTGCCTAGGTACTCTTTTAATAAATAATCTTCTTATTGTTTTTTGAAAAATATCTAGGATTAGATCTAAATAGTACCTCAAAATGTTCGTGTTTTCCTTTATCGGAGGCAGATTTTATCGTTAGAATATTATTCATGTTTATGTTTTGAAAGTAATTTGTTTAATATCTACTTTTCTATGTACACACTAGATTTCAACCTCGAATTTGAAAGTTAATAATAAAAAAAGGAAATAGTAGAAAGGCCGTCCAAATCAGTTTTCAGTGATTTGTCAAAATTTGATCGTTAATATTTCATTCGTCGTGCGTGTGATTTAGAACTTAATCGGTTATTATCTTCATTCCTGAGTCAAGTAGTTTTTTGGGCCCTTATTCCAGATGGAACTCATTTCGGGTAACTGGACTTTTAGGCAATGTGTTTTATTTCTCCCTGCGCAGAGGTAATTTGATACCTTGAGCGTTGCCCGTTGCCGTTTGTCGGAAATTCCGGATTTAAATTTCCGGTTTATTAATCGGAAGATCTCGGCTTTAAGAAAGCGGAAATGTAGATTAAATCGTTCCAAAAATGGCAACTCTGGACACCATTCATATGACAAACGCAAGTTAAAATACAGAATAAGTAACCTTAAAGCTCAAAGTTATCCAAGACGAGTCCTACCGTCTCAAATACGAAATATAGTCTGACGTCTGTAACCTAAAGTTTTTGAAAACTGGCGCTTAGCAGTTTTTGCAATGGAATAGCTGTCTGCTGCTGGGAGGTAGACGTGTGCGATGTCTCACTCAGTCCATATCGAAGTAGCTTCGATGTCGATTTCCAAAATCGGAGCGATGTATCGAAACATCGCAACATCGATCGGTATCGAATCGTTTATTTTCATAGAAACATCGATCTGCATCGAAAAATCGATCTGCATAAAAACATACATTTACATCAAAATACCAAGACGTCAACAAAATGATTTAAAAAAAAGTCAAGCATTGGATTTTTTAATGCCGTATTTCTTGATTTTTATTTTAAAGATAGATCGGAACAGTGACCAACATGACTCTTTGGTTTGAAAATTGAAACCTTATTCGATAATCCCACCATACATTAATCGCAGTTCGGATCGATGTGTCGATATTGATTGATACTTCACAGTCGATCGATATGGATCGAAGTTGCAATGTTTCGATGTGGATCGATGTTTGGATGCATCTCATGAGACATCGAACCGCGTTCGATGTCCCTTAAACATCGAACATCGCACAGGCCTACTGGGCGGTCAAAACGGAGGCTCCCAAGTGGTTCCAAATGTGTCTTAATTAATCGTTTAGCTCCATCTACCACCAAAGCTTTGCGGCCAACAGTTTTATTTGAGATCATCGTCCATCTTAAGCAAAAACTCACAACTCATGAAAAATTGATTATAAGCCGCAATTCATTTCAACATCAGTGATACCGATGTTTACTATACTATACTGTTTAATTGCTTATTCTTACTGATGATGCCTTTGTATTATGTACACAGAAAAAATAGGAAAAATCGCTTTGACAGCGCTGATAAAACCTTTGGTTGAAAAATGACCCGGCAAAAGACTTTCGTTGAGTGAACCAAATATTTGGTTCACTCTTCAAAATATCTTTAGTTAGACGTACAAAACCTTCGGTTGTCTGTTCACGTCTTTTGCTGGGTCATTTTCCTACCTAAGGTTTTGTCAGCGCAACTAAAGTGGATTTGTTGTTGTTGTTTTTTT
This sequence comes from Trialeurodes vaporariorum, assembly GCA_011764245.1. Classification (NCBI taxonomy): domain Eukaryota; kingdom Metazoa; phylum Arthropoda; class Insecta; order Hemiptera; family Aleyrodidae; genus Trialeurodes; species Trialeurodes vaporariorum. Next base: position 50,334,998 of record VMOF01000388.1, on the reverse strand, counting down.
TTCTGTGCGAACTAATTTTAATGACAATTGGAAAATCCAAAAAATAAAAATTCAAACTATCTTAAGGGCGACAGCTCATCGGAATCATCATTCATCAGACAAGTACAGTATAAAGTTTACAATCAAACTGATTATTTGATCATTAGTAACTAAACAAAAAACAAAAACGTAACAAACGTCAGTATCACTTTTCTCGAAACAAAGCACAACTTTTGTTTTTGTTTTCTTTCTTCAAAGAGCTGCACTCGGATCTGTAGAAATTTACGAACTAGTGAAAACGGTGGACGGTATACGCACCATTCATCAAAAGTCTCAATTTGAAGCCCATTTCGCGCATAGACGTCTGAAACGTATTAGTAATAATAAGCATCAGAAGTCTTTGATTTTGCAGCTCCAGTTTTGACCGTCTGCAGACAGCCAACGAGAATCGATCGTTTAACTTTGAATAACATCATCTAACGAAGAAAGACAGAGAAAAGAGAGAGAGGGAGAGAGAGAGAGAGAGAGAGAGAGAGAGAGAGAGGAGAGAGAGAGGGAGAGAGAGAAAGAAAGAGCAGAAAGAGAGAGCGAGAGATTTGTAAGTTTACTGAAGTTTTCCCGGCTTATTCTGAAACTTTCCTGTTAACGGGTCTCTCCAGCATGATATTTCTCGCCCACGGCCACGGGAAAGGGTCTTCGAGATCATGCTGCAAATTTCTCGACCCGCTCATGGCCAACGAATCTCTTAGCGATTGGAGTTCGTTCGTCTCCTCGTGGATCATCATGGTTGTTTGCTCAACGGCCGTTTCTGGATGAGTATTGTATTCCTCGGACGAATCAGACGTCGTGACGTAGTGAGACTGCGATTGTTGGTAGTCTGTGTTTATACTCCCCGTACCAGCTCCTGCTATGGATCCTGCCGTTTCGGAGTCTTCCTGTTCGGAATTCTCTTCGTAAACTTTCGGCACGTGCTCGTAGATTATGGTTGTAGGGTACGTCTCTGTGTTTCGGTACGTCGATGATGGTATCGCTGATGACGGAGGAGATGAAGTGGATGGCAGTTCTCGCCGAGTAGTTGTTGTAGTTGTTGGCGACGATGATGTGGTCGTCGACGAAGGTGTCGATATCTTGCGCGTTGAGACTGGAGATGACGAATAGTAGTGTGTTGATGATGTCCCGATTGATGACGATGTTGATGATGCTGGTGATAGTGATGATGATGAAAATGGTGGCACGCTAGATTTTCTCATTTTTTGACTCCGTCTGGAAGCATAGTGAGAAAATACGTGTGGCATTTTAATGTCACGTTACATGTTGGCAGAGAGAAGTAAACAAAAATTAAATTAATTTGTTGCGATTTTTTTTTTTTTTCCGTCCCTTGCTTCGCTTTTGCGATAATGAAGTCGATTATGTCAGTAGCGCTATCAGCAAGCTGATTTTTGAAATCATTAGATGAGACTGGTCAACTGGATAAATAGCGCAGTCCCTCATTTATCCAGTATTTACCAGCCTTATCCAAGTATTTCAAACATCACCCCTTTAGAGCTCCTCCTTCTTTCTCTTTTCCCCTTTGAATGTGTAAGTAGAAGAAAGATAGAAGGATATAGGTTTGTCTCCCTTTGTAATTTATCCTTGTTTACCTTACCATCCGTGTTTCGATGGAGAAAAGATGAGAGAGTTATTTTTCTTGCTGTGCTACTGTTATTTTCGTTTTGTTTTTTTTTTTTTTTTTTTTTTTTTGGTAAATATGTTTTGTCGTATTTCAATTTTGTTTCCACGTTCAAAAATGGGCTCCTCTTGATTCTGTTCTTATAACTAGTATGAGCTTTATGGTATTTAAAACGAAAGTTGTCGAATTTCTCCGATGGAAAATTTTGTGTTGTTTTGATCGCTGTTGACCATGACCATCTCTCAAGGTTTTCACTAACGATGACCACCAAGGGGCCGAAACTTGTCATTGGAGAAATTCGAAAATTTCAATTTATACGACCGCAAAGCTATAATTACTATTCAAAAAAATTATCAAAATAGGCACATTTTGGGCATGCAACCAAAATTAATTTTGTATTTACAGAATAGCGGTTTCTCTTTACTATCTCAAAATCATCTACGTTAATCAGCATTTTTTGAGGAGTTTTCAGTAAGCAAGCGTGAAGTTTGGCGTCGTTGCATTCTGTCCATTTGAACTCACGAAAAATTGCATTCTAATGGGTGTTCAGAAAACCCTGAATTTGACACTCTGCTTTTGTTTAAGTGAACAAAATGTAACGATGCTAAATTTCACGCATCGCCGCCGAAAATTTTGACTGTGGCCCGTCGATAAAATGGACGCACCACATTTTTTGTTTTTTGGGAATATTATGGTAGAACCCTAAATTCAAAGTGAATCAAATTTGTAAGCCATTTTTAGATAAGTACAAAGCATAGCGCTCTGAAGACGTGAGGGATGTTAATAAAAGTGAATTGATAGGATAAAACAAGAATAATACACCTTTACATCATATGAGAAAAAGCTTATAAAGCATTTAAATAAGAAAAAGTAGTTGAAGTGCGTAACTATGGCCAGTTTCCAAATTAAATCCTAGCCCTAAGCGATTATAAACAGCTTGGATATGAATCTGTGGAATAAGTCCCGTAGCTCCTAATGTGCTTTTAGACGCTCCACTTTAATCTCTAATTAATCAACAAACCTACGGTTCCCACTGAACCACAATCGAAAATTTGGAGGGGAAAGGGGAAATCAGGCAGGCGAACTCGGGATATACTAAAACAAAGACTTCTAATACTATCTAGACTGGACATAACGCCTGCCCATTGAAACCGATCGGTATGCAACCACGATTACAGTATGTGCTAAGATTTTCGGAAATACATTGATTTAAATTGGGAAAATGACTTTTTTGAAAAATTAATTAAAAATACTAAAAAAAATATTTTTCCATAAAACTTGGTACCGTTTGAAAGCTCATGATATGCAGATTTCGGTTCGGGCCGGTTTTTATACCGTTTTTTCAATCGTAAACATTCTACAGAGGCTCAAAGTTAGGTCAATTTTCCTCGATTCTACGGCGTGTTCCACCGTTTCGGTACCCCGCTGAGACAACCTACATAGCTGCGTATACTCAATTTTACGTAATCTATGTTATGATTAAAGTTATAATTATTGTGTATCTCAATAATTTATCGCATAAATTTTATTTTTTTTGAGCTGTAACCATTCAAAAAAAGTGCAAAGAAAACAATTTTATGAAACACCTTGTAGAAAATCGGTACCCAACTTTAAGCCCCTGTAGAATGTTTCTCGTTCAAAAATCACACGTACAACCGGCCCAAACCGAAATTTGCATATCATGAGCTTTCAAATGGTATACCAAGTTTTTTGGAAAAATATTTTTTTTTAGTATTTTTAATTAATTTTTAAAAAAAGTCATTTTCCCATTTAAATCAATGTATTTCTGAAAATCTTAGCACATACTGTAATCGTGGATGCGGCGTAGCCAGGCGCAACATGCGATTTTGGTCCCACTCTTCAGCTTCACTTTCCCCGCCCTAAAATCGGCCTTATGTCCAGTCTAGATAGTATTAGAAGTCTTTGTACTAAAATATATGCCAATGAGGCTGTTGCTCACTCGGGCGACTACAAGAATATCGCCCGAAGTCTCCCGAGCGAATCGCCGTGTTTTTCTGCTTTCGTCGGCCATCTTGGCTGCACATTTTGAACTGCGCGCCACTGAATTTGTGGCGCCAAGTCAGATGAGCATACCTGTTTAATGTTTAACCTTAGGTTCAAGCTTCATTTGAGGTTGATTCTTGCTCATCGGTTGAACTGGTTCGAGTTCCAACTTGATCAGACCCCAGAGACGCGAACTAACCTAAACCTATACTGCGCAGCGGCAGCGCAAGAGAACAGGGACCAAATAATGTTAGGACCCGAGCATTGAATTGCGTGCGGTTTCGACCAATCAGAGAGCTTACGCACGGTCATGTGACCGTGCGTATATGACCGTGCGTATAGGTTACGCTCGGGACCGAACATTATTTGGTCCCTGGCCAAGAAAGATTCATAAATCTGCCTCTGCCATGTTTTACGAGACGACCTCTACCGGATTTCAAGGAGAAGTTCCAGTGTTTTAAAACTATCGTCTTCATTATTCCCGAGGTGTAGTTTTCACTGCATTAGCTTACATTAGGTGTGAAAATTTGCCAAACGTTCGAGTGGAAGTTCCTTGATATGTTCACAAAATCTATTTGAAAGTTCTTGATCCCTTTTTTGGGGGGGGGGGCGGAAGGTGGGGTTAAAGTGTGTGGAAGGCATGCCAGCAGCGTTGAGCTCACCTGCTTACCCCTGAGCAGTGGAGACTGGGATGGAACCGTAGTTGTAGTAGTAACATCTGGTCTGCTCGCAAATGAAGTCTTTGACAGCCGTACAATCGTCCGTGTCCCATTGGAGATCCGGCTTCTTCAAAGCTACACAGCCGTTGCTTGCCCCGCTGTCGCCTCTGTACCATAACAAACAAACAAACAGTTACAAACACACGTTAACGTCGTTAACTCTGGAGATGTAACGAAAATACGAAAATACAGTTTCCTTACCCCCAACCCAAGCTACTCTATACTTGACTCCCATCTAGCTCAGGTTACTCATATAAAAAGCGGAAACCTGAATTCCTCTTTCTCTCTCTTCTTTCATTTGACTGCATCTATCAGAAAAGGACCAAGATAGAGGCTAAAGTCACGGGATGGCCAAAGAGGTTACTAAGCCTAAAGACTGGATGTGAGTTATTTATCTTTTAAAAAACACGTTTACCCTCAATGGAGCTCTTGTAAGGTTTTGCTGTTGGCAAATGGAGTATCAATTCCAATGTAAAATGTTGCGGAAATAACGATGAGACCATTAAAAAAGTCTCTAACTCACTCCTCGCAGAGAAAACTTTACTTGAAATTTCGGGTGACCACTGACCACCCTTGCATGTCTGCACCAACCTTGGATTCGGACCCCAAACAAAAGAACAGGACATGAAATTAAGTGCCGCCTTCCTCGTTTCTTACGCAACGTAGAACTTTTCTTTAGTTATCTCCGTGCTCCTAGCGACAAAATGTGTATAAATGGGCCTTTAATTCCTTTAAATTTACTTTTTGAAAGCAAATTCATTAATCTCATTGTTCAAATTCATAGGTTATGTTCTTTTGTTTGGGGTCCGAATCCGAGGTCGGTGCATGCATGCAAGGGTGGTCACCCGAAATTTCAAGTTAAGTTTTCTCTGCGAGGAGTGAATTTTAGACTTTTTAATGGTCTCGTCGTTATTTTCGCAGCATTTTTCATTGGAATTGATACTCCATTTGCTTACAGCAAAACCGCGCAAGAGCTCCATTACGGGCCTGAAATGTTGCGTTTTTTATGAAGAAAATGAAAGTTTTTGAGCTGAGCACAAAAATGTCTTAGGCTTCTAATTAAACCTCATTGTTCCGGAGATGAGATTTTGGCCCAAAATATATTGTTTTAAATGGGAATCCGCGTAGTGACGTCACTACGCACACGAGTTTTCACAATTTACACGCGTGTATCTCCAAAACCGGGCCACTTAGAAAAAAAAACCAAAAGCGCCGTTGTTCTCAGCTCATCAAAAATTGAAAGACTATTAATTTCTTTATAAAAAACACAATACTTCAGACCCTTGCAGCTGTCCCATTATTAAAGCTGTACTTTAAACATTTGAAGTGAGCTCATAACCTATAGACTAATTTGATGATATACTATTGCATTGATTACCATTGCCATTGTTGATTTGCGTTATATTTATGCATCGATTAATTGGAATAAATACTGAGTAGCGTTACTGTGTAGTTCACTTTTTTGATTCTTGTGTGAGACCAATATTAAGATGTGTACATTCCGTACCAAGATTCTGTCACACTAGACATTTTTGAAGCCACGCTGTGAAAGTTAATTGAAAGAAGAATAATCTCTTTTCCTCTCATAGTTTCTGATATCTTGCATCTCCTATATTTATTCAATCACACGCCTCGGCTGTTTTACGTAACGTTTTTAAAATGTTCTGGAAAGAACAACACGGAAAAAAAAGGACTGGTAGAATTTACCATCTGCATAGCTGATTTTGGAGTCTGCTATCAAGTATGGTAAATTTTACAATCATATGGTAAATGCAACGTACCTCGTGGTAAATTAAGATAACCTGTTGGTATATTTCACCATAAGGTACGTTGCATTTACAATATGATGGTCAAATTAGCAGACTCCATCAAAATCAGCTTTATACGCAGATGGTTAATTCTACCAGTCTTTTTTTTGCCGTGAATATTTTTGATTCTTTTATGAATAAATTCTGAAAACAAGAAGCTTTTTGAGTATCAAAAACGTGTTTCAGTCTTGAGGGTGCTTTACGACCGTGCTGCAAATTGCAATCAAACCTAGTCGCTTCCGATTGCACGTTATCTTATGCAGTGTTACAATTTTTCGGTATAATCATCCGATTTTTCCCGCTCGACGCACTATTAACCCTTAACTGCGCCGTGGCACCCCTGAGGCACCTAATATACCTATTTCCTTTATTTTGAATTATTAAAGTTAAAATATCATTTTTTTCCATGTCGTCAGCCCTCCGGCACATATCGAAGATAGGTTTCGATTTTTCACCGAAGTTTGAAAAAGCAAGGCCCCACGTTGGGCGCCATCTGAGTATTAGAAAACTCATTTAACCGTTTGGCCTTGATTTTCTCCCTATACTGGCCCATGTTAAATTTAGTTCTTTGCAGATCTCTTGGGCGCAAGAATTAATGCTGGACATTTTTTTCAATATTTTTCCCTTGCATTTTGAGTCAAAATCATTTGAAAAATCATGTTTTCGAATGGAAAAAAACAACCGCGCAGTAAAGGGTTAAAACAATTATACAAACTAAACATGACGTGATGTAAAATTTGGTAATTTATAGGAAAATCTACCAACATCATTCTTGTGGGAGATTTCTTTTCCGAGCTGTCACTCTCATAGAAACTCTTTACCCTACGATAGGCGCACGATAGCTGAGGAGTCATCGGTGAATTTCCACAAAGATGGAGTCATCGGTGAATTTCCACGAAGATGTAAGGTAGGGTTTCTATCGGAATGACAACTCGAAAGATAAACCACCGATAAGAATAACATGCAATCGCAGTACGAGACTTGATACGATTACGATACAATCCTTTATAATCGGCCCCCAGTATTTTAGAAGTACTTTATAAAATTACATACCCCCCTTTTGTTGTTTTTTTATTGTTGCTGTTAGTTTTTTATATTGTTTTGTGTTTTAATAGAACAGCTAATTTACCTCTTCTTCCTCGTGAACGGCTGTGGTCCATGGGTTAGATCTGAGTCTGCACCCTCTTTCATGTAATTGAACGTAACATTAAATGGAAGACCTGTTGACATCCATAGGAACATATCCGTGCCCAGTCTGTTGCCCGATGTCCAAAAATCGTATTTACTGTACCCTGCGCAGAACACGTTTCGATCAATAAATCGCATAAATAAAATGTGACGTTAAGAATATTCTCTTTCTCGACGTTCCGATCTTTCGTGAAGAGGTAAAACTTAAATGAACTATTGTCATTTGGGAGTTAATGTCAAGGTCGAAACTTTACGATTGTGATCGCGTGTCATGAAATCAAAATGGGGAAACGGACAAAATGAAGATCGATAAGACTCTTTGTTTCATCCGTTTCTTCAGTTTGATTTTAATTAATTACTGTCAGTTTAGACCTGACGATAGACCAGAACCTGAAATTGCCCTAATCACTTGATCCTCACTCTTTAAGCAGAAGATCGGGACTTCAGTAAATTAAGTACTTACATTTTATACTTTTATGTGAACTGACAATACAGGGTGTTAATTAAAATAGGTTCCACTCAAGTTATCTCGAAAACGGTTGCGAATTTAGAAAATCGCTCAAACACGTGTTCAACGATTTCAAGGGGGACACCTTCTAAGGGGGTCGCCAATTTTGGGGCCTCCTCCGGGGGGCCCCTAGGTGGGGCACCACCCCCCTAAATCCAATACTTCAAATGGGGACCCCCATTTTTTATTCGACGATTGAAAAGAAGACAAAATTCTAAGACTTTCACCACAAACCAGAAGTCGATATCGTTTTTAGTTTTCGATATATCGAAGTTCAAAGTTCGAACCCATTTTCAAAAATTCACAACTTCCTTTTAAATGATCCAAATTTAAAAAAACTTTAGGTCCAAAATGTTCTACAGAGCAAGTACTTTTCAGAAAAAAATACAAACTTTCTGGAAAATTTACCAAAAGGGGGTTTCTGAGCCCCTAAATTTATTTGAAAATTTCGAAATTTTCAGAGGCTGTAGAAAAAAAACTACTTCAAATTTCAAAAAACGCTGAAACATGGGTTCGCTTATTTTAGGGGTACATCTTTTCATGGGGTCAAAAATTCTTAGGCCCCCCCAGGGGGGCGGGAGCAGGGGTCACGGCCCCCCAAATTTGACAATTTTAAATGACGCTGTCATAAAAACCTATTGTGTGATACATCGTTTGAAAGCACGTCTCAAGCCAAACATTTTGGCGCAAACTGGAAGTCGATATCGTTTTTCGTTCTCGAGATATCGAAGGTCAAAGTTCGATGTTGATCAAATTTCAATAATTCGCTCGAATAATTTCGATCTCGAGAACGAAAAACGATATCGACTTCCGGTTTGCGCCAAAATGCTCGGCTTATAAAATAAGCGAACCCATGTTTCAGCGTTTTTTGAAATTTGAAGTAGTTTTTTTTCTACAGCCTCTGAAAATTTCGAAATTTTCAAATAAATTTAGGGGCTCAGAAACCCCCTTTTGGTAAATTTTCCAGAAAGTTTGTATTTTTTCTGAAAAGTACTTGTTCTGTAGAACATTTTGGACCTAAAGTTTTTTAAATTTGGATCATTTAAAAGGAAGTTGTGAATTTTTGAAAATGGGTCCATATCGAACTTTGAACTTCGATATATCGAAAACTAAAAACGATATCGACTTCCGGTTTGTGGTGAAAGTCTTAGAATTTTGTCTTCTTTTCAATCGTCGAATAAAAAATGGGGGTCCCCATTTGAAGTATTGGATTTAGGGGGGTGGTGCCCCCCAAGGGGCCCCAAAATTGGCGACCCCCTTAGAAGGTGTCCCCCTTGAAATCGTTGAACACGTTTTTGAGCGATTTTCTAAATTCGCAACCGTTTTCGAGATAACTTGAGTGGAACCTATTTTAATTAACACCCTGTATAATGAAGAAACATAACTTGGGAATTTCCAACTTTTTTTATCTTCCAACTCTAGAAAGCGATTTAAAACAAAATAGAAAAGTCAAGTGGCTAGCTTTCTGTACAGTGTGCTACATGATTCTCTTTATTTTTTATGTAACAAACAAACCAAAAATGTGAAGTGAAGTAAATGCCAACATTGTTGAAAAAATCCAATCATTTTGTGCCCGTAAGCAACAAGTTCTCTCAGATTTTATTACACCATCGGATTCCACGCACCTTAAAATATGAACACAGTACAACAAAATTTTTGAAACATCACGCATTAATTTACAATCACAGTTATTTCGAAGAAAGTCCTATATTTAGTCCTTGTCCCATTCACAATTTCTCATGGGCACAGAATTCTGGGATATAGACTCATCGGCACCTTCACACCACGTGTTATACCTCGAACAAGCTTCGATACGAAGAGAGGTTAGGATGATTGAGTTTTATGGCGTTGCTCCGCCCATAAGAGACCGTGAGTAAGACAAGGACAAAACATAGAACATCCAACATCTTTCGGTATAACTGCGACTGTAAATTCGCTTGTGATCTTTTATAGGAATTGTGTTAGAGTGAAAAGATACTTTGAGGTACGTGGAATCTAATGGTGCAATAAAATTTGAGAAAACTGGTGGTTATAACTAGCACGAATTTGCGTTCGAAAATGTGGATCTGATTTCTTATGGGTAAATCCACATGAGTGGGCGAGATAGAGCATTTGTGTGGAACCAATTTTGATCGTGACGTCATCACTAAACAGGTCTATTGCGCGTGCTGTGTTGCATCCACTGGTTTTGAAGGCGATTCAAGATTATTTAAGTTTCGCTCTCTGTTTAGCCTTTTTGGTATAACTGTATTCATAGAACCCCCTTCATATTTTTCGCACCTCTATAGGCTACTTTTCTCCGTGAGTCCTTCGATGGAAATATTGTATGTTGATTACCGACACGACGTTTTATGCCTTTGAGAGGAGTTGACCGCGTGAACGCATTCGAATGTTAAGTTCGACACATGTTGGTCATTGGTGTCCAGTGGTGGACACTGGACAGGCGGATTTGCCGGCAGTCTGGTCCGTTCCCATACGTTTCTCTACTTATCGACTCGACTCTTTTGTGTGGAGCCTTCGATGTCGTCGACTCCTGCTCGCCTCCTCCGCGAAAGCCTAAAACCAATGACCAATCAGAACTCGTCGAGTTCGGTTCGGTACTCCCCAGTCTCATAATACAATATTTCCATCAAGGGACTCTATTTTCTCCTCACTGTCCATCTCACTTTTGTCTCTTAGATTATTTGGCGCCCAAATAATTAATCATAGAATGATTTCTTTCTTAATCGGGCTCTTGCGAACTTTTGCTGTAAGCGATTCAATAATTAATTATTGAGAGTAAAATCCAGCAATAATTACGACGATTACATTAAAAATGAGGAAATTAACTCTCAGACTCACAAAATGACTTTAAAGTTTAAGGTGTAATGGCGAAGCTACTCAGATACCACAAGAGATTCATTGCTAACTTGAGGCTGATTTCTTCTATGTGTTTCTTTATAGAGAGGAACTAATTAGACAGGAATCCGGCGCCATGGCACCTGCGACCTTCGTAGCTTCGCCCTTTAAGATCAAAGATGCCGGAGCTATGCAGATATCACAGGAGATTCCAATCTAATTTGTCTCTCACTGTAGAAATACACAGAGGAAAGTCAAATTAGATAGGAAGCTCCCATTGTATTCCTGCGTAGCTCCGCCATAATGCCTATGGCTTTAAAGTAATTTTGTGAGTCTATTTGTACAATTCGTAATTTTTTTAGCATATACTCAATTCTCATCGTCTTTTCCGTTGGTTTTTACGTAAGACTTCACTATTCAATCGCATGCAACGAAAGTTAGCAAGAGCCTCATTTTCTTATTCCTTTAATTTTTATTTTTGTTTTTGTTTTGTTTTTTTTGTTTTTGTTTTTTTTTTTTTTTTTAGGGCTGATAAGCCCTCTCGTATAACAATAAATTAATTAATTAAACAATCATAGATAAATGTTCCAAAGCAAGTAAATAGATCAGATTCGTTAAAATGAATGTGCTTGCTCAAAGCTCGTTGTTTTATCTTACCGGCATTTCTGAGATACTCCATAAAGTAGTCCGCCTTCTCTTTGGTTTCGAAGGAAGTTAGTTGGAGACCTATTGATCTACAGTATTGATATGCTAAAAACCAATTAAGTTCTGGAGAATAAGGGTTCATCCGGCTAACAAAGTATTGCACTCCCTCCAGCTGGATTGTTGTTATCCTTTGACCTGTAACAAAAAAAAAAGTTCTACTTTAGTTACACAATATCACCCTTAAAGTGTTACTTTTCTAGCAGCCATTAAAACAATTTAAAATACAGACACAGCAGCTGTCCATGTAAAATACCGAAAATCATAATTATTTTAATCCTCGTAAGCCCAAAAGTTGGGAGGGGGATGGCCGGTGGGTGTCGTGTTACATCTACTCATCTAAATAGCAAACACTTGGAGATAGTTGCCTCAGTCTTGGACGATTATTATTCCCTAACAATTCGATGCAATTCGATTGATTTTCCGGCCCCAGGGTTTCAACTTGCGTTTAAGAGAGGATATCTCAACTACAGCTCAGTGGAATCTATTTCTGAAAATGGGCTTTGTCATAAGAAGCTGGAGCGAAGATAAGCCTACAGCCTGTTTGACATCGTACACCTCATATCGTAAATTACTCGGCAGTTAATTCACAGAAATAGTCCTTGAAAGTATTTAACCCCTCTCCTCCCTTACCCAAAATCTCAAATGCTTACACTGCTGACAGGACATTGAAAATACCCCTTTTTTACTGAATGCTAATCAAAGGGGAGGATTAGGGGCGGTGTTGCAGGAATTGTGAGGGGGTGAGAGGGGAGGGGTAAGAAAAAAACCTTGCGTCAGAGTCAGAGCAGAATTACGTTTTTAGCAGAACAGAACAATCGCCGCGCTATATGCCGCGCCGACGCGCCGCAACCTGGATCGAACCATGATTTTTTTACGGACATGTAAAGTTTGTTCCTTTTCCCTTTGAAAAAATTTTAGTTTTGATATTTTCTTGCAACAACTTTAGTTTTAGACTCATTTTAAGCTCTTTAGCTACAACGATTTGTACACATTTTTAAGTTATTTTGCTATTTATTGCTCACCAGTGGCGGCTCGTGCAATTTGGCAACCATGCTTATTTGCCATTTAAATCTATGCAAAAGTATCGATATCTAGGGGGTGCATTGCACCTTCTGAAGATCGATTGTTTTAGATATGTTTAAATGGAGAGAACACGTTGTTGCCACATTGCACGAGCCGCCTCTGTTGCTCACAATCTGTATTTTTATTCGTAAAATTGTGTCCGGGAAATGTCGATTCAATTTGATCCACTGTGCGTGGTTCCTGGCTCCCCTCCTTTTTTATGAGCCACATCACATTAGTTGTGACTACAAAATCCTCTTCTTTTTTATTTTTATTTTTTGTACAATGGCTGGGCGGTCTGTCGCTTGTTGCTCCGTTTTCATTGAGTCACTTTACGATTATTCAGATTTTAATAAGTAGTGTTGACCTCTCCACTGGAGGGCCTCCCTCCTCCCCTACTCTCCTCTACCGAGGGATCGTGGTCGCGGGTCGGGGACTCCGCGGTCCGCGCCGCGTGGGCCGGCCGCACCGCGTGTCCCCTCTCCTCCCTCTCCCCCCTCTGATCCTCTCCCCCCCCTCCACCCTTCTGGCATGTCTACTTCAAATTCAACTACCGATTGAAGCTTAGCGGAGCGACGCACACTGAAATGAAAACTTCTGGTTCCCGACGGAGAAAAGCTGGAGCGTGAGAGGAGATGATGCGCATGCGCAATGGGCGACTTTCCGTTTATGGATTGAAAATAATTAATGTTGATTAGACTGAGAGGGAGGAAGAGAGAGAGAGGGGGAGAGAGAGAGAGAGAGAGAGAGAGAGAGAGAGGAGAGAGAGCACATCTGAGTTTTTTGTTTAAATGCTAGCTCTTCAGCTTTGGACTCACTTTTCTCGAGATCAGCTCCATATCACGTGGTTCCTCTTTGATAAATTATCATTGCTAGCAAAAGCATTAAAGCTGTTCAGACTTTAGTGGCACGCTTTTCCAACACCTGCGTGTTGGAATTTTCCCTGCTTGTTTATTTTTATTTTATTTTTCTTTCTTTTTTTGCAACTCTTCCGGAACACTTTGTCATTGGTTCGAACCCTTTTTAACAGCTTGGGACGAGTTATCTTCGCGTTAAACGCAGTCGACACACAGAACGGAACATTTCATTTTTTTGTTATTCTATCGAATTTTTTTTTGGAACACTGAGGGAACAATTGACCGTACTTCGAATGTTCCATAAATTCCGCGCCAACAAAAATCGCCTTTGAAATGAGTAAGACTCCGTGTTTCTAATATGAAAATATGTAACCAGAACTTTCCTGATTCAAAATTTACAACTTTTACTGTCCAAGAAAATCAATTTGTCCACCCGGTGTGCGCCGGCATGCGTGATACGCGTGATGCGGCATTACTCTGTTGTGGCTGTGGAACATCCCTTTCATGTTCTATTATTCTGAAGCCTGATTTATTACCTTCTTTTATGCTCCACAAGTAGAGAATGCCCCGCCGAAATCAGCGCGAAGCGGCTGTAATGCATGTATAGAGTATACCTCTCTTGTTTTGGTTTTTGTTTTTGTTTTTTTTTTTCTTTCTTATGATGCGCACGTCTCGTATTTCTAATTAAAAATCAGTTGGATCAAGATCAAGGCGATCTTGTCCCTCTTCCTGAAATCGAGTTATGGACAGTACTATTTGATTTCTTCGCTTCGATGATTTTTTAGATTCGGATCGATGGCTGGTGGGAGAGTGGGAGTCATTTCAGATTTTGATGGAAGTGCGGGGCAACATTTATCGGGAGGGGGTTCAATAGATTTTCACCCTTTTCTTCCACATGCCGTGTATTAGAACAAAGGATTTCCTTTTTGTAGAAGAGGGGGTGCCCCGTCCCCTCTCGCTGGTGTAATTAATGCATCGCACTTGGCATCGATGATAACGAGTCTTATTTCTTATTGTTTGTCTCTTTTCATGGCACGATTGGAATTTATTCACTCAATTTGCTGCAGGAGGCTTTGGTTTCGCTCATTTCGGTTTGCTGGTCTATATCTTGTTATGATTGAATTCAATCATCCGACTCTGAACAAAGGCCAACGAAGGCTCAGTGACCGTCCATTTTTCATCCGTCTATCTCTACTTATACTTGGGAACAAATAACGTTGTATTCATGTGTAATGTATGTAATGTATCTTGTTTTGCGCAAAAACTTTAACCCGCTTTGAGTAAGTATATTTTTGCGAAAACGAAAGTGGGGATAGTAAATAGATATTAGTCCTCGAAAAGAGATTTTGATTTTCCTAAACAGCGTAAAGTTTAGAATCTTTCCATGCAAGTAAATTCTTGAAATCACCAGAAATTATTTTTAGAATCGCAAATTCGCAAGAGATAATAGCCAACGGATTTCCATAGTAATAGAAATCCGTCGGCCAGAATTTCTTGTCATTTTATAGTTTCCAGTGACTTCAAGGAGAATTTCAAGAATGGAAAAATTCTTGCTTTTTTTTTTACCAGAAATTCTGCTCTGAAAGGATCATTATTTCTTTTCGGGGACTATTGTTTTATTCGCAACGCCGTTTTCGCCAGAACATCTTCTCAGTACATGGTGATGCAAGCAAGATGCCCCTGTTTCTATTCAAGAAGTAAGCCCGGAAACTTATTCATCGACACGCAGATCTAAATTTAGCAACCCCCCCCCCCCCAAAAAAAAAAAAATCTCGATAATTTGCATCGATTCAAAATCGATCTGAGCCAAATGCTCACATTGGTATCGTAACGAAACCTTTTGTGACCACACCGAGGTCACTCAACACGTGCCTCTCACAATCAGATAGGAATGCAACATTTTGAAACTGGTCGTGCTCAGTTTCTCTATTCATCATCTTCACGTCTCTCTATTTTCGGGGAGTTTCCTATTGTTCAAAAGATATGTTTTCCGGTCGAAACTGAATTGCACTGACAAATTTACCTCAAGCCACTCAAGGTCTCGATTCCATCTTATGATCTCTCGTCAGCCTTCCGAGTCACGAGTCTCGAAAACGCATCAAGAACACTATACAGCATGGCCCCCCTCCACCCCACCCCCTTGCTGCACACTAAAAACGCTCGTACTCCTGAACTTCATGATGGACTATCGTTCATTGAACTGTTTTACTTTTTCGATTTTGCTCAAAATTATATATAAACAATTAAAGATTAGGTACAAGCACTCAAAAGTGTACTGCCTCGGGCAATTTTTTTGTTTTGTTTTTTTTCGAAATTTCTTTGGCAAGACTGGTCACCAAAGTTCACCTAAACAAGGCAAAATCACCAATAATTCTTGGTGATACCACGTAATTTAGGTGACTTTTCGAACAGTTTTAGGTGGTCTTCGGTGGCTAGTTTTGCTAGGGTTGTCCAAGGCTGAAGGCAGAGACAAACAGAGACGAACAGAGATGAACAGAGACAAACAGAGACATACAGAGACCCAGCACACCAACCACCGTATGCTTCCCGTGTTAGAAAAGTGAGGCAATTTTAGTGCGCTCATTTTTGTCCGTGAGTCACTGGCTGCAACGATAAACAGTAGAGACTGTTGATTGGTGAACTCAACGAAAGGTTGTAATTGGTTCGCGGTTTTGCTTGGCGAAGGCAAACCACGCGCTCATCAGTAGGCTATGGCTGGCTGTTGTTTCGATGATGTCCGACCAAAATTGAGCTAGAACAAGCTTTGTCGCAAGCTTTGTGCTGGGTCTCTATTTGTCTCTAGCTGAAGGAGGTCGCTCTTTCTATGTTGTATCTTGTTAGTACTTACTTGCACCCGATTCTCTAAGATCTCTCAGCGTTTAAAGTCCGAAACATGAAGCAAAAATGTGAGTTTCAAAGTTTTAAACCGATTGGTCTCAGGCTAAAGCCCGCCCCCTCCCCCCGCTGCCTCACTCCGCAGACTTTCCGCGTCAAGAGCTCAGGTCTCCATCTTCTCACCCACACCTTTCACACTTCAACTCGAGAGCCCACTAGAAACTCGAGAGTTTAGCGATCAAGTTGTAACTTAACGTCAACGGAAGTGTAAAAACACGCGATAAAACATGGATTTTTGTCGAATCATGATGACTCATAATGATATGTGAAAGAGACAAAATGATCCGAGGAGTGAAAATTTTCGTTCTCCGACCGAGAATTGGTGGAGTTTTTTTGATTTTTGGAATTCTGTTTGGAAGCATAGCTATTAAACTATAGCACGCGTTCTTTGACTAATTTTTCAGTTGCCATTTTTCTCTTTTGTTTGAATTTCTTTTCAGTCACAACTTACAAAAAAAAAAAAAAAAAAAAAAAACGAACCAGAGAACATAAATATTCGAATATATTTTCGTCATTTTTTTTTTCAAGTTGGAAAAGAAACCTATCTTTATTTTTTAATCTCGATCTCGAATGTGATTTGTGTCTAACACTCTACCCATCTAACAATGAACTCCATTTCAAGTGCAGTTCAGCGTCATTAGTCTAAAAGTCGTGCGTCTCTTTCATTTCTTTGTTGAGGAAATTGGTGTCATAATCACATTTCTATTGCGTTTAATCGGTCATGCGAACAGAAATATGCGAGAAATTCTGTTCATATCCTCTACTTAAGTCTTTAACAACACACTCGCGTGACATCTGCATGCATGTACTTACTTAGTTGGTGCGTTGAACATTGATACAAGTACTAATGCGATGATGTAATCGGAGTTTGAACCGTGATTTTTATTTACAATCTCGATCTTTTTAATTTGGTATCTTGCAAACTTTCATTCCCAACTGTTTCGGCACAGTCGCACATGGGATGTCACGATGATTGGGGACTTTGTTTCCCCCGTTGTTTAGTCAGAGATGGTTTTAGTTGCATGTTACTATTGTAAGAATATTTTGAAAGCACATATAAAACGTCCTATATAGTGTTCAATCTTCCTCAACTAATTGATTTTTAAAATCACTCGTTTGCAAGATGAAACTTCTCTTATATCAAAACCAGGCGTGCCGCGCCGGATTCCCAAATAAATAAAATTGTCCGATGAAAACGTGCTGAGACTGAGAACCAAAATGATTCCACTTTCGCGTTGAATCAACGACTCGTATGAGAGGCATCGACGCGACGATTTCAAATTTCTTTGCCTGATAAAGAAGAAATTACTGATTTTATCATAAAACTCCATGAAGCACCATGTATCAGAAAGTTTTTAATCAGATGCAAGTCATTAGTTTTTAACGCTAATTAGCATATTAAATGTTAAGTTTTTCGTTTTCTGCATGCGGTGTTCTTTGGCTATTTTTGACATTTGGCTTTGTCTTGCTTTAGTTTCCACATTTTGATTTTTAATATCTTAAGAATGAGTATACCTCACCTATTTTATAAATCCAAATCTTTATTCATAATGAATTATAGAATTGGTTTGGAGGTGTAAGGAAGGATGACGCGACACACGCGAATGCGAGGCCCTATCCTATACTGTCTGCAGTATAAAGGAACCCAGTTGCTTATAGCGTTAAATCTGACAACGTTGCATTTGATTAAGATAAACCAGTGATAAAGACCCAGCACGTTTTTCACGCGATTCGATCAGTGGCATTGTGTGCAATTTTGAAACGTTTCAGGTCGGCTATTTAAACCCATCAAAAATATCCAAGTATTGACTGTCCGGTCGGTGAACACCACCGATTTCGACCCTCTATACGTTTGTCTTAATTTGACGGAATGAAACCTTGCCAAATTGCACGCTACGCCACTGGTTTAAATGGACACTATGCAATGTTACCTAATTGCACGCCGCTTCCCAACTGAAGGTACCCAGGAACCCGTGCCATACGTAAGTGCCTGAAGTTAAACCTCAAACCTCATAGTGACAACATGTTTGATTGAGTCTTATCATGTGTGCGCATTTGCGTCGTTTTCACTCACGAGTGATCGTCTCGAAAAATATTTCAAGTCATGCAACACAACACTTGACACACTACTTGAAATCAAGTGGAATTTCTGAGAATGCCGATAAAAAAACATCCAAGTGTTATTGTAATGTTTAAATTGATGACAGATTGTTCGCTTTTCTCGCCGCATTTTGTTTAAAGGTAGACTGATCAGGAATCAGCAAGGAGCAGATTGCCGGGAACAATTCCCTGATAAATTATGCGGTATAAAGAAAAAATAAAGTTGGAAACAAAGAACACTGCAAGGGGCGAAGAAAGAATCAGCCCCATTGCTCGTTACCAAAAATAAAGGCTTATTTCACGCATCATAGCTATCGTCTCTACTCCCCTGTTAAAGTCTCCAAGTCTTTTTTAAGTCCGCGAGGACAGTGAACTTATTTCAATTCAGTAATACATAATTAAATAGATATGCGATAGGTTGTATTGCAGAGAGATTTTTTTTTTTTTTTTTTTTTTTTTTTAAAGTATATCAACCCTCCTAAAATGGAGGAAAAATTTAATTTACGATTAACGACGAACGATCCATAAACAATATTCCTTGAAAATTATTTGGAGGATTTGCGGAAATCTTTCTATTGGATTGACCGGAAAAAATATATATATATTTAAAAAAAAATACAATATTGTAACTGCAACTAATTATAACAACCAATATTTTATTTGAGGCTAGAGACAATGCAAATTGGGCTCAGCCAAAAAAAAAAAAAAATTGTATTTATATATTAAAGCACAGGTTGAACTGGTTACCCTCATCAGTCTCAAACACAGATGCGACCTTGAGAATTTCGCTGCATGGCGCAACTGGTATCTGAACCTGACCCGAGACTGCGGCCGGCACGGGGCATGGGTCGGGTGCCCAAGCAAGATTATTTGTCGGAGGGTCATTCTCTAAATTGACCCTGACCAATACTGACCATACCCTGACTATAACATGAACATGAACTCAAGTACGGCTTGGCGCGACGAGCCCCCTCCCTCCCTCGGGCACTTTCCTCCCCTCCCCCTCCTCCCCTCCTCCCCTCCCCCCACCTTCTATTTCACCCTTTTTCTCCCCGGCTCATCTTCTCTTCGCATCGCGTCGGTCCCGTCCTTAACTTTCCTCTTCGGAGTTTTTCCATCACCATAAATCGATGCGTTGTTGCGTTTGGAGCGAAAGCCCATGAAATCTAAAGTGCGCTCTTTTATTGAAATCAGTATTTCGAAGGAATTGAAAATCCTTCTCAAGAGCGAATCTAATGTATTTTGTCATCTAATCCCAGAAACCGCGTTAATAGATGACCTCTTTCTTAATCAACTTGTGTTAGGTTTCAGGCGGGAATTGATGCAGCGACTGCGCATGCCAACGAGTTGCCAAATCGTCATCAATTCATAGAGGTAGTTTTCAGAAGTGTAGTCGCACCGAGACCGATAATCTTTGGAATTTTTTAAATTATTGTTTTTCATGTTACGTAACAAAAATGAAAGAAAATTAATTTGAGTGTTGGCTTTACTTATCAAGAAACGCTATAAAATTTAAAGGTCAAATTCGCAGGTAAGTTTGTTTTGATGTGAACGAATGAAAATCGAATATTTGCCTAAAATTATCTGTAAGTTGCGCCTATTTTCCGAAACAAACTCTATCAACCATAGCACCTCTTTCTCAGAAGTACAGTGGATCGAAGTATATGGAATATCTACTGTATCAATATTGAACACAACATTTTCAGATTAACTCCCCCCCTCCATCTCTATCGGAGGAAAGAAACAAACAATATGAGCTTTCTAAAGCTATATATTGTGTTCGAATGTACCGGGTGTAAAGAAGATTTATTTAAATAAATGGTACTGTGAATAATTACTGAATGCGGCCAGCTTTTATGAAACTTTTGAAGCAAGTATAGTATTCCATGAGTTAGGTACCTAGTTTTGCATCCTAAAGTTTTAAATGGATGGATGTACCGGAATTTGCAAAATTATACGCGGTCAATTTTCGATTTAAGTATTGATTTTTTTTTTTTTTTTAAATACATGTTTCGTCTCCCCCCCCCCCCTCCGCGATCACATACGCTTTGTGGAATGGAACTGTCTGTCAGTGAAAATTGACTCTTGTCAAGAGTCAAAACCCCTTTTCACTTGAGTGTGTGTCACTCATTCCAATGGGGCTCTTGCAAACTTTTGCTACAGGGGAACGAAGAGTTGATTCTTGCATAAAAACCTGTAAAAATGACGATGAGCGCATTGAAAAATCACGAAATTTATTCTCAGAATCAGGCATAATGGCAGTTCGACGCAGGTATCATGGGAGATTTCTATCTAAATTGAGACAAATCTCTGTGTTTCCGCAGAGAAAGTGACATAAAAGGTAGGAATCTCCCATTATACAGGGTTGAAGAGCCATTACGATCTTGCCGTTAGAGCGGTTTTGTGCGTTTATTACTAAATTTTAGACTTTTTCGGTGTGATTTTCGTGACTTTAGCTGATTTTTTCAGCAGAATGGACCATTCATTTCCTTACAGCAAAAGCTTGTAAGAGCCCCATTGTATAGACAACCTTGACCGGGCGGGGGCCGCAATTTCCCTTTTGAAAAGAGTCTTTCTAGGATTTTCCTAGACTATTTTATGAAATGTCTGGATTTTTTTAATACTCTCGGAGTCAACGATTGAATAAATAATATAATTTATCTGAATTTATCTGAATCGCCGAACGGAGTAGGGAGAGGTGAGGATTATGAACGACTGCAAGGCAGACGAGCGTTTAATTGCATAAAATTAATTCTTGATATTCATTTTACCAGGCAGGACTCAGGACTCAGGAGTGAAAAACCTGCAGCGTCACACAGTGGATTGGAACCGAGGGCTTATCCAGAAATCCGTATTTCCCTCACTTTGCTCCTTGGAATTTGTTATGGAATTTGACTCTGCTAATAGAAAAAGACAGGGAAAAGGGCTGAAGTCACGTGCTAGCTCTAGCCCCCTCCGCCCTCCTTCACCATTTTCTAAAACATCTGCTTAAATGTTCGAAGATATAGAGGGGAGCAAATGTAAGATACAGGTACTCTGGGATTATAGTTCATAGTTCCATTGAAGAAGAAGAAGGAAGAGGAGGAGGAGGAGGAGGAGGAGGAGGAGGAGAGGAGGAGGAGGAGGAGGAGGAGGAGGAGGAGGAGGAGGAGGAGGAGGAGGAGGAGGAGGAGGAGGAGGAGAAGAAGAAATCGAGATTTTAAAAACACGCAGTATATCTGAAAAACTATAGTAGAAACATTAATAATCCACTGAAAATAAGTCAGGTCGCTTGATTCTAATATTCTCAATTTCTCAAAAACTTGTTCATTGTTTAACTCTTAAATTACCAACCGACTGTTTCTATACAAATTACCGTTCTGTCTCAGAATGACCTGCATTTAATTAACTTTGCTTTCACCCCTGTTCACACGGATCCAATTGTTTTCTCAAGAGGGAATATACATTTTTTTGCTTGTTACTCATGATTTGATCACAATTCTATCTCGAAACTTTTGTGGTAGCCTTTTGAAATGCTCAGAAAAAAAAGAAAAGAAAAGAAAAAAATATGAATGGATGCATGGATGGGGTAAAATTGCCCGATTTTCAGTTACTAAAACTTTAAAATTTTCTCCACAGAAAATTAAAATTTCACCCTACTTAATGATATCTGTTTCGTTGAAATAGTTGATTTAAAGGCCCAAGGCATTTTTGACCCCTGTTAGTAATCTTAGGGTTAAAGCAGAAAGTTAACCTCTTAAAGGCCAAGCCCGAGTATTCTCGGTTTTCTTCTCAAGTCTATTTCATTTTGTTCCAGTCTTCATTCCCGATAAAAGCTGTCATTGATGAAAACACTTGAAAGATAAGATTTCGTTGAGCGCCTTCAATGCGTCGTGTAGGCAATTCCAGCTCCCCCGAGTACGAACAGTTAACTACCTTCCCTAAATAAGTGGAAGAGTGGCGTTCTTTTGAACTAACTTGGTCGTTGAAGGGTTAAAACTTGCCTTGTCCAGTAAAAAGCAATTCCTCTTTCCAGATTGCGTCGATGGAAATAAACTGAGCGGGAGTCGCGCGCGGAACTGCGCCTCTCAAATCTTTTCCGTTCGGGTAATCGTTGATTTC
The DNA here is from genome assembly GCA_011764245.1 of Trialeurodes vaporariorum. Classification (NCBI taxonomy): domain Eukaryota; kingdom Metazoa; phylum Arthropoda; class Insecta; order Hemiptera; family Aleyrodidae; genus Trialeurodes; species Trialeurodes vaporariorum. The sequence continues at coordinate 50,312,565 of VMOF01000388.1, read as the reverse complement.
TAGGATGACTCATCGAAATGGGTGCAAGCACCTCTTCAAATCAGTGAATAAAATAATACTAGGAAAATATTGCATATTCTGTTACTCAACGTGATTCTTCAGCCATCACACCCCCCTCCCCCCTTTCGCGTGTACCTATTTAATCTATTTTTAGTAGACTTCTAATCAATATATCCGTTTATAATTCTTCTAAGGAAAAAAACTAGAGGTGATGAGCTTTCCTGAACGAAGAAAAACCTTCTGGAATCTTGAATCCTTTCTTTGAATAATTTAAAAATATTATGCGTCTCGGAAAAAGCACGTGTCACTAAATTCCGCTGACTGCCGTGCACGCTGCGCCGTTTGGTGATTACCAGCGGCGGCTCGTGCAATGTGGCAACAATGGATTTCCTCCATTTAAAACTGTGTAAAATAATCGATTACTTGGTGAGGCGCAGCGCCTCACCTAGTATCGATCTTTTTGCACACGTTTAAATGGCAAACGTGCACGGTTGCCGGATTGCACGAGCCGCCACTGGTGATTACATTTTGCTGAAAATCCAAGTTTCTCTCCCTGTAATTTGCAAGTATCACTGTATTACGCACAGTCGCACACCTAAGCTTACGATTTCAAAATCAAAAAGCCCGCGTTTTAGCAAGCTTTGAAAACTCTGCTTGCTTTTAACGCTCTCGTAAATCGTTTTATCGATTTATGCATCGCTCAACTGGTTTAGATCTTGTTCCATCATCCTCGGAGATTGCCGGAAAATGTACTACATTAAATCGAGGTGGCGCGTTTTCCGGTAAAAAGAAAAGAACCCATGAAATGTATCAGCTGTTCTTTTGAACCAGTATCCTGGTCAAATCAAGATTTTATACGGAAGAGCACACCTCGTGTTTTGTCTGTTTTTTCTTGGAGGCGCCTTGATATTGCGTGCATGCGTTGTCTCCTTATAAGTCAGACCGCCGAGCAAGTATGCGGGCCTTGTATCAGTTTTCTTTATGTTCCGTCAGATTTTCTGGAATATGTCCCCTCCCCCCTCCATCCTCCCCCTTCTCCCCCCTCCAACTCCCCCCTCCAACTCCCCCCTCCTCCCCCTCCTCCCCCTCCTCCCCCTCCTCCCCTCCCCTCCCCCCTCCACCCCCTCCTCCCCCTCCTCCCCCTCCTCCCCTCCTCCCCCTCCTCCCCTCCTCGCCCCTCCCCCTCCCCCTCCTCCCCCTCCTCCACATACTATCTAATTCTTCGTCTTCTATCTTCCTTTGTATCTTTGACGTAAGTCGTGACTCGGGATTTCCTTGCTTTTCCTCCAGAGACTTTGAAGAAGAAGACGGTGAAGCATTGCGTCTGTCTTTCCCGCTGATTGTGAGTGAGATGTGAAGCCACAGCCGGTAGCGTGCATTTCGGTAACATTTTAAAAATATGGGTTTTTATAATAATAATAATAATAATAATAATAATAATAATAATAATAATAAAAAAAAGGTTTTTAAAATTGGTCAGAAATATTTTGAAAGTAATATTCAGGCAAACTTTTGTCACGAGTTTTCACATATTTCAAAAACATTTTTGAAAGATTTTCGGGAAGGGAAGACTCTGACAGGATTTAAAAATATTTTCTAAATGTATCTTCTATATCTGGGATTCCACGTGCGCGCGGCGATTCAACCGCAGTTGAAGCAATTATTAGCACGTTGATTTGAGTATTTTTACTTCGACCGGTTAAATGACCGATGAATTGTAGAACGCCACTGAAGATCTGCAAGACGGCAGTGAGCACTGGTCCATACTTCCGACACTCATCAAAAATCTTTTGCACACTCATCGATTTCCCTCTGACCACAGTTCCTCTATAGAGTCCCTTTCTGGAAGTTTTGTTGCCGAGCACCTACATGAACTCAACGGAGTTTTGATTGGTCGTTGGTTTTAAGCTTTCACGGAGAGGAAAATGAGTCCAAGACATTGAAGGCTTAACACAATGGAGTCGACGGGGGAAAAGAGGAGTAGAAAAACGTACGATAACGGACTGGAACGCCGACAAATCCACCTGTCCACCGATAGTCCACCGTTGAACTCAACCTTCAAATTCATTCAGGCAGTCAACTCTTTTCAAATGCATAAAAGAATCGCGTCGCGGTCGTGTAAATACTCCCCTGAAGAACTTGAGTTGAACTTCCATCAAGGAACGTTATAAGTTCCGCGATTGCGTTTATTTCGACACTCCCAGACTGATTTTATTGCAGTTTAATCAGCTGATTTCAAGTTGCAGGAAATGTGACTAAGAGTAACGTCGTGAGAAAATTAGCGTATGATAAATTGGGTCAGGTCCACATACAAATCAAGAAATGAAAAATGTGACCTTGCCTTTATATACGGCTTCCACTCCTATTGAAATGTAAATACGTTCATTTGAATGTCGCGTTGCTGTACTTATTATATAAATAGCACGGGTGAATGATATTTATTCTTTTTCTTTCGTCAAGGCCCCTACTTGCTTTGCGTTGACCCGAGTAAGTTTTTTCGACGAATCTCACCGGTAATAGACGCGTTTTACAAGCTCAGCGTCGCGCGTCGGGGTTGAATCATAGATCACATATTGAATCATAGTATTCGAACTTGTTTTTTTTTTTTTTTTTTTACTCATTTTTCTAGAAAAGCTGTAGACGTGGCTTAATTATGACTGAGAAATTACAGTTGGCGATAATATTAAAGAAACGTATCACTCCTCTTAAAACAAATTAGGATTTGCCACTTGAAAATTTTTTGGGTTCAGCAGAGCAAAGAGAAATTTTAGAGATAATCCCACTTTTTCACCATTAAGTATACATATAGCCATGCTTAGACCATTAATCTTCATTCATTCAGTGTTACACGTGTGCATTGACTGTTTTATTTCCCTCTTTTCCTCTTGCAGGTCACTCAGATCAGGATTCGAGGAGTACCGCATTCGTTGTAAGACCCCTTGATTCGCGGTCAATGAACAATAAAATGAACTTGACTCATCACTCTCTGCCAAATAATTAAGTTCTCACATTGGCACTATTGCCAAATTTATCCGCCCTTTGAAAGTTTATTCGCACTATCGAGGAAAAATTTAATGAAACTTTTAAGACATGTGATTGCATAGCTCCATTCAAACTGCGCGTTCATATTTAATATAGAACACTTTAATCGTGTAATACTTTCATCTACTGATGAATGAATGAACGCTGTTTGAAAGATAATGTCGTATATATAGTCAACGAGCTATCGCAATAGAGAGGATTTGTAGGACGTGTTTTTTTTTTTTTTTTTTTTTTTTTTTTTTTTTTTTTTTTGAGGCAGCACGGAGGCTTCGGAAGCAGCCCTGGTGGAAATCTCTTATGGCGACATTTTCCACGCACGGATCCGCTTTCTTTGCCTCAATTTTTTTTAACCTTAACAATTTTAAATAAAAGTTGTATCAAATCCATTTGAAATTGGTTTTAAACGGAAGTGCAAGTGCGATTCAGAGTGGCTATCTGGATACAAAAATCGGGATAAGTGTTTAATTCTTTTGAAAGGATTTGCAAGATAAAGAAACCGTCGTCTAGTTATGATTGAAACAATTAGCCAAAGCTCCTCCTGGATAGTTGTATTAGAATTATTTGGCCAAATAGCCACTTCAGGTGACACTTGCACCAGTGGCGGCTCGTGACTGAAAAATTAGATGTAGTAGTGGGTGGTATGGGAGGACGCTCCAAGTAGGAGGGGGGTTTGGGGGTCCTCCCGCGGAAAGTTTTCGAAAATTTGATCTGCCTCAGATTTAATTTTAAGCTAGTTTTAACTATTTCTTGACACGAAAGTTCTCCTGCGACAGTATATTCGGTGCTCTTCACAACTCCTTTTTCCCTTTTCCCCCTTTAATTTCTCCAAAATCCCAATCATTTTTAATCAAGAGCGACCTCTCTTTGAAAATTTGAAATAAAAAAAATAAAAAAAAAACTTGAAAAAGTAGGTGTAGTGCCACTACACTAACTACACCTGACGAGCCGCCACTAACTTGCACTTTCGTTTAAAACCAATCACCACTAGATTAATTACAATTTTTTATTTAAGGTTAAGAGAAAAAGAGGCAGAAAAACTAAACAGCATGGTCTCACGATTTTCACGCCTTAACGACATAGTGTGTCCGGCTGTTATAGACGTAAAACCAGGTTTTCTCATCATAAGATACCTCTTTCTCACCCGTTCCGCGAGATTTTCCTTGTATTTTGACTCGCTGATTTAAATTTCGGCCTTACTTTTTACTCAAAACTCATACTTTTTCCAGAATTTTGAACTTTTTGCTAAGAAGACGTAATTTCGAATTTACATAAAATCTAAGCCAGTTTAATAAAAACTTATGTCAGTTTTGAAACCAGCTTCTCAAAATACGTAAGATAGCAATGATGAAGTGAAATTGTAGGCGTAGAATTATTCTGAAACACTAAAAATTGGTGAAATTAATACTGATGGATGGTGCATGTCGCGGACAAATTATGTGGTTTTTGATGCTTACTTTCCTGTCACACTTTGAGATAGGACTAAAATCTCGTATATACGTCCCTCTACAGGCACAGAATAATACAATCAGAAGGGAAACTCCCATAAGAGCCAATGGAAACAAGATTTGGAATTTACCAGCACAAACTGGCAACTGTGCCTACTCACTTCTCAAGATGGCGGACATGCTTTTTCAGGCTATACAACCAATCACAACTCGGCCAGTTGCCGAAGATCTGCCGAAGATTGCCGAAGATACTCACTTTCGAACATGGCGGCCCGAAGTAAAGAATGTTTCAAAATGAATTAGAGTTTCCCTTCTGATTGTATTATTCTGTGCTACAGGTACCTGGGACAGGTCGTTGATCATAGTGCTTTTTTTATTACATCTGGCAGCAACGCACGGGTAAAGGACTCAGCGTGTACATCAATCGTGAAGTCACGACTGCAATTTCCGATCCCCCCGCCCCGCCTCACAAATTCACCACTCCGCGTCAGTCAGAAAGAGCATGAAGTAACAAGATAGGTACATAAAGAACGAGAGTAATCAGATTTACTTTTATGGCGTCATTAAAAGTTCGTGAACATGTGAATACAGTAAATTTTAACTTTTATAGGAAATGGAGTGTCTGTAGGGTCAGAGGCATCTTTATTCTTTCCACTTCTAGTTACAGCTAGACATTGCAGACATTACGGTTCAATTCTCTTTACCGATTGCTGCCGCAGACAAGATGGGACTTGGTTTTTTGAGGGGGGTGGGATGGGGGGATAGGGGGATGGGATGGGGGGATAGGGGGATGGGAGGGGGGGATAGGGGGATGGGATGGGGGGATGGGGATAGTTTAAGCTGATTTTTGGCTTTGAATTAACAGACACACAAAACACTCTAACAAAAAGGGAAAAAATGCGTGTGATGGAATAAAGCATTTCACCTTCTTTCGTTTTATTGCTTCAAGTCGAGGCTCTCGAAACGAATGAAATGTCGAAAAATGGCCGCCGCAATGAAGGTAAAGAGAGGTATTTTGATGTTTTTTTGTTTTTTTGTTTTTTTTTTTTTCTTCGTTTGTTTGTTCGCTCGTTGGACGATTCGAATGGTTTTTAACGAAAAGGAGGGAACTCATAACCAGGGTGATTAGCGGAGTTATGCAACGGTGAGTTCTGCACCGAGAGCGGCCAACTACAGTATGTATCCAGCCAACCGTCTTCACATAATAATAAGGTCTTTTATTGTGGTAATAAGACGGTGTATGTGTGTTTTGAGCGTTAGAGAATACTGAATGGTGAGATTGTGAGTGCGTATTCATTCCATCCGGCGACCAAGGATTTTCAAGGCCGATTTTTCATGGAAGGAACTAAGGAAGGATCCTCTCTGCTTTGCGGTCAGCCTCAAGTCGAGCAGGACGCAGGATGAAGGGACGTATTAAGAAAGATGGGGAAGGTGAGAAAGAGAAAAAAGTCGGTGGATTAGTGCTTCTACATTTATGCCTTGTTAATTGTTATGGACTTGCCTAATGTTCAAGTTATTTTGCCTCGAGTATTATGTACCGATATTGCAGAGTGTTTAGCATCAGCATCAAGGAAACACTGGAACTATCAAAGGATTTGAAATAAGCAATGAGAACGTGGAATTATCAGGAAATGAGTCTGTTCTGTTGCAAACTTTTGCCAGCGCAGTATGGATGGTTGATTCCCGAGTAAAATTATTTGAAATTAACATTGAAATCATCAAAAAGCTAATTCCTGCAGCGGACTTGGGGTAAAAAGTAATATGAACATAATGAGACAAAAAATTATGGACAAAACATCTGATGGAACGTGAAAGAAGCGGGCTTTTAATCCAAGTGGACCATAAACCACGAAGGACCAAAAATCAAGGATAAATAGTCCTTGGATCGAAAATAATGGATCAACAATTGATGGACCTGAAGTATCTTGACTGTTCAAAACATGGTTTTGATCGCGAGTAAAATTTGTCTTGGGCGTGCAAAGCACTCTCCCATCATTTCCGACGAATGCGAATGAAATGAGTTTTCTCAGACTCAACGTTTGTCTTAAAGGTAATTTTTTGGATGTTTACATCCTGTGAAAATCCGAGGATTATAAACAAAACCGATGACTTTCAACGGAGAGCGACAGCGCAACTCTGTGGACTGGAAAGCACACCACTCATCGTCAATGTCAAAAGAGTCCTGTTATTCGACGTGCATCAATCTTTGATCCCATTTCATAAGATTTATAAAATGACAAATTCTGTCAATTTTTTCTTCTTTTTTTATTATAATTTTTTCCCTTAACTTTTCCTCGCGTTTTCTTTGCTAAGCTTTATTGTGTTGATTGCTGAATGGTGGAACGTGTGCGAACGCCCATTCAAAATCGGCCTGTTGAGTGTTGACTCTCACCGCACGCACAGTCACACAACCGCAAGATGAACTCGTAGAACCGGATTGCGAAGGTGTGCATGGATTGCATCGATGCATTTATGTATATATGTATACTATATGTATGTGTATTGTATTTACGCGATGCTATGCCGATTACTCGGCGATGCGGTCTGTTGGGAAGCAAATAATCCAATTAGAGTTGATCCTGCTTCGATGTTTTATCGCGCATCGTATTATTTACCCCCTCGTTTGTAATTCGATACTTTATTTCTCTCTCTCTCTCTCTCTCTCTCTCTCTCTCTCTCTCTCTCTCTCTCTCTCTCTCTCTCTCTCGACTCCCTCTCTCTCTCGACTCCCTCCCTCTCTCTCTCTCTCTCTCTCTCTCTCTCTCGACTCCTTCTCTCTCTATTTGAGATCACCCTATCACCCACCGTGACTTAATTTGCATGCAAACGAAACCAACATCATACGTTAGAAACTGCGCAAGTGGCAATTGCGCGAGAATTTGGAATTCTTGTGCACCCTTGTCTCGTAACCTCTTCCTTTCTGTTGCGTTCGATGGTGCATCTGGTCTTTAATGTGGTTGCATCGGTTGCGGACCCAAACCGCGAGTCTCTGACCGGAGCTAATAGTTGGAGGAATCTGCTCTCATGCGTCGAAACACTCAAAACGTTTAGAAAGGGGGGGGAGTGTATCCAGTATCCATCAAGGACTCGTAATACTCACTATTTGTTCGTAAATATGGATGTGTTAAAAGAGGATAGAAGAAGGGGAGAGACGACCACGTTGCTTTACCTAACCTCCTAACCAACGAGCTAGATAACCATAGAAAAGGGGCTTTCTGATGGGACGTCATTTTGAAAACAATTAAACACCACGTATAACAGACCGCGTCTTGCTGTCTGGCGATGGAAATTAATCTCGTATGGACTTTTTACATGGGGTTAGTTTTGTTGACCTCTTATTTTTTAACTTTTCATCAAAAGTTGGGTATGATCAATTTAAAATTGGTATCAAATGACGGTAGAAGTGTTTGAGAGTGTCTATCTGGATACTTTCCGATCATCGCTGGCATCAAAATTATCGGGTCCATCTATACTCCACCAGGAAGTGGGGCTTTGATAAATCGTTATGAGTTATGCGATGATTCAGTATCAAAAAACGTTAAACGTTTGTTCTCAAAGGTTGGCAGTGGTCAACCCGATCATGAGAATTCGAGGATCCGGCTGTCGCGAAAATGCGCTCAAATAGAGATGGTATAATCTCTGATCAATTGATCACCTTCATTCATCTCAAGGATCATTTCTGTCGAATATTTTGGGGACTATTACAAAATAAACAACTTTGTGGTAACAACGACGGATTCTCTTCATTTAAACCTTTCTAAAATAGTCGACATTCCAGAGGCTCGTTGAACGCCTAAGAATTCGATACTTTAGCATATAGATTCAAATTTCAAAAAACATGGTTGCTAAATTTCACGAGCTGCCACTGATAGTGTTAGCTGTTAGACTTTCCAAGGAAGCAAATGAACCGCAACGGCAGTTGGGAAAGAATAGTCAATGCTGTTGGATTTTGTAGGGATCCATTCAGATATAATATTAAGGAGCTCCGGAACGATGGACAAGGCCCCACTGGCGGATCCAGTAAATTTTCCTTCTCTCTCTCTCTCTCTCTCTCTGGCCGTTTGAATGCATGTGTAAGGAAAGAAGAGAAGCGGGGGTGAAAATCATGCGACTGCCCCTAATCTGTTCTTTGTCTTACACCCACGTTCTAATGGGAGAAGAGAGAGAAGAGCAGATTCCTCAGGATCCGTTCCAATGCAACGTCCAGTGAATATCTTTGTCGTTCATATGGCATACTCTTCTTCACCTTGTGGGTCTCCATTCTCTTTGGATCCCATAGAGTCTCCATAGAAGTGGCAACCGCGGGGTAGATGAACTTAGCTGCCTTCTGCCGCGGTATTATTACTCGAGGGCTATTATGAGAGGAGCGAGAGAGAGAGAGAGAGAGAGAGAGAGAGAGAGAGAGAGAGAGAGAGAGAGAGAGAGAGAGAGAGAGAGAGAGAGAGAGAGATGGGGGAGAGGGAGAGAGAGGGAGAGATGAGTGCGAAAGCAGAGCCAGGAGAGCCTCCCTTTTGTCGCGTCTCATGAAAATCCTCCAACCTCTATGCAAGACAGCAAGCCAGCGAGAGCGAGAGAGCCAGAGAAGAGCAACCTTTCCATTATATCATATTTGTGGCAGTTCTTAATTTACACCAATTATACTTCTCTGCAGCTCGGCCACACACTGGATTCAAAGCATGACTTTTTACGGACACTAGAAACAGTGACTCGCTAACTTTTCCACACTGTGCAGCGATTATCTCGCTTAAAACGCGTCGTATCGAAAGAAACAAAGAGGATCAAACATCTTTCTAAGGGTTTTTTGCATCTGATTTCGGTAATTTTTCTTCAAATTTTTAATCCGTAACATAAAATTTGTGCCGTTAAAGGTACAAGGCTGCGTGAAAAGTACAGTCAGACTCAATTTATGAATTTCTCGAGGACTTTAATGGACTCTACACGTAAAATTTCCTCGAGACACCAATTTTTAGGTCATTTGGTTCATAACAGTGGTCGCTATTCCAAAAAAACCGTAAATTTTTTAAACCTTTGGGGGACTGTAGCTCAAAAGGGGGGTATTTTTGGACACATGTTTATAGAGCAAAAAAAGTCTTATTTTGACCTGTAGAATCCGCCCCTGAAATATTCGGGAACAGTTTTTCAACACCCTTTATAGTAGGTAAAGTGACAATTTTGTCCCCCCCCCCAATTTCAACCCGTTAAGTTTGAAGTTTTTTCGCGGATACTGATTTAGCATCGTAACGATTTATCTAAGCCCTACTTCCTGGTGGAGTACAGATGGACCAGATGATTTTGATGCCAGCGATGATCGGGGGGGGGGGGGGTTGCATTTTTGCCGTTGAAGGTTACGTCCGGTTATCATATTTAATCCACCTGATCAATCGCGAAAAACGCTTATAATGAAACAGCAAACCGCTAAACTTTGTTGGCTAATAGTGAACACCAGTCATCGTCGGTCAGAATTTTATCAGAATCTGAGCGGAAAACCGGAGTTTTATGTCATGTCTGGAGTAGGCTTTCTGTGCTGTAAAAGTTGGCAACAAAAATACACACCCTAAAGGTGTGTCTCCACCTGCGAATTTAAAAGCGCGAATAAACTGATTGAGCAATCAGCTTCTTTGTTGTCGATACAATCGGACTTGACCTATCGACTTCAAGGTAGCTCATTGGTTCAATCAGTTTATTCGCGCTTTTAGATTCGCAGGTGGAGACAACCCTTTACTTACCCTCATCTTGTGTCAGGTTCGACGGTGGTACTTTCCGAGGCCGTGACGATAGAAATCGCCCAAAATAACTAACAAAAATCCAGTAACTCGAAGCTAATGGAAGCTGAATAGAATCACGATAAATTGGCAACTTAAACCATTTTATACCGATCTCGTTGAGAGTCTAAGGGGCAGTGCTGCCGTTCCGTGCAGTATACGTACATTTAATGACACTTTTCAATTCACCGACAAGTCCATCGGTAGAGAAAATATTGCACTGTTCAGTTTATTTCATGACTGTATATTGCACGAAAATACTCGCATCCGTAATCTTATCTCAATCGGTGCATTCACCTGTAATCTTTGCTAATACAACTCCAAATTACGCGCGATTTTTTCCTCCTACAAAGAAGTCTTTACCGCAGTGGCGCGGCGTAGCGTGCAATTTGGCGACGATGCAGTTCGTCCATTTAAACTCATGAAAAAGATCGATGTATTGGGTGTTCGGTGAACACCTTCGCATTCGACCTTTCACATGGGTTTAAATGTACAAAATACTACGTTGCCAAATTGAACGCTACGCCACTGCTTCACCGTTAAGGTAGATATTAAAATATTCGCAAGTTTTTTTAAAGTCATCGACGACTCCGCGGGATGATGAAAGATTACAGATACGAGTATTTTCGTGCATTATGTGCACAGTCATAAACTGAACTGAACTGTGTAATCGTTCTCTCAACCGGTGGAATCATCGGTGAATTGAAAAACGTCGTTAATTATGTATACGCAAAACGGCAGCTCTGTAGCAAAACCATATTCACCTGATGTTCTCCACTGAACCCTGCAATATGTTCCCTTCCAAGGACCGCTCGCTCCCTTCGGTCAATATTTGACCCTGACGTTTGCTTTCGGGACACCTTGCACGCATAAATAAAATAGTTGCAAGAGGAGGTTGAAATGCAAGTCCTCTTACCTCATGATAGAGGAGGAGGGGGAGGAGGAATATCCTGACTCCCTGACTCTCTTGGACAAGGATTGCGGTGGCTGTGCACCGCAATGTGGGACGGAGGAAGGGAGGAGGGGGCTTAAGCACACAGGTAAGGGTAAGGGTACATAGGCACAGGATATTGAGGTAGTAGTAGGAAACCAGGCAGCCAATGATCGGAATATTAATGCTTGAGTCATCGAGTCGGGTCGGAGGTTGCTCCTGTGCCTTCCTCCCCCCCCCCAAGCTTCCCTCCCCCGTCTTCCTTTACGCCTATTCCTGCCTCCTGTCTGTCTATGCATGTGCATGCATGGCCCAGGCCGAGACTTGGAGCCCAACCGCCGCCGAGGTATCCGCGCCCGCGGATCCCAGCCATTGAATTCCACCGTTGCCAGATAAGGCTAATTTATGCATCCGAAAATGCGGGGAAAAATGAAGAATCACAGATGTTTATTTTAGGTTCTTAAGAAGAAGAGAATCAACTGTCTACAGTAAGATTTTCTTCAGTGGCGTCATTTCAGGTTTTGCGGGAGGGGGGGGGTGTCTGATCATTAGTTTTTTTTTGCTTCTTGAATTTTCTGCGTGATCCAAAATCTTGGTACGTGCCAAACTACGGAGGGGGGCGGGGGCTACTGATTTTCCAGTGAAACCAACAAGCAAATCATTTATTTTTCCGCTATAAAACCGATCGTTAGGACTCTCCGAGTGACGGAGCTATAGCTATTGGGCTTGCATTTTAAGACTTAACTGTTATGGTAACGATATAGTTGTATTGCTCGTTTTTAACTGCAGCTACCCAGTACCCATGAGTAGCATTTATATAGCTATACAGCACACGGGAAACTTATCGATGCGATTACTGTACCAAACGGCTAAGTTTTACAATGCTCGACCGATAGTGTCACTCCTAGAAAGTCTGAGCTATCGGTTTTTAGCGCGAAAGTAAATTATCGGTCTGCTGGTGGTCATTTGAAACATCGAGAGTTATTCGTGTTGGCTGCGTATTTTATTGGTCAGTCGCACTATCAGAATATTTGACTTTCTATGCCTGATTCTTACACAGGATGCCTAGAAAATTGCTAGCGCAATTTATTTTAATGACCCGTTCAGTTTTATCCACCCGAAATGTAGCCGTTCTAAAGTGCCTAACCGACCAACCAACTGCGATCTGGCCGACCTAAACTTATTTATCCAATTTCAAAGGTCCCAATTTTTAACTATGTTATAATGTATGTTTGTGTTTCACTGTGTCTTTCTCTCGGTTTTATTTTCAACACGGAAAAGGACAAACACGAAATCTTCAAGCGAAAAGATAAGATAAAAAAAAGAGGAAAATATTTGTATTTTTTTCGAAATCAACGTCTCGTAGAATACATTTCATGTTTTGAGGACTCATTCCGTAAAATGTTAATCAAAAATCTTGGCTGCTAATGGGAGTTTGTTTGAAAATTTGTCCGATGATTTTTATTCAGACGTGGACGACAGCTCTCATACCTACATATGCAAAGCTACCATTCTGTATGAGGTTTTTTTTTTTTTAAATCTCAAAATTTGACCGCTTCAAATTTTCAATTTTTCGAAGTTTCATAAATATCATTGTGGCTAGTTCTAACAGTGTTTCGATTCAATGTTTCTATACTCTGCGTGCATCATTGATGTGACAAGAACTTTTTACTGTATGATGAGGGGGAAGGGCAGCGCTAAAAATGTTCCACCTTGGGCTTTGAGGGAAGGTGGTGGACGCGTGTGAAAATCGCCTAAAGTTTATCCTTTGGTTTTGCAAAAAAAAAAAAAAAATTGTGATTTTATTTAAGATCTTGGATACTTGAGAATTATTCAATAATTCGATGACTATCAGATGCTTGATCATAATTGTATATCTTTAAAACTTGCTGCTAATGTTACGCGCTGGCGCATCGCATCGTGTCGTTGCTTTGCGCCAATGATGGCGACCCGGCAACCGTCGGCGCGCGGCGCGCGTGGCGTCCAAGTTGCGTGACGTGGCGTGCGAGGATATAGCTGTCAAGTTCAGATCCTCATAAACTTCACTGTCACAACTGACAACTCACAAGCGTAGTCGCAGACAGCGCCAGCGTCACTCTTGTCTCCATCAAACTTCATCCTGAGCTGACTGCTGATTGCTCCTCACATCTTGGTCTTGGTCTTGGTCGCACCAGACACGCTCTCTCGAGGAAACAAAGACAATCGAGAGGCCATTTATGCAAGAAGCCAAAAAGGGCTTACTTAAACATTGGGTTTGCGCTCTCCTGGAAATCAGCACCAACAGAGAGTCTATAGATTTCTATTTAACACCAGACCTCTCGTTTTATGAGCCCCTTTAACATTAAAGGTTTCAATTTTTAAAAAACTCCGAGACCGATTTGTTGACTTTGGGCAACAGTCATCTGTTTCCACATCGTTTGATTCTGCATCTGTATAGCTGTAAAGTTTTTAGACCCTGCAGACCGATCCTTGAAATTCACGACTTTTGGGTAGACTGGATAAGAATGGAAAACGGTGATTGGTGGAGACGAGTCACGTGGTTGCCAAGTCTAATGAAACTAAATAATTTATCTAATTGGTTATCGGGCAGTCTTGGAGTACCGGATAACCAATTAGATAAATTCCGTAATTTGATTAGACTTGGCAACCACGTGACTTGTCTCCACCAATCACCGTTTTTCATTCTTATCCAGTCTACCCAAAAGTCGTGAATTTCAAGGATCGGCTCGCTGGGGCCGAATCAAGTTGGAGAAAAGTCCAACGCAAGTATATGTGTATAGCTTAACCTCACTTCATGAGAAATCTTCGTATCTGATTGGTCGGCGGTGCGGTTTCTGGGCATTATTTGAACTTAAATGCGAATTTAATCATTCGGTTTGGGTCAAGATTTTTAGCTCAAACCAACAGTTGTGCATTTTACTATCTCACCCGAACTGTTTGTTCGGTAACGATGGATAATACCGATGCAGTACCGAAACCCTCGAATTTGTACCCGTTCTGCGAGGTGGGGGCGAAAAGAGTAGGTAACTCAACGGTGAGAGACAACAAGAAACAACTGTCTGGCTGGCTCCTGACTCCTGAATGGCTAGAAATAGTTTTGTTGACTCTGGTGTTCGGTGTCCCCCGAAAAGTTCCGAACCTCAAATCTTCGCCGGAACCGAATAATAAAATAAGGTTTCAGTCAGACTTCAAAGTGTTCCAACTTGATCCAGCTCCCGGGGCAAAACCAAGTTGTATTTGAGCGCAAAAAGTCAAACTTCAACTTAATCGATGATCCGTAATTGCACAGTAAAGGTTTAATAATACAGGTTGATGCATTAGCACGCGCTAATAGCACTATGCGAGATGTACTTCTCTCGGGAGCTAATATGCTAGTTACAGGATAGCCGGTTCACCCAATCAGCGATCGAGAACCAAAAAGCGTCATCCATCAAAATGGAGTCATCGTATTTATCAACTTCGTAAATTGACAAATGATAGCTCAGATTGCTGTTGTGCAAGTCGTTTTAGCGTCTCTCCCTGTATTCATCCACTATGTTTTAATGCACATACGGACATTCCAACTCTGACCTATCAAGTATATGTGGATTTGCGTGAAGTGAGGTCATTGCTAAACATACTTAAGTTAGACTTTTCTTCAAATTGATCCGGATTCTGGGTCCCAAGCAAGTCGGCAAAAAGTTAGCGTTAAGCTCAACTATAGCCTAACCTCACTTTTCACTCAAGACACTTTCGCGTTTCAAAGTGTTTTACCGGGTAAAGTGACCGGTTTTTGTCGCAAGTTATAGCCTGCTGCTTGATTTTAGAAACATCAAGTTGCATCGATTACTTTCAAGTGCAATTCAATGCTGTTTCAGACTAGAGTAGAGCTGGGCTAACCATAAGTCAAACGTATCTAAGACACAACTTGCTTCAGCTCCTTTTTAATGTCTTTTGAAGAAGTTGTACGCCTTAAGATGATTTCAGGGTCGAGGGTCGATTAGTTCGAACCGTGGGCACCACGTTGTCCTGCTCAATAAGTCATCAGTTTTTGGCTGAAAATTTCAGCTGAAATTGTCGAATTTTCGCTAAAAGCACAATGAGAGAAACATCAGCACCTGCAAGCATACGCCAGGAAGAAATCCTGAAAGTTTCAAGCTGAAACACTCAAAAATAAAGTCGGAATTTACGAATTACGAAAATTCCCATAAGCCTCAATGAGTGCGAGTTAGGTAGATAGACGTATTATCACTCTTACTTACTCTCACTCACTCACTAAGCTTATGGCGAAATGAATTTCATAATTTACGGCTTTAATTCTAAACCGATTTTGCTCGTTTTGGGCTCAAAAAATCCTTAAAATATTTTTGCAGGTGCTGACGTTTTTGGACTTTGCGGTTTATCTATGGTTTCAGTTTAAAACACCAAAAAACACGACTTTTTCGAAAAGCGGCGCGACAAGTGGCGCTATCCATCGGATTGAGATGTAGAAAAGTCTCGCCTAGACCTTCAGATTATTTTGCCTCGCCGAAAAGAAGATATTTATTTCACCATAGATGTGTACAGTATTTGTATAACAAGGCCCTATCATTCTTTTCTTTCC
The DNA here is from genome assembly GCA_011764245.1 of Trialeurodes vaporariorum. Lineage (NCBI taxonomy): Eukaryota > Metazoa > Arthropoda > Insecta > Hemiptera > Aleyrodidae > Trialeurodes > Trialeurodes vaporariorum. The sequence goes on along the minus strand of VMOF01000388.1, from coordinate 50,296,803 downwards.
CTACCTCATACCTCATGTATGTCCAAGAAAACTAGTAATTTCTTGTGAACACCTTCTTCCGATCCAATTTTTTTCTGATTTTGTTGTTTATCGATTCTTCACTTTTCTTTTTATTTCTGTTGCAGGTAAGTTGAATTTCTCGTTTCATCTGATGTTGCGTGTAAGTAATTGCACATAAGTACATTAATCTCATTCCAGAATTTTACTGTTGAATGTCACCACTTCACTATTTTATGACCGCTCTCAAACACCCGACTGTTTTATTATTGATTATTGAACTCGTGATAAAGCACGTAAGCTTTGCTTTCATAATCGTTGAGTTTTGGTCTCGTCTGACGTAGAATTCTGCTAGTCTGTAGTGTGTAAGTATGAAAAAAAGGCGAAAAAGTGCTTTTCACTCGATCAGAGTCTAAGTGTACAATTCTACTGTAAATCTTGTGTTAGTGCTTGTTTATTGACTGTTTTTAGCTGTAGCTGTTTGTTGTAAAGATGATTGATCAAATGGTCCAATCAGACGTTTTTTCAGCGATTCAGCGACGTGACTTCTAAAAGAATGTATTTTAGTGATATTTTATGTAGAGTCCCTGCGTACATGAAAGAGTCTCGCCACACGGGATATAGATTCTGATTGGCTGCTGGATTTTAGGCTGTCACGGAACTCAAGGAGGCGTTTTGTGCTATTCTCCATACATAAGATGACCGTTAGAACAGGCGAACCAACCAATCAGAGTGGACGTCTTCACTCTTCACCTTCACGTGGCGAGACTCTTTAATATACAGGGACTCTAATTTGATGCTAGCTCGTCCACAATACAGCACACCATCTCAGTCCGTGTTACAAGCTCACGATAGGACTGCGCATTGCACTGTGGGGAAAATCGCGTCGTGACTTTGATCGCCCGATTATCTCGGATTGTCAGAGGACCGAAAAATATAACGCTATTTCAGAGCTCCTTCGAAAAAGTCATCGTGACGTGGAATTTTGGAATCTGTGACACCCAGGACCAGACCCTCCATTAACCTTCAGTCCATGCCTCCGGTTTGGGTGTGTATCATTATTTTGTAAGATGATGCCTGAAAAGATTATCATGGTATATTAGCTTTGTCTTGCGGGTTCTTGAAAACCCGTTGTTATCTTTTCTTGAATCAGATTTTAAAGGGTGAAGAAACGTATGCCTTCCTGTTATTGTAATTGTTAAAGCTCGTAAAACTTTATCGCGGGCATAACTCTTCCTTTTTTATGCTTCAATGGTAAAAAAGTGTAATAACTTATTTCGAGAGTGGAAAAAGACTTTGTTGCTAGGTGCGAATATGCTAGAGTCCCTCTTTCAGATTCTCGAAAGGTAAAGGCATATATTGCTTGGATCAAACCACGGAGAAATGTTCCTTGAACTATTACCTCAAAACGTGGTACTTCCAAGCCCTCCTTCCCCACCATAAGTTGAAGGTTAGGAACGAAAGTTCGAGAAAGTTCAAGAACAAACCAGGTGTACGAAGGTATTAAGTTTATTAATACGTATTATCATTAATGTATTATGAAGACGAACGACCTTTATATAGATCTAATGAGATTTCTACGATGAAGTTAAATATTTTCCAGAAGGGAGGTGTTATCTCAACTGCTCAGAATATTTAGTGATCCAAGATTTTCTACGAATTGATTACTGATTACGATAGAACTAATAACAAGAAAGAAGGTCAAAGCTTTTGACTTTCTCTCGTTATTCCTCTGGTTTTTGTTTTGTCCTCCTCCCCCTTTTTCGAAAAATGACTTTGAAAATAACATCATTGCAACAACTCAAGCGCTTTGATGCTTGTAATCCCGATTACTTTTTTAACTGAAAAGCTGTAAATCTTATCGAAAGGAATGTATTTGAGGGTAAGTTAATGTAACATTTATTCATGTTTTGACCCAAAGACTTGATTTTCCAATAATTTGATATGTTTACTCCCAAACTCTCTGATGGTTTATTAAGAGATAGAGGAATTAATCTGACTTTCGGAGAAGATGAGACATTCAACTTCAACTACAGCATTAAGGCTCGTGGGAGTCGACACTACTTTAATTAGTCGTAAAAAATTAAAATTCTGTTTTCTCTGTAAACATCCTTGAATAGTCTCCCAGTATTTATCATACTTGTTTAGAAAAACCTCGAACCCTCCTCACTACCGCCGCGTTCTCGTATATCTTCCTGTCCTTGTTGGCTTGTAAGGGATTTCGCCAGAAAATACGGTACTTTTATTTTTTACCCAAGTTTTATAAGAGCGCTGGTTTTGACCCGTTAAGCCGCTTGTATGATGACGTGGACCCTATTTCCTTTCTCATCTCTATTTTATTTTCCGCCTTGGAACATTGGAACATACTCCAGTGCCAGTGCGAAGAGGACATGTTTATTTTAGAAAGAGAGCATCAAGATAGATATGCAAATTTCCCGGTCGGGAAGGAAAGAAGTGATTTAAGTGCACGTAACGAGACGACCAGCGCACACTGGCCGTCAAAACTTCAAATCCTGCGAACTTGTCATTTCTTCAGTTTTCAACTCGTGAACATTTTCGGTACTTATTGAATTACTTTTGATGCGTGTTTTATAATTGGATGACCATGACCTCTCAGGGTGCAATAGGTCTGTTGCATACTTTTGATACAGCAATGTAGAACCTTGATTCTTATGTAAAATTCGGCGAAAATAACGATGCGCACATTAAAAACGTTCAAAATCCACCCAGTAACTCAGGAAATCACTTCAATTTCAAACAGTCCGCGCTACACTAGACACTATTTGCACCGGTATACTACTGCATAGACGGAACCACCGTGCATAAGCAAACAACATCGTAACTACAAAATGATGGAATTTCTTTTTTAATACGTGAAATATAAGCTGCATTTGCTGTCTGGTCTTTTCGGTTTATCAAAGATTACAAAATAATATAAGAAATGTACGCATCTAAACGAAACATTCCATTGTTTGTAAGTTCTGTTCATGTTTGCATAAACGAGATGTTTCCATCTATGTAGTTGTAAGTCGGTGATATTGTGTCTAGTGTAGCGCGGGTTGTTTGAAATGGAAGGTATTTTCTGAGTTAATGAGTGGATTTTGAAAGTTTTTAATATGCACATATCGTTATTTTAGCAGAATTTTACGTTAGAAACAATGACTTATATTGATGTACCAAAAGTACGCAACAGACCCATTCATAGACTTTTACTTGAGATCTACTTGTCTTGACTCCAACTTGAAAAGTCCTTCAGATTCAATTTACAATTCAGAAACGCACCTCGAACCGAAATGCCTCTAGATTTCTCGAGGATGTTTAAGGGATTTTCAAGGAAGGGGTGCGGGCATTAATCGGCAATTTAGAGACGTTTTGAAAATACACGGGTTTCCTCTCTAGACAAATCTCAAGGTAGCTTGAACTATAAGGCTTAAGAACTACCAATTTACGATGAGCGTTTCTGAGTTTGCAATTTTGCTCACTCGATTTCACTCAACTAAGGTTTTTATCTAGCCAATTCAAGCTAATTACTAATTAGGTCTCGAGTAAATTCCCTGAATGCGACCCTGATTACTATTTAGAGCTTTAAAATCGTTTTCTTGTTCTCACTGGTTATTTGGAACTGGACTAGTGGACTGTTAATAATGATTCTGTCGGATACTTTTGCGACAGCAGTAAATAGGGTCAATTTAGTGTGAAGTGTGAAGCCCTCATAACACTGGGCGCGGAGCATCAAGAAGTTCCAAAATTGATCCGTAAACTCCATGAATGCATTCAAACAAATTTCCAATATGTCTGTCATTTATGGAGTTTCTACAGAGGAGCCCGAAGTTTCATTTATTTGTCTATTACTCCACAACGAGTCACTTTTTCTAACATAGAGAAAGCTACATTATAAGATCGGACATCTAGTGTGACTAGCTGTATGACAGCCATCGTAGAATTTTGTCTAGACGCTTTCGTTGAGTTTTTGAGGAAAAAGAACTGTCTGATGCTCCCAAGGCTATTTTCAACAATTCAAGGACTTTTACACCAGAATGGGGCAGTTGCAAGGGTCTGAAATATTGTGTTTTTTATAAAAAAAAAAATGATAGTACTTGATGAGCTGAGAACAATGGTGCCTTTGGTTTTTTCTTAAGTGTCCCAGTTTTGGAGTTACAAAAGTGTAAAGTTGTAAAAAATTGTGGGCGTAGTTATGTCACTACGCGGAATTCCCATTTAAAACAATGTATTTTGGGCCAAAATCACATCTCCGGAACAATGGGACTTCATTAGAAACCAAAGGCATCTTTCTTCTCAGCTCATCAAGTACTTCAATTTTCTTTATAAAAAACACAACAATACAGACCCTTGCAACTGCCCCATTGACCTTATCTATGCTGATGTTGGAAACTCGAACTTTTGCAACAGTTCAGTGGTGGCGCGAGAGGTCTGGCAACTTGATATTTAGTCCAGCGTAAGTCATGAAAAAGTTGGAAATATTTGGGAAATGCACACTGCAAAGTGCACCACTACACTCCCTCGAATCGATTTATTCCCTCGGTTTAAGGGACGAAATTTATTGTTGATAGAATAGAATGCACGCGCCGCCGTCGTACACAGCAACAGACCCATTGACATCGGTTCCAAAAACAGGGCGTTTAAAACCCAAGGTTTGAATTTCTGTTAAATTCTGTTATCATGGCGTAGAGTACTGATTACATTGGTTTACGGCTTTGTGACCAAGTCCCAGTTTTGTTTTTTTGTTTGTTTCTGAGCCACTGTGCGATGATTTTGCTGGAGCGAGCCAATCCAATGTCATTGCGCTCGTCGCTCTCGTGAAGTATTTAACCTCCAAGAAGCTCGCGGAACCGGGAATCCAGGTTTTCAAAGATGCATTAGCAAGCATTTCCATTCATCAACACTAACCACTGCGGTCCCACTATCAACACTGTGTAGATTGGAACGATGGATAGGACCAGGCCACAAACCGTCAACCGGTCAACGTCACATGCACGTGGGGACATGGGGCGAGGGTGGGGGCGAGGGCGATGAAAATAAAATGAATGACCCGCACTGCCCGTTCGTTACATCTACAAACGACAAACCAACGTAATGGAGGATAGAATGAGACACGGGTACTACTAATACATTCGCGCTTTGCCAATGGCATGGCATGGCATGGCAACGGCTAATTTAATCACCTCGCCCTCCCTGACCTAATTACCCACTAGCCCTGTGTCAACAACTCCCCCCCCCCCCTTCCACCCTTCCACCGCTTTCCCCTCTCGCATCATCTTCCCACGCCGCAGTCCGCAGTCGCTTTTCCGATTCTTTTTATTTTTCCTTACGTGGGAAAAATTATTACATCGAATCGACCGCTCTTGAACTTGTAAACTACGAGAGCTATACGCTTCCGTTGCGTCGGAGACAGTCAATAGCAGAGCTGCTGTTCCGTGTATATTCAATGGTTTTTATTAATTCACCGATGATTCCACCGGTTGAGAAAAGATTACACAGTTCAGTTTGGTGTATAACTGTAATGTACGAAAATACTCGCATCTGTAATATTTTCTCGACTGGTTTGAGTCGTCGATGACTTTAAAAAACGTAAGGATATTTTGATAATTTAACGGTGATCTTACCAATGGGGCTCTTGCGAACTTTTGCTATACGGGATTGAAGAGTTGATTCTTGCATAAAAACCTGTAAATATGACGATGAATACACTGAAAAATCACGAAATTCACTCTCAGAATCGAGCTTAATGGCGGTTCGACGCAGGTATCATGGGAGATTCCCATCTAAATTGAGACATACCTCTGTGTTTCCAAAGAGAAAATGCGGCAAATGAGATAGGAATCTCCCATGATACCTGCATAACCGTACGATCTTGCCATTTATGTAGTTATGTGAGTTTATTACTGAATCATAAACTTTTTCAGTGTGATTTTCGTGATTTTCGCTGGTTTTTACATCAGAATGGACTATTCATTTGCTCACAGCAAAAGTATGCAAGAGCCCCATTGAGAAAATATTGAAAAATGACTCAGTGAAAGACTTTTAGTTGAGCTTGTACCAATATCTAACCAGTATCTTCACAACAGCGGAAAACGGCAATTTTTACAGTTCTGTGGTGGAACGAAATGATGGAAAGAGTGTGCTTTTGTGTTTCTCTTTAAAATACTGAGGCAGCTGCTCAGTTCTATAGTTACGGATTGCTTGACGATAAGTGTTTCCTGAATTCGCATCGTATACAATATGTTTAAGTAGAGGCAAACCTCTGCAAATGCATCTCCGCCGAGAATCACAAGATGCAACATAAGCAAAGTTAACCCCCCTCCCCTATGACTACCCCCCCGTAAAACCCCCTGGATCCTCTTTCTGGTTCAAAAATACTAAATAAGACAAAATGTGCTAGAGCAAGGATGCATGGAACCAAATGATTTAGGATCACACTAAAACTCTTAGTGTTACCCAATTGAGCGTAAAAGATACAAAGTTCTTTTACTGTGTGTTCCTGGATTAACACGCATGAATGAAGGAGGTGATTTCTGAAGGGGGAAAAAAATACTTTTTTCCCTATAAACATGGGTCCGAAAGTGCCCCCCAAAGTTTTAAAAAAATTACGGTTTTTTTGGAATAGCGACCACTATTATGGAACAAATGTCATGGAAATTTGTGTATCGTGGTAATTGTACGTGTAGAATCTATCAATGACCTAGAGAAAACCAGAAATTAAGTCTGACTGTACTTTTTAGGCAATCTTGTACCTTTAACGGCATAAATTTTATGTTACGGATTAAAAATTTAAAAAATAATTACTATGATTAGATGGTAAAACTCTTAGAAACATTTTTAGTCTTTTGTATTTTTCGATGCGACGCGTTTTAAGCGAGGTAATGGCTGTGCAACGTGGAAAAGTCAGCGCTTTTACCTTGGTGAGCAGCAGAGAAAGTATGCAATCCACCACACCGCACCGAACCGCTGCGCTGCGCTGCTTTTTGGAGCCGCCGCGTCGCGTCGCGCCGCGCCGGTCATAGTAAAGGTACAGTGACTAGATAAACCACAGTGCGGCCATTTGCCCTCCACCCCTCAAGAGTGCACCCACTTTAGCATTGGCAGCATGGGGAGTATGATTGTTCTTGGGTTTCGGAATGAAGATTTCTCTACCCCCTGTCTGAAATAAGTCATTAATGCTATGTATAAACCATTTTTAGGGCGGGGGGTTGCGATATTTTTTGCGAGTAACTCAGGAACACACTTTCTCCCTATGGCGCCCGTGTTAAGTTGGGTGCGCATCCGCGGGGGGTCAGTTACGGGAAATCGTTGATTTCTCTTAATTTTGCGCACCAATATGTTTCAAATGTGACAGAAGCCCTTCAGTCGTGTCTAACTTGCCTATGAGAACCCTAGAAAACTGTCAAAATACTTTTAAATGCTCAAATTCGCGATCTAAGGAATCCGACCAATCAGAAAGACGACCGAAATGGCCGCACTGTGGTTTATCCAGTCACTGTAAGTAAAGGCGCTGACTTTACCACGTTGCGCAGCCATTACCTCGCTTAAAACGCGTTGCATCGGAAAAATGCTAGAGACCAAAAATCTCTCTAATAGTTTTCACCATCTGATCCTGGTATTCTTTTTAAATTTTCAATCCGTAACATAAAATTTATGCCGTTGAAGGTACACAATTGCCTGGAAAGTACAGTCAACTTAATTTTTTTTCGAGGTCATTAATGGATTTTACACGTAAAATTACCCCGAGACTCCAACTTTCATGACATTTGGTTCATATTGGTGGTCGCTATTCTAAAAAATTATAGTTTTTTAAAACTAAGAGGGGGGCGGTGTCTCAAAAGGAGGGCATTTTCGGATCCATGTATGGGAAAAAAATTATATTTTTCCTTCAAAAATCATCTCTTCCCTTTATGCGTGTTAATGCAGGAACACCCTGTATAATTCAGAGTAAAGTGTGTATCTTTTTCACCAAATCTGACAGCGTTGACACAACACTGAGGTGGTTGAACATGTGTCGAACGTGTATGAGCCAAATCCAAGGCAATTGCACTTCTCTCCGTAGACCATATGTCTCGAGAGCTTTGTCTGAGCACAGACGAAAGCTGTTTCAGTTAAGATTCTTTTCTTTTCCGTACGATATCCTCCTGATCCTTCCTCTTCGGACTTGCAGCGAGTCCTTTGATGCGGGAGAACGTGCTCGAGGAACGAAATGAGCGGGAATGGAAAGCTAGCCGCGAGCCTACCTCAAGAAATTCGAAAGACAGTAGCAACTGCAAGCGCGGTGCCGAATATGACGCAATAGATTGATTCGAAGATGACGTCACATTGTTCGTTCGATCCAGCGGCTCCTGCAAATGTCTAGTCGCTCTATTCTAATGTACACATTACAGACGGCGGGTGGTTTAACAAAGGGTGAAAGGGGGGGGGGGATTGACCTTTTATTTTTTGTTTTTATTTTTTGATCTTCCTTCTTCAATTTGAAAAGTGAGTAGCAAAGTCTAGGCTCAGTTCAAACTTTCAGTGAAAGAGAGGGGACCCCCCCCTCCCCCGGTGCACTAATGTCGCGCCACTAGCGATACACAAATGACATGAGTGAACTCAAATTCTTGACTGCCGAAACTTTTGCGTTTGATAGTACGTAAGTTTAAGGGGTCTCTCCACCTGCGAATTTAAAAGCGCGAATAAACTGATTGAGCTGACTTGAAGTCGATAGGTCGAGTCCAAATGTATCGGCGACAAAGAAGCCCATTGATGGCTCAAGCAGTCAATTCCCGCTTTTAAATTCGCAGATTGAGAGACCCCCTTTACTCCTTTTTAGCATTGGATTGGCTCGTACGCTTAAGCTTACGCTTACTATTCCCGTCGAGTGCCGATAATCGCCCCCCTTCCCCCATAAGATACAACATAAGAACAGATAACAACCCCCTTCCCTTGATTACCTTTTTTCCACCCTCCGCCATATGATCAGGTAAATATTTTCAAAGAGGTTGTCCGACGCGGATGGAAGGTCAACAAACTTGGGCAGATCGATTTTGAGCGGTTATTTTTTGTCCCCCTTCCCCGCCCCTCTTTCCACAAGAGGATCATTCACATTTCCGAATCCTGCAAGTGTGTTTTTTTCTCTCTGTCTGATGAGTGGTGGTATAAATGGTACTCTCCGCTGCGCTCTGTGTCTGCATTGAGTTGAGTGTCATGAATATTGTTCTTTCTCTCCATCCCGAAACGGAGGAGTCGCGTTCCTCCCCCCCCCCACCCCCCACCATCCACTCCCTCCCCTCTCATCGCGATGCTTCCCGATCCCCCCCCCTCTGATCCTGCCGCCCGCCTAGGAGGAGAACAACAAATATATGGATACTTGTGACATCCGTTCTTTCTCGTGTAAACTTCCCTCGCCCCCGTCCCTCCCCTCTCCCGCCCTCCCAGTGCTTCCATTCGTCTCTTGTAGCTCACTGCACCCTTCAATCATCCAACATTTTAATGCATCCACGGACCCATTGTCTCCTAGCTCCATTCATTCTGTCACCAAGTCGGTCAGTGTTTTAACCTCATAAAAAAAAAAAAAAAAAAAAAAAAAAAAAAAAAAAAAAACCTCTGTATTTCTTTCTTGAGTCTCGTGAGTCGTGAGAGTTCGTTGCGTTTAAAAGCAGGAAAAACATTCGACCGCGACATGGCAGCAACGCACGCGTGCAATCTGGCATGGGTTTCATTTAGTCCTTTAAAGCCATGGAAAAGGTCAAAATATTGGGGGTGGACAGTGTGTTACCGCAAATCGACACCTTGCTTGGGTTTAAATAGAGAAAATGCAATGTTGCCAGTTTGCACGTCGCTTCTCGTGGAATACGATTTAGCGATTTCTCCTCTATTCTGCCGCACAAACCTGTGGAAAATAATCGATCTTCAGGGGGTGCAATTGTACAGTTTACAACCTAGATATCAATACTTTCGCACAGGTTCAAATGGGAGAAATACGACAATCGAGTGCTCAGGAGCAGCTACTGCAACATCGCACGTTTTTCACACGACTATGTATCGGTTGTACAATTTACTCTCTCTGTCATTTTTACTTTCTCACAACTAACCAAGTTAGAAATTCAGGAAGTATTGCGATGACGCATAAATTTTGAACCAATCGTACATATATGCATCGAAATTTTGCAGAGAAGTTGCTTTTACCATTCTTCAGAGGGATTTTTTTGTTTTGTTTTTTCGAACTTTTAAATTTGAAGCAAGTTATGGAGGATAAAAAGTTCCTATTAAAATCAACGGGGAAATGCGTAAAATGTCTGAACGTAGGGAAAAATTGGAATGTTTCAAATATGGTTGTTTGATTTGATGAAAATTTGCGGAAACATCTTGTAACCAGCCTATTGTAAAATTAACCCACTGAGGGGGGTCTGAAAGTCTTCCCCAGAATATTATAAGGGGGTCTGGGGGTCTCCTTCAGAATATTATATTAAATAGGGTCTAGGGGTCAGCCCCAGAATATTGAAGAGGGTCTGCCCCAGAATATTAAAGGGGATCTGGGGGTTCCGTAAAGGGGATCTGGGGGTCCCCCCAGAATAATTTTGATTCAAGAAAGTGTTCGTGGGGTATTTTCTACAGTTTATTTCTTGAACTATCTGCGAAAATTATAGGAGTCCACTTTCGTTTTCAAATTAAGGTGAACAATGGGTACCTGTACCACCTACAGCCTTTATTTCAAGACATTGAATGATCTTTTAGTTTCGGCAACATTTTGCAGACATTTTTGGAAGATTTATTGTCTTTAATTCTAAATTAGATTTGAATTCTTCTGATATCGGCAAACTTTATTTGGAGCCATCTTCCCTTCGCTGATTTTTGCGAAATAAATATTACATATTTTCCGAAGTATCAAATTATCAAGACCAAGAAGGTCTAATTTCTTGGTTTAGGATGAATTATTGTTATTTTCAAAAATGCTGATCGATAATAATTCTCATTTCTCAGAGGGTTTTGCCTCTAATAATTGTTAAGTTCTCCGCTCAAAATATCTATATTTTTTCCAAAAATGGGGCGTCTTGAGATTTTTTAAGATCATTAGAGGCGTGATATCACTTACTGGTCCAAATTGTGCCCCCCCTTTTTTTATTAAGTTGGCATACGCACCAATCAGGAGAAAAAGGTTTCGACCGCAGATATGTCCCAAAAATTGTCAATAGATACATAAATAGTAATGTATGACGTAATTTTTTTGGTTAGGTCCGAGTGATTATAGAAAGCCAAAGCTTTCGGAAAAATTCACGTCATTATGTTAATCCTTCTATTTAATTAAAGTTTCATAGGTTTAGAAGCAAAAATGTCCATGGGACCAAAAAATGCATGGTGTCCGCAAGTTGAATTGCGTGCGGTCTCAACCAATCAGAGAGCTTACGCACGTCACATGACCGTGCGTAAGTTACGCTCGGGACTCATATTTTTTGGTGCTAGCTCTATAAATGCAAGATTTATAGCAGAAAAATAAAATTGATAACAACATTCGAATAAGACGGAGAAATAAAAACATCCGTCTTGATAAAAACGCGCAATTTTTTTTTCTTTTGTAAAAAAACAGAAAAATATTAAAAAAAAAAAAAATCCATTCCTTAAGTCCCCATTGATTTTTCATGAGTTTTGAGTTCGACCTTCAAAGTTCAATCTGACAAGACTCAGATGAGTGGATCAAACGGATAGAATTTTTTTTTTTTTTTTTTTTTTTTTTTGTCTCAATCGACAATAACCCACCTTCACCTTCGATGAGTCGATGATGGTCATTTATCACATTTAATTTTCAATTATTTTTTTAAACAGTTTTAAGCCGTTTCGTTCTTCTCTTTTTGTACATTTTCCACCGTATGACTCAATTTATTAAAACAACAAACAAAAAACAACGGAAAACCCTGTTCTTGAAAAAATTTTCAGCTTTTCAATCACCGTTACAGAATTTTCTCATTTGTTATATACATTTTGTTTTTTTGTTTTTTGATCCTATCGTGTTGGAGGGGGAGAAGAAAGAAGATAAAAATTTCCAATCAAGTTAATTTCGTCAATGTCACTAATTAATTGAATTGTATGTACACTTGCGCTTACCTTGAGTTAGAGATGCCAAGGTGGTAAGGAGAGCTAAACCGATGATAGGATACATGATGACTCCGTCCTGATTGTCACTCGAATTTTCAAACAAATCAGCTCCAGAAGAACAAAAAAAAAAAAATCAGAAGTAAAAAAGTCCTTAAATTTCGTGGAAAGAACTTATCGGAGAAATTTAAACAAAAACAAAAAACAAATCAAAAAAATTATAAATTATTCGCGGCGATCGATCGTATCTTCGCGGTGTCGATACGATATCGATTGCGATAGCGGCGTATGACGATGCGTATCTCTTGTCCGAGTCACTGCACTTGACTGATCGGAACCCGGGTCCTCGAGTCATCAAGTCCGGTCCTCCACCCTCTCCACCTCACTCGCAGTCGCGGTGCCGGTCGCCGCCGCTGCGTTGCGTCAGGATCGGGAAACCGAAGTTCCGAGTCTCAAGTTAGACGAAGGAACGGGGAGAACCAAACGAAGGAACGGAGCTGGTAAGAGCATGAACCAAACCAAACCGAACCAAGCACAAGCATTAAAGCAGAAAGTATTCGAAGAAAATTCTGCCAGGAGAGGAATCGAAAACCGCCGCTCAACGTGCTCCCTGGGCAGCGTCAGCGACACCTGCGCCCCCCTCCCCCCCTTCCAACCACCCTTCGCTCACCCTAGAGCAACCCCCCCCCCCCCCCCCCCTTCTCTAGATATGTACCCACCTGAGGAGTCCTTTCCCCGCGTTCCGAGTCCCGACTCTACCTCGCCGCCCGCGCCGGTCGCGAGCTTCTATCGTCACAGTACAGTGTTGTCAAGTGCGAGGAAAAGTCGGCATAAACACTGACTGAAATAGAAAATTTGACGTGCGACCAGCAGCGCGTGCAATTTGGTAACGTTTGTTTCTCGTCCCTTTGAATCCATGTAAAATATCGATTCGAGGGAGTGCGCTGTGCAAATTTCAATTTTGACTGTGGCTGGACAGACTCTAACACTTGTGTAATTGGTCTGTTGCGTAATTTAGCGACAGCAATGTGTCATATTATTGATTCTCACGAAAATTTCCTCAAAATTATCAACTTGCACTTTTAAAACTATCAAAATCCACTCATTAACTCAGGTATCATTTCCATTTTGAACAGCTATTATTTCCTCGACATACTACTGCATTTACGAAACTATCTTGAATCTTGTTGATGTACACATCGTCTCAACCACAAAATGTTGGATTTTTCATTTAAATGCTTGAAATATTGGCAGAATTTGCTGCCCGGTATTTTCAGTAGCAATCGTGCTCTTTTGCCATTTAATTCTATGTAAAACAACCGATATTCTATGGTGATAAGCTGCGCTTAGCCGGCAATCGATTGTTGTACTTACATTAATTCAAATGGAGAAAAAACATTGTTGGCAAATTGTGCGAGACTCCGCGCCACTGCGTAAAATTTCTGAATTTCAGCGTTATTTTAGCCGCTTTCTCTAAAAATATTTTCAAGCTTAATTTTTTGCGAAATTAAATAACGTAATTAGATTGCGGCACCATCACTCGGTAATCTCCCTTAGTGAAACTTGAAAGCTACAATATCTTTTCGTTAAAATCAGCGATAACAATTTGTAAGTGATTTTTTCTCAAAATTAAAATTTTGATGTTGACCACTTTTGCGCGGAATGGCCCGGGAAAGGGGAACACAGGGACATTCTTGAAAATTCTGATCACTATAGTGCGGATTCAGAAATTTATCCTTCTCTCTCTCTCTCTCTCTCTCTCTCTATCTCTCTCTCCTCTCTCATCTCCTCTCTCTCTCTCTCTCTCCCCTCTCTCTCTCTCTCTCTCTCTCTCTCTCTCTCTCCTCTCTCTTCTCTCTCTCTCTCTCTCTCTCTCTCTCTCTCTCTCTCCTCATTAGAATGCGTATGTTAGAAAAGGATAGAAGAAGGGGCGAAAGTCACGTTACTTCCCCTGATCTGTCCTTTCTAACACACGCATTCTAATGAGAGGAGAGAGAGGACATCAGATTCCTGGATCCGCGAACTATTCTGATTTATCATATTTTATAGTAAGTACATCAAAATATATATCGTACTGGAATGAAGATGGCAGAACGCGCTGAAAATCAAAGTCGAACAATTTCAAGTATAGCGCTTTATTGTTTCTTGTTAACGCAGCATAAACGGTCAATTCCGGCACGATTTTACGCTTCACCGCGAGGACGATTGTATGTATGGAAACAACCTTCCATGGAAAATAAATTACCCTTCTTTTCTTTTTCAGTCGTCTTGAAAATATCGTCTGAACCCGTATCGGAAAATGTGAAGCGAAGCTCGAAGCTCGCGAAGTTTGTGATTAAATGGGTGGGGACGCTAACGTCTTGGAATGGTTTTATGAATGCGATTGTATATATTTATTTTCATTTTATGTATCTTATGTATTGGTCAGTTTATATTTTCCATTTATATTTTGACCCATCATAGTTTTCCTTGTAACTTAATTACAACTAAACCCAATAAAAGACCTAATATTTCTTAACCTAACTCCAGTCATGGAGCCTTTTAATCCGGGGATTTAGGTTTTGACCGAATTGGCATTTTTTACTCCATATTAACAGAACTTACTTCGACCGGGTTAACACATAAATGTTAAACTGTGTTTATTTTCAGTTTCACACATACTCATTCGTGTAGCCACGACTATATGTATACTTACAACTGTGTCTGTATAACGTAAAAATCTATATGTATACTTACAACTGTGTCTGTATTAGGCCTGTGCGATGTCTCGTTCGGTCCATCGAAGTCACTTCGATGCCGATTTCTAACATCGGAGCGATGTATCGAAACATCGAAAAATCGAAAAATATCGGAAAATATCGAAACATCGATCCACATCGAAACATCGATCGGGTATCGAATCATTAATTTACTTAAAAACATCGAAACATCGATATGCATCGAAAAATCGATCTGTATGTAAGCATTACATTTACATCAAAATACCAAAACATCAACAAAAAACTGTCATATTTTTTGATTTTTGTTTTAAAGATCGATTGGAACAGTGACCAACACGACCCTTTGGTCGGAAAAATCGATATGAATCGAAGCTGTAATGTTTCGATGTGAATCGATGTTTCGATGGGGATCGATGTTTCGATGTGGATCGATGTTTCGATGCATCTCATGAGACATCGAACCGCATTCGATGTCCCTTAAACATCGAACAAGCGTCGATGTATCGAACATCGCACAGGCCTAGTCTGTATATCATAAAAATCTATATGTTTTGATGCTCATTATTGTGAATATAGTAATGCTGACGTGGCCGAATTTTGGCGGGTTAAAAGTGGGAACGGTAGGGGTTGGGCTTGAAAAGGATTTGTTTTTACTTATTTATATTTTTTTGGGCCAATGAAGGGCTTAAAACTTATAAATGCTATCGGTACTTTTTCAGAAGTGTGGTAGATGGTTTTCTGATTTCTTGCCGTTCACAAACGTAAGCAATTATTTTGAAACCTCTCCCCCAGTTTATTGGGGGGTGGGGCTAGAGGCCCCCAATCCGTCTATGAGTACTGCGAAACGTCACCACTGACAACGAATGTCTAGTCGTATTTTGCTTTGTCATCGCGATGACGATTTTGATTATTTTTTTACGTAAATATGTTTTGTCGCATTTTAATTCTGTTTGCACTCTCAAAATGTGCCCATTTTTATTGTGTTTTTGGACCGCTATGAGTCTTTTAGTCATTTTAATGGCAATTTTGGAATTTCTTCGATGGCTAATTTCGGCGTTTGATGGCCGCATCGAAATTAGCTATCGAAGAAATTCGGAAATTTCCATTACAATGACTAAAAACAATCAAAATGAGCACATTTTGATATTTTGAGCGTGCAAACAGAATTTAAATGCGACAAAACATATTTACGTAAAAAAATAATCAAAATCGCCATCGCGATGACAAAGCAAAATACGACTTCTGTTTCACATTAGTGATCTCTGTGAACCTTTGAAGCAGCATTTGTTCGGTCACTTTAACTCTTTCAGTACCACGCCCGAGTATACTCGTTTCTGCGATTAGGTCTGCTAGCGAAATTTCAGTTTTGTATTCACAGCAGTTGAGACTCCAAACTGTTAACGGTTGAAAAATAATGATTATTAGAGCGCCTTCAATCCATTGTGTATGCAAAATCGGCACATCTGTGTAGGAATATTTATCTACCCTCTTAATTTGACCGAATGAGATTTCATTCGTCTTCGTAACTTGACAGTTAAAGGGTTAAATCATCTACTCGTTGAACCCGCACCTAGTTTCGCTAAATTAATCGGAAAACTCAAACATTTTACGATGAGTTAAATGGAAAACTGCAAATAATTATATGCAAAACGAGAGTCCTACCAGCATCGAATGACTAGTCCATTAGAGTAGTATAGCCTTGTCAAGCATAACGAGGCGCACTGAATTTGACCGTCTTTAAGGCCTTCGCGGTCCAAATTATTTATACTGAAAACGCGCTAGTATACTCAACGACCCAAGTATTACCAAACTGAATTTTACTTGAACTGAATCGCGTTTAATATGAAGGCATCATTCAAGTATCAAATCATTATTTACATGCCTGACAAGGTTGAAAATTAAGACCCGGAAAACCGATTTTCCATAATTTACGAATGATTCACAGGCCATTTGTAGCTTCGGATGATGGCCACGGTTCGTTTAGTCGGCCGTGAACCTGAACTTGTAAAATTACTAATTGCTAATGGGATCGTGGCTCTTTTCTTTTCTTTTCTTTCATTTCGTCTCCTAATTTTATCACTCGCTCCCGTCAACCGGTGAACATGGCCCGAGGAATCGAACAATGGTTCAATGGTACGCTAAGGTAATTTTCATATTTTTATCATTGATGCTCTTTTTTTTTTTTCTTTTTTAACGGTAATGCTTCATCGCGACGTGGTCGCGCACTCTGGTGGAGAATCGCGACAAAGGAGCAAGAGGCGTTTGAAAAAAACGCCAAGGGGCCATCTCAAGCCAGCCCGAGCCCGCACCTCTTTCGGTCGCGGCCGTAAACACGCGGACTAATTGCTGCGCATCTCTTGCCGCGTTGCCGCGTTAAACTTCAACTAATACTTTCTTAAAAGAAAAACGTTACAAAAGGAAAATGCATCTGAAACCAAGACTAATTTTGGTCGTAAAAATAAAAAGCCCTGCCCCTCTAATGAGTCAAGTTGAATTTGAATTTTCAGCAACCGCAAATATAATCGATCAATGTGGCTGGTGATCACTTTTGCAGTAAGCGATTTAAGGGCCGATTCCGTTATGAAAACCTGCACAACTAACTAACGATTATAGCACTGCAAAATCAAGAAATCCACTCCTAAACGCATAAAATGCTTTTAAATGCGCGAGCGTAATGGCGGCTTTGGACAGTAAAATAGTGGGAGATTCCTATTTTAATTCCGTCTCCGTCCATGTTGACATGGACGATTCACAGAGTAATGGGCCTTTTGCACACTTCGGCTGGAGCGTTTTTAAAGTATTAATTCATGAGTAGAAAACCGCAAAAATGAGAACGGCAGCATCAGAAAGCACCAATATTCATTAACCCTTTCAGGGCCAAGCCCTAGAGTATACTCGTTTTTCTCTTTTGGGTCCATTTCACATACTTTCAGTCCTCATTTCAGATAAACGCGACTATCGATGAAAACACTTGAAAGATAAGGTTTTTTTCGGGCGCCTTCAATTCACCATATAGGCAATTCTAACTCCCCCGAGTACGAACTGTTAATTACCTTCTGCATACAAACGGAAGAGTGACTTTCTTTTGAAAGTTTACTTGGCCCTTAGAGGGTCAATAAACTCACGATTTGCGAAAAACACACTAGACACTATTTACCCCTGTATCTTTCCACCATGCGCACGATATTTCGCGGGGGTTAGCGCGGCACATTCAAATAACCATGACCGACGGTCATCGCAGCTGACTCCATATAAACCAAGAACCAGTAAACACTGACGGCGCTGCGTCTGTGTGAACTCTTACGTCTCAATATCCTCAATTCCTCACAATAGGTCGTGAAAGGTCTGGAAACCGGTATTTGCGTCGAAACATTGTCTAAATGCATGAAACAATTAGGTACACACAGGAGTTCAAAGGATGATGTTTGAAGTTGGAATCATTTGGAGCCGATGGACAGCGAACAAATTAATCAGTGAGGTATGGAAATTAAAACACAGTTTTAATCTAATTGAATTTGAGAACAATCAACGAAAGAACACGAAACATACTGTAATGTATGCGTCGCTGTACGTTAGTATTCAAACGGACGTCGTCAGTGTTTACTGGTTCTTTGTTTATGAAGTCAGCCTGCTGAGTGATGATGACAGTCAAATGTCAATAGTTTACGAGACACCTTTTAGCAAAACGTCGACTAATGATTGCTTTAAATGATTAAACGAATTAAAAGCGAGTCAATTCAGAAACATTAGCTTTAAATTCTCAAAATATGTTGAAATGATTAACGCTCGATCGTGCAAACGGATAATCACGTGCACCGTAAAGTTAATTTTTGTGGAGGTAAGGAATTCGAACTCTTGCGACATCAGAGTTGCCGTTTTACTCTTAAATAACCCTGTAGATACATACGAACAGTTTTGTCAGAATTTCCGTATATCTTACGCCGTTTTCGCTGTAAAAATAGTGGGCGGGTTGTCTGAAACACCCTGTATTGCCGTGTATTATATATCTCATTGGGTTATTCGTAGCTTTTCCCTGGTCTTTATACATACATATTATGTGTATCAAACAGAGTCCTAAGGTTTATACATATACTCCATTCTCCATAAATGTGCGCCTGTTAAACATAAATTCGGTTATGAGAACTGAACTTCGGCTCATATGGAACACCAGGCGTTCGGTTACAGTAACCAAAATTTTCGGTTGTGAATACCGAACTTCAGTTCGGATTACCGCAGGTTTCGGTAAGTGTGACAAATACTATGACTCACATTTCGTTCCTACTGAACCACTTCGGTACTCCTAACTAAAAGTTCGGCACTCTCAACTGAAAACTTTGGTTACTGGAACCAAACACGCTTGGTGTTCCGTACGAACCATTTTTTTTCTCCGTGTTTAATACCATGAATCTGACATCATTGCATTCTTCAGGCTCTGCTTGGGAATCTTGGGGGAATCTTGCGTTGATATTTTCTGGTGCTCGATGAGAACTTGCAGTATTCGTAATTATCTGTTCCGTTCCGTTCTTCTCCCCCCCCCCTGCAATTCTCAATTCTAAAAGAAGAGCTTTCCTCTCCCTAGAAGGCAAGAGGAGAAGGGGGGAGGGGAGGGGACTGTGGGAGTTTTTGAAAGGACTTTACTTACGGTGACTCACGGTCGGTTGCGCTCACGCTAGTGTATAAGTGTGATGAGTATATTCGCCGCAGCCCGGACCGAATCATCGATTTTTCCGGACATTCAAAATTGGTGTTCTCTTGCTTTGAAAACAATCTTTAGAGTTGACATTTTATTGCAAAAACCATGTTATTTGACTTAATTTAAGCAGTTACATGAATGAGTTTACGCACGTCTAATTGTAATGTTATTTCAGCAATTTTTTGTTCTTAAACTTGATTTCTTATTCATTAAATCATGTCCAAGAAATACCGTGTTTCCATCTACTGTGTGCCGGTTCGGTTTAGTTTGGTCCGGTCCGGTCCGGTCCGGTGTTGTGGTGTTTCCATCGCGTATAGAGGAGGGGCGAGAGATGGCACCTTAACCGTTGCAGAAGGAAGGGCGGGCGAGTCGGAAGTGCAAAAGAATAGGAGACGTGCAAACGGGGGCCTTCATTAAATATACATAGAATAAGGAATGATAATAGAGGAAAGGAAGAAAGGGAAGGAGAGGAGAAAAAAAAAGAAAAAGAAAAAAAAAGGAAGACGCTCTGAAATGACATTGAAACGACGCGACGCCGAGTTTCATTAATCAACAACTCCGGACATTTCTGTTTAATTGCAATTTCGGATGGCCAACCTGACGGATGGGGGGGGGGGGGGGTTTGTAGAGGCAGTGGATCAGGGTGTGGTTGGGGTGGGGGTGCGGCGTTGACTCCCTTTTGGAATGGGATCGAGAGATGAATACCGTAGGAAAAACTGAAAGCCCCTACGTGAGGAATCGACCATGTTGCCAAATGGATTAGAAAAATATTGCTAATTAATTCTTGCGTGTAAAATTGTCTGCATTTAACTACATTCGTTGTCGAGCACGCTATTATTAAAGGGATTTTGGACCAGCGTAAATTAGCATCGATGTGCCTGGCCTCAAACTGGTGGCACTTCAGACGGTGTTTTGCGCGATATACCTCAATATGAAATAAAGGTGTCTAAGATGCCCTCCAAACTTATATAGTTCCTACTTTTCTTTTGGATTTTGCTAAGGAAGGTCTCTGGTTCATGTTGCCCCCCCCCCCCAAAAACCAAAAATCAAATGACTGCGATTTCGTGCAGGATAACTGGCAGTCACGCAGAAAAAAATACTCTTTTAAATTTGACCAGAATTCTACATAAAAAGACCAGAATTCTGGCCATTATTAGTTGAAAATTTTTCTCCGTGCATATAGCCTAATAATTTTGATATCCAAATTAAAATTCAATGGAGATTGCTCCAAAGGTTTGTCGAATTTCTGAAAAAGCTCGAGTCTAACATGTTTTCGTAAAAATGCGGACTATGCCCGCGTACGCCGCGACTACTCAAAAGTCTTTATAAAGAACCTTGACCGATTCCATTGATAAACCGAGGCTCTTGTCTGAAAATTCATTTTCATCACATTTGTGAAATATTAAAATCCACATTATTGTAATTTTTTTTTTTTTTTTTTTTTTTAAATTTACATTTAAAACAATTTTTTGATTTTGGTTCGAAATTTAAATGAAGTTTCAAAAGCAACATTTCTCCTACAAATTTCAAATAAAAAATTACCATATATTCACAATTTAAAAAATGCTTGAACCGCGAGGAAGGAGGAATTTCCGGAGGGGAAAATCCGGCTCCTTCGAATCGTCGCACCGCCCAGTGAAGCGAAGCTTAAAATATTTTGGACCTCGTAATGTTACTGTAAAAAAAATGGAGATTATAAACATTAATGTCAAGATAAGAAAAAGAAAACTAGGGAAAAAAATCTGTTCTACAGGTTAAAGCTTATTCTTGATTACAAAGCTCGGATGGGAAAGTAAGCGGACGGTTTTTTCTGGTTTTCTATCGAGGGAAACACATTTTTTCTTCTCGTTGGTTGGAGTGAAATAATTAGGTTCCAAAAAGCGGGTGGCTTTTGAGTGATGTTCGCCATCCTATTCTGCTATTACTCAGAGTCAAGTAAGTATTTTGACGACCAAGTAAAATTGACGTAGAATTCACCTGTCGCTGTGGTTACAGCACAGAATAATACAATCAGAACGGAAACTCCCATGAGAGCCAAGGAAGCAAGTTTGGAATTTAACGGCACCAATAGGCAACGCTGTGGTCCTATATCCCAACATGGCGGACGTGTGTGATTTGTGTTGAAACTCATTTATTTCTGTGAATTCTGGAAAGAAATCTTAAGTTTCCGGCCTCACTTTTATTCTGCTGGCATTTCAGAATGAAAATCATGTCCTATATTTTTTTTTTCGCGCGCGAATCCAGATGTAAACATCCTTTATCCCAACATGGCGGACGCGAAATGAATTTGCTTCAAAATCCGACAGAGTTTCCGTTCTGGTTGTATTATTCTGTGGTTACAGTTCAATCTTGTTGTGATTTTTGAAAGTTTTTGTCTGTTTCAACGGCTTTTTGCGTGACGTTCATAGTCGTTTACCTAGCTCTGAAATGGCTCATTATAAGATCCTGTATTTATTTATTGAAAATATGTCAAACTTAGTACCTACAATGGGTCCCTTGCAATTTTTGCTGCAGCCTCACCGTGGATCGACACTAATGTAAAATCGTGTAAAAATTACATTGAAAGCACCATAAAGTCTCAAAATCCACTCATAAACCCTCTGAAGGCGCGTTTTAAGGAAAGCCTAAGATGGAGGTCGAATGGATTCACCCATTTGACTGCCATCTTAGGCGTTCTTTAAAACCCCTTTTGAGGGTTTATAGTGGATAACGAGACTTTCTGGTGCTTTCGATGTGATTTTTGTGCAATTTTACATTAGAATCTACCCTCCTGATCCATAATGCTGCATCAAAAGTTAGCAGCAGACGCATTGACTTAACTCCTATACGGTCTATACGTCGAAATAGTTGCATCGAGTCCAATGTAGCGACGTTGCATCAACTCCATTTAAACGCATGAAAAAGGTCGAGCTGTTGGAGGTGCACAACTGCCCAATGCCTTTTCTCGAATAATCGATATTTTGCATGGGTCTAAATAAACAAAATGGGCATAATGTCACCGGGTTTACGAATACTACCAACACTGAAACTTTACTGACAGTGAAAACCTAAACTTTCCTTGTCCGGGAATCCAAAAGTTTCGATCCTATGTGCGTCGCCTTATTTTGGCAGTCACAACCATGGTGTGGTGCACTTCACCGAGTGCATTTTAAAATCGAAAAAGTGCATGAGTCAAGGAGTGCGCGGAGTATGAAATCATGGACTGCCCAAGACGGGCGACGGGGATCGTGTACTCAAAGATTTGGTGGACGAAACAAGACGCGCGTAGGAAGTGAGACCTTGATTCGCTGGCTGTTTTGCAGCTATCGATCCATTCTCGACGCGAAGGGGGGCAGGAAATCGGATTTCCGATTTCGGAGAGCGGCCAGGAATGTTGAGGCGGCTTGCCTCGGCGCTCCGTGAAACGAGTCAATAGGAGAGGCTAGACAGTGGACAGTGGACACTGCGTGGAAACTGAAAATGCGTTCTTATCTTCGCTAATAATAAGCGTCCAATTCGGAAAGTAGTTGCGTTGATTTTATCGTAAAATATCCCATGAGAATCACCCTTAACTGTTTTGTTTTTGGATGGTAGAAACATTCATATTTGCATTTTTAATCACTTATTCCATGTCCTACCTCTTCCATTGACTCGCTTCACTGAGCGGTGTGGTTGCTGGCCTTTTTTAGACAGCAACTTGGCCCCTAGTAATTGGCCGCACGCGTCCGCTCGCACCTGGATTTGTGTGACCACATTAAATTAACAAAAAAAAAAAAAACAAAAGTTCGTTCAAGTCTTCTCTATATTTTAAGTCTCTCCTCGCACGCACGACGCGAGTTTTGCTAAAAAGGCTAATGAACTAGTCTTCGAAAGAAGGGCTTCGTACGACGTTCAATGTGCTGCTTCGAAGGA
The DNA here is from genome assembly GCA_011764245.1 of Trialeurodes vaporariorum. Classification (NCBI taxonomy): domain Eukaryota; kingdom Metazoa; phylum Arthropoda; class Insecta; order Hemiptera; family Aleyrodidae; genus Trialeurodes; species Trialeurodes vaporariorum. Next base: position 50,273,427 of record VMOF01000388.1, on the reverse strand, counting down.
ATCCTAATTCAACCGCAATACTAATTTCTTAGGAAGAGCAGCCCTGAAGGTTTATGGGCTCTTAATGATGAAGCCATACGCAATTGAGCGCCAACACTTCGCACTTGAATGAAAGTTTATTCAGTTCATACGACGAAAGAAGTGTGTCATGTGTTTCCAATTGTCAATTGATCTTGCCGATCTAATTTTTTAGTCCGTCTCAACTTAGGCTTGTAACACTTTATATTTACTCATTATTGTAGGATAGACACATTTTGAGCAAAGGGTTCTGACATTCTGACAAGTAGGATCGGTGTCCGTTTCCGAGACTTGTATCAAAACGCATCGGTGAACAGTATGAGCGGTGATCGATTAGCCTCCAGCCACTCTCAAAAGGCCTTCGTACGCGCTTAAACTGCAGAATTGCCGACCTGACACTTCTCAAATTCAAACACAAACTTGACCAAAACCTCTCAAAAACGGGTTTAATTGGATTTGTTGACCAATATTGGTGGATAGATCCATCGTCAAATAACATGTGTAGTTTGACGCGCCATCAAACTGCACAAAAGTGTTTGACGAACAGAACATCAACCAAACATGCATCGGTTGGTTCACCTCCCGTTTGTGGTGGATTCCGGCTCATTGATTGCTTGTTTGACGGTCCTAGTTTGATCGCGTGTACGAAGCGCTAGTTTGATCAAAGCAGAGCAACCGCCGAGCCGAAAGTCCCCAAAACATCAGGTAACTAACTGCTGTGCTTTGAAGCGGTTTATTGTTTATTGTTTGTCAATAAAAGCTATTGTTTGACAGATTAGCGTACACGACCAAACAGGTTTGATCATACTGGCATCGATGAGTTTCGATGAGCATCGATGAGCAGGTGAGCCAACTGTGGCATGTTGATTAGTTGAGTCGTTGTGTCTGTCTCGAAAAGTTTCTGTTGTGCGCGTTCGTTTCCGAGTCCAGAGACTTTAACAGTCGATTAGGAAACAAAAATGCATTTTTGTTGGTCAACCAATGAAAATGGAATAGGTTGTTAAAACAATGTGAGGTTTGGATAGAAGGTTAGGAAGAAATCAATTACCTTTTTTTCTATAATACTACTTATTTCTTGGAAGCACGAACATGTTGAAACATTTTCGGTGGTCAAGTTGCTGCTGAAAGTGGTTAGCACGATTTTTGGAGACGTGTCTAATCTCTCGATCGTTTTCTGGTTATGTCAACGAAACATCCTAAACTTCACCATCGCCCTCTGGGTCGGAACATGGACTCATCTGGACATGATAGTTACTTGGTTTTTTGCTTTCGAATCATGTTGGTTTTGATATTTTCCTTCGAAAATGATGTTATTATTGACTGACTTCAGGCTTTGAAATGGGCGTTTTAACACATTTTTAAGGTACGAATATGCTTTTTGTTTTTAACCTCGATTTTAATTTAATTAATTGTGTCCGGAAAAATACATGTTTTTATCCACTGTGCGCCAGCTTCCTTCTAAGGACGTTCTAAGCTTCGTTTCATCAGTTTTGGGTGAGGATTCGAGGTTCGGAACTTTTCGGGGGACACCAAACGCCAAAGTCAACAAAACCACTTTTAGCGAATCAGGAGCGTTGTTCTTGGGGTGGGAGGGGGCTTTGAATTTTCCGTGAGGGGTGAAATTTCGTAATGTGCTGGATCATAAAGGGGGAGGCCCCCCCCTTCTGCTACTGGGATCATCAGTTAACAATATCGGCGGTTGCCTCGTTTAGTCGTTTGACTTCTCCACGTTGTTTTTGTAAGGATGCGCTTGTTCATTTTAGTGGGATGAAGAACATTAGCGAATCTTGAGTCGGACCAATCGAAGGCAAAGACTATCAAAAGTGCACGGTTCAGATTTCCATCACGATTCTCACCGACAACAAACTAGGGTCACCGAACTTTATGTAACAAGAGAACAGAAACAGATAAATCGGATCACTTCCAATTGGTCATTCTTTTCCGACCGCAAGGAGCTCTCGAGTTTAGAAAGAAAAAAAAAAAAAAAAAAAAACCCACTACGTTGCAAAGTTTGAAATTTTGCTGACAGTAAACTTGTTCAATGAAATGGAGTTGGATTAGATTCCTCAGTTGAGACACTGTAATTACAAGCTTCGGCTCGCTTGGTGGGAACTCACGGGAGAATTATGGACGAGGCACGAAAAAAGAATCAACACCCGCCGACTTCAAAAAACCGCGAGCATGGTCTTCAGTGCTGCCATTTCTGGCAGAAACTATCTGAATTTCCCATTTAACTCAATGTAAAAATTCGGTTACTTTCTGTCATAAATGGCAACATTGATGGTCCTGCAAAGCACTAGCTGAGACCGAGAGGTCATAAATAATGACCCGCGAGAATCAATTTCGGAGGCGGATGAGGTTATCAAGTTCCTCCTCGATTGTTTTACTCCCCAGAATTGGTCCTCCCTCCCTCCCTCTTCTTTTTCATTTTCATTCTTCTCAAATCTTCCTCGATTTTAAGAGCCAAAACTTGATTCCGTTATTGGATCGGGACGAGCCATCTTATCACTAAAACATTTCAAATCCCATCTTTCGCCTTCCATGGATTCAGTGCGGGATCCGCTACCAGTAGCGAGGCGTGAAATTTGACAACAATGCACTTTCTCCATTTAAACTCACTGAAAGAATCGAATGCTTCGGTCATCGGCGATGACCAGATGTTTCGACCTTTCTAATGTGTTTAAAGGGGGGAAAAGAAACGTTGCCAAATGGCACGCCTCGCCACCGCTACGCTTGGGTCTGAGATCCTCAAAACGTGGCCAAAAATCAGAAAGTAAATTTTTAATCAATTTATCATTCAGTGGCGAGGCGTGATATTTGGCAACAATGCATTTTCTCCATTTAAATTCACACAAAAAAATCGAACGCTTTGGTCATCGGCGATGACCAGGCATTTCGACCTTTCTAATGTGTTTAAATGGGAAAAATGAAAGTTGCCAAAGCGCACGCCTCGCCACTGTTATCATTTATAAAATTTCAATCGAGAAAAAAACTTCCAATAAGTAATTTAAACCTAGAAATTTGTCTGGAAGATTTGAAATAAAGCGTGAAATGTTGAAAACGATGATTTCTGATACAATTTCCCCCTGATTTTACGCCACTTTTATTGATCTCAGACCAATATTGTGCGCTATCCACACCCTGATGTTGCCTCTGACGTTCTTCGACATTGTCTTGGAAATTTCTTCCAGAATTCTTATTGAGCGGAGCTCAAAAATCATCTCAGTAGATTCCAGTAAATCTTTCATACGTTACTGCTTAAAATTCAACGTGAGCCTAGGCATTCTAGGTTTGGAAGACTAAAGTGTTTGGTGTCTCGCGGTATTATTTCGGTTTATCAGAGGAAAGGATTTTGCAGCACTACGATACTTATAGTACCTGCCACTCTTACCGTATCCTGAATAAGAGTGACAAAATCGGAAAACTACAAGTAAATTGCGAGAAACCGATGTAAACCTCGTCTTACCTTAATATTCTCCGTGGCCGAATAGTGTGATGACAATTATGATGAGGCTTTGATTGGTATAGTTTTATTTACTTTTTTAATTTCTTGATTTATTTAATAGATAATAATTCATCAATCATGTATCTATCCTTTCAACCCTTTTTATTTTTTTTATTTTTTTATTCGATGAATTTTGTATATAGTTTTTCATTTAATTTAAAATTAACCTCAACATGAAGTTTTCACGTCACTTTCTTATCAAAATCGCACTTGAATACCCCGAGAATATCAAAGTTTCACACAAAAAATGTATCCGTCTAAGCTCTCAGCGACGAGAGTGAGATAGCAGCACATAGAGGTCACGTGAGTTGAATTCACGCATCCGCATTCATAGTTGAATGCGGAACGAACTTTTTCACCGGATGACGTCATCATACTAAAACCGTCCATTGAGAAAAGTGTAACCCAAGTTGAGGTTTTTCTGACTCTTTTCACATTCGTCTCCTATCTCAATTATTAGAGAAGCCAAGGCGCGAAAAACAAGCAAGGAAGAGGGGGCGGGGGAACGACGCTGAAATTAAGAAACCGTTGAAAAATAACCATCACACGAACAGGCGAGTGGAGTTGGTGCTGGTGGCGGGGGAGGAAGAGGGAGGGAAAATCCTTGCTGCGGGAACCGGGTCCAGGAAGGAATTCTCGATTCCGCGCGGGAGACGAGCACGCGGTGCACAATTTTCTGAGCGAGCGGATCTCGGATCGCAAATCGCGGGTCTCGCGGGTCTTGAAGCTCCAGCTTGAGATCTCGATGTGCGGAGCGGTCATCTTAATCGGTGACCTTGGCTATTGAACTTTGCATGCTTGAAATTGTGATGCGGACGGATGGGACCGGGGGGGGGGGGGCGAGCATCGTGATGGAAGCTGCAAAGCGCGGAACAGAGATATCAAAATCAAGAGCTCGGGATTTTAAGAAAGGGGAGGGGAGAGTATTGGGGTGTAAGGGGGTTGAAGGGGGTGAAAGGGGGTGAAAGAGGGAGGAAGGGGGAGGAAGGGGGGGCGCATGACAAGACAAGAGAGAAGACGGAAGAGCACGTGTACTGTGTAGGTACGTGGATAAGTGTGGGGTTCACGGTTCCTTCGTGATAACATCAGAATCAGGGATCTGCTCCAGTCCGCGACTTGAGCCTCGACACCAACGTCCAACACACTAACAATAAAGCTCGGTCAGAACTTGGAAAAAAGAAAACGGTAAACTTTGGAAGCGGACTCGGAGCGTGCCACAGTGGTCAGAAATGACCGATTTGCCGGTAGAGTCATCCCTCTATATCTATATACAATGAGAATTGCGTCATGTCGGAATTCTTTTCTGATTAGCTCGCAGATTTCGGCTTACACGGAAGCTCCCAGGGGCCGGAAAATGTCGGTCCGAAATGATCAAATCACATTGGTGGATGGTGAGGATTCGAGCATGCTAGTAGATAGTTTACGGCCTCACCATGCATCTTATCATGTAATTTTTCGGACCGACATTTTTCGGCTCCTGAGGCAAAATGCAAATGGCGGAGGGTTTGTTTACTTTTCGCGCGCTCGCTTTTACTACACATTTGAAGTGACAGTGACCGCGGTAATTATTGTTGATTTTTCCTCTGCTTGAATGTTGTTCTGACATTTATCATTTATATATATCTCTTTCAATAACGACCGTCATTTTCAAGAATCGGAACCTAACCTATTAGAAAAAGCGAAATAGCGGTAACAGCGGAGAAGCAAATTTTAATCTTGATATGAGCGCACCGTGAAAATGACATGGTGCAACTCTAATAGTATATAGGGACGCTGATTTTCGGGTAACCTTCATATTGCTAAGGGGGATCCGCGCGGGCCCCAGGTCTTTACGATAAAAGAGTGTACTTACATATTTCACGCTGATGTTCTTATGCTTTCAGGTTTGTGTCAAATTGGGTATGTCTTATGATGTCGCCAATTCTCATACTTTTTTTTCATTTCGTTTTGGATGTATAAACCTTGAAAGTCGTGGGGTCCGCCCCTCCCCCCCCGTAGTCCTTAAAAACATCTTCAAACAAAATAAAAATAGATGAAAAAAGCTCATTGCTTGTGCTTGTAAGGGCTCAATATGAGAAATTAATTGAGGGAGAAAATCTTGCGAAAAGAAAAAGAAAAGAAAAAGATGTGAGTGTGGTCATATCCATACTGAAAAAATGGAATTTGGCTTGTTTTAAAAAAAATATTGAAGAAAAGGGTAAATCATTTCTTTTAAAGTGACTTGCAGTTCAAAGATCATCTCCAGGTTATTTGGAATAGTTCCATCATGGCAGAGTAAATGTTCACAAATTAGACTAGAGATAGCTCAATTATAAATTAGGGTCCGAGCGGACACCCCCCCCCCCCGGTATTCTACGTATATCAAATACCCTAGGAATATGAAGGTCAACAAAAATCAGAAAATTAAAATTGCATTAACTTAATGTCGCTTGAAAGCTTCCAGTGTCTAATGTGTTTCTCTCTCTATACAAACACGCACATGCAATGCAGCCGTTCGTGTATATTTAATTACTTTATTTTAATTCACCGATGATTCTATTGATTGAGAAAAGATTACGCAGTTCAGTTCAGTAGTTCATGACTGTTTGTCTATGATGCACGAAAACACTCGCACCTGCAATCTTTTCTCAATCGGTTTCTCATATTGTTAAAATATTCGCAAGTTTTTAAGTAATCGAAGTCTCCACCGGTTGAAAAAAGATTACTGATTTGAGTTTTTTCGAGCAAATAAGTCATACAGTGAACTAAATTTTCTAATCTTTTCTGACCTATTTATAATCATCGGTGAATTGAAAATTGTCATGAAGTATACGCAAAACAGCAGCTATGCACTGAGGAAAGCCTGAAAAATTAGATAGGAATTTCCCAAGGTTATAGATTAAAGAGGTATGCTCATCTAACTTCGCGCCACAAATTCAGTGGCGCGTGGCGCGCAGTTCAAAATCATTGCAGGCAAGATGGCCGACAAAAGCAGAAAACGTATACTCTCTCCAGAAAACATTGGGTTGTTTTCTACTTTCCTGCAGAGGGCAGCCCGATATTTTCTGCTTTTGTCGGTGGTTTTGAACTGCGCGCCACAGAATTTGTGGCGCGAAGTCAGATGAGCATACCTCTTTAACCCCTTATGGACCAAGCCCGAATATACTCGGTTTTCTCTTCTAGTCTATTTCACATTGCTCCAGTATCAGGATTCCAAATAAACACGATTCTCGATGTAGTATATAAAGATGAGATTTCGTCTGGCGCCTTTAATCCGCCGTATATGAAATTCCAATTCCCCCGAGTACGAACAGTTAACTACCTTCCCTATAGAAACGGAAAAGTGACGTTCATGTGAACTAGCCTGGTCTTTAAAGGGTTAATCTATAACCTTGGGAATTTCCTATGGTGCTTGTGCGTAGCTTCGCCTTTGCGCCTCAAACTTTAAAGTATTTGTTTGAGTCTGTGAGTGAATTCCGTGATTTTTAAATGTGCTCTTCGTCATTTTCGCTGGTTTTTACTCAAAAAATAACTATTCCACCGCTTTTAGCAAAAGTTAGCAAGAGCCTTATTTTTAAGGTGATTTTAACTTGCTGATTTGTGGCGACCAAATTGAAAATATCTACCTACTGTGCCTCCACTATCCTCACCGCTGCGCGGCAGAGTCGAGCATTCGTAGACTCGGGTCCGCATGTCCGACCAATTCAAGAGCTCCATTAGATGAGTCCCGAAGTCCATACCAAACCAATACTGGTGTACTGTTGCGAGGGAGTCTGAGCTGTTGTTGGATGTTGGTTCTTGGTGCATTCGACTAAATTACCGCTGCGCATCGGTTTGCGTTGTTCACCTCCCTTATTTAAAATTCAATTTATTCCCGACAATGTGCAATACTGCAACACGCTGTGCAGTGTGCATAGTATACAATGTTAGGACAACAACACAAGAGATGCTGGAATAAGGTTCCTTCGTTTTTTGTCTGTTTTTGATTCACTGCAGGGAGGTCCCTGCCCTGGTCCATCCGGTTGCCAAAATGGACCGTTGAAGGGTGACGTTGTCGTACGGAACCTCCGCACACAGTTATATATATGTATGCACTACGCACACGACTTTTTAAAACTTCATTTTCTTCATAAAACACATAATATTTCAGACCCTCGCAACTGCCCCATTCCTTGAGATCTCCTCACATGGGCGCCCGCTGAAAAATTTCCAAGGGGGGGGCGGGGGGGGCAAAATTGTTGAACCTCAACGGAAGGTCTAGGAGACCCCCGCGCCCCCCGCCCCCCTCCCTCCAGGCGAAAAGGGAAAACCTTTTTTTTTTTTCATCCAAATGGTGTACAATTATTAAGCCATCGTATAGTTGTATCAACTAATAGTATCTACTAATTTGACTTGTTTGATATAATGGATAAAGGGACAACAGACGAAAATGATATCTAGGAAAATGTTTAATTCTACTATTCCTTGCAAAGAATGAGTTAAAATTAAAAAATAAACAAATAATGAAGTTTGTTAACTCCTTTGATTAACATTGTTCATTTTCTTTTTTCCTTTCACTTTTTACCGTAAAATTTTAACTTTTTTTTTTAATTCCGAGGGGGAGGGGAGGGGGGGCAAGTGCCCCCTCTAGCCCCCCTCTGCGGGTGCCCATGTCTCCTCATTTACCCTGTGCATAGGGATTGGAACAGCAAACGAGTGGATGAGTGACGAATTAAGCGTTTTGACGGCACTTTTCAAAATGTAAATAACCAGTTGAGTGTTGACTGCGTTGATATCATCGTCGCGTCGCCATGTTAGGCAGGTATATACAATGTATGTACTATTCAATCCTAATGAGAAACCTTTTTGAATGCGCTATTCTGCGCATAATACTATTCGATCTCGTTTCTAAGGGTGATGGTGGAGGAGGGGGAGGGGTCAAAAGGAAAGGGGGGGGGGTCCAAAGCATCATTTGTACTTGACGTACGAACCGCACAAGCTATTGTGAGAGGCAGCTCTCAAAACAATCGGCAAGGAAGAACAAAGTTATTTACGCAGAGAATTCTTCAATGGGTCCCGGTTTTAAAGGACGAGCTGTAAAAATGACCCGCAGGTATGGCGTGAAGATACCATATTAAAAACCCAGGATCAAAACAACCAGGAGCTGCGAAAAAGGCGGGAGCAGAAGAGAGAGAGGAATCAGACACAGTCAGACTCAAACTGATTAATGAGAAGCTGCCAATGATCATTTAAAATAAGCACTCACGGTCAATTAGTCATCGGCTAATTGGTCTGGTGGGGGATTCTGTTTTAGTGTCAGACCAACCGTGAACAATTTGCTCAATTCAGGAATTCGGATCCAAGGCGGGTCATCAAAAAAAAACACAAAAGAGGAACAATTTTTCATTTCCTTTGAACCACGGCTCTTTTCTTGCAGGTAAAATATCGGCACGGATTTCAGGCATCGCTAAAGTATTCTTGCTATAGTCAGGTATGATATCACGAAAAGTAATTTTGGCAAGAGGAAACAAAATCAAAACAGAAACTCACAGGATTTTTGAGTTGTTTTTTCCCCCATTTGTTTGGGTGTGCGGTCCTTTTTTGGATTCGCCATAATAATGATTAAAAAGAGGAAGTGAAGTAGCCAAGCTTGGCAAATTGACGGTTTTTGATTGGTTAAAAAAAAACAAAACAAAAAACAAAAAACAAAAAAAACGCGTCAGTGCAAAGGCCGGCTTTGTTCACTCGATCTTGAGCAATTTATACGTGTTCTGTTCATCAATCACCGGTATATTGGAACGAAGCGATTTGAGTAGGAGCTGTATAAAAGAAAGAGTAGTATACTATATCAGTAGCACACTGGTTTCTTTTGAAAGGATCCAAAGCAACGCAAATGCTTCGAAGCACCTAATTATTACAATACAATAATTATGAAAATATGCATGTAATCTTAAAACTACTCACTCTTTTGTCGTTCTGACGTAAGTGTGTTTATTCGTAGTCGTTGTTAGTTTGGAAAGTTGAATTTCAGTTGCGATTTGGGTGCTGTCGCGGTCGCGTGTTAACGGGTTAGCGAAAATAGCGACACACTGTGGTAAAGGTTTACCGTTTATGGTTAAAATTTCTTGATGCATCACTCGAAATCATAGAGCTAGGATGACTATCCATGCGCCCATTTGCATTTGAAAACAAGAGTTTCTCCAGAAAAAGTTCCCATAAAAAAATACCCAATCGCAGTCTTTGTGGATCAGTAGGTAATAAGTACTAGCATTTTATGGAGACAAATCACCAAACACTATAAGGTCAATGTAATGTGTGTCCTTTTTCTCGAGGTTTAAGTACGAATCCATCACTAACTATAATGACATTATTTGTTTACATTTAAAATTGAGGTTGAAAAAAGTGATGAGAAGAGACCGGTCCATGCTGGGTATCAGCCGGGGCAAAGATATCTAATCCGTTGTTAAAAATACAAGTAAATTTCAATTCTATTTTTACGAATCCTTGCCAGAAATCTGAGCATTGCTTGCATACTTTATCGTCCCGCTGCGCTTTGTTCTTGTAGCTGGTTGGCGGTTGGATGCCTTCCTTGCAACTGTTACAGTTGTATAAAATTAGAGCAAATCTTGAACTTGTTGATAGAACCGACTATCATCAGTCACCCCCCCCCCCTCAAAAACGACCACGGAAACAATATTGGCCTGAAGACATTCTCGTGATTACTCTTGTAACTATATTGTTCCAGGTCACGCGAGTCAAAAGTGCAGTGCTGTCTTCCTGCCTAGTGTTCGCAATTCTCTGTTCTCGTGGTGTCACCCAATCTGACAGTTATTTGTTGTTGATGCACTAAACTAGCTTAAAGTTTTTCCTTCTCGAAAACCGTTAGGTTTAAGTACGTACATGAAAACTAGACGGATACGTTGTTCAAGTTGAAAGATGACTCGCGTAAATTAACAACAACAACAAGGGCATCGATTTTGACAACATAAATATGTAGGAACAAGGAAAATAAAGTCGTGAGAAACAAAATCAAAACACGTCAGTGTATAAATCTGGAACCGTACAGGAGCAACGCTGATGTGTATACTTTCCGCTAAAAGTTGATGTAGAAAAAACAGAAGAACTCACTTTGATAGCGCGCTGACAAAACTTTTGGTAGAAAAACGACCCAGCATAAAACTGTAGTTGAGCCAACCAAATCTTTGGTTCACCTAGCAAAATCTCTTTAGTTAGGCGTACAAAATCTGGGATTAGCTATAGTAAGGTCTTTTGCTGGGTCCTTTTTTTTTTTTTTTTTTTTTTTTTTTTCCCCACCAAAGCGTTTTTGTCTGTTTTTTGTGAGTAAAATCATTGGGGATAATTGAAGAAAGATTTGAAAGGATCGTTCTTTCATTAAAGCGTTTGTATATTTTTTGACTTCAAAATACAAAAAATACACGTTTATTCTCTTAAACGGCAACAGTTCGCCGAAAGAAACAAATTTTACACGAATCCTGGTCTACGTCTCTTTCCATGTAGGAAAACGCTGACTACGGAGTTGGTATAATTTCGATCATATTATCAGGCATACCCCATATCATCACCTTTAAACGCTCCTTGCTTCTCGCAACACTTATAATTTACTTACGTATCAGCCTTACCCGTTACATACACCAAGACTCCGCACGAAATGAATGCGATAAAGGCGTTTCTATATCGCACTAATAATCTGCAAGTTTTCCACTCTTCAAAAGAAATGATCGGCAATTTTTTTCCGTCATTATCACGGAAAAAGAGACTAGAAGAATATACCATGTATACACTACGCATATAGCTGATTTTGGCGTCTGCCAGAAAGAATGGTAAATTTCACCAGATTATGGTAAAATATACCAGTAGGTTAACCCCTAATTTGCCACAAGTTACGTTGTATTTACTATACTAAGGTAAAACTGACTATTTTTTCTGGCAGACGCCAAATCAGTTATATGTAAGTACGTAATTATGGTAAATTCCACAAGTCTTTTTTCCCCCGTGATTCATTGTGACAATTTCCTCGGATCGTCAACCATTTTTTTAGTGAAAACTTCCGATTTCGTTCAATTTCACGGTAAAAATAGATTCAAGGAATATTTGCAACATTAATGCAACATGGCAAATCGCTTTATAGTGTTCTTTCCGCGTATTCTAGTCTACATTATGTCTTCTGCTGACCAGTAGTAATCAGAATCCGCGTTCTCGTTCTCGTGCAGAAAGGCGTATACGCGTTTACGCCCTTATGCCAAAGAACTCTTCAATTTCAGGAGAGAGCATGAATCACGAATAGCATAGCCATATGTATAGAGGAGGAAGAATACCTATGACCGCGACTTCAACCAAGAAAGGGTGGTGGGGGTGAAGGGAAGGGGTATGAGTACAGAGAGGATAGAAGTACCATGAGAGATAGTTATCTGTTATTAAATCTGAGGTCGTGGTAGAGTACAAAGTACGGATGAATACGACGCACACAAGATCAAAACATGCGTTTTTCTGGATATGAAAATTCGTTGTTTGTTTGTTTGAAAAATGTTGGAGCTGGTTTTATCTTAAGAAAAGCATGTTGATTGACTGATTTTAAGCTTTAACTCATATGTGCCCAGAAATATTTGGAATTTTAGGTGTTTTTCTCAAAAAACACAATTTGAGAACTGAAAACACGAAAAAAATTAAAACAAAGACATTTTTTGGGGCAGCTAAATTTTACGAGCTAAAAACTCCCAAAATTGGGTTTTTAGTCAAATTGGTCCAAATTTACTGACTTTTGGTCCGAAAATAACACAAGTGGGTCGCTGACGACCAACTTAGCATTTTATGGGTTAAAATGAACGGTTTTGCAAATTTGTATGCTGTCTTGTTATTCATTGTTACCCATTTTGAATTCTATTAATAAAAAGACTTGTCCCAGCAAGGGCCATTTTCTGCCCCCCTTTTGGTCAAAAATTAAAAGTCTGAAAAATGGGGGGGGTAGATTACGTGTGCTTGGAAATCTAGTTTAACAAGCAGAAAATTTATATCAAAAGGATTTGTAGTAATGTATTCCACACCCGGTTCGTGTATGAATACGGCTGGTTTTGCGATGTTCCCGAAAAAACAGCTATTTTTCACGATAAAATTGGAAATTTAGGTATGAGCACAATAGAATGACAGCTTTGTTTACGTATCAAGATAAGTATTTCATCTCCTGGAGAAGCTCTCAAAACTTAATTTAATAGCAGTGGCGTAGCGTGCAATTTGGCAACGTTGCAATGTGTCCATTTAAACCCATGAAAAAGATCGAACTAATGGGTGAACACCTTCGTATTCGACCTTTTAAGTGGGTTGCAATGGACACAATACAACGTTGCCATCAGTACTAGCTATATTCAATCACAAATCGGGTATATGAACCAATTAATTAACAAAGCCCCTTTCATTGATCTTTTCTGTTAGATTAGACCTCGAAGCACACGTAATCCGTTTATTTTGTTTTTTTCTTTGTTTTTTTGTTTTTTTTTTTTGTTTTTTGTTTTTTTTTTTACACTTTTAATATTTGATCAAAAGGTGGCCAGGAAATGGCCCTTATTGGGACTGGTTCGTTTGTCCGAGAAATTCAATGTTTTGGTCTACTGTACGAAGGTCGGTCGGACGGACGAACAGAACAACGACTTGGATTGAGTGTATAAAGTGAGCAGAGTATATAAGGTATACGGGATTACACCGAGGGGTTTCTTCCTTCTTTTTTTTCTTTTTAAATGTGGGAAACTTGGCGAGCTTGGTATCAGTTATTAATAGCGTTAATCAACTCACACAGGAATTATAATTATGTTAGGAGGTAGCTATACGGCAGCGCGCGCCGAGCTTGCCCTCCAGTCGCTCAGTTGGGGATGGTTGCGATGTTGTCAAATCTAATAAATTATAATGGAGCTCTTGCACGGTTTTGCTGTAGGCAAATGGAGTATCAATTCCAATGTAAAATGCTGCAAAAATAAGGATACGACCATTAAAAAAGTCTAAAACTCACTCCTCGCAGAGAAAACTTAACTTGAAATTTTGGTGACCACCCTTGCATGTATGCACCAACCTCGGATTCGAACCCCAAACAAAAGAACATGACCTACGAATTTGGACAACGAGATAAATGAATTAGCTTTCAGAAAAGTACTCAGGGTATCTTCCTCTTCCTAATCAGTGGCGTAACTAGGCATGCATGTGCCCCCACGCCAAAAAAAAGAGCTCCCCCCCCAATCACCTTATTCCCCTCTCAACCCCTCTCTTCCCCACTCCACTCTTTACCGGCCTATGACCCCGGGGCTTCATAGAACGCATAATCCGACGAAAGAAAAGCCATGAATCAATTTTTTTTTTTTTTTTTCCGATTTTAAATCAAAAATCGCCTACCTGTTCTTTCAAAACTTTTTCATTCGTGCCTTAATTGTTGCGAATTCGTCAATAAGTCTTCCAAAATCCATCTCTTTCTATCAATCCTCTCTCTATCATCTTCGTCCCCCGTTTTCCTATTTTTTCTTCTTCTCTTTTTTCTTCTTCTCTCTTTCCTTCTTCTCTTCTTTTCCTTCCTTCTTTTCCTTTTCTTCTGTCGCCCTGTATTTTCCTCCTCTCTCTTTGTGCCCACCAATTTCTTGCGCCCCCCCGCAATTGCGGGGGCTGAGGGGGCTATTGTTACGCCACTGTTCCTAAAGTATGTTTGCAAGTGCTGACGTTCCTCAAATTTGTACTTATATCGTAAATTCACAAATTTTAGCCAAAAACTGTTTGAGAAACGCGAGGTGGTGTCCACGGTTCGAACTAATCGACCCAGGAGGCTGATTCTGGTCTTTTCCCGCTGTCTATGGTCTCGTCTGGTCTCGTCCAAAAGAGCAGAATCAGTCCCCTGGAACCATCTTAAAGGCCCTATTCCTCAGCGGCGGCTCGTGCAATGTGGCAACAATGGATTTCCTCCATTTAAAACTGTGTAAAATAATCGATTACTTGGTGAGGCGTAGCGCCTCACCAAGTATCGATCTTTTTGCATACGTTTAAATGGCAAAAGTGCACTGTTGCCAGATTGCACGAGCCGCCACTGCTATTCCTGTTTTGTATCAAACTTGTAGGAAGCCCAATGGTTTAGCTCACTTTGTGATTCAAGCAGTGGCGGCACAAGCAGTCGCACAATGGCTCAATGTGGCAACAGCCCATTCTCTTCATTTATACACGTAAAATGATCATCTTGAGAGAATTCACCGAATCCCCGAGACATCGATAATTTTGCGAAGGTTTCTGTGGCATGAAACATGGTTGCCAAATAGCACGAGTCGTCACTGGACGCTAGTCAGTTCGCCGACTTGTCTGCTAATCCTTCTATTTTTCTACTGAATTTCAATGCATTTACTCGTGCTAGTGCAGTGTAGTGGGTAGTGAGCCGATCGTTCGAGTACCGAAGCGTGTAAAAATGCGGTATTGCAAAAATTCAAGCACAAAAAAAAAAAAAAATATTTATAATTAATATAAAAAATAATTTATACGGCTGATAAGCGGATTGTCAATGAATTGCATCATTTGTAGGAACAGAAATTCCGAATGAGGACTTAAGTTGGAGAAAAAACGGGTTGAAATAGCGTGTGTTTCTGCAGTGAAAACGTGCGTCAAATGAATTTTTATTTTTTCTTTCTTTTTTTTACTCCATAATTCATTCAAGAAACACGAGAGAAAAAAAAAATATTAAAATGTGTAACTGCGTAAATGCCTCCGTTTTCATACCGTCATCAGCTCTCTGTCTATACCAAAAATATCGGATTTCATTGAATTCTTGTATTATTCCGACCTTATAGAAAACTCGCTCGGCACGCAGCGTCGCAGCTGCAGTGGCGTACCTAACTTCGGAACTCAGGCCCACCCCGCAGAGGGTGACATTCATTTGGGCGAAAATGGTCAAAAATCGTTACTGTCGGGCGAGAAAAATCGTTTCATTTGGGCGACCGGTATGAAGGGAAAGTAGGGGAAGTGCTAGCTGTAGTCAAATAAATCGTTTCATTTGGGAGACACGAATATATAGGGAAGTACTAAGTATATAGTGAAATTGAGTCGAAAAAAGCTTACCTTATTTCTAAAATATCGATGGGGTTGAGATATGCAAATTATTTTGTTGGTGATACTTGGGATTGGTTAACTAAAAGTTCTCAAAATCTGTTTCATTCAAAGATGCAAAGTCTGAGAACTCCCCCCCCCTCAGGTCCCTTAATTTTTGGAGTGCAAAAGACCCCCGCGTCACAAAAAATGAAATATGATAAGAATAAATTGTGTAAAAAAGTTGTCCGCATTAAACGCACTTGATATTGCATGAATAAATAAATAAGTAAATATAGATACATATACATCAATTTTTTTAAAACTTTGGGGGGGCATGGAACTCAAAAGGAGGACATTTTTGGACGTTTCCAGCAATCTGGCAACTGTAAATTCTTCATATTTAAATGGATGAGAATCAGCTGTTTTGTGAAAGGGTCATTGCCCCCCAAAGGATCGATAGTTTCTCGCACGTTCAAATGGAATGAATTCCTAGTTGCCGCATTGCTGAATCCGCCCGTGAGTGTGATCGCAGATAAACCTACGTCTGATTTCTAATCATAATAAATCGCTTAAAAGTAAAATCCAACCTCATCCACCTCTCGGAAAATTTGAGACGGGAACAAAGTTTTTTGGACTGACATTTTTAGACTAAGGAAACTCTGAAAGGTATATAGGTACTTTTCCTCTCTAGCGTTTACAAGATCAGAAATCGCAGGACTGACAAGATAATGGAAAACAAATTATTCACTATGGATATAATTGTGAGCTTGGTTCTTTCAGTTCTTGGCTCCGTCGCTGGAGATGATTTCAGGAATAAAATTGTTAGCCACAAGTTATATTTTTGATGGATAGAGCAGGTTCCATTGAAATAAGAGGGTACGTACGCTGTTGTACTTACATTGTACAAGCTCATCACGGAGAAATATTCTGTTATTCGATACATCGACCATTATTCGCTGAAACCTTTTATTAGTGTCTCAACAAGTTTTCAGTTTTTCAATCTCCGTATTTTGTTTTGACAGCAGTGATGCCGATGCTCTTTCCTTTCCTTTCCTTTCTCATAGCTGAACTGGGCAGTGGCGGATCCAGAAAGTTTTTCTGGGGGCAGGAGGGGGTAGCGGAGTTCCTAAAAAATTGAAATTTGAAGCGTCGCCGGAAGACATTTACTCCTTGGCAAAGCTGGTCACCAAAGATAACCTAAAATTGTTCCAACCGTCATCTAAACAAGATGATATCACCAAGAATTGTTGGTGATATAACCTTGTTTATTTAGGTGACAATAATTGGACCAGTTTGGTGACCAGCTTTGCCAGGCCTGTCGAAAAAAGGCAACATTTTTAAGGCTTCTGGGGAGGGGGTACGGACCCCCGTTCCCCCTATACTCTGTTCGGGATAAGAAGTCCGATGGGAAACCAGGTAAAAACGCACTACATTGCAACGCAGCGGTTTCTCGGCTGTCGATTCTTCCCCGCTACGTCCGTTCAGGAGGACCGGCCTTTCAGACCCTTTTATTGAAAAAGACAATATACCGTGAACTGACCAATTTATATGTATAGTCCTTTGAACGCCCACTCGAAAATTAAACTTTTGCGGCATTCGCGAATTTTTAATAACTGACTTTAAATTTACATTCTGCTCGACTTGCACAGAAAAATGATACCCAACGACGGTTCGAGGAGTGAATTTTCAAAGATTACAGCTTCTTGGAATCTATCAATCAGGAATGCCCAAATCTTTGAAAAAGTACTCCTTGAACCGCCGTTCCATCGCAGAGGGCGGTCAAATGAAAATCAACAAGCTCAAAAATAATAATAAAAAAAGTCACCACCTTTGAAAATTTTCCACGAGGGGGCGGCAACATCAAAATCACCCCCTCTCCCCACCAAAAACCTCGACCCATCCCCGTATCTGGTCAAGTTTACCTTTTAGTGAATCTGACCAATTATTTTTGTCAGTGTAAAAGTAGGGATCGTTCTCTCTCTGCAAGTACCTATTATCATACTTTTGAAAGGCTTTATTATCATTCGATACCTGGCGTCCTGGCAAGTATCGAAAGGTATCGTTCGATACATGGAAGATCCTACGTGACTCTGCGAGGACTCGCTCCTTCACTGTATACGGGCCCGAGCTTTTACGTCGAGGCACTTTTCCTGTGTCATGTCCCGTCTCCCCGTGTCCGCTGGCTCCTGAGTCCTGCTCACTCCTTGTCGCCATTAATCTTCCTCTCGGGAGCTATCTTATATCTCCCCCTTGCCCTCCCACAGATCCCTCAGGCTCCTGCTTGGCAGTTTTCAGCCTCCTCCCCCTCTACCCCTTGATGCAATAACATAATATTTAATGAAAGTTACACGACGCCCCAAAGCGAGCTTTCATCGGATGGCTACGAGCTTACGTTAGATTAAATGATAAAGCGCCACTCGTCCGGTGGACCTAAAGTTTGCAGCGTTGCCCAGTGTAGCGACTCAGTCGGGAAATGTAGGGAAAACCGTATGCGGAAAACTTTCCCAAGTCACAATAATGGACCGAAAACGTAAGGCTTTACGCAAGGTAGAAAAACTTGCGTAAAACGGCCACATTCTAGTAATCTTTTTTACGCGTAACTGGAACTTTCACGGAAAGTTTTACAGCAGTTAAACGGAACTTTTCCAATAGAGCCGCTATAAAACGGAAGAAACTTCAGGATAACCTTTCACATATATACATC
This sequence comes from Trialeurodes vaporariorum, assembly GCA_011764245.1. Taxonomy (NCBI): domain Eukaryota; kingdom Metazoa; phylum Arthropoda; class Insecta; order Hemiptera; family Aleyrodidae; genus Trialeurodes; species Trialeurodes vaporariorum. The sequence goes on along the minus strand of VMOF01000388.1, from coordinate 50,255,182 downwards.
GGTATCCTCATTTTTTTAAAGAAAATGAGAGCTCCGATGCGATCTATATTTATGGTAATTCCGACGTTTTTTTTGCTCTTTTCCGGCTTTACATAAAGAAAGTTCCGTTTAATTGCAGCAAAACCTCTCGTAAAAGCTCCGTTCGCGTGAAGATCGAGGATGATTCCGATTTGACCGCTTAAAGCATGTTTTTAAAAACTTGCATAAAATCTTGCGTTAAACCTAATTTGAGCCGTGCCTGCCTGCACACGTCCCCCTATGGTCTGAGATCGCCAAAAAGTGACCAAAAATCAGCAAGTAAATTTCTCGATCATTTATCATTAATAAACTTTCAAGACCAATTCAACTCTCAGAGAACACTTTTAACAAGTAATTGAAGGCTAGAACTGTTACTGGAAAGTCTTAAGATGATTCAAGGGTCGATTAGTTCCAACTGTGGACACCACGTCGCGCGGCTCAAAAAGGCAAAGTTTTTTGCTTAATTTGACGAATTCACGCTTAAAACACAAATTTGAGGAACGTCAGCACCTGCGAGCATACTTCAGGAAGATACCCTGAAAGTTTCAGGCTGAAACACTCAAAAATAAAGCCGGAAATTATGAAATACGAAACTTCCCGCGTAAGCCGCAATGAGTGTGAGTGAGGCAGATAGACGAATAATCACTCTCCCTCACTAAGCTTATGGCGAAACGAATTTCATAATTTACGGCTTTAATTTTAAACCAATTTTGCTCATTTTGGGCTCAAAAAATCCATAAAAAAATTTTGCAGGTGCTGACGTTATTGGATTTTGCGTTTTATCTATAGTTTCAGTTTAAAACACCAAAAACACCACTTTTCCTAAAAGCGACTAGTGGCGCTATCCATCGGATTGAAATCTGGAAAAGTTTCGCCTGGAATCGCCTTAAATTGAGCTTATATAAGGTCGAAAATGATGATATTTGGTGATTATTTTTCCACTGATTTTTGGCAGCTTTTATTCGATCTCACAATCAGACCATTGTGCACCGCCGCGCCGCGGTCGTCATCATCATCGCGTATACACTGTTCAGTGTTTAGCCCAAGTTGTTTTCCCTCTTTTCTTCATTACAAAGTACACATTTCTAATCATCGGGCACTAATACTACCGCAGCTGAACACTTACATTGACTCAGTTTAGAGCATTCGTAACGAACACACACACACTTACGAGAGGCATACTCGGCCCGCGTCCCGCATTGAACGTCACAAATTACAACGTGCTGCCTGCTGCCAGTGCAGTGGTGCGGTGGTGCGCGTATATACTTTAAGTACACACTTTACGCTCAAATGCACAGCGTGTTGCGGCCAATGACTCTTCCCTTCATAGCTTCATAGACACACAAACACACGCTCATTATACGTATTTATATACACTCACTGACTCACACATACATGCAGCTGCTTTGAGAGCTTGCGACTTGCGAGCCGGCGGGCATGGATGAGGAGCGGGGCTGACTCTTGTTGATGTTTTGTCAGCTAATCTCGAATGTTACCATCCACCGAAAAAGAATAATCAAGGAATTAAACTGATTGTGAGACCAAAAAACGAGAGCATATCATATTCTCGCAGTTTTTTAAGCTTCCATGATGGAACAGGCTATGACAGAACTCAAAGGGAGTCGACATTTATCATCTTTGCCCTTTGGGTTATCGATAATACGGTTGAAGAGTTTCCTTAAAAAACAAAGAAACAAAAACAAACAAAAACAAGCAAAAACAAACAAAAACAAACAAAAACGAACAAAAAAACAAAACAAAAACAAGTAATGTATAAGACACTGCGGTTGTCTACCTCCGTGGTCTGGTGGTCAGCGCAACTGGTCAATATTCGAGAGGTCCCGGGTTTTTTGTTCAAGCCCAGGAAATTTGTTCCGATCCTAATACACTTTGATGAAGTGATTCTATACATATACCGGACGATAGGCGCACGCTGATCTGTTTGATGATCGCATACCTTTACGTTACGATCGAATTACCTAGGAAACTTGTCCATGGAGAAGCAGCACGGGAGACGAGAGTAGTCTAGGCCCCCATTCATCACTAATTTTATTTGCAATCTGTACAGTGTACACAAAGATATACTTGCTGTCGCCCATTTGTAGCGCATGCACGCACGTCACGATGCAAAGCTGTGAAAAGGAAAAAGCGGACCCGCCAAAAAAGGACCATAAAAAGAAAAGATAGCTACAGCACTGCACTGCAGTCATTAGTTTTTATTATTATTGGCTGGTAAACTAATGAAAGGTAATGCAAGTCGGAAAAAATCATTTGAGCGCGGTGGTTTGTATTTATTATTATATTGAGGCGGTCTCAGGGGAAAGGATAGGAAAAACATGGGGCTCGCTCTTTCGCCGGAATGTTAATTTAAACTTAACGCTGATTCCTCGGAAATCACGCGCACCTGTTGTTTTATGGACCACTATCGCGGAGATTGCTTTAATTACTAGGAGGCATACTCCATAAAGAACGAGTTTATAAGAACACTACACTAATTCTACTATTTACTGTGCGCAATAATTATAAAGTGTTTCTAAAAAAACAAAACAAAGGAAACCGAATAGTAAAAGAATCAAATCATTGTTTCCACAAATTCCGTGATTCACGCAAATTTTTCCTTCAATTTTTAAGACATTTTGTGAAAATTTACACGACGAGAACCGAAGCTTGGTTTATTTAATAAATCTAAAAGATATCTAGATCACTATAAATTGATATGTATATTAAGTTTTGTTTTTTAATTTCGTCTTTGTGGTATTTTAGCAATAGGGATCCTGATTGACAAGAAAAAACGAAAATTGTAAAAAAAAGAAAAGGGAAATTCTTTGTCAAATCATTGCCGAGAAGTCTTTATTACAGGCCTAAATGACCCTCCTCCTCCGAAACCTCCTCTGAAAATCCCGAAAATTATTCCTGTTGCGCCTAAAACATCTTTAAACCAGTCTTGAAAGTCCTTTAAATTAATTCAAGTAGACCAAAAAACACGGCTTTGAAGCCGTTATTAAAAATATGTCGGAAAAATCTTCATTATGCGGAATAGCGGTATCTGCGCCGCGCTACGTCATTCTGGAAAGTCGACTACGTTTCCTTTGATTTGTGGGGCTGTTTGGATACTCTGAAATGTCCTGTTAATCATGAAAGCATCTAAAAGTTGAGTCATATCACCGGGGTTTTTTTTTTTTTTTTTTTAGAAAAAAAAAAGAGTTTAAATTTTTATGAGTCGAAGATTGTAGAATATGGCCGCTTTGACGCCAATATATGCCTTTCGAGCTCCGCGCGCCTGATGCACCGTGCTGTTTCCATTTAGAATACGTGTGCCGACCTGCTCGATACAGATCAGAGCGTTTGCAATTCTTAAATATAATACTAATACCACAGTAATGATTTCTGTTGAATCTAAACAGATTCAACTCATGGCTATCTTATCATTAATCGGAAACCCGCGCTGGTGCCGAAAAGATATAATTGATGACATTATTTTCAATGTATGAATAGTATGTAGATTTACTACAGTATACTAAGCATGTAATTTTTTCCGCATCGATAAGATAGTTCGGTGAAAAGAAATTTTGTCACGATAGGATACCAAAAAGCATTGCATCAGTGTCGGTTCTTGAATTAAGATGTGTCGGTTACCTTTAATTCTTACGAACGCGACGGGGAAAATACGATCCCCAGGGAATTCAATTGAACTTAGAAATAACCGATACTTTTGGATAGCATAAGCAGTTGCGTGAGTTCAGTGTCGATGATTCAACGCAACCGGTACAACACGTGAAGACAACGCATCCCTTTTTAAGGGCGGGCTCCTCGTACACGGAAAAAAACTACGGTGAAAATAACCATACGGATACCTGATTTTGGCACCTGCTAGATGTTATGGTAATGTTAACCAGAAGTATACTATGTTTTGACCTAGTACTAGGTGATGTTACCTGATTACACGTCGAATTTACTCAAAGTATCGATAAATTTACCATACTTCTGGTCAAGTTTACCATAACATCGAGCAGGTGCCAAAATCAGGTATCCGCATGGTTATTTTCACTGATCTTTTTTTTCCGTGTAAGTTTCTTTTGTTTTCTTAAAATCATGAAAGGTTCCGTCTACGTGAAAATAAGCTGGTTGCGACGAACGAAACGTCAACTCGTCAGCAAGACCTATGCTGATTCAACTGCGCTTGTTCATTAGCCATTAGAGTTTGCAGCATGGGCGCCCGCAGAATTTCCAGACGGGGCAAAATTGGTGAATCCCAATGGAAGGTCTGGGGGAACCCCCCTCCCCTCCCGGTTCCCCCCTAAACACAGGAGACAAAAATCAAGTTGTCTTCCAAATGGTACAATTTTAATCTATCGTATAGGTGCATCAAATAATAACAATGATAATAATTTTAACGTGTTAGATATTACAAATAAAGTGACAACGGATGATAATGATAGTGAGAAAACTGCATATTGATCAATAACCATTCCTTGCAAAAAATTACAAATTCAACTAATAATAAATTTCATCAACTGTTACTTCTTTGATTAACATTTTATCTTTTTATAAATCATTTTTTTTTTTCTGAAATCATTTTTTTCATTTTTCATCGTGAAATTTTGACTGTCCTTAATTCCAGGATATGGGAAGGGGGGGGAGGCGAGAGGCAAGTGCCCCCGTGCCTCCCCGCTGCGGGCGCCCATGGCAACTACGTCTAACTTATCAAATTCGAATAAGACGCGGTGTCGCTGAAATGAGTATATGATCAACCCTGTTAATTTAACATTAAGCCAGGTGATGCTGACTGTTGAGACAAACCGTATGAAAAAAACCGAAGGAAAGTTTGGTGATGTGGTGATGAGGGGATCATGGGAGGGGCCAAGAGGGTATGATGAAGGGTGGAGAGCTAAGAGGGGAAGGGGGGGTTAACAGTGAAGGAGATCGGCAACACAGAACCTTGTTCCACATTAGAATACTTGGTCACTTAGGTCTTTCTAAGTTCAGGACAGAACTGTTAAAGTGCGCGTCGGAAAAATGTATCGTGCGGCTACAGCTCTTCTGAGCAGTGTTGCCATTTATGGCAGAAATTGTCTAAATTTTCCCATTTAATTCCATGTAAAATTCGTATAATTTGAGACACAAATGACAGCACTGCTTTCAGGTTTGATTTAACATCACCTGATCATGATGGCAACAACAGTGCAACAGCAGTCACGGGTATACCCCTTCAAGAATCTATTCTTAATCATACATTCAAATGGGAAGAATTCACGACTGCCATAGATTGCTAGATCCGCCTATGGCCCGATTGAAAAACGTGGAAAAAAGAGTTAAAAGTTCAAACCACCATTAAGCTCACACGAAGAAAATATTCAGAACATAAGCCAAAACACCCTCCTTAAAAAATAAAAAAAAATAAAAATAAAAAAATAAATGTTCATTTCAATCGTAATTTCAAAAAAATGAAAAATGAATTTTTAATTTAATTGTTAGAGCGAGCATAATTTCCCCCCCACCCGCGGACATGGGCAAAGGGGATGGAGCGGAGCACAAATAATATAAAAAATCTCGGTTCCTGCCTTAAAATGATGGATCCGATCCGAGTTTGAACGTTTTGTGAACGTAAGAGAGAGTTCATTTCTTAGTCGGCCGTTGAAGTCTCCGAACGAATTGTGCTTCTCTATCTTGCCGTAGTATGTATGTACCTCGCCAATCTTTATAAAATATAATAATTTTTAATCTGCACAAAAAGTAATGATGCGTATGGTTTTGTATCGGTTGAAAACCACGTACGCAATGTGAAACATGAGTTGAATTGAGGGCCTTTGGTCCAAGGCAAAGATTACGGTGCCGTAGAATTTCCAATGGTGGAATCTTCCATTGGCGTTGCTGATTGACATAAGCTTCTAGGCTTTCAAGGATTCTTTTGTGCATTATGGACATTCTTTAGATGCACCGTGGGACTTGTGGTGAGAATGTAAATACATTTGCAAATCGAATTCAATGGTGGTGCCCGCAGAGCCTAAAATTCGTTGGCAAATCAGAGATATTGTTTACATGTCTATCCTCATGTCTTAACTCACTAGTCACTACATATGTACAGGGACTCTAATGCACACGATTGGCGTTTAATGGGGCAGTCGCAGGGGTCTGAAATGTTGCGTTTTTTATAAAGGAAATGAAAGTACCTGATGAGCTGAGAACAAAGATGCCTTTGGTTTCTATATTCTATAATCAAGTCCAATTGTTCCTGCAGAGATGAGATTTCAGCCCAAAAAACATTGTTTTAAATGGAAATTGTGCTTAGTGGCGTTACTATGCACACGATTTTTACAACTTTACACGCGTGTATCTCCAAAACCTGGACACTTGGGGGGGGACCAATGAGGTACTACTATGTTCTCAGTTCATCGAGTACCATCATTTTCTTTATAAAAAAAACATCAAATATCCAACCCTTGATGCGAGTTGCGACTGCCCAATCATAACTCGTGCTTTGAGTATTGCATACCCTCTCGCGGACTCTCTCTCTGCCAGCTATCACGCGTCTGACGTCACACGCACCAGGGCATTCTCAACGTGAGGAGGTTCGAGGGCCGACTCTAAGCACGGTCCTTGATCTTGGGTCTTGAGTCTTGAGTCTTGAGTCTTGACACACCCACCGCGCGCTCCTCACGGCATTACACCCGCACCGCACTCAGTCAAATGAGCGAGTGTAGTAAAGTATACAACTTCCAACAGAGTCTTAGCACGCCACGCCACGCTAGGCGAGGATGGGCAGGAAAAGAGTGTGTGCCGGTCATCGACTTGCTGGTGTCCATTCGGTCTCTGTTATCCCGATTCTTGTTGCTGGTATGCATTGTCCCATGTCTTCGATTGTCCACCACCTTCTTGGATGCTGGGATAGCTCTGGACGTGAACGCTCTTGGAGCTCTGCAAGAGGAGACGAGACGTATGGTGTGGACGAAAAGGTCGTATCGCACGACACACGACAGGCGCGAGAGGGATAACGCGCCGACTCGCGGCCCGGCCGTAGGGATTCACTCCTCGGGGGAGCGAGAATGAAATATTGGATCGCACCGGAAGAGCAGATTAGAGGTGGGCGCTGTTGTCAGATTTCAAAATGTTCCAAAATTTTACTTCGAGTCGAACGAAAAAAAAAAACAAAAACAACACTGAGAAAAAAAGTGGCTATTAAAACTATAAGAATAGAACCATCGTCGTTTTTTCCCTTATTTCAATTATAAGACTTATCGTTGCAACAGTTTGGACGCTTGAATCTACTCAAATTCCGATTGTCTCTATGAAATTCCAATCGCCTCTATGAGAAATAAAGCGCGGGAATATACTATCGGTACATTCATTGGAACAATCGGAAATTTTTCTCGGTGAACAACAACAACAACAACAAAAACAATAGCAACAAAAAAACCGGAAGATTCTACAATGGGTGAGATCAGTATCTTCCAACCTGAGGTCAGCGGAGGAAAACGCAAAACATAGAATTTGGTGAGTAATTTGACAACGCGGCATTTTGAGCTGCTCATAAAGTTTCGGAAGTTTCGATTTCGTGGCCAAGGATCCTATGGGTTTCTTATTTTTTAACATCCTATGTTTTCTAGCTAACCCTTTCGCTTGGTTGAAAGAAATTGGTGCTTCCTTCAAAATTTATCCTTGTCAAACTTTAATTTTCCTTTCCTTGTTTTTATTTGTATTCTTCAATTACATTTTTGCTAAAGATACAATGGGACATACCCCTGCTTTGTGTGATTTGCGAGTATGCCTCAACATTATTTCTGCCCTAACAGCTTGGGGAAACACTTGGTTCATCTGGGGGGGGGGGGGAGCTTCTTTTGTAGGTAGTCCGTCACCTCAATGACCAACCGCTCAAGTGGTCCACGAACAGCGAGAGGTTGATAGAACACTAGGTTAGGTGCTTTCATCGGCGGTGACGAACAATCTTTGGACGCAATCTGGCAATATTGTGCTCAATCTTCGCAAAAAGATCGATGCTTGGCGACGCACGGTGCCTACCCAAAGAATCGATTGTTTTACATAGTTTTAAATGAAGGGAGTCCATTGGTACAACATTGTACGAGTTGCCACTGTAACCTGCACCTTGCTTCATCATTGAAAATTTATTTCTCAGTATGCAAGCATACTGTAAAATTTTTAGCAAACAAGACTCGAGTGTATACCTCACAAAAAGATGTTAGGATAGACTTGACAGAGGCGTCGATACCGCTATGCCCCTGGAAATGAGAATATATTTCGGTCACTTCTTTACGAACCAGAGGGCTGAACCAAATCACGAGCCAAAACCGCTCCGAACCGCGAATCGTTGTTTAGGAAAATGTTTGAACCGCGAACGGAATTGAACTTATCTGCTGAACCTGTTTTGAGCCGGTTCCACGATTTTTCGATAGCGGTTTGAACCGAATTACGTGAAATATTGGAAAGTCGTATTTTACAGACAAGCGATAAATCGAGCTACCCAGTAGACTTGCTATTAATATGTAGCTGGTAGCACCAAATATCCCAGTTTATTAAATTCTTCCTAATTAACTATTCCTTTCCCTCCCCTACCTCATAGGGGAATAATGTTTCTCTTCAAATTGTAAGTTGACGTTCGTTTCCTTTTATTTTGTTTCAGGTAAGTTGATTCCTCGTTGCACTTCTCATTGTATCCTCTACAGACTGTGAGTAAGCGAGTAAGCCTACTAATGCCATCCTAACCATCACTTTCGATTGTCACCATCATCTCTGTTATTATCCATAATCTAAAAGTTTCATCATCATTGACATTTCGGCAATTGATAGGAACTGTAGGAGTTTTGGTCGACAAAACCTCTACAATTGAGTGTTGAGTGCAGTAAGAGCACGTTTTCAATGTATTTTAAGAGAAGAAATTGCCCATATTGCACGCATTATTTCAATTGGCTGGTTAATTATTTCAGTTTCAACGCAAAACCTCACTAGAGACAAAATACAGCGTCTGCTTGAACTCTCCCTGTGATTATTGTGACAATCGTTAATTTTACTCACGGTTTTTACAAAATATATCTTTAATATCCGAACGAATTCATGTGACCTAATAGCGTTGAAATAAAGTTCCATCAGCAAATGCAGTTCAACGTCAGAAGAATTAAATGATTCCAAATCGCAATCCTATTGATTCAATCGATCAACATTTCTGTATTTTGAATGTCGACCCCACTTTTTATTTATTCTGGGAGTAATTTTACCCAAATTTTACGCGAGTTCCTCCCGATGCTCTCAGAAACCGATTTTCGAAATCACTCAGGCATTTTCCCGATTGCGGTCGTTAATCGGAGCAATTAACGGGTTTTAAAATTGAAGTACATAAAATCGCTCCCTTGATGCGATGATGATCGTTGATATGATAATTATAACAGTACAAACACGTCAGGTATGAGTTTTTGTGAGCGAATATCGAGCGTAATTTTATTTTTTTTGGCGTATTGCAAAAATTGGCTTGCTATTTACCTGCAGCACGTAAAAAGCTTTGTTCTATAAATCGCGAGAGAGATAAGTGGCACCCCCTTTGATTTTTTTTAAAAAATAATTTTAATTTTTTTTTTAAAAAAAAAAAAAAAAAAAATATGTTCATTTCTTCTCAAAAAAATGTTCTATTTTTTTTTTTTTTTTTTTTTTTTTTTTTTTTGAGCCCTCCTCGTTACTTTCTCTTTGCGACAGCAGGTGGAAAAATATATTTTTTTCAATAAGGTGGTGTCTTTGATATGCAGAGAAAAGTTTTTCGTTTTCGTTTATTTGAGATTCGTGATCGCAGTAAACATTGGTAACAGCCCGGCGGCACTTTAATCACACGAAAGCATGTCAGTCCAGGTTTAAGTACGCATCACCAGCTTAAAAAATAACCAAACATAATTTTTGCGTCATATACGTCTATTGTTCGTCTATTATTTATATTAAAAAAAGCAAAAAACAAAAAACAAAAATAACAAATAAACAACAACAACAAAAAACAAATTGAGAAAAAAGTTGCAATTAAAAAAGTCTGGAACTGTTTGAATAGACCTCGAATCACACTCAAAAACAGCGAGGGGAAATTCGGAGCCCATAAAAAAAAATCTCATATTATGAAAATCTTGCATTTAAACGGTCTGCACAGCTCAGAACACGATATCATCGAAAGAGATAAATGTGTCAGTTGAGCTAGTGAAATGTGGTTCTTTTTACTGCCTGTGGTTTCTTCTTTACTCATGGACTTTTCTGGTAATTTATAATAAATACTGTCCTATTTTTTTGTTTTTTTGTTTTTTTTGTTTTTTTTTTTTTTTTTTATCAACAGTATTAATTTTTAGCGCTTCATTTTTTCTTTCTCTCTGGACATTTTCGGACTAGAAATACATTTTTCCCCCACGAAAATTTAAATCGTTTGCTTGGAGCTATCCAACGTCTAAATATCTTCCTAAATGTAGGCATCACTGTGTAAACGATTCTCCGGGAATTAACTAAAGGAAGCATCGAGCGGAGACGACACTGACATTTTGATAATGGGTCTGTTGCAAACTTTTGCTACAACGATTAAGAGTGTTTAATCTCATGTAAAATCGCCTGAAAAGTCCATTGGTGGCATCAGAAAGTCATAAAATGCAATAATAAACTCACAAGAGGCGTTTAATGAAATCCAAGATGGCGGATAAATATCGAGCAATCTGTATGCATGCACACCGTGAACATCCAAGGATGGCCAACTTTGACAACCTCACTGGAGGTAGAGGTTATGTGTTTGTTTACGTTGTGATTGGTTGTGATCGATAGTGTGAGGTTGTTGATACTTACAAGTGTATTTTCATTCTTAGAGTTCTACCTTACCTCGACTCAACAGTTGGCTATCCTTGGATGTTCGTGGTGCATGTATACTAATTGCTCGATATTTCTCCGCCATCTTGGATTTCATTAAACGCCTCGTGTGAGTTAATTATTGCATTTTATGACTTTCTGATGCCACCAATGGACTTTTCAGGCGATTTTACTCTCTTAATCGTCGTAGCAAAAATTTGCAACAGACCTATTAATACATTAAAAGTGATTATCTTTGATCACATAGTATAACTGGTCCATCGGAGGGTTCGTTTCATCTAAAAAATTATAAAAATTGATTTTTCTTACAATTCTTTTCATTTTCATCAGATGCCTCGTGTTGTATGTCTGAGGAACAATGCCAAGAATATTGTAATCAAAAGGACGGATATTTCTATGACAAAAACTGCATGTTACAACCGGTGTCCAATGCTAAGATACAATTTTTATTCAAGTGCTCGTGCCAGCCAAACAAAGCTTTGATGGACATGATCCAGTTAGAGCGACTAGGATACTGCTCCTTCGTCCTTTTCGGGATGAATAAAAAGTTGAAGTCGAAGCTTATCGCCAAAGGCATCAAATTTGTAACCGCTGATGAGTATAACGATATGTGTAAAAAATGTGGCAGCAGCCAGATACCCTCAAGAAAACCCTCGTCCTCATCATTAGAACCTCAGAACAAAGATCATTCTTCAGGGCGCAACGCTGCGTCAAAAGAGCCCTCAGTATCAAAAAAAGGTTCGAATTCGCGGGACGTTGATGTCGTTGATGCTTCCTCAAACCAGCCATCAGAACCGAAAAAAGATTCCACTTCGCTGTACGGTGACCCTCAAAGAAAGAAACGGTCTGTGAAAATTCGGTCTCCATCACGATCTCCACCGCCCACGCAAATTTTTCCAGTTCCCGCCTCACCACCTCGTGTCATTGCTTCACCGCCCCGTGTCACTGCTTCACCGCCCCGTGGCACTGCTTCACCGCCCCGTGGCACTGCTTCACCGCCCCGTGTCACTGCTTCACCGCCCCGTGTCACTGCTTCACCGCCCCGTGGCACTGCTTCACCGCCCCGTGGCACTGCTTCACCGCCCCGTGTCAATGCTTCACCACCCCGTGTCATCACTACTTCACCGCCCCGTGTCACTACTTCACCACCCCGTGTCACTACTTCACCGCCCCGTGTCACTGCTTCACCGCCCCGTGTCACTGCTCCGCCATCACCGCCACCTCGTCCCGTTGTCACTGCTCGGCCGTCACCGCCATCACCACCCAAGTCTGCTCCAGCCCCGTCGTCCAAAGTTAACTCTCGCTATGGTCCTCCGTGGCCTAAATTTATACCCCTTTCTAAGACTGCAAGTGGTGAGATGCTGCCGACCACGTGCATGTTATGGCAGAAAGGTGTGTGTGATCATTGTCTAGAAACTAACTACGGGGATTGGCTGCGCGGGGACAATTATCCCCCTTACCCTGGACAATTCCATCCACATCCCTAACGACTAGTGATAATATAATAGTGATAATAATTTGGTTAAGAATCGTCAATTTTATTACTAGAGAGAAGAAGAGTCATGCGATAGTAACGAAGTGGTTCCATAGATGGTTGTTGTGATACAATTATTACATCTGAGTGGTGTCCTCCTGAGCCATTTTTAAGGCATACAATGGGTCCTTTCCAAACTTCCTTTACAGAAACATGGAGCGTGAATTAATTCTCATTCCTGAATTTTTACCACAAAACAGCAGATGGCCCCTTCTATTATTTCAAAATCCACTCATTAAGTTGTAAATGCATTTTGAAAACCCGCAAATGCAAACAACAGGACCGTGCTGATGTTTCCGGAGAGGGAGGGCAAGATTGCAATTTCGCCGCCTACCGCAGATCGCCACCCATAAAATCTATTTTTTTTTTTTTGGGCTTCTGCTTGTACCGCCCAGGACAAGGGTAACCAGGACCTACGTGTCCCACGTGCCTATCCTTCGCCAGAGCACCACGTTGGCTCTTACATTGTCACTGTAAATAAATATTTTTATCCATCGATCTATCTTGAGCCGGTTTCTAGAAAACTACGTAGTAGCAAGGTGGTCTGAATCACCCTGTATACTCAGCCACTGTAATTACTTAAGGTGTTACCGTATATTTTATGTAGCTGTAAAGCACCACCTCCACCTGTAGACGTCGAATGCGTAATCAACCAAGCAAACAAATAAATAAGACCGGCCTATCGTAATCTGGCAACGGAAGGTTTCAAGATTCGTACAGGTAAGTACAGGTCATGGTTGTCAGATCGTGCTAGCCACTGGCGCATCCAGGAAATCGCCCCCCCTTCTCTCTCTCTCTCTCTCTCTCTCTCTCTCTCTCTCTCTCTCTCTCTCTCTCTCTCTCTCTCTCTCTGTCTCTCTCTCTCTCTCTCTCTCTCTCTCTCTCTCTCGGGCAATTTGAATGTGTGTGTTAGAAAAGGATAGAAAAGGGGAGAAAATAACATGGCAGCCCCTAATCTGTCCCTTTCTAATAGGTGCGTTCTAATGGGAGAAGAGAGAGAAAGATAAGATTCTGGATCCGCCAGTGCTGCTGGTAAATTTTCACGTTCCCCATCGGAACCAATGATGTCTCCTGCACAAGCTGGCAACCTTGGTTGGAGCCGCGGTCGGGTCGTTCCTCTCGCTCGCTCCTTCTTCCGCAAAACGACTCTTCGCGATGCCACTGCGTTTCAGCGGCCCCGCGTCGCTGCGGATAAAACCGCGCCATGGGTCTCTCGCGGTGCTTGTTTTGTCGTCGACTACTTAATGATAGTATCAGGCGTCCGTGTTTATGTTTATCGGTGTGTTGGTGCATGAGGAGACTATCGGTGATTGGTGTGTGAGTGTGTGCGGGTGTGTGCTGATAATGACAGAGAGGTTCAGCCGCCGATCCGCCGCGCCGCGCCAGCCGCTGCTCGCGAGCTACGGACTCTCGACCCGTGATAACCGTTCCTAATTCTTCAGCTGGTCACCCAACCTTCGCAAGTTCATTTACACGACCTCTAAAGCTCACGTTGCCACTTTGAAGGTCCCGTAGGGCGGGATCCAATCGGAGACGTTTGTATTCAAGACCTCCTCACTTTGAACTTTGAAGTACACGGTGGGATGGTGGATGGTGACGTATAGTTACGGAGGCGAGTGATGAAATCTTCTGTCTCTCTTTTCCTCGTTACGTGCACTTGGTTTGATGAGGATGGAAGGTGAAGCTGTAGCTTCATCTTTTGTTTTTTTCTTACCTGCGGTAGGTAATGAAGAAAAGAGAGCGATAGAAGATTTCATCACTATCGCCTCCGTAACAGATACGTCACCATCCACCATCCCACCGTGTACTTCAAAGTTCAAAGGGAGGAGATATTGAATACAAACGTCTCCGATTGGATCCCGCCGTCACTTGGTCGTTATGACCTTGGGGACGGATCTGCCATTACGCAAAATACGCAACTGTACGCAGTGCTTAGGGCCTCAGTACTAAAGGAGCCTCACTTCCTTCATAAATGGAGGAAAAGGGGAAGAAAATTAGAGAAGAAGGAAAAAAAGAAGAGGCAAGGAAGGGAAGGGAATAAGGGCAGAACTGCATTGATGCTATTGGATTTTTTTCGGGGAAGTGCAGTAGTGCATCCGAACCCTCTTTTTTTGTGGAGGATTTTACCCCAGACACGGGGGCATCAAATTTTGGATTGTGAAAAGCCTGCTCAAGAGATGTAAATCTGCACATGTATGTATACTTGTCAAATCTTCGGCATCCGTGGTACGGGTGCGTGAGTTTTTGGTTCGTTTTGTTCACATATTCAATCTCTCTCACTCTTGTGTGGTCCCTCGTTAGCGCTGTCTCTTTCTGAAACTTAAATTCGTGTTTTAAAACTAATATTAGCGTAGTTCTTCCAGATTTTTCCGCTTTAAAAGATAGTCATTGAAAGGCCCGTGATATTTATTCCTGAGGGGGGGGGCAGCCCAAAAATGTCTAATAGTCAAATTATTGAGTCAGTAAATTAAATAGGGAGATATCTGTTGCGCGAATCGCGGAGCAAGCACTTAGAGAGCTGAAAAACCGTGACCCTGCAGTAAACGAAACAACCAAAATCCTTTTCCTTTCGTCCTTTTCTGGAAACACCATTTATAAACAAGACGTGAATATCGTTTTACGACGAAGTAAATGAAACAGGTCATCGGAAAAAGGTATAGATGGACTGCACTTATGTAAGAAAGAGAGAAAGACAGAAAAAAAAAACAAAACTGGAATGACATGGAAGACTATTCAATTTAGTCTTACCATTCGGACCCTTAAAGTATTCTTATCAGTTGGCGCACGGGTGATATTTTGTCGGAAAAACCATGGACACGGCTCTCATAAAAACGGATACAAATATGGAGTTTGAACAACGGACATTTTTCAATTCACCGATGCCACCGTTTGATGAAATGTTTCTATTGCAGTTCAATCCAGTGCATGATGTTAATGCACGAAAATACTCTGGTCTGTAATCTTTTCTCAACCGCTGGTCTCGTCAATGACTTGAAAAAAAAAAATCGGATAATTAGATTGTTGAACGGTGATTGCCCCGATTGCGAGAAGAATACAGATGCAAGTATTTTATTGCATTACAGTCATAAACTGAACTGAGCCGTATAATCTTTTGGTCAGTTGGTTGCAGCATCAGTGAATTAAAAAAGGCCGATCTTTTCGAAACGGCAGCCCTGCAGAGTGCGGACTCCTTTTTATGATATGCATCTAAGCCTTTCTTATCTTCCGGCTTCTGCTCTTTGCGATTAAGTTATCTTTCTTCTTTAATTTACAATTTATTTCCTAGCTACCAAATAAGGAAAGATGTGGATAAGTAACCTCTGACAATGAGCAGGAGCTGCCATTGAGGCCGCTCTCCGGAATACGGGCGGGGCGGGGAGGCGAGCCCATAAAACGTCAGGTGTGCTTTTACTTGGGAAACCAGCGTCTTCGTTAAAGTAGGATTCCTTTGATACAGCATACCTGATGACGTTTGGTGTGCAATTATTTTCAGAGAGGGTCTTAGTTAGGTTAGGACAAACAATTATAGTATGCGATGTGATGGCTGATGGGTTCCTTTGGCAACGCCGCCGTGCAAATCCCTCGCACACTTCATGTGCTTTTATTGGAGCATACTGCAACTCATATATCAAAGGCGGTGCGGCCCGCATTGGACTCAACATTTGATTCTTCCCAACTTTATTCAAAGTTAATTATAAAATTTAGTAAAAGTTCATTTTTTTTTATTTTTTTATTTTTTTGTTGTTTTTTTTCCCCCTGAGAAGTTTCAGCCCAGATATGAAAGACATACTGTAGAAATATTTTTTAAATCCCATGTCAGAGTCTTGCCGGAATAATATTTTCAAAATATTGCCACCTTTTTGAGATTTTTTGAGATTGAGAGAGAAAACAAGAAATCTATCCTTATTTAAATGTTTCCGAATTCTTTTAAAAAGAATCTAGGTTTTAAACTTTTCAAATATTTTAAACTTTTTAAACATTTTAAACTTTTTTCTAAAGTCACTTTTTTCGGGGTTATTCTTTTAGCAAGGTTTTGGAAAGGTGGACAAGATTTTGGCAAGATGCCGCATATTTTTAAAATTTTGCCAAACTCTTGCTTCATATCTGAGAGTATTATTACGCAGATATGTTGAAATCATTTCGAGCACCCTCAAATCCGACCTTTAAATGAACCAATTGGGATGTTTTCAGTCAGCGCTGCTGCGCGGATTGTAAGGGTGCCCAGAATATTTTGCGTTTTAATCAGTGGCGGCGTATGCAATCGTTCAACATTGCTTTCTCGTCCATTGAAAGTCAAAAGTTCGAAATATTTCTGGTGCATGCTGCACTCCCTCGAGTCGATATTTAACATTAGTTTAAATGGACGAACCGTTGTCACATGCATTACACGGTACACGCGCCGCCACCACTATGGTTCTAATGTGCTGCGCGCCGCCAGTTGGTGATTTGACAATAAGAGTCGGGGGCTTTGATGCATGGATGTAGATACAAGGGATTGGAAACGGCGTCAATCATCCGTGGTTTGCGATGCGATGCGTTGATAGCTGCAGTGTTGTCAGGTATGACTGATTTCTTCATTTAAACGTACAGAAAAAGCCGTATAATTTGGCAACACTGTGCAGCAAAGCGCGACCATGTTGCTAAATTTGCAGTAAAAATCTGTTTAATTTACCTTGATTCTTGTGAGGGGGGGGGTATACGGTCCAAAGCCATAAATTTGGCAAGACTAAAGCGCGAAGGTGTATGGTGGCGCTTTATCGGTCGCGAATGAACTGAACTTAGAGGCTTGTCAACTTCAATTAGTCATTTAATTGAACAATAATAATTGAAGAGCTTCGATGGAAAATCTGCGCCGAGTTCGTTCCTCAGTGCAATGATGCGACGATGCGTATACCAGACTACTAGAGGCGCCATTTCAACGATTTCCGGAAGATGGAAGGAGGAGGATCTTACAATTAGTTTTTACTCGACGGATCGCGAGAAATTGCTGAGAGGATATTTTCTCGACCCAATATTTTCCAAAATCCGAGCTTTAAAAGTGACCGTATCCGTTGACCATACGGCTGATCACTTAGAGGTTCAGCTTTTTCTGCTCAAAGATACAAACTGATGCGATGAAAACAGTGGCGTTGCGTAAAAAATGGTCAAGTTGCATTTTGTCAATTTACATCTATGGCAAATATCGAATTATCAGGTGTGTAGTTTGGAACCCTTGAGTTGGACCTTTTACGTGGGTTTAAATTGGTGAAATGCAAAGTTGCGAGGTATGATACTCGGTGGCAATGACATAAAAGTATGACTAAAAGCACACCGGCCAACACAGTGCTCGAAAGAAAATGGTCTTCTTCTGCTTGCAAAGAGTTAGTCTATTCAGTCCGTTATAAACTCTTGCTTTTAAGGAGGATTAGCGATTCTTTGTTCAAATTCTGCCGGAAAACCTATCGCGGCGTCGACAAGCTTCAAAACGAACCGGCGAACCCACTGCAAAACTTCTTTCAATCAAATCCATCAAGTAGATAAAGTGGTGTTAAAGTGAAGGAGTGGATTTTCCATGCTCAAGTCGCTTTTCCACCATAATGTTACATTTTGAGAGCAACTTAGAGACCTTATAACGAGTTATCTACTTGACCCAACTTGGCTCGAGAAATATTCAAATCAAATGAGAAAAATTACAATTCAGAGATGCTCATCAAAAATTGGAAATGTTCGATAAATTTTGACAGTATGGTCAAAGGTATATAACCAACTACCTTGAAGTTATCTCCCTGAGATCTTTTTGGAGTGGAGAACCCGTGTGTTTTTAACGTGTCTCTGAATTGCCAGTTCTTAACAATTCTGGCTTGAAAAATCCCTGTAAACTTCTTCGAGAAATCACAAAAGCGTTTTACGTCCAATGAGGCGTGTTTCTGAATCATTGAGAATTGCAAATTTAATCTGGGGGACTTTTTAATGTTCGAGTCACGTCCTGTAGATCTCAAGTAAAGTCTCTAAACTGCACCCTCAGAATCATAATCCAATTTCTTGATGAAGCTGATGTATCCGCAACCAATCTTACAGATACATTGAGAACCACTGTTCCAAGTCAAGTCCATGATCTCTCTGAATTGCCAGTTCTTATACCAATTCTGGCTTGAAAAATCCCTGTAAACTTCTTCGAGAAATCTCAAACGCGTTTACATTCAATGAGGCGTGTTTCTGAATTATTGAGAATCGCAAATTTAATCAGGAGGACTTTTTAGAGTTCGAGTCACATCCTGTAGATCTCAAGTAAAGTCTCTCAACTGCACCCTTAGAATCATAAGCCAATTTCATGATGAAGCTGATGTATCCGCTACCAATCTTACAGATACTTTGAGAACCACTGTTCCAAGTCAAGTCCGTGATTGCAGATGAAACGTGTAAATTTACAAACAACTTAACTGGTGGATTTGAATCTAAGACCTTGAGGTCGGAAGTCTATTTCGCCTTATCCGTTTGAGAAGGTAGATCTATATATGTATATACATGTATACCGGCTAATTCGTTTGGCGTTCCTTTCCGTTCCGTCAGACTGCTTTATTCATAAGAAGCCACCCCCACGTTTTGCAGTCTCCTGCTGGGACTTAAGTTAAGTTGCCCGTCCCCTCGCTCACTGGCCAGTCGCTTATCATTCTCTTATCTCGTTCTGGTCGCTGGTCTTCTTCTTCATCTTCTTGTAGAGTCCCCTTTCTCGGTCCCTTGCCCCGCATCACTTTATGCGCCTCTATCGTGCCTCTTCTCGCCCTCAGGAATCATACATAATTACATTATGATAATGATTCAGTAATAATTATTAGGACCAGTGGCGTCACTTTAGGTCTTGCCATGTTTGGGGGGGGGATCTGATGACCCTTTCTTGTGTTTTCTTGTTTTTTTGTTTGTTTGTTTTTTGTTCCCCCCCCCCTTTCTTCCTTAAGTTTCTGTCGGAATCAAAATTTCGGGTTGTGCCAAACCACAGAGGGGCAATTGCCTCTCTTCTTTCTCCCAAAATGACGCTTCTAATTAAGGCTTAGGGTTGAACTTTCAAAGCTGTTCCTCTACCTTTCTTCGAAACCTCCTCAACCCGAGAAGTGCCTTTTGAATCACATAGAGGATGGAAAGATGCAGAGGCCAACCTGGAGGATGATTCGGAAGAATGCAAGAATGGGAAATAGACCTGCTCAGTGATGACGTCACGATCAAAATTGGTTCCAGACTGTTCTGAAATTTCTTTGCACTAGACTTAAGAGTTTTCCCCCCCAAAAAAAAAAAAAAAAAAAAAAAAAAACATTCTGTTGAACATGGAAAAGGGACAGTTTTAGGAGTCCAAAGTTAATCCAAAGTTCAATCAAAATGCGGGACCCATCTCAATCTTGTCTCTTTCGTTTCCATAGGAAGAACAAAAGAAAAAAAAATGCTTTAGTAGCGCAGGCAAAACCTTTGTTAGAAAAATGTCCCACAAAAGACTTAAGTAACGCTTACCAAAGGTTTTGTACGCCTAACTATAGAATTCGCTGGACGAACCAAAGATTTAGTATGCTCGGCTAAGGCCCGGCATTACGATCTCTTGGTTTGTCCAAACCAATGGTTTGACTGAACCACAAGGCAATCCGATAGGCAGCCCAACTACTGGTTAAAGGATGAGAACAAAGGAGGCTTAACCCCCAACCAGAGGATAACAAGAGGTTGTAAAACGCCACTCCTCGTATACCTGAGGTTATAGCTCTAACCACCATTACTCCAAACTATCACCTAACCAGAGGTCGTAAATACCGGGCCTAAATCTTTTGCTGGGTCATTTCACCTTTAGAGGCATTATCAGCGCTACCAAAGTGTTTTTGCTAACTCACAACTATCAAAGTTAGAAATTGAGAAAGTATTGCGATGGAGCAGATGTCTGATTGTCTGTGTTATCCCTGCATAACTTTTGAACCAATGGTCCATATGCATCCAAATTTGTCAGAGAAGTTACTTTTAACTTTTTCTAAATTGGCTTTATTGTTTTTGTTTTGTTTTTTGTCTTTTAAATTTTAAATTGTAAGCAAGTTAGTGAGGTTCAAGGTTTCCATTAAAATCAATGGGTAAAATGGGTAAACATTAAGAAAATTTGGAACATTTCAAATAGAGGTGTTTGAATTTTGATGGAAATTTGCAAATATCATTCTACAACCATCCGACTGTAAAATTACCCACTTAAAGGGGGGTCTAGTGCATGGGCGTCATTTCAAGTTTGGTTTGGGGGGGGGCAATTTTTTTTCCCCCGCTCATCATTATAATTTTCGGTTTGGCGGGGGCAAAAAATCGGATGACCCTTTTTTTTTTTTTTTTTTTTTTTTTTTTTTTTTTGCTCATCAATAGAATTTTAGAGCCAGAGAGCCGTCTTTTGGGGGCAAAAATCGGATGACCTTTTTTTTTTTTTCTCATCAATATTATTCGTGCCAGTTTTTGAGCCTGACTTCAAATCCTTGGGGGGGCAACCGCCCCCCCAGCCCCCCCTAAATGACGCCCATGGTCTAGTGGTCTCCTCCAGAATATTAAAGAGGGGTACGTCTGGGGGTCTCCAGGAGTATTAAAGGCGGGTCTAGTTTGATGGGAGAAAGTGTTCGTGGGACATTTCCTTCGCAGTTCATTTCTCTTTTTTCTTTGTTGGCAACGCCGCCGCCCGATTTGATTTGATATCAGACGTAACTGTACGTTCTTGGGCATAGAGGGGCTGAGTCCTGCGTATATACACCGCCGCGCCGCTCGCCGTCATTGTGCGCGGGAATTTCAATCAGCCCTTTATTTGATGTTGTTCTTACGCGCCAGAACATCCGAACATACCATTCCTTCCCGCAAAAAAAAAAAAAAAAAAAAAAAAAAAGAGGGAAGAAGAGGATCGGGAGAAGGGGAGGAAAAAAGAAGGGAATTTGCCGAACGCTAAGGAATGTTGGTCGTGCGACCACCTAGCCTGCCCAATGCCCATTGTCAGATTGTTCAGACTAATCTTCAAATTTTACTTTGACTCAAGACTTCCAGAGCGCGATTTTCGGGGGTTTTTTTTTCGCAAACTTTGGCAACGCGGTTTGCCCAGTGGGCATTGCCAGAGCGCTTAGTGCAGTGCTGCGGCGTCCGCGGCCGTGGCGAGGCAGGCATCGAGTATCGCGCGCAGCGCATCGGTTGCTCCGGTGCATCAGTTTCTCGGTGGAAGAGGAAATTATGTTGTCATTAGTTCGCTGACTCGTATTTGCTCGCTTAAAGTTTTCTTGGTTTTCGCATTCACGTGTATCTGGCTATAATCACGAAGTCTGCGGTGCTCTCTGCCCCAGCGTTGCCCGATGAGTGCTGAGTAGTAAGTGCGGTGAGTGGTAAGAACTTATAGTCCTCGATCCTGAGATATTCAGAATCCTGCAAGCACACCAATTTTAAAGTTTAGGTCCATTTGAATCTGATCTTTTTGA
Organism: Trialeurodes vaporariorum; assembly: GCA_011764245.1. Classification (NCBI taxonomy): domain Eukaryota; kingdom Metazoa; phylum Arthropoda; class Insecta; order Hemiptera; family Aleyrodidae; genus Trialeurodes; species Trialeurodes vaporariorum. Next base: position 50,233,363 of record VMOF01000388.1, on the reverse strand, counting down.
TTATACCAAAAGCATATTTTATTATTCGGTTCGAGTGACGCTTTCAAGTTCGGAATTTATCGGAGGACATTGAACGACCAGAGTCAGCAAAACCGTTTCTAGCCAATCCGAAGCGTTGAATATTGTTGCCTCCCTCCGTTATTTTCGCCCTCAACTCGTGAGAAGGGTACGCATTTCAAAGTTCTGAGTGGTGATCTCGGAGGATCGGATCGTTTTGGTATCGTTATCGTTATCGTTTAAATGTAACCTTATGGGTGGCTCAACTGATCGAATCGTTTTGAGCCCGTCGTAACGATTGAAACGGACGAAAGGAAACGCTAAGTTGGGGGCTGTCGTATTCTCAATCAACTGAAGTAGGGAGAGGTGAGGAGTGGGTCACCTGCGCGATCGAGTTGCAAGCCAATTTGATTTAATGCAAACGATCCGATATAGCGATACCGAAGACGACCCCCTATCCTCCGTAATCCCCTCCCTGGTTCTGCACCACTGCATCGGTGTCAACCATAAGCATATTTTACCATTCGATTCGGGTGAAAATTTGAGGGTCGAAACTTTTCAAGAGACACCGAAAACTGAAGTCAACAAATCCATTCTTACCCAATCAAGAAGGTTGTTTATTGTTGTCTCCTGAAGTTTAGTTAGTCTTTGCGCCCCCACCTCTCGGAACGGGTTTATTTTCCGAGGTTCGGATACAGCATCGGTGACATTCATAATGACCGAAAAAACAGTTCAGATGAGGTAAAAGAAAAAGCGCAACCTTACCGTTGGTTCTTTACCCGAGCCTAACAATAAAATCCATTTCAAGTGAGTCCGTATATTTTGATTCATGCCATCGATTTTAACAAGAAGCATCAAATAATGATAATGTGCATTTTTGTGTACAAGTATTGCACTAGTCAATAGTCAGCCTAATCGTGTCACGAAATTACGCTTTACCCCATCTTTCAGACTGATGGGTTAAACGGTGGCTTATCTTTCATTATTACTGTGTAGAATTTCATTTAATAGTGGAACAATATACACACATTATACAGGGTGGTCCAAAAGTCCCGTCCCGGCTTCGTAACTTTTGAACGGCTGCGGATATAAAAACCAAACTTGGGTGATGTTTATAACCTAATACGAACTACTTTTTAGCGTACCCAAAAATTCCGGGGGGCGCCCGTAAAGGGGGGTTTCGCCCCCCCCAACTCAAAATTTTCAAATAGCAACCGCCATCTTGTGATACCTTGTTTGAAAGGGCATACAATTCTAAGACTTTTAGCGCAAACCGCAGGTCAATATCGTTTTTAGTTTTCGATATATCGAAGGTCAAAGTTCGACTTGGACCCATTCTCAAAGTCGTTACTACTTTTTTAAAAGTCGTAATTGAAAAAACTAGAAGTCCAAAATACTCTGAAAAGCAAGTTCTTTTAAAAAAAATTACGGCTTGGACACAACTGTAGTCAAAAGTAGGTTTTAGAGCCCCCAAAAGTTTTTGACATTTTGGCCCTTCAGGGGTGGAAATCTCAAAACTTCCGTGTGACGACTCCTATCGAGTGATACATTGATGAAAAGGACATTAAAAACTGAGCATTTTTGCGCAAATCGGAGGTCGATATCGTTTTTTGCATTCGAGATATCGATTGTTAAAAATCGATTTACAAAGTTCAATATCTCTCGGATGCGAAAAACGATATCGACCTCCGAAAATGCTCAGTTTGTGATGCCACTGAGTTGGTGGCTAAAATCAGCCCAGTTTGAACCTTTCAGCTCAGAATACTACACTCAGAAACTGAAACGGAAACTGGAATTAATTTTGAAACACTTTTTACTTCGTGTGAGTATAAAAAAAGCCCTCTAAATATTTTCCAATATTCAACGTGAATGGTTGCTAGGCAGGGAAAATGTTACATTTAACGTACTGTGCGCTGCTGGAGTGGGAATCATGACAAAGGAATATCTCAAAAACAGCCAATCCGAAGACGAATTGGCATTGGGCCGATTCGGTCAGTTGACCTCTGACATTTGAGACCTCCTCTCCCTCTTTTCACTCACACCAACAGTGTCAAGTACCCCCCTGCCCCTCCCCCCCCACCCCCTGCAGATTTGGGAAGGTGAGCGGTAATTAATTTTCGATCGTTAAAATGGAATATATAACATGTATGCGGCAAAGAAACCCCCTATCCTATCCTCTCCCTCCCCCACCCCTCCAGTGTCCACCGTCTCATTCATCCACTCCATTTGTCTGAAATAGGTATGCTCGTGTGAGTATCGCCGCACTCTGAGTTAAAAAAAAAGAAAACAAAAAGAAAACAAAAGTGCCCCACAATATTTGAAAAAAACTCATTCAAATTCATCGTTCTCGACCTGTTAAGCTGGGCCCACACTATACCGTCTCCGTCCACCGTCTCCGTCACCGTCCCGGGACGGTGACGGAGACGGAAGCCTTGCGCGCCAATGAAACAAATGGAGAAGCGCACACTACACGGTTCCGTCCCGTCGCGCGGACGGACGGGACGGTGACGGTGACGGTGTCGTTGAAAAAATAGCAACCCGTGACGGAAGACGGAACCGTCTCCTCAGTGTTTATAGTGACTTTCGGGTGTAAAGATCTAGTGTTTATTGCTCAAAATATTTATTTTACATATTTATATCCATTATTTACTTACTTCAAAGTAACAGCGAGCCGTTCTTTTGGAGAAATGACATTCCGAAATGTTGTATGTTTTTTTTCAATGTCCCGACTCACAAGACTCACAAGATCAGCCAGCTCATCAAACTTTTCCGACGACATTCTAAATTATTCATAGAATTTCTGCCCGTCTTGTCGAAGTTCGGGAAACAGAACGTGAAATTCGCCATGATTTTCTCTTCTCGTTAGGATGGGGGAACCAGGGGTGCCCACGTAATAAAAATCATACGATCAACTCGTATACTTCGAAATTGTGGGGGGGGTGATTTTTTTTTTTTTCCTATTTTGAGAAAATCAGTATTTATTTATATATAGTATAGATGGTGGAAAATGAGATGGAAACTGAGAATTTGTGAAGCTAGTTATTAGAAAACGTCCATCAGTATTTATTTATATAAATAAATACTGATGGGCGTTTTCTAATAACTAGCTTCACAAATTCTCAGTTTCCATCTCATTTTCCACCATCTATACTCTCCCCCCCCCTAAAATCTTCATTCCCAATAAACACCCCCCCCCCCAAGAATACCTTTTCTATCCACATTCCCCCCTCCCAAAACTCTTTCCTCAACCTGATCTATACCTCCCCCCAATCCATTTCTCATCTAAAACTTACACCCCCTCAAAACCTCTTCCTCTCTCTATCAACCCCTCCCCCCATCAATTTTTTTCGGAAATGCGTACTCCCCCCCCCCCCCCCTTGACGTAAAAAGCCCCAAAAACGAATTCTGAAAGGTCAAATTTTCAAAAAATTTCCATGGGTGCACAGTAAGAAATTCATTTTTTGGAGACTCCAAAGTGGTTTTCTAAAAGGTCAAAATCTCAAAAATTTTCCGGGAAAGGTCCCACGAGCCCCCCTTCTCTCTCAGGGTACCCCGTGCTCCTAATACCCCATCTTCACTTAAATATGCTCCAAAACGTATTGTGGATGGTTAAATTTTCAAAAATTTGCCGGGGGAGGACCCCCGTCCCCCGATTCTCCGGGGAATTCACCTCGAACCTTCCAGTGGGGGGGGGGTCAATCCTCATGATTAGGGGGGTAGCTCGTACGGTACCTAGGGGGGGGGCACCCCTGGGGTGAACCCAGAACCGTCAATCTACCCCTTCGTCTTCCTCCTCCAGGAGGGCAGCAAGAACTAACATTTCTTCATTACTGCTTGATTCACTCATGTTAAAATTAAAACCAAAATAATTATTCCTCCGACAACCGCAAGGAAGACACTGAAAACTGAAGAGCAAGAACTTCTCTGGCGCGGCGCGGCGGCGGGCAGAAAAAGCGCGGACGGTATAGTGTGCGCTGCACCACCGTCTCCTTCTCCGTCACCGTCCCGGGACGGTGACGGAGACGGTGACGGAGACGGTATAGTGTGGGCCCAGCTTTACGCTTAGCCTGAAACTTTCCAGTGACATTTCAAGGTTTGAAATATTTATTTAAAATGTTCGCCGTGATTATAATTGGTCTTAAAAGTCTGTAATCAGAGCTGCCGTTTTGCGTATAATCAATGCTATTATTCTATTCACCGATGATTCCACCGGTTGAGAAAAGATTGCACAGTTCAGTTCAGTGTATGACTGTAATGCACGAAAATACTCTTGATCTGTAATCTTTCCTTAATCGGTGGAAACTTCGTTAATCAATTAAAATATCCGCAAGTTTTTTAAAGTCATCGATGACTCCACCGGTTGAGAAAAGATTACAGATGCAAGTATTTTAGTTTATTACAGTAATACACTGAACTGAACTGTGTAATCTTTTCTCAGCCGGTGGAATCATCGGTCAATTGAAAAATAGCATTAATTATACGCAAAACGGCAGCGCTGCTGTAAATAATAAATCCGTGAGAAGCTTACTTTCTGTTTTTGGCCGATTTCTGATCATCTCAGTCCATAGTGCGCCGCATCGGCGACGAAAAGTAAATGCAAGAAAAAATAAAATGAAAATAAATAAATAAATAAATAAATAAATAAATAAATAAATAAATAAAAATAATAATAATCTCGCATCCTTTTTATCATTCTATTGTCTCGTTTTCATCAACGAGTGAAAATGGATCTCCTATCCTCCCTCTCCTCCCTCTTCACCTCCCCCCCCCCTTATTGCTCTCTTCAGTGTTAACGAGTTTGCAATTGTAGCCCATAACACCCCCACTAACCGTCCTCTCCCCTCCACCCCCGGTGCTCCCTCCCTCTCCTGATTCCATCAATCAGGAGGGTTCCGAGAAAAGCGTTTGAAAATTGAATTCTGCTCGTCTCGGTCAAGTTTTATTTTTCTTTTTCTTTTTTTTTTTTGCATGGTTTGAAAGCACTCGTGTCCGTCCCAGGCTCGTTTCATTTTTCAAATTTCAATTCCCGTCGTGACCTGTGACCTTTTTTCGTCTCCCCGCTTCCGCCCGCCTCCGCAAATTGACCCCATGCCATCCCTCAAGTCTGACCAATACAGGAACGAAAACGCATCGACCGTTTGCGGTGCCGTCTATGCTTTTCTTCTTCCAATTTAATGGTGTGTGTCATAAACAAATTTCAACTTATTCATTTGCCCGTGAGATATCTGCGGACTAGAATAGCCCTATTACTTCTAAAGTGGGGAGAGTCGAGTTGATTTCCTAATAATTTATCCGTCGAGCATTGCATGTTGTTCAAATAATTGTTGAAAAATTGACACCACCTATATTTAAGGTGTATTAGTGCGTGCTTCAAAGAGCGTTGATGTGCCTTAACAATAAGAAGACTGATTGATGCAGTCTTGGGCACTCATATTGTAGATCGATCTATCGACCACGTCACGAGAGGGAGTTTCGATACATCGTTTTGTCACTAACGAAGAATTGACGTTATTTTCGAAAAAGAACACATAAAAACGGGTGCGCCCTTCAGAAAAAAAAAAATAAGTATCTCTTCAAGCTCAATGCTAATTTTTACGAAATAGCATACCCGTTGTTTAATGGTATTTTTTTTCTTTCTGGAAATGGGCTCAATGGCTTTATTGGTCTCCGCACAGCGGCATCAAATGGCAAATGTTTAAAAAATGTTGTGTCTCGTATATGCTTTGTATTGTATTGCGGTCGTTCAATGATTTTCAACTATCAAAATCCTGAACATCAAATTAATATCAAAGTTTATCTACAACCTGAAATTATGCTTTCATTTTTGTTTTCGAACCAATGCCAGCATTTCAGTTTAAGGAACAGAATTCTGGCCATTTTTAGACCAACTTCCCACTTGCAGTGCGGGGCTTAGTCCCATTCTTAGCAGAGCTGAATTTCCCTATTGAAACTCTCGGAATATATCTAATGGCTGAATTTTTAGTCAACAGCCACAAAATAGATGTTTAGCTCGCTTTTAAAGAGACGTATTGCAGTGTTCCCAGGCTGTGTTTCCACTAGACCACGAAAGGGTTTCTAAAGTGAGAATTCCCGCACAATCACTGAAGATAATGAGAGAGGGTTACTTATTTGTCTGTTTATCACTCCTAACTTCACCTTGAAAACCTCCCAAGTGATGGTTACGCTGGTTCTATCTATGATTAGAGTCCTAGTTAAAAATAGACTCGTATTTGTTGTACTTCGCCAGAATATCGAATACTTCAATTCTGTTTTCAATATTTAGTGCAAAGCTCTCCGGTTTTGTTCAATTTGCGGTTTTTACCGGAGACTTTATGATTACCATGTATTGATTACCACCCTGATATGAATATTGCATATTGAATACTCACACTTTATTGATCCCAAAATTCATACTCTACGAAGAATTGAGAATCACCAGGACTTGAAGCGATCGATATGCGATGCACTCTCAAATTCCACCGAAGATGCAACTTGAAGAGAATGGTGGTTGGTGGTTTGTCTGGCGCCCTTGGGATAAAATATATCAGCTCGGACCCCCCATCATTGTGTCTGACCACGATCATGAGCGAGAGATTTCAACTTTGTTGACCCCAGTCGACAGTTGTACACTGTTGCCGTTGTATATCCCTTCCTTTAGGCTTTATTAACAGAAATGCATTAGCACTATAGCATGAGTGTGCGTCAATTTAGTTTTAATAATTAAAAAATATAGATATGTATTTATAAAATAATTTATTAATAAGGCAGTGAATTCACAGAAAAAATGGTGGAAGATAAATCCGCTTTGGTAGCGCTGACAAAACCTTTGGTAGGAAAATGACCCTGCAGAAGAATGTTGTAGAGCCAACCAAATCTTTATTGGTTCACCCAGAGAAGTCTCTTTAGTTCGGCCTACATTTACAGTGGCGGCTCGCCAGGTGAGGCAAGTGAGGTGACAGGGAGCCATCGCCTCACATTTTTTGAAGTTGAAGAAAGAAAAAAAAATTAAAAAAATAACATATAAAGGTTGAAATGGTTATGATTCCATCATCCTTTGTTTCAGTAGTCCAAAAAGTATGAATGGAACATACAATTTTCAAAAAAGTTAGTGCGAAGAGCGTTTCAAAAAAATGCTGTGCACCTCTCATTTTTGTCATCTCACCTCCACGAGCCGCTAATGGCCTACAAAACCTTTGTTTGGTTCTATTAAAGTCTTTGTTTGGCTCATTTTTCTACCCAAGGGTTTTGTCAGCGCTACCAAAGCGGGTTTATTTTTGTTTTTTAATGGGGGGGGGGGTCCTGTGTTAATTATCAGTTTTTATCATCAGCCGCGATCGCACACATATGTATCAAGGCATGGATTTTAAAGCGAGATCAAAGCGTAGAAATTCTTGAAAAAAATACAATTTTGACGTTTCATTTGATTCCATTGAATTAAATTCAAATATAATGATCAATAAATCTGTTCTCAAAATATTTGGAGACAAATTCCAGCGTGAATTGTTGGAAGTTTCTTTAAGTAGGTTAGCACAACAATCGTGGTTTTCTCAATTCCTGAAAATTATACATTGAGTCCCCTTCGCGAGAGAAAAATTTGGAAAAACGGCTGTTTTTAATACCGGCTCTCGGCAGTACTACCTTACTATACCAGAATCTAGGGGTTTGAGGTTATGTAACTTGGTGGCCTACTTTTATGTGAGCTCTTATGATGGGAGTAAATTGATATTTCGCACTTTTCATGGTTTTGGGCCATTTTTAGATGAAAATTATTACTAGCCTAATTAAGGTATAGAGAATGGGGGATTTTTATCCACAAAAATGCTCGGGACATTAGTGGGGAATCTTTCTAATTAGAGAAAGTGTAGTCAATTTTAACCCTCTATTGCATGGCGTTACCTATAGGACAGGTAACGCAGGGTATTTGATTTCTAAATAATTAAGAAATGCTGTGCTATTCATTCTGCATGTTGTTACCTATAGGTAACAATATGGCCGGTATGGAGGAATAAAGAAAAAAAATTATGATCCAGTCGTGTCAACATTTTAAAAAAATCCCTGTTTTTTCCCACCGAAATCGGCGAACAAAAAATTAATTAATGCTATTGCATCTACTGGGTAAACAAAAAATTGCCTAAAACCGTCAAAAATTGCACAAAATCACAAAATTGCTCTTACCGCCGGAAGAGCATACGTTGAAGTTAGCCGCCTAGACTATTCGATGAACTAGTTGTGCAACCTGGAACCCCCAAGTCCCTGACCTCTGGGAGGGTAGAGGCCGTTCCGGAAAAGTTTTCCGTTTAAAGCTCTTAAAGCTACCCGACTGAGGAGACGGTCGGATTTTTTCGTCTTAATTCTGCGCAGGTTTCCTTGACCAAAATCCACACAAATAAAGTATGCATTCAACATTTCCATTGGTTGCGTTGACGGCAACTTGCGAGGATGACGTAAATACACTCCTTCACGCATGTGTACAAAGAGCTGTGAACGACAAACTCTTTCATCGAAGATCTTATTGGGCTGTCGGCCCTCATTCTCATTCATAAAAATTGTATAATCAAGTCCCTAACATGGCAACGCCGACCACCAATGAAGACTCATTTTTAATAACACCTTATTTAACTTGTTATTTCTAACGATAGACCGCAGCTAATAATGAGTCAAATGAGTGAGGTAATATTAGGAAAAACGATATTTTACACGCCACAGTCACAGTCCCCACTCCCTATAGGTAACACGCGCTCCTTCGTTTTCTATTTCAAATTCATGAGCTCCGAACCATTCACGAATCTACATTCAAACAATCAATCAAACCCTTCTCCTCTCGCGCGTCTCTCACCATTCATCGAAACCCGACAATTATTACAGCAATACATAGCAACTATCAACTACACCTTCCCGAATAAATCTCGCCTCTACTTGTGAACTGTCTGTGGATCTTGCGCCTGCCGCGTTGCTGGGCCGCGGGCCGGTCAAAACGATGAAAATTGAAAGGTTTTTTTTTATCTTTTTTTTTTTTTTTTTTTTTTTTTTTTAGGTGAATTACGCGTTTGGAAATCGGTGATTACGGCCTGCCTCCTCGTTCAGATGGATACCCTTCTCCCTCCAACCCCCTTCCCCCCTATTTACTCGTGTTATTGGATGCGTCCGACGGCCCTTCCGTGTGGTGGATCCTTGCATCGTTGCCAATGAGATACGGCCCGTGAATTGCTATCTTTCGATGCGTCTTCCATATGAACCATTGGATTAAATAAATAGATCCTTTCTAGACCGAATAAACCTTAAAAAAATCGAAACTTTTACTTAAGATCAAATGGAATGTAATTTACTGTCGATTGCTCTTGTGTCTTGCTTATGAAGAAAGCCTCGCGCAAATGAGACCCGTGAATTGTAATATACGTATATTGATGCGTCTTCCATCTGAATCTATGGAATAAATCGATCCTTGTTATAGACCAACTGAACCGTAATGAAATCGATACTTTTGCGTAGGTTCAAATGGGATATATTGTATTATCAACTTTCCCTATGCCTTATATAGAGAAAATCGTGCGACCCGGCAACACTCGATCTTCGGAAGATAGAAAATTACAGACCCCTTGCTCGTATTTACCTTTTAAATTTGAAAGGTGTAAAGATTGATGGGTGCGTTTTTCTATGACCATTCCTTTTCGAAGCAAGGAATATACTTTTTTGTTCCGGTTCGTTACATCATAGTTTAGACGTCATAGTTTAGACTCACTCAGAGTTTTTAAGGTCTGTTCAAGTGTTCATGTTGATAATTAACATTTACGTTGTCTTTTTCTTCACCTCCTCCTTCTTCTTCTTTTTTCAACTGAGCTTTACTGTTGTAGTCGGCTCAGAATTCTAGGAAAAGTTCGTAATGTCAGAAATTAGAGTAGATTATTGCGATTTTATTTCACAATGCAGTATTTGATTTTTTAGATGCATATTACAAAGATATCAGAGTGGTGAGCTGTTCAAGTGTTCGCTGTCACTGTTTAATTCATATTTCTTTGAAAATAAAACCCCCATCTAAGAACATGGACAGTATTTAATTATTTATAAGAGCGCGAGAAAGTTATATTTAACGAAATACTCTGCAAGCTCTCTTTAAATCACATTTTATTTTCCGCTCGTAAAAACCACTTGTTTCGATGAAAAAAAAAACTTGTCATGGCAAAACTCTCATCGTAAGAGGGGCTTTGTTTACGGGCAACTGTAAGGAAATGTGGATTTTTTTGCAACTGTGAATAAAAAAGTTTTCGTTTAAGTCAGACTTGGTTCGGACTCATACGAACTAAATCGTCAAAGTCTGGCAAGCAACTACATTAGTCATGAATGAGTCTCTATTACTCAGGTAACCAATAACAAGCTTGATACAACAACGGTAATTGTGAAACACATAGAATAAACGGGGGAAACTCTGGTAGCACCGACAAAACCTTCGGTAGAAAAATAACCGAGCAACCACTTCTTTGGCTTACCCAGCAAAATCTCTTTAATTAGCCAGTTGTTAAACTGAACCAAGTCTGAACCAAAGTCTTTTGCTCGGTTATTTTTGTAACATAGGTCTTGTCAGCGTAACCGAAAGCATGTCTTATGTTTTTTCGGTGCAGAGGAACTATGTATACAGAGTGTTGAAGAAAATGTGTACCATCTCGAATTTCTCGCGAACAGCTTCGAATTTCGAAAAACGCCGAAACACGTCTAAAATATTTTCGAAGGGGACAACTTTTCAGGGGTTTTTCGTTTTCCCCTACCCCGGGAGGGGCGCGGGGAGGAAAGTCCCACCTCCCTAACTCGAATATTTCAAATAGCGACCCCCATCTTGTGGTACATCGATCGAAAGGGAATACAATTCTAAGACCGTTGGCGCAAACCGCAGGTCGATATCGTTTTTCGTTTTCGATTTATCGAAGGTCAAAGTTCGATTTTAACCTATTTTCAAAAAATCATAGCTCGAGTTTAAAAAGCCGTAATTTAATAAACTTTGAATTTAAAATATTCTAAATTGCAAGTACTTTTCAGAAAAAAAAAATACAAATTTGGGCTTAAATTACTCATAAATCAAATTTATGGCCCCAAAATTTTTTTCGATTTTTTTCGATTTTCCGAACTTTGAGGTCCTGAAAATAAAGGAACAGTTGCGAATTTCATAAAACGCTGAAACACGTTTCGATTACCTTTTTAGGGAGTATCTTTTAAGGGCGGGTTTTTTTTTATTCCCACTCCTCAGGGGAGGGGGGTCGCCCCCAGGCTAAGGGGATACGTCGGATTTTCTGAAAGGATGTTGCTGAATTTTGCAGACTTAAGAGTAATTATCTACTGAGTCGATAAATCGCAGACATTTCTGCCACACGGCTTGTACCACGGTCACCGCTCCGTCCGTGCCTTACCGCCGCGCCGCGTCTCGGCCGTGATTGTTTTCAATGCCGGATGACGCATGACGCATGACGCTTGACGCATACCGCTCTGATAACGCCTTCTACTCGGTCTTCGTCTTCGTCTGCGCTCTGCGGTGCGGAGCGTCGCGTCGCGTTGTCTTCTACAGATCGCGGCCTGGCCATCCAGGATTCCAGGGTGCTCATCGCCTGGGACTCTCGCTTGGACCTGGACTCGGTAGTCCTAGTCAGCCAGGAAAGTCGCGACAACAGACTACAGCGAGCCACCTGGCCTTGCCGCTATGCATAGGAGCGGAGATGCCTGCAACTCCTGCAAGGCTGCAAGTGCCCCGGGCGAACCGAGTCCCGGCACAGATCACAGATGCGATCGACCGATCCCAAGTCCCGGGATACAGCCGCCGCTGGCGCTTGAGTTCCTTTCTTCCTGCCTCCGCCCCTCTCATCACAGGTCTCCCCCCCTTTCCTCTCAGCCTAACCCCGTGTCACCATGTCTGTCTGCTCAAACCCGTGCGCCCGCGCTATGCGCACGCCAGAATGAGCTTCAGCGTCTCATCCTGCAGCGTCCATTCGCGAACGCGCCGACGACGCAACGCGACGGTGGCGCACCCTGGATCAAAGCATAGAATTTGCTGGCGCAGTGGCGTCGGTTGCGTCACGTTATCTGCAGTCTGGCAACAGCGTATTTCGTGCATTTAAAACCCGCGTGAAAGGTCGAACTATTGAACGTGCACAGTGAACTCGCTCGAATCGATTTTTTACTCGAGTTTAAATGGACGAAATGCAGCGTTGCCGAATTCACGTGAGACACCACTGTTTCCTGGTCATGAAACCCGAGACAATGGAGCTGTTGCAAACTTTTGCTACAGGCTTATAAATAGTTGTTTATGCGGTAATACCCTGTAAAAATAACGATTAGCGCACTAAAAAATCACGAAATCCACTCCTAAACTCACAAAATGCTTTTAAATGCGAGACCGTAATGGCGGCCGAGGCCGCGGTTTTCTTATGGCAATTATATGCTTCTTCTTCTTCTTGTGTGGTGTTGCGAGAACACCTCGTGTAGATGGCGCTGATTGAAGATAGGGAACCCCAATGAAAACTGTGGCCCCGGCCGCCATTACGGTCTTGCGTTTAAAAGCATTTTGCGAGTTTAGGAGTGGATTTCGTGATTTTTTAGTGCGCTAATCGTTTTTTACAGGGTATTACCCCATATTCAACTATTAATAAGCCTGTAGCAAAAGTTTGCAACAGCTCCATTCAGCATGCCTGCCGTTTTGCGGGTCTTGAGTAAAATTTAGAGTAGAAATAGTTCCACGTTCTGTACTAAGCGAGAAAGACGGCAATGCTCTTTTGCTTGGGGTGCAACACGTACGTAGTGAATGCGCATACACGGGTGGTCTATCTAAACTTTGAGCTGAGTTTTCTCGGCGAAGAATGAGTTTTAGAATAATAATAAGTATTTGATTATCCTCTTCATTGGCAGAATTTTACTTCGGAATTAAACATAATATGTATACATATACTCTAAACAGACCTACAAGTATTCCGACCTTAATTGCCGTTTAATCTCAACTTTTTAATTTCCAAATAACTAAGCTGATGTATAAAATTGCTTGATATTTTCAGGACCAAGACTTAGTGTTTAGAAGGAAAGCTCCGGAAAGTTCCAAGACATTCTTTGTACTTGATCTAATTTTATAATAATATGAAAGTCAAGTGAAAATGGCAACACGTAAAGTCGAGTTTGTCCCTTTAGTATAAATGAGTCCAATTGATAGTCTATTGGCATTCAGCAATACCTTGTAGTGTAATAGATCGATTCTGGATTCTAAAAGTTGAGAATAAACTGAATTTTGTGGTTCTGATTAGTACGTGTTATCACTGAAACTATTTAATTGAAGCGATTAAACGAACTATTTATCTCCACAAAAGTGTTTTTCTTTGTTCAGTGTGCGTCGAGCGATGGTACGAGACGCAGAGTGACGAGCGACGATTTGTCGTATATCTCGTCAGAGCATCAACGATGATGCCACATTTCTGCGCGCACTACACCTTGAATATACATTACGGTATGGGAGGAAAGAATATATAGAGAAAAGGCATGTCTTTTCCATTGATCGATAAATCTATAGATTGACCATTGTGATTTTCTTTTTTCTTCTTCTTCAGTGAAGGGATGTTGCTTCATTCAATTTTGAGGGTGTACAGTGATCTTCAATCGTCACCTTTTCTGTACATCTTTGAACTTCAAAAAAGTAAAAGTTGACAATAGACTATTCTTTGAAAATTAACTTTTTTTGTTTCTCGTCTAAAAATCTTCTCTCGCTCAAATGTAATCAACAGACAAATAATTAATACCAATCAAGATTTTTGGTGGTAAAATAAGAGAAGTCTGGAAAGGAGCATTTGCAAGGGTCTGAAACAGTGTTGCCAGATTGGGGTGAAAAAGCCGTACGTTTTACATTGATTTAAATGGGGACGATACGGCTTTTTACCTTCGATCTGGTAACACTGGTCTGAAATTTTGTGTCCTTTAATGAATTTAAAGTACTTTATGAGTTCAGAACAATAATGCCTTCGGTCTCAAATTAAGTTGCTCTGTTCCGCCGGAGATGAGATTTTGGTCCAAAATACATTGTTTTAAGTGGGCGTTCCGCTTAGTGACGTCACTATACGAGTATATACGCACACAATTTTTTACAACTTTACACGCGTTCATCTCCAAAACCGGGACACTTGGGAAAAAACCGAAGGCATCGTTGTTCTCATAGCTCACCAAGTACTACTTATAATTGTCTTTGTTAAAAACGCACAATTTCAGACCCACCTTGCAACTTGCAAGTTGCAACTGCCCTATTTAGAAGATGTGACTTGACTTTTAAATTCTGTGGTGTGATGTGAACACTGAACAGCAACCCCTGCCTCACTGCAAAAAATAGTTGGCTGTTTGTTGAAAATGTTAACTTTTGACGATAGTTACCATGGCAATAGTGCTTATAGCTCATTCTTTGACCAATGGCATCGCTCATGGGCAGTTTTAACGATCACTTTATCGGAAAAGTAAATGATGGATTCACAGATGGATGATTTTGGTTCTACCTCGGACCGGACGGTTTTTTCCATATCTGCTCCGTATAAGAATCGATGTAAAAGTGATCCATAAGCGTCCCAGTTCCTCGCTTTGCGCAGCATCGCTTTCCACGTCTTCGTTATTGTTCGTTATACGGCTTCCTCTCCTCTCCTCTCCTGTCCTGCCATGTCTTTGCATACAATAGAGATGGGAGAGTCAATCAACATACCAAACAATACGGGTTAAGCAACGAGGTACTGGTACTTACATGCATACGATGGAAGAGCAGTCCCATCATGTATAGGCCATGCCTCCGATTGATACGAGCACCAGCTTGTGATGCTCTGTTTTCCTTTCATTTTTTTAACCTCACATTTTAAAGTCAAATCAATTGAATTGAATTTAATTTCAAGTGTGAACATCGCATTTATATGTAATCACGACTGGACACAGAAATTAACCCTTGTGAGCCCGAGTTCCCCCCCCCCAAATTGTTTGTTCAATTATGAATATATTTGTCTTTAAGTGGTCCAGGATGCAGAGAAAATAATAATAATAAGAGGGGGGGGGGAATCTCTCGAGCCTATGTATGAGTAAGAAAAAATTCGATGAGTTGAAAACGACCCGTGGAGCATGACTTTTGTTTCAAAACCCTATTTTCCCCCATGTAATAATTGCATCCCTTTTGTTTGGGTCCTTTTCGACCCGTTAGGCATAATAATCACATGGGTCGATATATTTACCTCGGTATTCGAAGGTCTTCTCAGGCAATGTAAGTTTTTTGCCGAAAATAACGCAGCAGCAGTCAAAGAGAAACTCTTTCCGTTTGGTAAATACCAAAATCATTCCAATTTTAGGTTTAACGACTTCACCAAAAAATTATACCAAAAACTAGGTGCTCTTAGATACTCTAAGAAATTCCTCCTCGTGTTGATCTTGACTTGAGAATTAATTCTTCAGGTTTGCTAATTAAAAATTAGGAGCAATGAGTAAAGTATTCAAAAATCAAACTTTTTGTATGCACTTTTTCAAGGTTGTAACATCTCTAGTTGTTACCGTAAAAAAGTGTCTCTGCCTCAGACATCATTAGCAACGAATGGTTGCGCCGCAGTACACGTTCTTCAACATAGGTGCCCATTGGGCATTGCATTGGGGGGGGGGGGGTTGAACTTGAAGTTGGATCAACACTAATCGCTCAATAGATCTGTTTAGTGTGACGTCACGAAAAAAATTGGTTCTCCCGTAAAAAACACGATCCAAATTTTCAAATACAAATTCATGCTAGTAAACAACAAGTTCTCTCAGATTTTATTACACCATTGGATTCCACGTACCTTAAAGTATGAGCACGCTACAACAAAATTGTTGAAACATCACGCATTAATATGCAATGACAGATTTATCGAAGAAAGTCCTATGTTTTGTCCTTGTCCCACTCACACTTTTTTATGGGCGCAAAATTCTAGAATATAGGCTCATCGGCACTATCACACCATGTGCTATACCTCGAACATGCTTCCATACGAAGAGAGGTTAGGATGGTTGAGTGTCGTGGCGGTGATACTCCCATAAGAGACCGTGAGTACGACAAGGACAAAACATTGAACATCTTTCGGTATAACTGTGATTATACATTCGTTTGTGATCTTTTAGGAATTGTGTTAGAGTGAAAAAATAATTTAAGGTACGTGGAATCTAATGGTGCAGTAAAATTTGAGAAAACTGGTGGTGAACTAGCATGAATTTGCGTTCGAAAATTTGGATGTGATTCCTTATGGGTAAATCCACGAGAGTGAGCGAGAGAGTATTTGTTTGGAACCAATTTTGATTGTGACGTCATCACTACACAGGTCTATAATGCATGTATCCGCATCCAAAATCGAAAAAAATGGCGTTTTCAAAGTTCGTGGCTAAAATAAATAGGTCAAGACATTTGAATTGCTGCTTTCTAGCTTGGTTTCACAGTTTCGGAGATGTGATTTGCGTGAGAATGGAAATACCGCGTTGTGACGTCACAACACATACGATTTTGTGCAACTTGATGCGAGTTTAATGTGTACCTCCGGAACCGGGACACTGACACATATAGGAAACAACCGAAAACGCTTTTGTTCTCAGCTCATCAAGTACTATCATTATCTGTGTAAAAACGCAAATTGTCAGACCTTTGCGCAACTGTCCTATTGCCACTTGCCATAGTAAGACCTCCCCTCTTTTCTACTCATCAGGATTTTCCCCCCTTCTCCCTATTTTTACGGGATCCTCGGGTCGATCTGTCAACACTGCTACCCGCCTCTCTATACCTCTACCTCGTAATCATGGCCTAGGACGTTGACCCCTTCCCTCCCGCACCACCCGCACCACGTACTTGCGCCGCGAGCGACTCGGCGACTTCCCTCCTGCTAAGATATTGGCAGAAAATAAGAAAAATAAGAATAAAATAAAAAGAGGAGAGAATAAAACAAATCGAGTCTCCTATCCTCCGAACGCTGTACTGATTGCTCTGCTATTTATCTATTTTCACCTCTCACAATCAGCTCCCTTAGATGCGTTTGCGTCTATATTAAGATGCAGCTTATTTGAATGGCAAATAGTAAAATAGTATTGGATGAATAATTAAATAACTATGTAACAACGACAATTCTCTGATGATTTTTAAATGAGACAAGTAAGTGTCGTTCTCGCACTCAACGTTTCAATCCATGACGACAGTTCGACATCACTCATTGCTCATCAGTCATCAATCCATGATCATGATCGCAAACGGATGGATGATGGATTGTTCGTTATAGTGCACCCAAGCTATTTGACCAAGGTTCGGTATCGGAGGAGGGGGAGGGGGACGCATGAAAAGAACCCAAACGCCAAACGGGTTTTAACCGTAGAGGAATTGTTATTTTTTTCTTTTAACTTGCAATTTTTTAAGTAATTCAAAGCATCCTTTACTGAATGTTTAAACACTATAATTCATCATTTATCGCCGATTTTTGGATGTTAATGGTGATTTTTCGAAAAAATTATGATAAAAAAAAAAAAAAAAAAAAAAAAAAATACTGCTAAGTAATGTTGGATTGGATTTTTCGAGTTTTCAAATGTGCCGACGCTGGCAAGATTTGATCGTGAACCAGTTTAAAAAATCATTTTTTGAATATAGGAGACGGAAGATGACCATAAGGAAAAATTGCCGCAATTTCTTCAATTTTTTTTCCGCTTTCAATTTCCAAACCGGCGTTACAATTGTGAGAAAATTTGCCGTTGAATGCTTCTGACTGAATTGCTTGATAATGTTTGTTTCTGAGACGTAAGGAAGTGACATTTTCTCTCGGGCTGAGCCTCGTACTATCAGTAAATTTAAAAGATTGGGACTAAAATATGCGGCTCGAAATGCGCCCGCCCGTTTTATCTGACTCGATTTGCTCAGAATCTAGAGCGGTGTTGCCATTCCCAAATAAAGTGCGAAAAAGCCGAATCAATTGAGGTGGGCTATAACTGAACAGTTACAGGGGAGATAACGCACCGCAAACCTTCTCGCATGAGGAGCCAATTCTCCGCCGCTCGCCGCCGCGCCGCCCGCAGCAGCGTCCATTCACTAAAATCTTATTCTTTCAAAATCAGTTCATCGAGATTCGGTGGTCGGTTCTCTCTCCGCTACCTTCTTCCCCCTTCCTATTGGCCCTGACTCATTTTATCACTCATGCCACTTTTCGTTCGACACTTCACATTTCAAACGTTTTCCTCCGGACCATGTTTCTTTCACCATTTGCCTAAGAATGAATGCAGAACTTCCCGAATAAGAGCATATTGTAAAAATCTTGGATTTAGGTGTCTGGCCGTCTGTAGAAGAAATTTCTCGCTGGCGGGAGGGGGGATTTAAATGCACTTTCCAGCTGATTTTCTCTAAGTCCCTATATGTAGAGAGTTAAGACAAGACAGGGGTGGATCCAGAAAAGTCTCAAAGGATGGGCCATTTTTGTAACGTGAAGGGGGAGGGGTCTCCCTTATAAAATTTTGAAAATTTTAGCTTCTCTAAAGCCAATTTGAGGCATCTTTTAACGGTTCACTCATCATTTTTATACTACCTCATTTCAATTTTTGTTAGTAAAAGGGGGTTAAGGGTAAAAGTTTGGAACGGCTGATATTTTACATCATTGACCTCTCTATCAACACAAAACTATTTAATCAGCAACCCCCCCCAACTCCCCCCAATTATCTTGTTCTTATGAGCTCGAGTAAACTTTTCCTTCCTCCTCACTAGGTTTGCTCCCGGCTCCCACTTTTCATTCAAATTTTGGAATGCCAGCTACCTATATTTTTTGCATTTTCGTAGAAAATGGATGTCTAGTGAATGAAATTAAGACCCTATTCTCCCCCCCCCCCTCAAAACCTAGTATAATATACCTACGGTTACTTAAAGGCTTTTGTTTTTCTCTTCTCTTTTTCTTTTGCTTTTCCCTCTCTTTCTTTCCTCTAACTGCTTTTTTTTGGGGTCCAAGGGGGGGGGGGGGGAGGCATGCCGCCGTGGCCCCCCCCCCTCTGGATCCGCCCATGAGACAAGAAGGTAGTCAACTTCTGATTGGTCGATTAATTTTAGGCTCTACGGACACCGCCATTGGATGCGATTTTGCACTTTTGTTCTGTTTACCAACGGTCTTTTACAGATAAGAGTTAATTTGCGATGAATCTGTTAATTTTAATAATGAATGTCCATAAGAATGTCTATAAATCTCAAAAGAATCATTAAAAGCGTTAATACATGTTGATCAACAAAAGGAGGGAAAGATTACATCGTTACAAACTTAGCGGAACTGTAATCTTTGCAGTGGAGCAAAACACAACAACGGCCTCAGCATAATGTAAAAAAAATGTGTAAACTCGCATCCAATGGCGGCGCCCATGATTTCACTTGTCTTGACTCTCTACATATAGGGACTCTGATTTTCTCTAGAGTCCCTCATACCAGAGCTGCCGTTTTGCGCATAGTTAATTTATTTTTCAATTCACCGATGATTCCACCCGTTGAAAAAAGATTACACAGTTCAGTTTAGTGTATGAGATGGTAATGCACGAATATATTCGTATTCGCATCTGTAATCTTTCCTCGACCGGTGGGGTCGTCGATGACTTTAAAAAAACTTGCGGATATTTTAATTAATTTACGGCGTTTCCACCGATTGAAAAAATATTACGGATCGAAGTATTTTTGTGCAGTGCAGTCATACACTGCACTGAACTGTGTAATATTTTTTCAACTGGTGGAATCATCGGTGAATTGAAAATTTTCATTAATTATACGCAAAACGGCAGATCTGCCTCATATTCAGGGACTCTAATTTTCTCTTAATTCGATTTACTCTCAATTTTTTATATGCCAAGGAGTGGTGTGGGGGGGGGTGTTTTACGGGCTCTCTTTGGACTTCCATGATCTTGAATAGTGCAGATTCTCATTTCTTCAGAAGGTAATGAAAGATGGGTGGTATATCGATTGCAATTAATTATTGTAAAGTAACACATCTAGCCCTCGCGAACGGGGGGGGGGCGATCTAGGGAATTACGCCCCCGTTGACCCCTTTTTCCTTTCTCTTCCCTTTCCCTCCCTTCTCCCTCTTTTCCCCTTTTTTGGCTGAACGGAGGGGAGGGGGGTCACCCCCCCCCTTTCCCCCGGTATTCGCCAATGCTTGTCGTCGTAAGCGCCGAAACCTTTCCTCTTTTAAATGATTTAACTCATTTGAGACTAGTAATAAAGCTTATACTTTCAGAGGCAGCTTTTGAGGAAGGGGGTCTTGCCTCGGGTGGCATTATGTTATGATCTATAATCTTTGACAAACTGGGTTTATCGATTTCTTTCATCGATCACTTTTCAAAAGTAATCGAGGTGGATTTCAGCCTTAATCAGGTGTTCCGATTTTATTGAACTTATGATGAAATTCAATATACAATCAATGTAATTCATCAAAACACGATTAGTTCCTTTGAATTCAGCACCCCTAAAAACTCCCCCCAACCCATATCTAAGAGGTTTGAAAATCAATCCAGATGTGAGGAAGCGATTACCATTTACCGTGCCCACCTCTGCTTTAAACCCCTCCCCCCTCCCTAAAGTTGATTAATGGGTTCTGGTGAATATTTATGCAAGTAGGAGAAAGAAATGCTTTGTTAGAGGGGCGAATACGATTTAGTAAGGTAGAAGACGAGACTTTCCTGTCAACAATTGACAGTTAAAATCAAAGGAGAAAACTAAACTGGGTCATGAATTTGAGACGGGAAAAAATTATGTCCTGATAAAACTGCGACCTTAAAAATTAAAAAAATATTCTCCATGAAAAATTTGAGTAAAAGTTTTACGAAAGGCAATGCTAATTTCTACTCCATAGTCCACCTGCCTGTTAATTACGTTTGTTTTTTTCATTTATGACCCAAAATGTCCTTCGGTAACATGTCTTAGAGGAGTTTTTGATATTGAATGTAAGCGCTTGACTTAAACTTAAAAACTCAAATGAGCTTTGAAACCAATGGATCAAAGCAAAAGAAAAAAAAAGGATAAACTTTCTTTTCCGCTGAAATCACTTCCCATCCATGCTTCAAAACGTGACAATTTATTGCTGTCCCTTCGCAGAAATTCTATCTCATTGTTAATTTGCCTTCGGTCCAGATGATCAACTGCACTTGAAGTATGAAAAGAAGGTATCAAAAGCTAAACCCTTGAAGAGTAAAAAGTTATATTTGGTAGTGCTGGTGAGGCTAATTTTTTAATCGGAACAACGGAACACTCCCGTCTTTTTATTGCGGTTAGCCAATGCGGTTCGAGTGTTTCATCAAAACAGAATGGAACACTAACCATGCCAACGAGCAACGAGTCGATCCACCAATCAAGCGCAGTTTTTTGCGTTCTACTGAGATATAACTTTAAACCCGTAAGTTTCGCTGTAATCCTGGGTTTCTTGACCTGGTGTTTTTTAACGAGTCCCAAAACGATGATCAAAGTCCAGTATTTTGTCGCTATGATAGTATTTTTTTCCGTGGATGTCGGGGGGGGGGGGGGGGTACTAGAAGGGAACCAACGAGAGGGGAGATGGGTGGCGGCGAGCGTGTCTGCCCCGGAAACCCTTAAAAGTCGCCCTTACTTGATAGAAAATTGCCAAAATATTCTTTCAAAGACACTACAAATTTCAAAATCTAGAGGGGTGATCTCCTCCCTCCCCCAGGAAATCTTCTGGATCCGCCACAATTGCTGCTCCAAATTAAATTCTGAATGATACTTTGAACGTCTCTGATAATTAAAAAAGTTTCCCGGGCAACAGATCATAATGTGTCAACAGTCATCAGCCTAATGAAAGATCCACATAATTTTTCTAAAGGGCGAGGGGGGGGGGGGGGCACGTTTTAGACATGGCAATTTTTAGCGTCCCAAAAGCATTACAAGATCATTATACGATGGAAAAGGGCAATTTTTAACGCTTTTTGAGAATGGGGAAGGGGGAAGCACATGCCCTCGTGCCTCCTGGATCCACGCAATATCATCATCGACGGAAGCGCAACCCAAAAAAGTCTTTCTATCTATAGTCTTAAGGGAGGATTTGTCCCAAAAATTGTCGGCACTGACTCAATGATATTTTTTTTGTGGAGGAGGGGGGCCATCATCGCTAAAAACCAATTTTTACAACAAACGAGTAACGAGTCACTGAAAGTCTATTGAATGAAAAGAAGAAATAGTGAGTTGAACTGACAATGAGAGTTGAAGCAGCGTGGAAGGAGTAGGGGAGGGGGAGGAGGGGTTGACGACAGTGCGACTGTGTCGTTTGGACACGATGGCCAGCTTTTAGGTGAAACTGCACTGGTCGGAAAAGAGACGGCGCAGATCGGAGACGGATAGCCGCTCTCGACGAGGCACGCTTATCTGCTCGCTCATATTTGTTATGAGTGAAGGCCCTGCGGTTTATATTCCACTCCCCTCGCTACCCCACCCTTATCGCTCACCGTTAGCACAAGCTGGCAACACTGCTGCGAATTTCCGAGAGTTTCTCCCCTTATCGCTAATTCCTCAAGCGCCGAGTGTCCGAGCCCAAATAGTTTAGTCCCAATCTTTAATTGACTGATAGTACATTGATCGATTGAATATTTTAGTATTTTAGTAAAAATCGCACGCACCGGCCGGCAAGATCCGCGCGCCAGGAGGACAATCTCACCACGCAGCTCTGACAATCCTCGATGAGAAATTCTTTCCGCGAATACGATCATCATATTGATCCATGAGTGCGATCGCAAAGTACATAAAATGTCGTCCATCAATTCTTTCACACAGCTTATTGGAGCCAAGGATCGTGATGGAGTGTGTGTTGATCAATTAAAAAATCGTCTTGTCTTTGTACAAGACTTTGTTGTCTTGTTGTCCAGAGAGAGAAAGAAAATTTTACCAGCATCCTTCAACGCTGCATGATTGGTGCATGATAAAGTAGCGGCTCTGAACTTTTTCACGAGTCCTTCTGATTAAATGATGCATGGGGGTCTGAAGGGACACCCTCAAGGGAGAAGTGGTCCGGGGTCCTCCTCCGGATAAAGTTAACAAAAGTTAATGGGATCCAAGTGCATTTTCTTCTTGTCATTGACGAAAGAGGGATTTCTTCACTGTAGACTGCCTTCAGACGCAGTTTATGGGTAAATTCGAGCTAATTCTGGCCACCCCCCCCCCCCATTTTCGTTTTTCTAATCTTTCATTTCTTTTTTTCTTTTCAATTTTTCCTTACTCCCCCCCCCCCCATTTCTTTCCTTCTCTCTCTCTCTCTCTCTCTCTCATCCTCTCTCTCTCTCTCTCCTCTCTCTCTCTCTCTCTCTCTCTCTCGCTCTCTCTCTCTCTCTCTCCCTCCCTCCTTTCCCCCTTTTCTTTTCGTCAACATTTTGTGGGGAGTAAGAACAAAGATTCCAATCCTGGAAACGAATTCAGTTCAGTGACGTAGACAAGGAGGTTAAGGGTACAGGGGTCTAGACAAAGACACCCCCCCTCAAAAAATTCCTGGCTACGCCTCTGATTCAGTTCTACCAAATCGCATTTTTGTCTGCCAAAGTGGTTCCAAACGATAGATTTATTTTCGTGTTTGGAAGTTGGAGCGCCTATGGGACATCGTTTCTTGTGAAGATCCAGCGGATGCCGCAACCTTTCTTGCACGCGATGAAGAAATATGTTACTTGTTGTTTATGATCAGTGTTGCCAGATTTGCGATTAAAACCAGTATAATTTACAGTGACTCTACTGAAAATATAAGGCCTGAAACCGCACATCTGGCAGCATTTTATACGAGATACCGGCCGCGCGGCATCAGAACCATCAAGCGCTGTTAACTCTTTGAGGACCAGGTTAATTCAAGAGAACACCCCTCTTCCGTTTCTAGAGGGAAGGTAGTTAACTGTTCGTACTCGGAGAAGTTAGAATTGCCTATTCGACGAATTGAAGGCGCCCGACGAGATCTAAACTCGGGCTTGGTCCATAAGGGTTAAAAACCTGGGGCTTGAGGCTTCTGGTAACTCCAATGGTGTTGGTGCTTGCAATTTGCAAATCATCCCCGTTCAATTCCGTTTTTTTCTTTCAAAAGTTGGTCTGGAGCTGTGGTGGGGATCCTTCGAAAACGCACTTTTTATGTTCATGCAGTTGTTGTTTTAGGTATTATATACAAGTTGGTGGCGTAGCCAGGAATTTTTCGAGGGGGGGGGGTCCGGGGGTCCGCGAAGTGTCAAGGGGGGCCAAAGGTCAAAATTTGGTTAAATTTCTCTTAAAACGTTGTGATGCTCTGTTTTCTTTTCATTTTTTTTAACCTCACATTTAAAGTCAAATCAATTGAATGTAATTTAATTTCAAGTGTGAACATCGCATTTATGTAATCACGACACACTGGACACAGAAATCAACCTTGTGAGCCCGAGTTCCCCCCCCCCCAAATTTTTTTGTTCATTTGTGAATATATTGTCTTTAAATGGTCCAGGATGCAGAGAAAATAATAATAATATGAGGGGGGGGAATCTCTCGAGCCTATGTGTGAGTAAGAAAAATTCGATGAGTTTGAAAAGACCCGTGAAGCATGACTTTTGTTTCTCAAACCCTATTTCCCCCATGTAATTGCATCCCTTTTGTTTGGGTCCTTTTCGACCCGTTAGGCATAATAATCACATGGGTCGATATATTACCTCGGTATTCGAAGGTCTTCTCAGGCAATGTAAGTTTTTTGCCGAAAATAACAGCAGCAGTCAAAGAGAAACTCTTTCCGTTTGGTAAATACCAAAATCATTCCGATTTTAGGTTTTTTAACGACTTCACCAAAAAATTATATTAAAAACTAGGTGCTCTTAGATACTCTAAGAAATTCCTCCTCGAGTTGATCTTGACTTGAGAATTAATTCCTCAGGTTTGCTAATTGAAAATTAGGAGCAATGAGTAAAGTATTCATAAATCAAACTTTTTGTATGCACTTTTTCAAGGTTGTAACATCTCTAGTTGTTACCGTAAAAAAGTGTCTCTGCCTCATACATCACTAGCAACGAATGATTGCGCCGCAGTACACGTTCTTCAACATAGGTGCCCATTGGGCATTGCATGGGGGGGGGGGGGGGGGGGGGGGGGGGGGGGGGTGGTGTTGGGGGGGGGTTGAACATGAGTTGGATCAACACTGATCGCTCAATAGATCTGTTTAGTGTGACGTCACGAAAAAAAATGGTTCTCCCGTAAAAAACACAATCCAAATTTTCAAATACAAATTCATGCTAGTAAACAACAAGTTCTCTCAGATTTTATTACACCATTGGATTCCACGTACCTTAAAGTATGAGCACGCTACAACAAAATTGTTGAAACATTGCGCATTAATATGCAATGACAGATATATCGAAGAAAGTCCTATGTTTTGTCCTTGTCCCACTCACACTTTCTTATGGGCGCAAAATTCTAGGATATAGGCTCATCGGCACTATCACACCATGTGCTATACCTCGAACATGCTTCCATACGAAGAGAGGTTAGGATGGTTGAGTGTCGTGGCGGTGATACTCCCATAAGAGACCGTGAGTACGACAAGGACAAAACATTGAACATCTTTCGGTATAACTGTGATTATACATTCGTTTGTGATCTTTTCGGAATTGTGTTAGAGTGAAAAAATACTTTAAGGTACATGGAATCTAATGTTCAGTAAAATTTGAGAAAACTGGTGGTGAACTAGCATGAATTTGCGTTAGAAAATATGGATCTGATTTCTTATTGCGGTTAATCCACGACAGTGAGCGAGTTAGAGCATTTGTTTGGAACCAATGAGGTTGAGTCAAAATCGACGTTTTTGGCCCCCCCTTGAAAACGGCTCAAATTTTGCTCATTGATTTAGCACTACTAGGAGCACCTTTTCCCAAATTTTCAAGCTCCTACGACAATTTGGGAAGGAGTTGGAGGGGGGCGAAGGGGGGAAAATGGGGGTACATTGGAAGTGAACCAAAAACAGTATATCTTCCGAACGAAAAGAGATATGAAGGAGCGGTTTTTCAATGATTAACGCCAAAAAATAAGTTCTTTTCGCTCTCATGGTTGGAAAAACGCTCGAAATTCAATTTTACTTGCGGCGTTGCCATTTTTATCGTTTTTTTCGGGGTCAAAAATTACGATAAAAAAATTACAAAATCTGCATTTTTCCAAAAACCCATTCGACGATTTGGATTAAAACTAGTATGTTATTTCCTTTGAATTCTGCGTAAAATCGTTCTAACCGGCCCGGGGGGAAACCGTTTGTATCCAAGATACAGGGTGTCAACTGGCACACCTCTAATTCGGAAGGGTTCTTATTTCCCTCACAACTTCTGAACTACTCAAGATTTTTGAATGCGGTTTGCGCTGAAAAAGCGTCAAAAAGAAGTTAGAACAATCAAGTTTTGGGTGCGCAATGGCTCGGGTTTCAAGTAGAATTCGCAGTGTGTTGCCATTTTTATCATTTTCCCTGGTCAGAAATCACGATACAAAAATTACAAACAAAAACTGCATTTCTAATAAAAAAAAAAAAAAAACATTCTGATTAAAAATGAGTGTGTTTTTCTCCTTTAAATTCCGCGTAAAATAATCCAAACCGGACCCGGGGGAAACCATTTCTATGCATGATACAGGGTGTCAACTGACACCTCTAATTCGGGAGTGTTTCTTATTTCTCTCACAACTTCTGAACTACTCAAGTTTTGAATGCGGTTTACGCTGAATGAGTCAAAAAGTTAGACCATTCAAGTTTTGGGTGCGCAATGGCTCGGGTTTCAATTAGAATTAGCAGGGTTGCCATTTTTATCATTTCCCTGGTCAGAAATCACGATGAAAAAATTACAAAAACTGCATTTTCTAATGAAAAAAAACCATTCTGATTAAAAATGAGTGTGTTTTTCTCCTTTGAATTCCGCGTAAAATAATCCAAACCGGACCCGGGGGAAACCGTTTGTATCCAAGATACAGGGTGTCAAAACTGACCTCTCCAATTCGGAAGGGTTCTTATTTCCCTCAAAATTCTGAACTACTCAAGATTTTCGAAGCGGTTTGCGCTGAAAAGCGTCAAAAAGTTATAACATTCAAGTTTTGGGTGCGCAATGGCTCGGGTTTCAAGTAGAATTCGCAGTGTTGCCATTTTTATCATTTTCCCTGGTCAGAAATTAAGACAAAAACCATTTAAAAAATGCATTTTCCAAAAAAAAGCCATACAATCATTTGCATAGGAAAACTGACCTTCGTTATTCTTCATCGGAGTTATCGTCACGTATCCACTGACCTTGGCTTTAGTAGAGGAAAATGGTGGTTCAAGAATCCTGATGTTCTGATGAAAATGCATTTTTTTAAATGTTTTTGTCTTAATTTCTGACCAGGAAAAATGATAAAAATGGCAACCCTACTAATTCTACTTGAAACCCGAGCCATTGCGCACCCAAAACTTGATTGTTCTAACTTTTTGACGCTTTTCAGCGCAAACCACATTCAAAAATCTTGAGTAGTTCAGAAGTTGTGAGGGAAATAAGAACCCTTCCGAATTGGAGGTGTGTCAGTTTGACACCCTGTATCTTGGATACAAACGTTTCCTCCGGGTCGGTTTAGACGATTTTACGCAGAATTAAAGGAGAATAACATACTAGTTTTTAATCAAAATCGTTAAATGGGTTTTTCAGAAATTGCAGATTTTGTAATTTTTTTTCGTGATTTCTGACTTGAAAAAAACGATATAAAAATGGCAAACACCGCGAATTCTAATTGAAACCGGAGCCATTGCGCGCCCAAAACTCGAATGTTTTAGCTTTTTGACGCATTTCAGCGCAAACCGCATTCAAAAATTGAGTAGTTCAGAAGTTGTGAGGGAAATAAGAACCCTTCCGAATTAGAGGTGTGCCAGTTTGACCCTGTATCTTGGTACAAACGGTTCCCCCGGGGCCGGTTTAGACGATTTTACGCAGAATTCAAAGGAAAATAACATACTAGTTTTTAATCAAAATCGTCGTCGAATGGGGTTTTGAGAAAATGCAGATTTTGTAATTTTTTATCGTAATTTTTGACCCGAAAAAACGATAAAAAATGGCAACGCCGCAAGTAAAAAATTGAATTTCGAGCGTTTTCAACCATGAGAGCGAAAAGAACTTATTTTTTGGCGTTAATCAGTGAAAACCGCTCCTTCATATCTCTTTTCGTCGGAAGATATACTGTTTTTGGTTCACTTCCAATGTACCCCCATTTTCCCCCCTTCGCCCCCCTCCAACTCCTTCCCAAATTGTCGTAGGAGCTTGAAAATTTGGGAAAAGGTGCTCCTAGTAGTGCTAAATCAATGAGCAAAATTTGAGCCGTTTTCAAGGGGGGGCCAAAAACGTCGATTTTGACTCAACCTCTTTGATCGTGATGTCATCACTACACAGGTCTAAGATGCATGTACTCGTATCTGCATCCAAAATCGAAAAAAATTGTGTTTTCAAAGTTCGTGGCCAAATGGGTCAAGACATTTGAATTGCTGCTTTCTAGCTTGGTTTCACAGTTTCGGAGATGTGATTTGCGTGAGAATGAAAATACCGCGTTGTGACGTCACAACACATACGATTTTGTGCAACTTGATGCGAGTGTAATGTGTATCTCCGGAACCGGGACACTGACACATATAGGAAACAACCGAAAACGCTTTTGTTCTCAGCTCATCAAGAACTATCATTTTCTGTGTAAAAACGCAAATTGTCAGACCTTTGCGCAACTGTCCTATTGCCACTTGCCATGTAAGACCTCGCATTTTTTCTTATCAGGGATTTTCCCCCTTCTCCCTATTTTTACGGGATCCTCGGGTCGATCTGTCAACACTGCTACCCGCCTCTCTATACCTCTACCTCGTAATCATGGCCTAGGACGTTGACCCCTTCCCTCCCGCACCACCCGCACCACGTACTTGCGCCGCGAGCGACTCGGCGACTTCCCTCCTGCTAAGATATTGGCAGAAAATAAGAAAAATAAGAATAAAAAAAAAGAGGAGAGAATAAAACAAATCGGGAGTCCTATCCTCCGAACGCTGTACTGATTGCTCTGCTATTTATCTATTTTCACCTCTTACAATCAGCTCCCTTAGATGCGTTTGCGTCTATATTAAGATGCAGCTTATTTGAATGGCAAATAGTAAAATAGTATTGGATGAATAATTAAATAACCATGTAACAACGACAATTCTCTAATGATTTTTAAATGAGACAAGTAAGTGTCGTTCTTGCACTCAACGTTTCAATCCATGACGACAGTTCGTCATCACTCATTGCTCATCAGTCATCAATCCATGATCATGATCGCAAACGGATGGATGATGGATTGTTCGTTATAGTGCACCCAAGCTATTTGACCAAGGTTCGGTATCGGAGGAGGGGGAGGGGGACGCATGAAAAGAATCCAAACGCCAAACGGATTTTAACCGTAGAGGCTTTTATTTTTTTCTTTAAACTTGCAATATTTTAAGTAATTAAAAGCATCCTTTACTGAATGTTTAAACACTATAATTCATCATTTATCACCGATTTTTGGTTGGTAATGGTGATTTTTCGAAAAAAATATGATAAAAAAAAAAAATAATAAAAAAAAAAAAAAAAAAAATACGGCTAATATTGGATTGGATTTTTCGAGTTTTCAAATGTGCCGACGCTGGCAAGATTTGATCGTGAACCAGTTTAAAAAATCATTTTTTGAATATAGGAGACGGAGATGACCATAAGGAAAAAATTGCCGCAAATTTCTTCAATTTTTGTCCGCTTTCATTTCCAAACCGACGTTACAATTGTGAGAAAATTTTCCGTTGAATGCTTCTGACTGAATTGCTTGATAATTTTTGTTGCTGAGACGTAAGGAAGTGAAATTTTCTGTTGGGCTGAGTCTCGTACATTGATCGATTGAATATTTTAGTATTTTCGTAAAAATCACTCGCACCGGACGGCAAGATCCGCGCGCCAGGATGACAATCTCACTACGCAGCTCTGACGATCCTCGATGAGAAATTCTTTCCGCGAATACGATCATCATATTGATCCATGAGTGCGATCGCAAAGTACATAATATGTCGTCCATCAATTCTTTCACCAGCTTATTGAGCCAAGGATCGTGATGGAGTGTGTATTGATCAATTTAAAAATCGTCTTGTCTTGTACAAGACTTGTTGTCTTGTTGTCAAGAGAGAGAGAAGGAAAATTTTACCAGCATCCTTCAACGCTGCATGATTGGTGCATGATAAAGTAGCGGCTCTGAACTTTTTCACGAGTCCTTCTGATTAAATGATGAATGGGGTCTGAAGGGACACCCTCAAGGGAGAAGTGGTCGGGGTCCTCCTCCGGATAAAGTTAACAAAAGTTAATGGGATCCAAGTGCATTTTATCTTGTCATTGACGAAAGAGGGATTTCTTCATGTAGACTTCCTTCAGACGCAGTTATGGGTAAATTCGAGCTAATTCTGGACCAACACCCCCCCCCCATTTTCGTTTTTCTAATCTTTCATTTCTTTTTTTCTTTTCAATTTCTTATTCCCCCCATTTCTTTCCTTTCCTTCTCTCTCTCTCTCTCTCTCTCTCTCTCTCTCTCTCTCTCTCCCTCTCTCTCTCTCTCTCTCTCTTTCTCTCTACTCTTCTCTCTCTCTCCTCTCTCCTCTTCTCTCTCTCTCTCTCTCTCTCTCTCTCTCTCTCTTCTCTCTTCTCTCTCTCTCTCTCTCTCTCTCTCCTTCCCCCCTTTTTTTCGTCAACATTTTGTGGGGGAGTAAGAACAAAGATTCCAATCCTGGAAACGAATTCAGTTCAGTGACGTAGACAAGGAGGTTGAGGGTACAGGGGGTCTAGACAAAGACACCCCCCCCCCTCAAAAAATTCCTGGCTACGCCTCTGATTCAGTTCTAACCAAATCGCATTTTTGTCTGCCAAAGTGGTTCCAAACGATAGATTTATTTTCGTGTTTGGAAGTTGGAGCGCCTATGGGACATCGTTTCTTGTGAAGATCCAGCGGATGCCGCAACCTTTCTTGCACGCGATGAAGAAATATGTTACTTGTTGTTTATGATCAGTGTTGCAGATTTGCGATTAAAACCAGTATAATTTACGTTGACTCTACTGAAAAATATAAGGCCTGAAAACCGCACATCTGGCAGCATTTTATACGAGATACCGGCCCCGCGCGGCATCAGAACCATCAAGCGCTGTTAACTCTTTGAGGACCAGGTTAATTCAAGAGAACACCCCTCTTCCGTTTCTAGAGGGAAGGTAGTTAACTGTTCGTACTCGGAGAAGTTAGAATTGCCTATTCGACGAATTGAAGGCGCCCGACGAGATCTAAACTCGGGCTTGGTCCATAAGGGGTTAAAAACCTGGGGCTTGAGGCTTCTGGTAACTCCATGGGTTGGTGCTTGCAATTTGCAAATCATCCCCGTTCAATTCCGTTTTTTCTTTCAAAAGTTGGTCTGGAGCTGTGGTGGGGATCCTTCGAAAACGCACTTTTTATGTTCATGCAGTTGTTGTTTTAGGTATTATATACAAGTTGGTGGCGTAGCCAGGAATTTTTCGAGGGGGGGGGGGGGGGTCCGGGGGTCCGCGAAGTGTCAAGGGGGTCCAAAGGTCAAACTTTGGTTAAATTTCTCTTAAAACGCAAACAAAAAATACTTTGTCCGGGAGAAGTTCCATGTAATATGGAGGAAGGGAGAGGTCCAGACTCCTTAGAACGACCCCCACACAAGTTTTGGAAGACTTGAGAGTGGTTATTTTATAATAATTCATTTAAATGTGAAAATACGTACAAAATTTAAAGATACGTAGGCTCTTTGTCCTAGTTTATGTTTTTGACCTATTCCCGTCAATGGAAGGATGCCTCTTGGAGAGAAGCGATGCGATGTGAAGATGCAGTCGGGGTTGCAAAGAATGTCACACGACTCCTAACAAATTGGCTCAGACTGGTCATCTGCGATGCTTAAATTAATTTGGTTTCGTATTGCGGGTAGCCTATTACCAGGAGTCGTCTGACATTATTGTTGTTCCCATAACTGTACTATCTAACGCGAGAGTTTTGGCAGTCAAAAATTCGAGATAAGAGGCGAATCCTTGTGTAATTGAAGCAAACCATCTGCGTTCTGCGTACATTCTTGACTGTCGAAACTTTGCGTTTCTAGAGAACTTGCGATCCTATACGCGCAGCACTATGTACAATCCGCAGAGATTCGACTGGCTCAAAGGTGAGTGGTTTGCGATGTGCGATGCCTGTTGCCGGTGCTGTGCGTCACCGGAAGCTGCCTGAAGTATGTTCACTCGTCGACTTCCTCGCGTGTCTGGAGTCACCATCGCATCGTTATCATACTCAGGGGCGGGTCGAGGTTTCCGGGGTGGTGGGGCGGGCTCTTTTTTTTGTCCCTCCAAATTATGAATTTGACTACCCTTTTTCACTTTCTCACTGTTAACAAAGTTAGAAATAGAAAAAGTATTGCAATGGCGCAGAGATTTTCAAGGTATTTGTTTCAATATACTTGGTCCACTACGACTAATGTAAGTAAATCATGCGATAAGTACAAAATATTTGACTCTATCGTGCCTAATACAGTAATACTATCCTAAAGATATTCCATTCATGAAGTTTTAACTATATGTGCGGTAGGGAGGAATGAGGAGTAAGTAAATGCACAAACTTTCCGTGGCGTCTGTCTGTCTGTCTGTCCGTCGGTCCGTAGTTATAAAACGTGAAACCCAGCATAACTTGAAGTTCAGTTAGACTGCTGAGTTTGAAGAAAATAAGACGAGATCATTGCGGGAATCGATTGAGCACATTGTGTAAAACGGCGTCATGTGACTAGTGACTATGTAAACAAGATTTGGAGTCATTCAAGTCATTCGTCTCCGAGCAAATGACTCGAAATCTTGTTTACACGGTCACGTTTTGTCGTTTAAAGCAATGGGATTAATAAAATTCCCGCTACCTTGTCGTAGCGTTCGAAAGAGCGGAATCTGTTTTTAGGATTGGGGGGGGGGGGACTCCGGTCTGGTTAGATATCCCAAATATGTAAGTACAGTCGGCTAATTAAATTATGTCAGTCGACTCCTTAAATTTTGGGTCAGGTAGGCCACCCGCAATGCTTAATCATCATCGTGAGAAGTGTTGCAGGTTGCGCCTGAGTCTAAAGAGTCGACGGACATTATTCATTATAGACCTGTTCCTATAGACCTGCAAAATCCTGTTTCCGCCCATGGACGGGAAAAGTCGGGAAAGCGCTTGATGTAAGTCGGAAGTTACGCTAAAAAATGTTTGGACTTGGAACCATGGCTGAACATCGATCCGATCCATTGTGTCTGTAATATTTGCATTAATTGGTGACATCATCTGCAGAATTCTATCCATCGTTAAGAAAATGTCTTGCAATGCGCCCTCTCTCCAGAGAGAGTTCCCCATTCCATCAGAGAGACCGAGAGTCAGGATGAGTTCAGTTAAAGAAAAATAAAAATGGTCAAGGTCGTGTGTATACAGGAAACGCCCACGATTTTGTTGATCCGAAACTTTAAAAGGAGGCATCGGGGGGATAATGGCCTCTGGAACTGGTACTGGACCTGGGAGACAACTCCTCAGTCCTCGTGAGGACCGATATCAGATCTGTTGAATGTGCCAATATGCAATGCATCCAGATTACCGTAAGATTAGACCGTGGACCAAACCGGCCTCGAGCCATCGCGCGCATTAAGACCATCGTTGCTTCGGAGCGCGCGTCCATTTAACAAATAACTGTATTTATATACCTTATTGCTCCGTTGGTCACTTTATTCGCGGAGGAATCGGAAATTGAAATTCCGAGTTTCGCGTCTTGATCACCACCATGCCATGCCATCCGATGTTTGCGAATGCGCCGTGCCTTTGTTGCTGTCGAGGTTGCCAGATGGTGACGAAATGTAACCAAAGCCATAGCCGCAGCCCCAGGAGTTGTCTTCTCTCTCTTCATCCATTGGTTGCATGAGTTAGAAATGGACGGAACATGTTACAGCCCCCATATGCATCCTTTTCCAAAAACATGCAGTCAAACGGGCAAAGAGAGAGAAAGACAAATTCCTGGCTGCGGCTCACAGGTGAAACAGAAACCTGTAATCTTTACTGATACAATTCCAAATTACACATGATTTTTTCTTTGCATAGTTACGCCTTTATTTTAGAACCAATTTGGCCTGTTTATGGATCGAAAAATCAAGCAAAAAATATAAGCAGTGCTGACATTCCGATTTTTTGTCTATTATTCGTTGTTCAAAGAAAAACAGCCAAAAAACCGTCAAAAAAAACGGGATTTTCGGAGCCAGCGACAAATAACGCCACCTATCGGATTAAAATTTTCAAAAGTTTGCCATGGAATCATTTTAAGCATGATGACTTGGAGTGTTTCATCTTGATTCGGTCCTAACAATAAAATCCTGATTGACCCTCCAGTTCCGGTAACGACCGAAGAAAATTCGCCTTCTCAACCTTAAAGTCAACGAGTGGAAAGTAAAGTGAACCAACGAGCGCGAGCGCGACTTTTCTCGCTCATAATGGGTCTGTTGCGTACTTTCGCTACATCAATATAACTCATTGTTTCTAACGTAAAATTCGGCGAAAATAACGATGCGCACATTAAAAACTTTCAAAATCCACTCATTAACTCGGAAAATACTTTCCATTTCGAACAACCCGCGCTACACTAGACACTATATCACCGACTTATAACTACATATAACCATCTCGTTTATGTAAACATGAACAGAACTTACAAACATTTGAATGTTTAGATTAGATGCGTACATTTCTTATATTATTTTGTAATCTTTGATAAACCGAAAGGACCAGACACTATGCAGCCAATAGTTCATGTATTCAGAGGGAATTCCATGATTTTGTAGTTACGATGATATTTACTTATGCACGGTGGTTCCGTCTATGTAGTAGTATACCGGTGCAAATAGTGTCTAGTGTAGCGCGCGCTGTTTGAAATTGAAGTGATTTCTGAGTCAATGAGTGGTTTTTTTAACGTTTTAATGTGTGGCATCGTTATTTTTGACGCATTTTACATAAGAATCAACGTTCTATATTGTTGTAGCAAAAGTATGCAACAGACCCATTTGGCTTCTCTGTTTGCCATGCCGTTCGTAACGTTTCTTTCGTTCAGTGAGACCAGTTCGGCAGTTCCCAGTGTTCCCTCTTCCTGTCTTCCTATCAAGCGGTCACAAGTTTGATGCCCCGATAACCGCTCCTTGTTTGGGCGAAATTCGTCGTCGTCATAATAAATCAACGGCTCTTTGCTCGCCCATCCGTTGTCAGCACCGCATTCTGCAATTCCAACAACTGTATCGCTTTGCTCATATACATATATAAGAATGTGTGGCATCTTGGTTCTGTTAATTTTAATAATCCGCGAAAAAGATCGGATTCAAAAGATCAGAACCAAGACGCTCTATAGAAAACGGAGTTACAAAGAATGTGAGATTGTGAGCCTCGCCAGTTTTGCTAACAATAAGCCCGGTTTTAGTCCCAGGAAAAAATTGACGATGATGTCTTTTTGCAAACATTTGAGCAAATCTTTTGTAACTTGATATAGTGGTGGAGAATCTTTTTATGATTTTAATCGAGGTTAAATGAATATGATGCAATTTACGGCAAGTAATGAGAATATACTTACAAAGAGCAGATGAATAGAATATATCGAGATTGGTTATCAAAGATAATTAGGCGTAGTACCGTTTGAAACAACAGGAATAATATAACATAAATAGCAGGAATAATAGTGGAGGAAAACAGGAGAGTACGATTCACACACAGCTCTCAATAGGAGACATACTTTCTTGAAATGTAATCTTTTTCTCTTGGTTGAAACCCATCAGATGATTGGACGAAACTAATTATTTTCCTTCAAGTTAAATAGTGGATATACTAAAGTATCAAATTACTCTTACCGTTCTTCTAGCGCCCTTAGAATCACTTCTTGACAATTTTTTTTTTTGCTACACTTTTTTCGTAAAATGGCTCAGTAGAAAAACGTATCTGAAATTTAAAACGACAATCTTCGCGTTCTTCGTAGCTTTTGAATGTGCGATAATTCATACGCAGACACAATTACGGCATAGCTCAAATTTTTGAGAACATGAACTGAGCGGCCCAATATGTATATAAACATAATTACCCGCGAATACCCGCACGTATTGCATGTCACTTATTTATGAGTTTGAAGACATGACGATTCAGATTTACTTCCGACGCGATGCACACACGGAAAAAAACTACGGTGAAAATAACCATACGGATACCTGATTTTGGCACCTGCGATAGATGTTATGGTAATGTTAACCAGAAGATACTTTGTTTGTACTAGGTACTAGGTGATGTTACCTGATTGCATGTCGATTTACTCAAAGTATCGGTAAATGTACCATACTTCTGGTCACGTTTACCATAACATCGAGCAGAGGTGCTAAAATCAGGTATAGTATGGGTATTTTTCACTAATCTTTTTTTTTCCGTGCAATCAGTGGATGGATTTTGGAACTCTGCAACGTCGCATTCTCACCATTTAAACCCCTACAAATGATCGAATGCGAAGGTTTTAACTTTCCACCGAAAGCTTCCATCTTTTTAGTGGGTTCTAATGGACAAAATGCAACGTTGCCAGATTCCAAACTATGCCACAGCCCTTGATGCTCTATGTGTGTGTCTCTTTGAAGGCCCTTTAAATTATGTTCTAAAATTGATCTCGATCTATATCGTTCTCTAATACAGTCTCTTTCAGCTTCATACGGAGAACAATGGAAGAAAGCAGAAAAGAAAGAAAAAAAAAATCGAAAGGAAAATGGTACAACGGTCGAACTTCAG